>CM034152.1:188907830-190107830 GCA_019776745.2 Taxus chinensis
GTGGACTGGGGCACTTGGATAGTTGGACGAGTACCTGTGGGCACCCGAGTCTAAGAAATAGGTTCCCTAGTCTGTGAAAAATCTCTGTAACCTTCCTCTGAAGTGTTGTTTGATGGTTTCATACCTTTTCTTCTTGTCACATTAGCTTCACTAGACTGTGTAGTATGTCACTGGAAATATGAAATTAAGACTAGGCTTGCAAAACCCCAAGACGAGCATCAAACCCCTAAAAAACAAGAAAGATGCATATGAAGGGGTTAGACTAACCTCGGCTGTGATAATGGTGGTATTACTAACTGAGTGATGTATTACATCTTAGAACCGATGTAGTTTTATGTGTTTGTATACAATCATGCCCAAGGTGCTCTTGTTCTAGTCACACTTTGTGAAAGTAGCGAGAAATAACTATGTGTAGAAAATGTATAGAATGGTCGATCGAATAGAATAAACTTCCTTCCTATGTAGTGTGATGTAGATGAACCAACCTTGTGCCTTGTGATGGAGTTAGATGGATGCAAATGAAGCCTTAGATGGATGTAACGTTAGGTTATGATAGAAGTGCTTTGTGTTTGGTCCCTCATTATGGTCTCATAACTTTATATTTATATGGATCTCATGTTCTAATTTCATAATTAACCTCGAAAAGGTTGACCGCTAAAAAGATAAGAAGATCAAATGGTCACAAATTGCCCAAAAAGTGGAGGGGAAGTGTAGAAAGGCTCGGGGTTTCTGAAATGGGAGCATGGCACCTAGCGCACCACAATATTTGGCCAAACACCCCATTTAAAGATAAAATGATTCCAAACAAAAAAAATAGACTAGGAAAGTATGTGCTGAAGGTCGGCAGTGAGAACAGAATGAAAAGTAAAATGGCCAAAGGAAATGGGTTAGTTAGTACTTTCTTCACTCAAAATCCATATGAATAATAGTATGAGACCATGACTAAATAATGTCTAAAGTGTGTGATTTTCTAACTACATTTCCACCCACTTTATATCGGTGAGAGATAAATCATGTTAGCATAATGTAGATAGAGATATGTACTTAATGTCGATGTAGAGTTATGTACAAAAGCATGTTGATGGACTAGAAAAAGTGTGGAATGAGAAAATAGTGGCGCATGGAAACTAAAGATGAAAAAGTGCAAAAGAGGGTGAGAGTGAACCTAGGGTATAAATACATGTGTGGTTCCTGATGTGTGTGATGTATCGGCGTGGTTAGTATCATTTTTCTACGACAAAATGTAGTTCTTATGTTTTATTAGATTATGTAATAAAACATAGATTATATCTCCCAGGGGCGTTACAGAAACGAATAAAACATGAGAGACACGGAGGAGGAAAATATAAAGTGATGAAGAACAAAGAGAAGACCTATACCAATGGTAAGAAGACATGAAACCAAGGAAGTGGAAAAAATACCATAGGTATATTTAAGGTGACTTGAATTGAAAAATTGTTAAATCTCACAACTTGAAGACACTCTAGAGTGACTATGTGTTACACAATGTTTTTTGTGATGGACCTTTGTCCAACCCTCACCATCAATTTTAGGAGGAGAGGAACCCAAATGATATTCCAAATCAAACCCAATGATGACTTCAATCCTCCCATCTACTAAATTAACCATCCTACCCCTAATTGGTGGGAAAAGGTCAACCAAGCCAAACCTAACCACCCCAAATATTTAGTCATTAGTTATGGATCCATTGAGTTGAACGCTTGATTCAAATAATTGAGATTTCCACCCCTTCAACTGGTCCTCCCTATAACCTCAACAGGCTTCACTAGTCTCTTACACAGTTCCTCCATCGACCCTCATTCGAGTCTCCCCATGTTGCGGCTCCAGAATATCAACATAGGATGAAGGGGTAAACTCTCAAGAAAAATCACTATGCTCTCTAGCTGTAAATGTCTCCCCATCTTAATCTGGGACCACCTCAGATAGATTGCATCCAACCATCTATTCTTATATCTCAGTCATAAGACAAACATGGGTCTCTTCCACCTACTCTACATAATCCTCATCCTCCTCCGATGATTCCAAAAAATCATCTCCCTGCATATATTTGAATTTACCTAGTGGCTCCTCAAGCCCAAAAAATTCCTTCATTTCATATATAACTAGTCTTCACTTACTACATTAGATCTGGGAGCTCTCATCCTAAATCACTTGTTCTCGTTTTCCAATAGGGGAATGCAAGAAGATACGCTTGGACACTTTGAAGCCCACAGGTATGTTGACGCAAATCCTAGAAAAGACCAATTTGGATCGGGTTTTGGTACTTTTATCTATAGTAATTAGCAAACCTATCTATCTAGGAATCCCTAGAAAAATCTCTAGTTCCCAGAATTCCAATTTAAGACCTGAAAGCGTTATCCAAATAGGATGAACATGGAAATAAAAATCATGATGGATTCCAGGTTCCCATTGGTGGAAGGTGAAGGTCACACTTTCAAAAAACATGGCCCATCATGTAAAATTCTTTGCATGTCCAAATCAGTATGGAATAAAAATACAAATACTTCTACAGCCAAATCCAATACTTTTACCTTGCAACAAAATTTTACTCTCCCCTACTAACTCACAAAATCAATATTCGGTCATCATCGAACATACCTACCTACTATTAAAAAATAAAATTGTTTTTGGATCTTTCAATGATGAGCTTTAGGATATATGTTAATGGCTCATCATCCTTCCAAAAAGGTGAGAGCTTCCCCTGTTTCTTAGTTTACTTCTCCAAAAAATTTCCTTGCCCATGTGTTGTCCCCCTTTCCTAAACTCCTCCCTTCTATTCACTGCCCTTTAAACCAACATATGACTGCTAAAATGTTGTTTCTGTTGCCCCCATTGTTGTAGTGTTTTTGTTGACTTTTTTTTCTTATACAGACGTACCTATAAGGAGAAAAATATCTAGTCAAATACGCATGTGTGTGTGTGTGTGTGTGTGTGTGTGTGTGTGTATGCATGTATAAGTATATAAAAGCATGTAAATGAAAAATGGAACATGTGCATCTTATCCATGTCGAGAGAAAAAGTGTAGAAGTATATCCTGTACTGTGAGTTTTTTGAGTGGTCTCATGCCACCCTAGCTGAAGAAGTGTAGGGATAAATCTGCATTATTCTCAAAACAAATTACTACTTCCCTGAAGAAATACGAAGAGATCTTTGTATTGCCTTTTTTTTTGTGCGATCCGATGCCACGCGCTGAAGTAGTGTAAAGAGGAAATTGTCTATGTCCTATACCAAGTAATAGCTACCCAAAATGCTAAGGAAAACCATGTCCTGTAAAATCTGATGTGTACAATGTTCATAGACTAGTCTCAACCCACTCATTGTGTAACCCATAATGTCAAGGGTAGAAATTGAACTAAACTGAACTGGTGTAGAAATGTTGTGTAGTATGCAAAATCTAAAATGATGCCCCCTCTTTGGGGGCACATGTGATGTCATTGATACTAGAATGTGGCCCCAAAATATGACCAACCATATAAACTCTATATCTTTTCCCTACAGGGGGGATGGAATGCACTTGGTAGTGACTAGGGCATGAACAAATAGGAGACTAGTGAAAGACCATTGTTAGTACAAAAAAGCATGCATGCATGAGACAATATTTAAGCTTTCATAATAGTGTATAAGCTACCACACAATATATTAATGTAAATACACAATGATATAAATTGAGCGACATAAAGTAGGCTAAAAGCATGGGACATCACTCATGATTTCGCAAGACATGAAATACCATCATGGATGCATACAACAAACAAGTGTGTACACCAAAAAAAGTGGAATGCATGCATATAGTAGAAAATAGTAGGCAAACAAGTACAAACAATAGATAACCATGGAAGAAAGCAATCCTCCAAACATATTTTACACATGAAGCACCCGTTAGCGTGTTATAAAGATAACCAGTACGTAAAAAGTTTGTATAACCATGTAATATAGAGTGCTAAGTCCAAAATGAAATAATAGCACCTTTGCAAGACAAATGTGGTTGCCCCCAATGACCAATGTAGGGTGGGTAGAAGTTAAGCATATGTACTATGTGCAAAAGACATATATCTGTGATCACAACTAAGAAAATGTGTGAACGCACATGTGTATATGGTCTAGATAAATGACATACAAGACATCCAACTAGATCGTGTAATAAGCCAACCATATACAAGTAGATGTAAACAAAAATAAAATTAATCAAGATATGAGACATGTTGTGGAAGGGTGGAATAGAATGAAAGATGGAATGATAGGAGCTTCATGCCCCTTGAGTTAATGGAAATGTATGCAGTGAGGTTTATTTGGTTTTCCCCCTGAGCAGTCAAGAATTAACCTTAAATGAGAGTGCATCGTTGGTAAATGTTCGAAATGTGTGTTGGATCTAATGTGATGTGATAAGTGTGTATGTGTATTGATTATATGTTACCTAGAGAGGATGTGTATGTGAGCCTTATAGCTGAAGTGTATATCATGTCAAGATGATCGAAAGAGCGATGATGTAGCCTAAGGTGTATATCACTAAAAGATGAATATAGGGAGCGGTGATGTAGCCTAAACCATATACCACTACAAGATGAAGGAATAGGTGACCATTTAGCCTAATGTGTATGTCACTAACCTAGTAATGTCACATGATAGAAGATCAAGTGATGAATGTGTAAGTACGAAAAGGTCAATTTGATATTCAAACCCTCAACAGTGGAGTATAGACCAAGGAACTCAAGTGTGTCATAGGGTAAAGAGTGACACGCATAAGACACAATGTAGTATGTGTCATGATAATAAATGACCAAATGAGGTTTACAATGTACTATGTATTCAGACTAAAAACCGTAACATGTGCGCTATGTACTATGTCAAGTGAGGAGTATGTAATGTTATACTCATAGAACATGAGAGCGTGATACATGTATGATGAATATTAGTATGATATATGATGTGTAGTATGTGATGCAAGATGTGAGGACACTATAAATGTGATATATGTGTAATGTATACTAATATGATGTGAAACATATGTATGATATGTAAATGTGCGATGGTCGAAATGATGTATTCTAAATGAAGAATGTATGATGTAAGGTGTATGACATATGATGTGAAATTTGTGGAGAAAGGTAGTGTGTAATACCTATTGTGCAGTGCGTTGGGATCATGTGTAGTATGCCCTTAGTAGTTAAGTGTGAACCAAAGCACAAGAGAGTTCATTGGGTAATGACGACGCTAAAGTGTGGGATTAGTATATGTATGTAAGGAAAATGATGTAAGTCAATGCAGAGATGACTGATGCACCTATGCTAATATGATGGGGGATGTGTGAGATTATATGTACCCAAGTGTGTAAGAGATTTAATTATAGTCAAGAGACACTAAGTGGATCAATATAAGGATTATTTTCCTTAAACAAATTTATGGGATGCTGAAGTGATGAAGGAGTGTGACCATCACAGGTTTCATCACCATAATAAGCTTCATTCGGGTCCTAGTCGTTAGCATAGGTAGGGTCCATAACAGATGTCAGAATTACAAGTTTAACCATAGGAGATAATTACTACGTTGTGGTAGATACCTTTGATGAAGGAGGAGTGATATTTCCCTTAAGAGGACGTCTATTAGTTTGACTTGGTAATCCAGTGGATGACTTAGTAGGATGAAGTGATTGCTTGTTTTGACATGGTAATGTTGTAGGTGACTGAGTAGGAGGATGTGGTGAAATAATTTGGAGAGGTTATTTCTTATGACGACTTGGTGATGCCATAGGTGGTTTCTTAAGTGGCTCTTTACTAACCAAAGAAGGCATAAAGGGAACAAATTTAGGAGCCTAGGTGAATTTAAAGATAGGCATCCAACACAATGTTGTGTAGTGAATGAGATAAATCCCTAAAATTTAAGATGTTTTATTCTTCGTTGTAAAGCATGGAAATAATCATCATTATGTCCATTGATTTTTTAATGCCCTATTTTGACATTATACAAAATCATACACAGGAGTTAGAAAATTGTAGAAATTTTTTTAAAGAAATTTCTTAACCACATTCGTGTTATAATCACGTAGTGCACTAATATGATTTCCCCATTATTATATCAAAAATTTAATACCTCCTTATCTAAATTAAATGTCTCATTCGCAAACCATCCTATCCCATGCTGAAAGTTTGACTATTTTAATATTTTATTAAATCCCAACTTAATACTCTATTCAACTTAATACACCCATGCTAAGCATTTGATTTACTATTATTTTTTTTAGAAAGCCATTTTATTCATTCATACTATCATACCCCTAAATTAATCCCCTTAAGATCCCATTTGATTAAATTACCGCACGTATAAATTTAGTTTACCCAATAGCCATACAAAGTCAATCCCAGCAATTTAAAGATGTAAGATTTAATCTAGGCCCTTAGATCCTTTTATTTTCACGTGTAAATCTTATGAGTTTCCTACAACCCTGATTCTAATCTTTATGTTTTCTCTTTTAACTTATATTTAGTTTTATTTTCCTCCATTTGCACAAGGTTTTTTTTAGGGAGGAGATAGAGGAAGAATGAGACCATGGAGGAAAATGAAATATTCATAGTTTGAGTTCCATAGAGACAATTTTTACTTTTTGAGATTCAATCTATTCTATTTACAAAGGAGGGGAAAAAGATCCCTCAAATCATCTAGTTTTCCTTATGTATAATTTTTTTTCTCTTTTTTTTATCTCATTTATAACCATAGTTTTCTGGTTTGTGAATGTGTGTGTGTGTGTGTCTAAATATGCAATCCATATTCATAGCAGATTGAAACCCTATGTGCATATTTTTGGTGAATCCGTGGTTTAGAAGCAAAAAAACTTATTTAATCACTAATATTATTTTCTTTAATTACCAATAAAATAAAATAATATTTTATTAAGAACATTGTACACAGTTTAGAACCACAAGGTAGGTTCCTTCCTTTTAATAATAAAATAATGATAACGAAGGCATATAAAAGAGGATAAAGATATATATATATACACACACACATAATTCAAGAAGAATCCAAAAAGTTTTAATTTATGAACATAACTTCCAAATTCAGATCTAAGTGTTCCCTTTTCAAATATATTCAACAACATTTTTTTAACATCTCAAACCAATAGTTTATCTAATAATTTATTTTCTTTCTCTTACATTATTTTCAAATAAGATATTCCAATGAATAAGATAACTATTTCATTACATATTTATTTATAGTTTCTTTTCTAACATTTTCATAAAACTCCAAAAGGAAGAACCATCCTTAGAAAATAAACTATAGGAAAAGTAGAGACATAACCTTTCCATGGATCCAATACAATAAAATATAGCATTAAGTTCTAACGGCTCTATTTTACATTATTTATAAAGAAAATTTAATGGCTATAAATAAATGAGAAACATTCTATTTATAGGAACTACAACAACACAATCTTCATATACTCAAAACCATAATTTCATTTACAAGGATACTTGATACTTTCAAAACTCCAAAAATAATATTTCCAATGCCCTTATTACAAAATACAAATATATGCCA
This sequence comes from Taxus chinensis, assembly GCA_019776745.2. NCBI lineage: Eukaryota > Viridiplantae > Streptophyta > Pinopsida > Cupressales > Taxaceae > Taxus > Taxus chinensis. The sequence goes on from CM034152.1 coordinate 188,915,385, forward strand.
AGTTTTCCATTATACAAAAACACAACATACTAAAATACAAGCATAAGGGCCTTCCAAAAAATGTGGGAAACAAGTCTAAAATACCAAAATCCTTGTTCTAAAGAGAGGATAAAAGGACTAAACTTTTCAAATTCAAATATTTAAACTTATCGCCAAGGAAGGATATGAATTAATAATATTACAACACCATTTTAAAATAATCCTAAAATTCAAGAGGATAAACCTCCCCAAAACAAGGAACAACATATCAAAAATTTAAACTTTTCTTCTCCAAATTCCAAGCCAAATCTCCAAGTTTCCACTCCAAGATAGCCTTCAATAGACAAAAGAATAGTGGTCCGGTTTTCTTCTAACCAAATGGCATCATCACATGCCATATCCAACAAAGGGAGGACACTTTATCCTTCCTCCAAGCCCATGGGGGAGAGAGTTTCAAGCCTCAATAATGCACAAGAAAGTGAGACACGGGTGATAGAAATACATACACAACTTTATTGACACACAACAATCAAATGAATTACAACACTTATCATGTGAGGAAAAATCCTTGTTTTCACCCAAGGGGAAGAGTTTGAAGAAGCCTATAAGAAGCCAAAATCTAAATCAATCATAGGAACACTATAAAAATATACAACATTCCCTCCTTATCTCTCCTTTCAAAAATACCCTCCATATATCTCCTTCCCAAACACCAAACCTCTTCCTTGGAAGGATTTTAAAACTATACCAAGGATGCAGAAAGAGGTTCAAACCATATGAGAGGAATAAAATTAAGACCATCATGGCTCTCCCTTCAAGCCAAATTTTGTAAGAGGTAACATTCCTCCCTCTTCCCCATACAATTCTTAAATTCCACCTCAAAAGTAGGGTGGATTGTAGAAAACAAAAATGAACAACAAACACACAATACACCCACAACAAAACATGCAATAAACAAAATTCAGCATCCATTATTTCTCTTCACATTATATTATGGAAATAAAAACAAGATTATGAATCCTACCTCAAAAAATAGCAATCCAAATTTAAGCACAACAATTTCTTCCTAGATCCAAGCTCCAAGATCCAACCTCTCCAAATCTAACACCAAAAGTGAAAATGACAATCAACAGTCCCTACCTCCCTGTCTAAGGGAGTATATAAATAATAACACATCACCAATCCTCACAAATGAGAGGGTGAAATTTGTCACCCATCTCATCTCCCAACTTTTTTTTCCAAAATCCGAAAGGGTATAAAACAAAACCCAATTAATAGGTAATCTCCCAAAGTCCCTAAAATGTTAATAATCCAACATGGTTTATTTTTAAAGAAAACATAATAAAAAAACCCCTTAGAATATGGTTACTATAGAGTGATCAAATGGGAGGAAAAATAACATTGGCCTTGAAAAGAGACCCTGCTACCCATAGGTAAGGTCCAAGAGGTCTTTTCCCGTGTAAGGGAGACCCCGAAATGGAAAAGAATCCCTTCAAATTGCCACATTTAGCCAAATTCGAGATTAGGCTAAATGACACAAAGGTAGAGGTAATGGGGTCCACCCAAATGGTAATTAGGTGGTCCCAAACTACATACAACAAAATTAATTGACTTAAATCACAATTAACACATGTAGGAAGCATTAGGTACCTAAACTAGCTCATCACAAGACTAAAACAATTTACAAATAACATACTTACAATTATGAATCATACATGGTGTCTAAACACAACTATGTAACAAACAAACAAGGCTACACATAATCAATCATGGCTACAGGAATCAGCCCATTCGGTCACTTGAGCAACTTGAGGTGCTACCTGGAAACCCCAGTTCTCCTTTGTGCCCTGTAATCTGCACACTGAATTCAAACATTAAATGTACCTTCCCGATAAATAATAAATCATATAAATTTAATAAAATATAACAACAACCAAATCCATCATGGACATTCATTACAAATATACAATAATCAATAATTATCTCACTTATGATTGACAATCCAAATCCGGAAAGAAACCAACATCCAAACAAGAAAACTATAAAAAATATCACATATGTTCCTAGAGTAGATCAAAACATAGAATTCATCCATATTATTATATGATAGTATCCAAATCAGAATGATCATAATTAATTATCACAATATTAAATAGATTCGTCATTAATCCATCATATATCTTGTAGAATCTAATCTAATTTGAATCATGTTAGTATCCTTAATAGCTTTGGTACAAGAAACTAGCAATATGTATCACAAAAATTTATTAGCACATCATGCCTAAAACGCCACCTAAGTTAGAAGAAAAATTTATGACAAAATCATCTAATTCTTAAATATTATTATATCAATATCAAATATCCATAATTCAACCACATTTTATCTAACTAGTGTTATTTATCAATATCTATAATCTAGTAAATGAGGTGAGTTAGTAAATGTAAAGATGCAAGAAAGGGGTGGGCACTACATCCCCCTCTCCTAAGGTAATACTTTCACCTATAATTCATTGGAAGAGATAGGGATATGACCTCATGAGGAATCGTGTTGCATCATGTGGTTGTTGGTCAAAATAAGCATGTTGCACCAATTCAAGCTTGGTCATGTACTAAGTGTTTCTCTTACTTAGAGTAATTTAATTCAAGAAAGTTATAACTTCTAATCTGACATTATTATAAACATGATTGTTTAAAATCCCTGCATGGTCACACGTAAGTGGATGTCCAACATTACATTATCTTTAAGGGAACTATATTTTCTTGTTTCAACAAACATGCCTTGTCAAATATAACATGGTTTAAATTGAAGTTTATTTCAAATATGGGAATATTAATCAAGGGAAAATTTAGCTTCCAAATAGATTCATTCGGATCATCATCTAACTTCCCTGTAAGAGTTGACATAAGTGGATGTACAGCATAAGGTCCACATTTAAAGGAAACTATTAATGGGTGAGCCAAGGGAACATAATGGTCATTTCAAACAAGGTTAACAAGTTATGCATACTTGATGTGTATGAGGCCACTAATGAAAACCATCCAAGGTACCACAAATACAACAAAAGAAGAGAGTGAAATTTTCTACATTTACATGTAGTTTCACCTCATAGCTCATCATTAATTTAAAATTTGGAAATTATTTCACGAGCCTATCCAATATGGTCCTAACATATGCATTATTCATTTAGGGGTTAAGGATGAAGATTAACGTAATATCAAGCATAATTAAGAGAGATATGACTTGATTCAGCAAGCATTTTTACAGTCACATGATGATAGTACAAGTAAGTTGTGGGTTAAATATATAGCTAGTCACTAAGTTAGGATTGGTTTTCTAGTTTTGTTTCCAAGCTTTCAAAGCATGTACCGTTTTCTAGAATATCTCAATTTTGGTTCAAAGTTTTCTTTAGAAAACTCATAATGATAGTTTAATTGGGTATTTTTTAGAATTTTACCTAAATTTTCACCATGAAAAATTAATTTTCAAACAAGCCATAATTCCTTAATGAAACAACAAAGAAAAAAATTTCAATTCAATAACACATATGAGGAGTTTAAGTAAAAACAAATATTTTGTTTATCACAGTAACAAAGAGAATATATAGATTAGTTAGGAGAGCAAAATACATTCAAAGGGAAGGTTTTCGGAACCTACGAGGATACTATTAAAATTATAACCTAATTCTTCTCAAAATAAAACGTTTATACTAACTTTAAATCAACAATTATTTGGTTATAAATGGCCCATTAGGTCGAGACATGTGTATATAAATGTACTTCTTAACTAGAGGGTGAATCCATTTTACAAAAAAAAACTTAAATTTTTCCTCGTTATTGGGTGGTAGCAATAATGGGGCCATGCTTCCAATAGTACCCTAAAATAACATAGCTCTCGATGTAATTCCAAATTTACATTTCTTGACTAAGGTTTATACTGATAACCAAGGGTGTCCTCACCTAGGGTAGGTGGAATGTATAGATAATTGTTATTCTTAGTCCTCACAATAAGGTGTTACACCATTTATTTTATAATAGGTCACTGATAGTTTTCTAATGTGAGAGATGTCTTATGCAAGAGTCCCCTAAGATTCGAGTAGCCAAAGGCATATCTAATTTGTGAGACCATTGCTGTAATGCCCATTCTTTGTGCTCCAGGCAGGCAGCCTGTCCCCACAGCACGGGGCTCCAAAAATAGAATAAAATAAAAATTTCTATGTTATGGTAGCTGGCAGTCGTTGAAGCACCTTTCCTCCTGGTGGGTGGCCGCACCTGCCCATTTATTAAAACTTTGACTAACCACCTCCTGTCACGTGGTCTTCCTCTCTGCCCAAAACCACGTATGCTTGTTTTGCACTCCATCAAATGCTGAAACAGATGAATTGCTTCAGCGTGTTCTGGACAGTGGATGCATTGATGGTGAAATGAAGGTCTGTCGCCCTGGTGTTGCGTGAGTCTGGTTTGACATGGGTACAGATGAAGCTATAAGATAGTGTAGCAGGCGTGTTACCTCCTGGGCGCGTCCTTGGGTGCTGCGAGGTGTGTTCTTGCTGGGGATTTACATCAAAAACATGTGACAGTGAATTACCAGGTGGCAGGAGCATTTCGGTGAGGTAGAAGCTGTTTTGAGCGCTTCCAATGAGCAGGCTGTCCAACTACCTTGTTATCCGTTCAGTTTTTACTGCATCCTCAGTTGCGGATTTCTCCTTCAAGATCTGTTTCTCAAAATCGACTAAGTGATAGTGAGAGTGTTACCAGGAGACTAGATGAAGTTTATCACAAGGAATCTCTATTGAAACCTTTTCTTCTAGCTTTGCAATGTAACTCATGGAAGAGAATCTCATAGACGCGGATCTGTTTCATTTCAGTATGTTCATGAAGCACGATTTGCTTTGTAATAATATGAGCCTCTTCAATGAGTCACCAAGTTAGCAGGCATAAAGGTTTCTATTGGAATTACCACCCCTTCAAGCTTCAACTGAAACGTTTGCACCGAGAGTTTGATGTAGTCCTCTCAGTTCGTTCCTTGAAGATCCTTCTAGTCCAATCCTTAAAGGATATTGCCGAATCATTTACGTATATTTGGGCCTATTCTTTTCTACTTCTTCTACTAATAATATACAAGTGAATAGTAGGAGTACCCAACTATTCAGAAGGGATTATTCTTATTCTAATCCCGAAACATCTTTAGAGACTGCTCCAGTTTTGGGGTCCAAGCTTGCCCAATTGCCCCTCATAGCTGATGAAATCAGGCAGAGCCTTCCTGTTGTGCCCTACAAAACACCTGCAAACATTACCCATGTGGTGGAATGCGTTGTTTGTCTGTGTAAGATTGAAGAAGGGGATCAGATAAGGGAACTGTCGTGCTCTCTTTTCTTCCACAAAAATTGTTTTGACAAGTGGCAGGATCTCTAACAAATAACCTGTCCTCTATGTGGATTCTCCCTCATACCAGAAGGGACTGCTTTTAGGCTGAGGAGAAGAGAGTAGGAACTCACAGAAGAGATCATGTTCTGGTTCTCCTCCTTCCATGGACATATTTGGAGGATGTCTCTGCTAGCGGCGGTGTTCTAATTAAAGCAACGCATGTATCAGCAATCTCTCCTCCTCTCATTAAAAAGCCTCGCGGTCTCTCTCAAAGTATGCAATCCCTGTGTTGCTAGGTTGAAGGATGTAATGCAGATCTCACCTCTTCCAAAGACTATCACAGGTGTCCAACCTAATCAATTCACCTTCTTTAGTATTATCCTTGCATGTACCAGCGTAGCATCTCTCATGCATGGTTTGCAGATCCACGCAAAAAAATCATTAGATATGGATATCAGTCTGAAGTTATTGTGATGAATACCCTGTTTGACATGCATGCGAAATGCGGGAGCTTGCAGAAAGCACGGGATTTGTTTGACAAAATGCCTGAATGAAATATGGCCAAAGGACAGCAAGGATTTCATGATATGTTTTGGAATGGATTTGATTAGGAGGCATAGGAAGTTGAAACAAATATGAATAACTTGGGTGAATCCATCTCCTCCAACCTTGTGTAGATCACTTGTATTGTGGTAGCACGTATAGGGTATGTCAGTTGGTTTTCGAATCCCACAATGGATGATGAGGAAGAGAGAGATGAAGGGTTCCCATGGTTTTTGGTGTGCTTTGATTTGTCAGTTGGAATGGGATTTTCTACAGTGGTCATGGTGCTTACTTTACATTTGAGGTGGAAGAATGAATGTTTTCGACTGATGGACCGCTTAGAACTGGTGCATCCGAATTCTAGTTCCTACAATTTTTATGCTGGCCGTGTGGAGTCTGTAAGACCCGTTGAAGCTGGAGAAACAAGCAAGATATTTCTACACCTTTCTACTGCTATTATACTTATAATTATTGCGAAATCGAACCACTTTCCTTGCATTGATTTGACAGTTGGATGTCATAATGGGAGATTTCCCTTTCTGCTTTTTTCTTCTCGTTTTAGCTTTTATCGTTGATAGTATGTGATTCGAAAGGATGCGTGTGCCCTCTCCTCTGAATGTTATGTTTCCCTTACTCGAATGATAGACCTTTATCTATTTATTTATATATTAATTCTTCTCTGCGATTGAGTTGCAAGTTGTTATGTTGATTAACTAGTATTTTCGATATCATGGAAGTAAGTTACGATAACTGTGAAGCTCCTCCCTAGCACCCAAGTTGTCTTTTGACGTTTTGTTAGCTCCTTCGCAAGTCCCTTTGATAACCTTTTGGCATCGAGAAGGAAAGGTTGTGAGAATGTGTGATCAATGCTTGGGGCTAGCCAGCTTGAGTTTCGGTAGTAAAATTTTAGAATGAAAACATTTGTGTGCGATGTGTTTTTCTGATCACGTGTTTAGACTCTTATCTTACTTTTCATCGCGTTTCTAGGCTTGCAAGGCCATTCTCAAGGAATACCTTGACTATCCCTATCAACTTGAATCATAACTAGCTTTTCGAATCAACTAAGCTTGAGGTTTCATTGTGCGAATCCAGTACCTCGTTGACACTAGATTAGTTTTGGTCCAATCGCCCTCTGTGAATTTATTTCTGATGGCGCTCTTCTGTTTTTCCTAACTGACATTATTTTCTCCCTTGTAATGTTAACGCTATTAATTAATATTGGTCAGTTTTTATGCATGTAATTACTGTAATAGATTGTGATTGAGATTTCCTTAAATGTGATTGACCTTCTGGAAAACTCAGCTTTCGTGTGATAATATTATGAATTCATAGCGGAAGGTTTTGTTTTGATAAAGGAACTTAGAAATTATGTTTGTATCTTTTTGTGCAACGGTTGACTGCGTTACCAAGGGTTGTCGTAAAATTTGGTTGTTTTGGGATATGGGTAATTTTATTTTAAATTAACCAATCATTAGTATTGTAGTGGAGGTTGCAAACCTTTAGTGTTATTAAAAAAATAAATTGTTGACGACATTATTGTATACTCTTGTTGGACGAAACCCCCCCCCCCCCCCTTCTTCTCTCGTGTGGTTTGCTACTAGCCTGTGAGACTTTGACCCTTCCTGGATGATTGGTAGATCTCTTTGTAGTTATGGTCAAAACTAGTATACTTTTCCTTTGCTTCGAAACTTGTGTTGTGTGTATACTCTAATTGATTTTCGGTCTGAAAATCTATTATCCATGGCTTTTTGTGTTAATTTCTGAAACCCGCGTTTCCCCCTTCTTGGGCCGATCCACTCTTGTCTCTTGGAAAAATATTAATTCAGCCTATGCATTGGTTCCTTTGATAAAATTCTAGATTTCTGGTATATAGATCAATTCTCAATCTTGTAATTATTGTTTAATTACTTACTTGATGGGGATACTGTCTTTGCTAGATTGGTTGTTTTCTCCTTATAGGGCCAAGGACCATCCTCATATGATTTTTACTTTCGTTGCATTTGTTCCTAACTGAAGTACAAGGTCTTCTCCTTCTTTGATTGACATGTTATAGACCTTATTATAACTTAATGTGCTCGTAGTGTTTAGAGGTTTGACCCAAAATCTTGTAACAAAGTGCTTTCTTTTCATGATATTGTTAGATAATAGTTATGGTGGTTTTGTGTAGTCTTATCTTGCTCAGCTCTCGCGAACTGACTCAGGTTATTAATTGTTGCAAATGGCTTACGTGGTTAGATGATGGAAAGACTTGTAGATTATGGCATCAATTATGGTTATGATGTTCCTTTGTCCGAATGTGTACTATGTTATAAAATTTGGAAAGGGCCTTTGGACATTTTAGAAGAAGGGTCAGTGCCTAGTAAATGTATTGTAGAGTATTGTTGTTGTAACTGTTGAAACTTTGGTTTGTTTGGTTATCATGTAAAAGATGAAATTTGATTACCGCTTGGTTATGGGATATTCTAGTGAACTTTAACCCTTAGTATAGTAGCGCGGCGTGTCCCATGTTATTACTCTCTTGCTCCCTAGTCATGGCTCAATAGAGATAGTATGTCCCTTTGATTTGTGCATCATGTTGGAATGAATTGATATAACCTTGTTTTGTTTCCGCAAACGAGTTCTGTTAAACTTTGCTCTTGAGTTAAAATGTTGAGTTGTAAATTCTCCTAAGGCTTAGTAGCAATGAGTTTGTAAGCACTATAAAGTGAGTTGGATAGTCCTTATAAAAGTAAAACTAAAATTTATATACATGAATATATTAATGTAGATGTGATCTACTCGATAGCATTGAGACCTGGAAAAATCAAGAGGAAACTATCTTTGTAACAAAATATGATTACTTATTTCTTTCCCGAGCCAAACCAATAAACACTATCCTTTTTCAGTGAAACCTTAAATGATCTCATGGTGAAATCAATGATTAGATTTTAGAAAATGATAGGATTTAATAAGTAGGAGTGAAAGTGATTAATAAAACCTTAAATATCTCTTTATCGTTTGAAACGTTCCCCTTTGTCAAACTTAATTAAGTAAAGTATAGATGGAACATTTAACCAATCTCAATAAAATCTTAACTTCAATGAAAGTTTGATAGTAAACAATGTGACCCTGAAGCTAAATTCTGCTGCCTGTTTTGTTAATCCTTGCCTTGATTCATGGTGGTATTTCTTAAGCAAGGTCAAAGTTTGATCCTTAAACAAGAAGGTTATTGTTAGGAAACCCTAAGCGGTACTTTCCCTCAATCGGAACTTATGCTTTCACCTGTGCAGTAGAGGTATGAAACAGGTGTTAATGACTTGAGTAAGATTAATTAACCTTGTAAGAAATGGAAAATGTTCTAAAATCAAATGAATAAAAAATTTTGGACATCAAATTGATGATCCCAGTTTAGAAAGCTCGGCCTTAAGCTATTTAGCCAACCGTTGAAAAGAAATAAGTTCTCCCTTGTGAAAAGAATTGTGTGAATCGTTACATGAAATTGTATAAGAACGTAAGTTAAGAATTAAGAGACACTTTAGCAAACAAGAAAATTTAACAAGAAATTCCTCATGGGATGCCCTAACTGTAAGTGTGTTTTGTGGTTGGACTCCAATGTTGTTCTGTCAAGAAGAGAAAAGTACATTGTCCTTGATAGGAGTGAACGTTCTCGTGCTGACCTTGTGGTCTTCCCCGTAACAAGTGGTTTCTTTTGTTGGTTATAACCTTGTGACGACATGTTGTGTCATGTTGTGTCAAAGCAAGTCAAAAAAAAAGTTATCCTATATTTCACTGTGTTGTCCTTGTGTTGGTATTTTTGGTGCGTTACACTTTGGTATCAGAGCATAGGTTCATGCTCTCGAACCTATGGGCCGGATTGGTGTTGTATGGTGATGTTGCATGGTGGTGGTAGTGTTACATGATGATACTGCATGATGATGATGATGTTTCATGATGATGATTTATATTGGAAGAGTAATGTGCTTTAAGCGTGATGTGATTATTGTTGTAATTGTGATATTATGAACGCACGTGATGTGTATGTCACTCAGTGCGTATTTGTCATCATGTTGATGTGTTGGGGATGAGAGTATTCTCTCTCCTTCTTGTGGATTCTATGAAGAGTTCATGTGTGAATTACTGTTTGTGGCGTGTGAAAAGAATTATAATGTGGATGACATAGTGTTGGAACATTGTGACATATTGTGATATGTAAGTGTATCAATGTGTTGTATGACTAGATTGATGTTAAAAGAAATGAGTTGTATCATGATGTTTTTACCATGTTTTGAAGAATGTGTGTACTACCTTGTTATGAAGCAATTATTGTTATGTTGTGATGTTATTATGTTCATCGTATATATGAGTTGTGTAATATGTAATGCTTCATGTCGTGAATTAGGGTCATACGGTGAGTGTATGAACCCTATCGTATTGTGATTGCACTTTGGGTGCACAATGTGGTAAAGTGATGTATTGCACCATGTGAATGTATGATTGTGATCTACCCCGTATACCTACCATACGTGAGACGTTATGGTAGCTATGTGTGTACCACCATGGTGTTAGTAATGTAGTTATATGTTATGTTGTTAACCTTACGCTAACCGATCCTGAGGGAAATTGGTAAAAGTGTATGTTGAGAGTGAGGAATGGTGTACCATGGGTCAATAACTCGAGTCAAAACTCGGTTTAGTAGATTACATGTGATTCTTTCCTCTCTCCATATGTGGTTGTATGTACACAACCTAAGTGCAACTATGACTATGTTTAGCCTTTTCGAAGGGTGGCAGGATGATTCAGATTATTGATATGTATTTTACGAGCTGAGGCTTGATGTTCCGTGTGCTAGCAACTCGTTGAGTACCCCTTTGGTGGCTAGATAACGCCACACAGTTATCGTAATGTGACATCATTATAAGTTGATTTTATTCGTAATTGATTTTTTTCTTTATTTTGCAAGGACCAGCATCTTTTCTTGATTACAATGCTTTACAATTTTGGGCATTTCCTTGGTTTGTGGCACTAACATGGGGATTTTGATACTAACTTTGGCTATTTGGCCATTTATTTTAGCTTGATTTGGGGTCTTCTCTTAAATTTGGAATTCTTACCGCCTTGCCCTAAGGCTTGTACTTTGCCACTTGGCACTTTGACTGGATTGTTGTGTGGGTTCTAATGTCGTGATGTGTGGAATAGGGTCATGGGATGCACCATGGATTGGTTGAACCTATGGACCCGCTTCGTTGTATGGGGGTACGCCCCAAGGGGTACATATAACTAGTGGGTTGTCGAACCACGCGTTATTATGTCACTTGGGTTAGGAGTGTTCGAACTCTATGTGTCTTGGACCATAGGGACAACCGGCCTCCTTGAGGGAGGCATAAGAGATTGAGGGAGGCATAAGAGTTTGAGGGAGCTATAAGAGACTTGAGGGAGGCATAGAGTTTGAGGGAGGCATAAGAGCTTGAGGGAGGCATAAGAGTTTGAGGGAGGCATAAGAGTTTGAGGGAGGCATAAGAGACTTGAGGGAGGCATAAGAGTTTGGGGGAGGCTTATGATATTTGTCTGTATGGTTGATGTTTCAGGATATATGTTGAGTTATTATGTTGTTTGGTAGTGGTCTTTTGATGTATGTGTTACTCATGACAGATGGATATGTGTTGTGATGTTGTGGACATGTCATTGATCCCCTTGTGAACACTATGTACCTGTAGCATTTGTTTGGTGTTATGTGAGTCTTTCATTGATGCAAATTGAGGAAATGTCTAGTGGATTGTAGTATTGTTTGGGTTAAGTATTTTGGTATGTCAGTCATTGAAGTGTGCTGAGTACTATGTTATGTGGAGTGTGCCTATTCTATTCCGTAATTGTGTAACCTTTTGTGGTGTAATACAATCATGAAGAATATACTTGTGTGCTTGTGAATCTGTAGTGTCTTTTGAACCTGATAGGGTGTTGTATTAGCTATTCATGTTGGGCACCCACTATAAGGAACAAATCAAAACACTTCAATGATGATATTTTCTAAAAGAAACTAAAACTAGAAATAATGATAATGGAAAGAGACTAATGAACTGGAAAACAAGAAAGAACTGCCAATCTTCACAGAACCTTAACAGTTAAATTTTTTGCCAAATGTTCCCTAGGCTACCCCATGGTCATGCTTTTGCATATGAAATATTAAACTTAGAGCATAGCTTCACCCTTATCTGATCCTTATTGCTTACCTTTTCTTTTCCTTTGTGCTATGTCGCATCGAGGACGATGCTTTCTTAAGGGGAGGAGAATGTAATGCCCATTCTTTGTGCTCCAAGCAGGCGGCCTGTCCCCACATCACGGGGCTCCAAAAATAGAATAAAATAAAAATTTCTATGTTATGGTAGCTGGCAGTGGTTGAAGCGCCTTTCCTCCTAGTGGGTGGCTGCACCTGCCCATTTATTAAAACTTTGACTAACCACCTCCTGTCACGTGGTCTTCCTCTCTGCCCAAAACCGCGTATGCTTGTTTTACACTCCATCAAATGCTAAAACAGATGAATTGCTTCAGCGTGTTCTGGACAGTGGATGCGTTGATGGTGAAATGAAGGTCTGTCGCCCTGGTGCTACGTGATTCTGGTTTGACGTGGGTACAGATGAAGCTACAAGATAGTGTAGCAGGCGTGTTACCTCTTGAGCGCGTCCTTGGGTGCTGCGAGGTGTTTTCTTGCTGGGGATTTATAGCAACAACCTGTGACAGTGAATTACCAGGCGGCAGGAGCATTTCGGTGAGGTAGAAGCCATTTTGAGTGCTTCCAACGAGCAGGTTGTCCAACTACCTTGTTATCCATTCAATTTTGACTGCATCCTCAGTTTCGGATTTCTCCTTCAAGATCTGTTTCTCAAAATTGATTAAGTGACAGTGAGAGTGTTACTAGGAGACCAGATGAAGTTTATCACAAGGATTCTCTATTGAAACCTTTTCTTCTGGTTTTGCGATGTAACTCATGGAAGAGAATCTCGTAGATGCAAATCTGTTTCATTTCAGTATGTTCATGAAGCACGATTTGCTTTGCAATAATATGAGCCTCTTCAACGAGTCACCAAGTTAGCAAGCATAAAGGTTTCTGTTGGAATTACCACCCCTTCAAGCTTCAACTGAAATGTTTGCACCGAGAGTTTGATGCAGTCCTCTCAGTTCGTTCCTTGAAGATCCTTCCAGTCCAATCCTTAAAGGATATTGCCGAATCATTTACGTATATTTGGGCCTATTCTTTTCTACTTCTTCTACTAATAATATACAAGTGAATAGCAGGAGTACCCAACTGTTCAGAAGGGATTATTCTAATTCTAATCCCGAAACATCTTCAGAGACTGCTCCAGTTTTGGGGTCCGAGCTTGCCCAATTGCCCCTCATAGCTGATGAAATCAGGAAGAGCCTTCTTGTTGTGCCCTACAAAACACCTGCAAACATTACCCATGTGGTGGAATGTGTTGTTTTTCTGTGTAAGATTGAAGAAGGGGATCAGATAAGGGAACTGCCGTGCTCTCTTTTCTTCCACAAAAATTGTTTTGACAAGTGGCAGGATCTCCAACAAATAACCTGTCCTCTGTGTGGATTCTCCCTCATACCAGAAGGGACTGCTTTTAGGCTGAGGAGAAGAGAGTAGGAACTCACAGAAGAGATCATGTTCTGGTTCTCCTCCTTCCATGGACATATTTGGAGGATGTCTCTGCTAGCGGTGGGGTTCTAATTAAAGCAACGCATGTATCAGCAATCTCTACTCCTCTCATGAAAAAGCCTCGCGGTCTCTCTCAAAGTATGCAATCCCTGCGTTGCTAGGTTGAAGGATGTAATGCAGATCTCACCTCTTCCAAAGACTATCACAGGTGTCCAACCTAATCAATTCACCTTCTTTAGTATTATCCTTGCATGTACCAGCGTAGCATCTCTCATGCATGGTTTGCAGATCCACACAAAAAAACCATTAGATATGGATATCAGTCTGAAGTTATTGTGATGAATACCCTGTTTGACATGCATGCGAAATGCGGGAGCTTGCAGAAAGCACGGGATTTTTTTGACAAAATTCCTGAATGAAATATGGCCAAAGGACAGTAAGGATTGCATGATATGTTTTGGAATTGATTTTTTCAGGAGGCATAGGAAGTTGAAACAAATATGAATAACTTGGTTAAATCCATTTCCTCCAGCCTTATGTAGATCACTTGTATTGTGGTAGCACGTATAGGGTATGTGAGTTGGTTTTCGAATCCCACAATTGATGATGAGGAAGAGAGAGATGAAGGGTTTCCATGGTTTTGGGTGTGCTTTGATTTGTCAGTTGGAATGGGATTTTCTACAGTGGTCATGATGCTTACTTTACATGTGAGGTGGAAGAATGAATGCTTTCGACTGGTGGACCGCTTAGAACTGGTGCACCCAAATTCCAGTTCCTACAATTTTTATGCTGGCCGTGTGGAGTCTGTACGACCTGTTGAAGCTGGAGAAACAAGCAAGATATTTCTACACCTTTCTACTGCTGTTATACTTACAATTATTACGAAATCGAACCACTTTCCTTGCATTGATTTGACAGTTGGATGTCATGATGGGAGATTTCCCTTTCTGCTTGTTTCTTCTCGTTTTAGCTTTTATCGTTGATAGTATGTGAGTCGAAAGGATGCGTGTGCCCTCTCCTCTGAATGTTATGTTTCCCTTACTCGAATGATAGACCTTTATCTGTTTATTTATATATTAATTCTTCTCTGCGATTGAGTTGCAAGTTGTTATGTTGATTAACTAGTATTAACTAGTTTTGGGATATGGATAATTTTATTTTAAATTAACCAATCATTAGTACTGTAGTGGAGGTTGCAAACCTTTAGTGTTATTAAAAAAATAAAAATTTTTGACGACATTATTGTATACTCTTGTTGGACGAAAACCCCACCCCTTCTTCTCTCATGTTGTTTGCTACTAGCCTTTGAGACTTTGACCCTTCCTGGATGATTGGTAGATCTCTTTGTAGTTATGGTCAAAACTAGTATACTTTGCCTTTGCTTCGAAACTTGTGTTGTGTGTATTCTCTAATTGATTTCCGGTCTGAAAATCTATTATCCAGGGATTTTTGTGTTAATTTCTGAAACCCGCGTTTCCCCCTTCTTGGGCCGATCCACTCTTGTCTCTTCGAAAAATATTATTTCAGCCTATGCGTTGGTTCCTTTGATAAAATTATAGATGACTGGTATATAGATCAATTCTCAATCTTGTAATTCTTGTTTAATTACTTACTTGATGGGTATACTGTCTTTGCTAGATTGGTTGTTTTCTCCTTATAGGGCCAAGGGCCATCCTCATATGACTGTTACTATCGTTGCATTTGTTCCTAACTGAAGTACAAGGTCTTCTTCTTCTTTGATTGACATGTTATAGACCTTATTATAACTTAATGTGCTCGTAGTTTTTAGAGGTTTGACCCAAAATCTTGTAATAAAGTGCTTTCTTTTCATGATATTGTTAGATAATAGTTATGGTGGTTTTGTGTAGTCTTATCTTGCTCAGCTCTCGCGAACTGACTCAGGTTATTAATTGTTGCAGATGGCTTACGTGGTTAGATGATGGAAAGACTTGTAGATTATGGCATCAATTATGGTTATGATGTTCCTTTGTCCGAATGTGTACTATGTTATAAAATTTGGAAAGGGCCTTTGGGCATTTTAGAAGAAGGGTCAGTGCCTAGTAAATGTATTGTAGAGTATTGTTGTTGTAACTGTTGAAACTTTGGTTTGTTTGGTTATCATGTAAAAGATGAAATTTGATTACCGCTTGGTTATGGGATATTCTAGTGAACTTTAACCCTTAGTATAGTAGCGGGGCATGTCCCATGTTATTACTCTCTTGCTCCCTAGTCATGGCTCAATAGAGATAGTATGTCCCTTTGATTTGTGCATCATGTTGGAATGAATTGATATAACCTTGTTTTGTTTCCGCAAATGAGTTCTGTTAAACTTTGCTCTTGAGTTAAAATTTTGAGTTGTAAATTCTCCTAAGGCTTGGTAGCAATGAGTTTGTAAGCACTATAAAGTGAGCTGGATAGTCCTTATAAAAGTAAAACTAAAATTTATATAGATGAATATATTAATGTAGATATGATCTACTCGATAGCATTGAGACCTGGAAAAATCAAGAGGAAACTATCTTTGTAACAAAATATGATTACTTATTTCTTTCCCGAGCTAAACCAATAAACACTATCCTTTTTCAGTGAAACCTTAAATGATCTCATGGTGAAATCAATGATTAGATTTTAGAAAATGATAGGATTTAATAAGTAGGAGTGAAAGTGATTAATAAAACCTTAAATATCTCTTTATCGTTTGAAACGTTCCCCTTTGTCAAACTTAATTAAGTAAAGTCTAGATGGAACATTTAACCAATCTCAATAAAATCTTAACTTCAATGAAAGTTTGATAGTAAACAATGTGACCCTGAAGCTAAATTCTGCTGCCTGTTCTGTTAATCCTTGCCTTGATTCATGGTGGTATTTCTTAAGCAAGGTCAAAGTTTGATCCTTACACAAGAAGGTTATTGTTAGGAAACCCTAAGCGGTACTTTCCCTCAATCGGAACTTATGCTTTCACATGTGCAGTAGAGGTATGAAACAGGTGTTAGTGACTTGAGTAAGATTAATTAACCTTGTAAGAAATGGAAAATGTTCTAAAATCAAATGAATAAAAAGTTTTGGACATCAAATTGATGATCCCAGTTTAGAAAGCTTGGCCTTAAGCTATTTAGCCAACCGTTGAAAAGAAAGAAGTTCTCCCTTGTGAAAAGAATTGTGTGAATCGTTACATGAAATTGTATAAGAACGTAAGTTAAGAATTAAGAGACACTTTAGCAAACAAGAAAATTTAACAAGAAATTCCTCATGGGATGCCCTAGCTGTAAGTGTGTTTTGTGGTTGGACTCCAATGTTGTTCTGTCAAGAAGAGAAAAGTACATTGTCCTTGATAGGTGTGAACCTTCTCATGCTGACCTTGTGGTCTTCCCCGTAACAAGTGGTTCCTGGTGTTGGTTGTAACCTTGTGACGACATGTTGTGTCGTGTTGTGTCAAAGCAAGTCAAAAAAAAAGTTATCCTGTATTTCACTGTGTTGTCCTTGTGTTGGTATTTTTGGTGCGTTACAATTGCAACCCTCAATTATTCACATTACTTTCTACTCTAGAACTTAGTAATTATAACACATTGCCTAAGTTACATAAGACCAAAAATTTAGAGTGTAATCCATATTATATGAATATAACATAACTAAGAATAGTAAACATCGCTTACTCCCTTTCAAATAATAATTAATGATCACCACAATTTTAGGTTTTAAGGGACCGTATAAAATGATAAAAATTTCGGTCAACCAAGGTTTTTAAAATAGATTTTCCACAATTTTTCCCATTTAAATATAATTTCACGATTATATTGTTGTTTATAAGGTATAAGTACACAATTGTGTTTATAGATTATATACATATATATGTGTGTGTGTGTGTGTGTGTGTGTGTGTGTGTGTGTGTGTGTGTGTGTGTGTGTGTGTGTGTGTGTGTGTGTGTGTGTGTACATATATATGTGTGTTTGTGTGTGTGTGGGTTAGATAAACTCATATGCACTATTATTACACCATATTACTCATAATTTTGCAAGCAACGCTATCGTTGGTACACCACATCACTAGACCAAGAGAGAAATTGACACTAATTTATTTTATTTTATTTTTGTAGAGAGAGAGAGCGGATGAGAGAATGCTGTTATTTTCTTATTTGCATAATCATGTTCTTATATCTACGAGATAAGGTTAAAAAGAGTGGGTGGTTACATGATTCCTACACATAAGTCTTAGTGTCATAAGCATGACTAATTAGGAACATTATAATCAATTCAAGGAGGTTTATTACCACAACATTGTTTCTAAGGTGAAGCGATTTCACCAAGTTACATTGCACCAAAACTTAAAGTAAATGGTCATAATATGAAAATAGTCCTGTCAAGATCAAGAAGGGTTAAAATAATTTGAACATTTCTAAAGCTAATCCAAAAGTTATGTTGAGGGATTTGATAAGAATTTTAAGTTGTGTAAACTGGATTTGATTTCCGATAGGTCAAGGGCTAAATAGTTTACTTAGAAGAAGATAAAATAACTATGAAATACCACTTCATATAAAGCCATCATAAAAAAATAGACACTCAGAATCCTTTTCCCTTATCATACATTTTTTAGATAAAAGTAAGTGCACCTTACATAAACATTTTCATCCAAGTATACTAAAGTTAGAAATATGCACTTTTGAAAAGAAAAGCAAGGTTGAAAAGGTTGTTTAATAACTTTTCTTATAAAGAGAATTATAAAAACGATATTAGACATGAGGAGTAAAATTATTCTAGTTTATAATAAAGGAAATTTAAGATGTGGAATACCTTTTTCCATTATTAAGTTGTTCTACAACCAGGTACAATTGTTTATTTCACACCAATACCAAAAGGGTTTTGTTAGGTTTAAATGTGATGGCCTTAACA
This sequence comes from Taxus chinensis, assembly GCA_019776745.2. Classification (NCBI taxonomy): domain Eukaryota; kingdom Viridiplantae; phylum Streptophyta; class Pinopsida; order Cupressales; family Taxaceae; genus Taxus; species Taxus chinensis. The sequence goes on from CM034152.1 coordinate 188,933,793, forward strand.
TTGTGAGAGAGATTCCCAAGAAATAACGGATCACTCAAAGAGGAAAAAAAACTAACCAAACACCTTAAACATATGATAAAATCCTGCACCTTACAAGGGTGTCCTAAAATGTTAAATGGTTCATTAAGACTCAATTCTCCCATTCTACGATCTAGCCAAAATTGCTATGAAAAGGATCTACAAAAAAACTACCAAATACCCAAATGGTAAAACAAACACATCCAACCAATTATCTATTATATAGGGAGTTAAAAAACACATAAAACACACAAAACTAGAGAATGAATATCGAACTAGAAGTACCTTCTCAAAGCCAACTATTAATTTCTTTTCTTTTTTGTTATTTCATTTCAAAATATTTTAAGATAAATTGGCTAATAAATGGATTTTTAAAACATGAATTCACACCTCAAAAAGTTGTTATATCACCTCTTATCTATTTTCCTATATTTAGATAATCCATTGAAACTTACAGAATAGAATTCTGATAACAAGAACTCTAGTTGTGATCTCTTTTCAGGAGCTAATTTATGTGATTGGATGATTTATTTTTGTGCCAGAATGACTAGAGGCCTGTTAAACACGCTTGAGAAATTCACTCCTCATTTCGTTTTCTCAAAACTAATTTTTGTAACCAATTCACATGGAGAAATACTAAAGGTTAGAAGTGCTATATTTTTATTTCCTACAAAAGATCCCTAAATCACAGGTAAAAATCAAAATGATTTTCTTAGATTTTAGTTGTTGTCCCATACAGTAATGTGATCAACATGGGTTGAAATCCCTTTAACTAAATGATCAAATGACCTTAAAATTTGGGTTTAAATTTTGTTGTGACATCCCATGTTACTTGAGAGCATGATCATCCTAAATGATCTCTACTATAGGAATCTCAGAGCCAATTACAAGCTATTTTAGAATGATTTTTCCTAATTTTTAATGAGTATTTTAGCATAGATAATTTAAACAAAAATTGCATTCCAATAACCCTCAATAAATGTACTTCTAAAAATTTCACACCAAAGTTGGTATTCGATAACAAATCACATCCTAAGAGTAGGGAAAATGCTCTAAGGTGGTTGTTTTAGATGAGTGAGATCGAACACATCATTACAACATTCGGAACAACATAGGAAGTGAATAATTTTAGCGGAAACATTTTCATCAAATGGGAAATAACCCCAAGAAAAACTAATTAATATATTACATTATCATATCTAGTGCGCCCGACATTGGAACCCGAGCTCTGATACCAACTGTAAAGCCCCATTTTGACGTATGAAAAAAAAAATACATGAGTATTAGAAAATTTCAACAATTTTTTTTAGAAATTTCTTAACTGCATTTGGACTATAGTCCCGTAGTGTACTAATACCATTTCCCCATTATTATATCCGAAATTTAATACCTCCTTTTTTAAATTAAATGTCCCAATGTCCAACCATCCTATCCAATGCTACAAGCTCAACTATTTTAATATTTTTATAAATCCCCACTTAATCGTTTATTCCCCTTAATACACCCATCCTAAAAATTTGATTTATTAAATCAATTTTCTATAAAGCAACGTTATTCATTCATACTACAATGGCCCCAATTAAATCGCATTTGATTAAATTACCCCACTTTTAAATTTATTTTACCCAATACCCATACCAAGTAAATCCCACAAATTTAACGATGTAATATTTAATTGAGGCCCTTAGATAATTTTATTTTCAACCCTAGTTGTTTAGGGTTTTCTACAACCTTAATTTTCATCTTTATGTTTTCTCTTTTAACTTCTATTTTCTTTTCTTTTCCTCCAGTTGCAAAGCTTTTTTTAGAGGGAGGAGATGTAGGAAGAAAGATACCATGGAGTTAATGGCAGATTCATAGTTTGAGATTCATAGAGACAATTTGTTTTTTTAAGATTGATTCTATTCTATTTACAAAGGACGGGAAAAAATCTCCCTCACATCTTCTGGTTTTCCCTATGCCTAATTTTTTATCTCTTTTTTTTCCTATTTTATAGCCGAAATTTTAGTGTTTGTGAATGTGCGTGTGTGTCTATTTATGCTATCCATATTCGTGGCAGATTCAAACCTTATGCACATATTTTGGGTGAAATCATGGCGGCTACAGTGGAAGGTTACGCCATGGAAAAACCACACAAATCCATATCCAGGAGAGGGGGGCAGGTTACGCCCCCAAAACTATTTTTTTATTTACTACTATAAATCAATCTAATTTTCCCTTTTTGATTCAAAATCTTTTATGTGATTTATTCAAATCAACTTTCAATACCAAGAACTAGAACCGATCCCCTTTTTTAATGAAAATATTTGGTTCAGTTCATAGATGAATTTTTTTTTTTACGAGTATTAACTTGTGTGAGTAAATGATATTCTGTATAAATATTTTCCTAATACGATGTTAATAATAGAAATATTAAATACAATATTTTTTCTTTTTGTAAAACATGAGTAAAATAAATAATATTAATATAAATGTTATATATATATATATATATATATATATATATATATATTATATATATATATATATATATATATATATCCAAATAAGAGTTTAAATAGGGCATCCGTTATTTTAAATATTTTCCTTATTAAATCCTTTTCTCTATTATATATGGGTTAAGATTTAATATTATAAATTAAAACAACTATTTATGGAAAGTATTATCTATATATTATTTGTATCAGAAAATAAATTTATTTACTTTAAACAGTAATAAAACAATATCATAGTTTATTAAGAACACTCAACACGGTTTAGAACCACAATGTAGATTCCTTCCTTTTAATAATAAAATAATGATAACTAAGGCATGTAAAAGAGGATAAATAAATATATATATTTTTTAAAAATAAAAAAGAAGCCAACAATTCTTAATTGACAAACATAACTTCCAAATTCAGACCTAATTTTTCCCTTTTCAAATATATTCCAAAACATTAATTTAACATCTCAAATCAATAGTTTATTTTCTTTCTTTTTCAATATTTTACAAGAATATATTCCAATGAATAAGAGAACTATTTCATTACAAATTTATTGAGAGTTTATTTTCTAACATTTTCATAACACCAAAAGAAAGAACCATCCTTCGAAAATAAAATATAGTAAAAGTAGAGCAACAACCATTCCATGGCTCCAATACAATAAAATATAGCATTAAGTTCCAAGGCCTCTAGTTTACATGATTACAAACCTTTTTTTTTTTAAGTCTATAAAGTAAAGAGAAACATTTCATTTACAAGAACTACAACAACACAATCTTCATATTCTCAAAACCAAAATTTCTTTTACATGGATAGTTGATACTTTCACAAATCCCAAAATAATCTTTCCAACACCCTTATTACAAAATACAAATGTATGTAAATTTTTCCATTATACAAGAACACAACATGTTAAAATACAAACATAAGGACCTTCCAAAAAATGTGGGAAAAAATTATATAATACAACAATCCTTTTTCTATTTAAAGGATAAAAAGACTGAACATTTTAAATGAAAATATTTAAAATTCTTCTCAAGGAAGAAAATGACTTACAACAATTACAACACTATCTCAAAAAAATCCTAAAATTCAAGAGGATAAGCCTCCGAAAAAATGAGAAACAACCTGTAAAATTTTTCTACTTTTCTTCTCCAAATTCCAAGAAAAATCTTTAAGTTTCCACTCCAAGATAGTTTTCAATTCACAAAAGAATAGGGGCCTAGTTTCCTCCCAGCCAAATGGCATCATCACATGCCATCTCAAAAAATTGAAGGACATGATAACGTCCCTCGAAGCCCGTGGGAGATAGAGTAGAAAGCCTCGAGAATGCACAAGAAAGTAAGACAAGGGTTACAATCACACACACACAAATTTTATCACACATAACAACCAAATGAACAACACTTATCACGTGAGGAAAACTCCTTGTTTTCCTCTAAGGGGAAGAGTGAAAAGAAGCACATAAGAAGATAAAACGTAAATCAACCATAGGAACACTATATAAATATACACAGTGTCACCCTTATTTATCCATTAAAAAAAATCCTTATCTCTCCTTTCCAAACATCAAGCCTCCTCCTTGGAAGGATTTTCAAACCATACATGGTTTCATTGCCAAGGATGGAGAAGGATGTTCGAAACATATTAACAATCCTTCTCCACATAAAACCATATGAGGGGAAGTATAAAATGAAGACCATCATAACTTGCCCATCAAGCGATGTGGTATAACAGGGAACATTCCTCCCTCTTCCCCATAGGATTTCAAAAATCGACATCAAAAGTAGAATGTATTGCAGAAAAATAAATGAACAAGAAATACACAATACACCCATAACCAAACATGAAAAAAACAAATTTCAACATCCATCATTTCTCTTACAATTATATTATGGAAAAAAAACAAGAGTATGATGCCTACCTCAAAAAATATCAATCCAAATTCAAGAAAAACAAGTTATCCCTAGCTCCAAGCTCTCCAAATCTGACTCCAAGAGTAAAAATGACAAGCAAAATTCCCTAGCCCTCTCCATAAGGGAGTATATAAAGAATAACACATCACCAATCCTCACAAATGAAAGGGTGACATGTGTCACCCATATCATCTCCTGATAAAATATTCCTAAAATCACAAAGGGTATAAAACAAAACCCATTTAGGAGGCAATCTCCCAAATTCCCTAAAATGTTAATAATCCAACACCCTTCATCTATTAAGAAAACACAAAAAATAACCACCCTTACAAGATGGTGACATGATATATGTCAAATGGGAGGAAAAATACCATTTTTATTTAAAAATATACCCCCTACCCATAGGTAGGGTCCAAGAGGTCTTTTCCATGTAAGGGAGACCCCAAAGTGAAAAGAAGCCCTTCAAATTGCCACATTTGGCCCAACTTCGAGATTGGGATAAATGACACAAGCATAGAGGTGGTAGGGCCCACCCAAATGACAATTAGGTGGTCCTAAACCACATACAAAAAAATTAATTAACATGAAACACAATTAACAGATGTAGGGACCATTAGGTCCCTAACATAGCTCATCGTAAGACTAAAAAAATTTACAAATAACATATTGACAAGTAGGAATCACAGATGGTTATCAAACATGAATATTTTAAAAACACACAAGGCTAAAAAAAATCATGCATGGCTAAAGGACTCGGACCAGTCGGCTTCTTGAGGTACTACCCTAAATTCTACATTCTCCTTTGTGCCCTGTAATCTACACACTCAATTCAAACATTAAACGTACTTTCTCGATAAATAATAAATTAGAGAAATAATCAAATATAATGACAATGAAATCCATCATTTACATTCATTCTAAATATACAACAAGTGATAATTATTTTACTCATGATTGACAATCCAAATATGGAAAGAAACCAACATCCAAACAAGATAACTATCCAAAATATCACATATGTTCCTATAGTAGATAAAAACATAGAATTCATCCATGTTTTTCCATGATGACATAAAAATCAGAATCATCATAATTAATGATCACAATATGAAATAGATTTATCATTCATCCATCATATATATAGTAGAATCTAACTAAGTTGTATCCTATTAGTATCCTTAATAGCGTTGGTACAATACACTAGAAATATGTATAAAAAAAAATTATTGGCACATCGTGGCTCAAACACCACCTTTGTCACAAGAGAAATTTATGAAAAAAACCATATAATGCTTAAATAGTATTATATCAATCTCAAAAATGTATAATGCAACCACATTTTATATAACTAGTGCTAAATCAATATCTACAATCTACTAAATGAGATGAGTCAGTAAATTTAATGATGTGAGAAAGGGGTGAGCACAACAAATTCAATGATAATGACAATATGGATGTCCTTGATGTAATGTTAGTTGATAAGGAGGATAGTAATGAATCATTGGTAAAGTGATTAAGTGAAGATTAAAGAGCTTAGTAAGAAGGTCATGTTTCTTAGTATTGCTACCAAGGATGAGAGGCTTTGGTAATGGTACAACTTGAGCCTCACTAATATGAAAACATGTATAAAACATAGAATGAGAATGAGATGTAGAAGGAGAAAAAACATGTGGTTGAGAAGCATCCTTAAGCTATTGAATTTCAGATTTGAGAGATGTAATCCTAGATTACATGGTGTTAAATTTATCATTAAATAAAACATTTCAAGATTTAATTGAGTCCAATAGAGATTGATTAGATTAAAGAACACTAGGACTAGGGTCATTAGATAGATGGTGGAAAATAGGAATTATTTCACTTGGTGGCATATTTTTAGGATGACATTTAGTGTCTAGATATTTTTCCAAAACAACCTAACATTCTAAATACATTTTAAGAAAATTATACAAAGGAACTTGAGGAAATTTATGACCCATGATAGAAGAAATATGTGGATCTTAAGCATGAAGAAGTATGGGTTCACCATAATGACAAAATAAAATGTGGAAGAATGGTAGTTAATCTAAACTAGGAACAAAAGTATATAATAGTAAATAAAATAAATAAAAAAATATGGAAAGTGATATAAGCAACTAAGAAAGTAGATATGTAAAACCCTACAGAGAAAAAGAGAGTTAGAAAGAACTTAACTAATCCAGATGTTGATCTGGATTGTGTCCTAAAATAAATTGCATATTCTGGAAGTAAGACTGAACATGTCAAGGTCCCAAAAAGTACATATTTGAGTTGTTTGAGTGGACATCGGCACTTGGATGGGTGTAGGGGCTCTTGCATGAACGCTAGTATAAGAAACGAGAATCTTGGTTTTTAAAAAATCTTTGTAACCTTCCTTCAAAGTGTAACATGATGGTTCCCTCCCTTCACTTCTTGTTGCACTAGCTTCACTAGATTGCACAATATGTTGCTCTAAAATGAATATGACACCTACAAAAGCCCAAGACGAGAATCAAAGCCCTAAAAAATGATGCTTATGAAGGGTTCAGACATACCTCGACAACCACAATGGTGGTCTTAATAACTGATTGTTGCACTACATCTCAAACCTCATGTATTTTTATGTGTGTGTGTGCATTCATGCCTTAGGAGATCTTATGTTAGTCACACTTTGTGAAAGTTGCAAGTAATAAGTATGAGTAAAAAATTTAATAAAATGGTGGATGGAATAGAATAAGCTTCCCTCCTATACAAATGGATCCTTTGATGGATGCAACCTTAGGTGATGTCAGTAGTGCTTAGTGTTTAGTCCCTCATTATGGTATCATAACTTTATATTTATACATTTCTCTTGTTCTAATTTCATAATTAACCCCAAAAAGGTCGATGACTAAAAATATAAGAAGCTCAAACGGTCAGAAAGTGCCCAAAAAGTGATAGCAAAGTGTAGAAAGGATCAAGGCACCAAAAATGGGACAAGTCCTCCTAGGGTGCACTAGTATTGGGCTAGATGCCCCATTTAAATGTAAAATGATGCCAAATAAGAAAAAAACTAGGAAATTATATGTTGAAGGTCTATAGTGATGACAAAATCAAACTGAAATGGCTAATGGAAATGGGTTAATAAGTACTTTCTTCACTCAAAACTGATATGAATAGTAGTATGAGACCGAGACTAAATAATGTCTAAAGTACGTGATTTTGTGACTACAACGACGAAGGGTAGAAATAAAGAAGAAACACAAAATAAATTACTTTCTATCCATTTTCACATTGATGGGCCCGCAGAAGAGTTCTACAGTGCCCATGTGCCCATGACCTTATCAAAAATTCCTATTCCATCTCATTCCAATAGGTTTGTAACTTTCAGTGTGTAGTTGCGACATATTCCTCCCTTTGTTTAGTAGTTTAACATCTTGGCACATCTTTAGCATTATTGCAAAATCAGCTAAGTCTCTTATTCTATCTCTTGGACTTAGGGTTTCAATTTTTAATTGCTTATTTCTTAGGTTAGATATTTAAATGATTGCTTATTATCATGTTATGACTCTACAATTAGGATTTCATAAATTTCATTATTTGTTAAATCACTGATTCTCCATGAATATAGATTTTCAGGAAGTTGAGGCCGGAGCAGGGTATGGACAGTTGCCAAAGTATTTGGAAAAAAGAGGAATTTGTCGGATGTTGTAGTTACAAATACTCCTTTTTCATATATGTAAATGTGGAAGACTTAAAAAAAGACACATGGATTGTTGGAAAAATTCTATGAGGGGTCGTGGCCTTACCTCAAGTATAATTCTATGTTGAAAATATATTTTTTATAAATTATTTTTAAAAAATCAAAGCTAATGTGATGGGCAAATATTAGAAAAAATTCCCATAAATTATGTTCTCATCATCCTCCCTTCCTCTATGAAAACAACATCTTGGAATTAAATTAGGGCCTTTATATATATCATGGCGTAAGGGGTAGGATTTATATTACCTTCTCCTATTAAACGTTGTTTCATATTGTTGTGAAATTGAGATTGGAATTGGATGGTATTGGCATTGTATGATTATTATTGTAGCATGGAAAGATTACAAGCAAGCACAATGCATGCAAATTGTTTTTCAAAATACCAAAAGGAGATTTATTTTTAGAGTGTCAAGATTTTTGAATATGTAAAAAATTGGGTTCATGGAAAATGTGTTGGAAAATTTCAAACAAATGAAAATTGTAAATCAAAATCCATGACAAAAATACCAAAGTAGATATCTTCAGCAAGCGTAAAAATCGGGTATGGATTTCATTTCGTCTTGCATTCAAATTTAACATTTTATCATTTTTCTGTTTAGGTGTTAATTTCTTTAGAAAAATATAGGATGCAAGTAGAATGGAAAAATAAATGAAAATATTTCCCTACTGGAAAACATAAAAAAAATGAACCAGTTTTGATTTCGTATACCATGTGCATGAAGTGTAAAAAAAATCGATTTACCAACCTATATATCTAGTATTATTCCTAATGATTCAAGACACCATTAAGGCAATAAATATAACTAATAAACTCAATTTGACACCTTGAAGAGATGAGTTTAGTTTCCCATTTTTTATTTATGGAACTTAGGGTGACGCTCCCTTTTTTAAGAAACTGTGGTTGGGTTTGGCTTATGGTTGCCATATCGATTTGGAAATATTGAAAAATACCCCAACATACCTCTAGACCTCTAATGTGAGAATTGAAACCAACTCTCAATTTTGTGAAAATGATTTCATAAGCTATATTTTCAAGAGGTTTTTTGGGCCCACTGCTCTTTATACAATAGCAGTGTTTGACGTGCTTATGATAATTTGTCTTAGAGTCACTTTTCTATTTTTTATTCATGTTTTTCGTAATCAATTTATGTCGATTCCAATGAGTTATTTATATATAAGGAAATATATAGAAATCGTTGAAATTTACGTTTGAACTTAAAACAAGTGTTTTTGAGTGCCAAATTTTAAGCACTTTACCTATTTTAGGCAAATAATTGCAATATCACAACTTGAGCGAGAAATTCCTCTTCAGGCACCCATTGGATTTGTTAATACTCATCAAACCTTTTTATATAGTTTCATTGTTGTGTAAATCATGATTTAATCAAATTTCATTTTATTAATGGATTTTGTAATGGCCAATTTTTTCTCTCTTGCACAGTCTGCTCTCTCTAGAAATAACTATGAAATCTTGGTTTCTCTTGAAAATTTAAGTTGATTAGAACTTTAGCTGTGTTGAAATAAAATTAAAAGGGATAATAAATACTAAAATATGTATGATATTACGAATAGAAAAAAATCTTGGCTAGTTTTCTCTCTCTTGTTGGGCTCTCTCTGGTGAGTAAAAAAGTGTAAATGTTTTTGAGAATTGTGAATGTATAAGGAAATTATCTCTCCTCTCTCTCCCAAAAACTATCTCTCTCTGGTTGGTTTTGGATTGCTTGAAGAAAATGAAAGTGTTGGTTTTTTGCTAGAGTGTAATATTTTTCCATACTGGTCATAGGATTGATCGTATGATGGATGTAGGTACTCTAGAAAGGAAATACTATGAGTGTGATGTGTTGTCATTAGTGAGATGATATTTAAATATTGTACATTGGCATAGTTTGCAATTGCTAAAAGAAAGTGAATTTAAAAGAATACAATATTTAAATTAGTATTGATATATCATTATTTTATTAAATTCCTATATATTAAACATTGTACTTAAAAGAAACTAAATGGTTTGAATATTCCTTGTTTTATACTAAATTTTCTATGCAAGAAGGAGTGACACCAAATGAATTAGGGTTAGCTATGTAGACACCATGTTAATTTTATTAACAAATAAAATAGTTGAAAATGTAAATTGGAAGAAAATAAGGGGGTGTGCCATTTATGTCATGGGTTTCATGACTATATGGAAAAAAATCTGGTGCTTATGTTTTCTCTCTCTTGAAACCATCATTTGTTAGGTAATTATTCTAGTTCATTCATAAACTCATAATGTTTGGTAGAAAAATTATCTTATCTTCACAATCAAAATGAAATGACTATATAATCTTGGATGTGCTCTCCCTCTCAAGAAATCCTCACCCAATTTTATAACATCGTTATGTTCTAAAAATTCTCTAATGCTCCCAATTTGTCTTCTTGTCTTATCCCTAACACAAGTCTTATAAAATACCTTTCCCTTAAATATTTTGAGAAGCGGTGACTATGTGACTATTTACACACGAACCCTAGTCATATTTGAGTTAATGGGACCGTACATTTTTGGGTCTTGTAGGTATCTGACCAGATCATGTTTAAGAATATACCCTATGAGTGTGATGTCCCTTGGTAACCTAGTGAGATGGCCAATACCTTTGAAATGTAGTTGGTGACATTGGCTATGATTGATCTTTGCAATTGCTGAAAGAAAGTGAATTTAAAAGAATACAATATTTCTTTTTTGAACCCCTTTCATCCCTCCTAGATAATTTTGTTTCCTTGGTGTGTACTAACTGATTACCTTGTGTTACTCAAAGGTTGTGTGAGTTAATAAATATTGGAACTCTCTTGTATTTTCTTGTAGCAGGATGTAGTTTTCACCCTTGAATGCTTTTGAAGTTGATAGATTGTGGTACTTCTCATAAGGTTTTTTGATGAAAGAAACATTTATGCATAGTTACCCAATGATTTAAATAGTTCCTTTGAAGACATTTCAAATGCATAAAATTATATTAGCTGTCTCACTTGTAATATGCATTTAATACTTCACTGTCTAAGAGAAATGAAATGAGTTTTCTTCTCCTTGGTCACATTATTTATAGTCATGAATCCCTAAGTGTAAATTATTTGTTATTTGAATTATAATTGTTTTAAAATAATGCTACTAGTGAGACCAAAGTATGATGTAAGTGTAAAGAGCATAAGAGTAAAAAATATTTTTGTTTAGGAATAATTTCATACCCGAAATCATAATAACGTAATTAGGAATTATCATGTTGTTAAAAATGAATATGAATTTATCTTGATGAGATCAAACTTTCGAGAAAACATAAACCCTTAAATAAATATATAAATAAGTAAAATTTTAGGATGTAAAAATGTTGAATTGAATTAAACCAAGTAGTGAACTATACCAACTATAACAGAAAAATAAAGGTACTCTTTTGGAGGGAAATTTATAGGAAGAGGTAACTTAAACCTTCATATCCTTAAACTCATAATATTTCTTTGTTCTTCTTCTAATGTTACTTCCCTTGTGTAGTGGAAGTAAAATAAAATATCATTTAAACATGTTTTGAGAAATCAAACCCTAGCATAGAAAAGGGTATCAAGGGTTTTGTACATGTTTAAAATGTGTCGAAATCATGAAATGGAGCTATGGAAAAATATTGTAAAGGAAAAAAAGATCCAAATTAAGTGCACTTTTATTAAGTTAAATCTTAAATGAAATTAAGAAGATGTTTCTTAATGGGACCTACATTTCTAGGTCTTGTGGATCTGATCATATCATGTTTAAGAATAAACCCCATGTGCGTAATTTACCTTGGTACCCTAGTGAGTGGCAAAAACCTTTCAAATGTAGTTGGTGATATTGCTATGATTGATCTCGTGGTGAGGTTTAAATGACAAGAGTGGAGTCTACTTGTCAAAGTACCCATACAATAAACTCTTCTTTTTTGAACCCCTTTTTATCCCTTTTCATCCCGTCTCATCCAATCTCCAATATACAGAGACCCCCCACTCTATAGGACTCATCTATCTTCTATTCGCAACTATAAATCGTAACGCTTAGAGAATTGAATTCCACCTATATATGCAAGGGCCCTCTATCTAGATATGGAGTGGGCAGTAGAATTATTTTAGATAGCAAGGAGCAAGGGGGCCTATTTCCTAGAGGTTGGGATAGATAGAGAGGGATGCAAGTCCCCCTCTACCCTCCATCTATATCTTATCTTTCCTATCCACCATAAATGGAGAACTAAGAAAACAAAGGAAAAAGGATAGCATTTGGAAACATGTGTCGATAAAAGCATAACTAGCAGAAAAAAATCAATAAAAACATTAATACACTAACATTCTACTACTGAGATTAGAAATCCAAAACTATAAAGAATGCAGGTGATGGATTAGTGACTTAAGAGTAGGATAAAGATTACAATTTCATGGGATACATATGTGGACCTGAATAACATACTTGGAGCGCTAACAGTGTGGCCCATTGTAATGTCCCTTTCAATGTTGACTCTTGTTATTACTTCCTTGATCATATTTAGTAATGTTGATTGTTTGTATGTGCGCCCTTTGATCATTAGGTGATTACGATATTGTTGCAATGTAAATTTATCATCTTTTCTTTCTATCATACCATCTAGTGCCATCGTAAATACTTATTAGTTATTGAGGGTGTTTCGTGGAATCTTTTACAAACATTCTTATTAAAGGCTTATCGTATTCTTGATTAAATGGGTTTGTTAATGACATTAGTTTAAAATATCTAAAGGATTATAGAAAAAATAGGTTGTTTTGGGGCATGTTTTAAACAAGGAAAGGGGACATAATATAATTTTAAGCTAAGTTTAATTATTTTGTGTATCTTCCCCCTAAGACCTAGCCTTGGCTTGCATGAAATAAGGGGAGAGTCCTTTTGGTGGTGCTAATGTTTAGTAGGTGGAATGCTAGATAAATTATTTGCTTAATACTTCAATTACCAGTTCACCCCCTGGACAGTGACCTCACCTCCATGCATTCTTCTTAATTAATAAAAATTCATTCTCTACATGTGGTTAAAGTTTATTACCTAGTGCTAAATTTGTTTGCTTGTTGGTGACTGGTGGGTTTTTGGGCACCTTCCAAGTCTTAAATTCCTTAACCAAGGTAATATTTTAGCTTGTGTTGTTGGAGTGAAGAGCCAGAAGAACCTTAGCTGCATGGATTGTTCAGATCAAGAATTCTGTCCAATTCAAGTTTGTTTGAAAAGGTTTTGAACTTCCAAGAAAACATGATTATCAATTATAGATCAATCCTCCATGGCTACTTCCACATACACTCAACTTGTGCCATATCAAGGCAAGCTTGAAATAAACCATGAACACACAATAAGTGAAATAAAAGAGGAATGTTTTCAGACGTTAATATTACAAGGTCCTGGTAAACATCTATGCAAGTTTGTAAGCTTATAACATGCATGATAAGCACTACCCATTTGATTTTTGTGCAAGCATGTCCAATATCATGAAATGAATCATTATTTTCTTCTAAAATGGCCTTTTAAGTTAGATTTTGTGGTTGTTTTTATTCATTTTCTACCTTGTGGGTAATTCCTTGACCATTCTCAGACTTTGTGATTCTGGGTTATTGTGGATGGATATATCTCTGAGAATTTCCTTCTGTGTAATATTTCATTAAAGATTTGTAATGGGTTTGGTATATTTTCTATGTAACCTCTCCTTTTCCCTCGATATTTCATGTTATAAAAATAAAATGTTGTGAAGAGTTAATGGTGGATGGCTTGAGTTTCATTGTTTCTGGTTGAAATTTTGGGAAATTGTAGGTTGTTTTTGTATAAGAAAATTGATCTCTTACTGTAATATGGTACACGTTGTATGCTATTAATTTTTGTTTGATTAATCAAACCCTACTTCTTGGATTTCATGGTCTCCACTAATTTGAATACCCATATTATAGTCAGGTATCTAGGAATATTATTTTATAGAACCACTGGTTTATTTACAGGATTTAATGGACTATTTGGAAATTTTACCAACCTAATATTATCATAAGGAAGGTGCGCATATTCAACTTATCAATAGGAAATATTAATTACCTACTTCATTATTGACTCCTCACTTTAGTGGCAAGGTTAAAACCCAGTTTGTAAATACACACCTTGTTGGATTAGGTGGATGTAGGGCTTTGATAGAATAAAGGTAAATAAAAATTACCCTACTAATCTAGATCTAGTATGTGATTTGTTTGGGATATCAACCTTAACATTGTGCATTAAAATCCTTCCGTTGATGGGATTCAATATCGTATAATATAATGGAAGCGTGTATGATGTGTCTTCAATGGTTAAGGTAAAAGATGGTTACCCGCTCCAGGTAGTTGAAGTACTATTTATTGGATAAGGTATATGTAATTTACCTTAGAATAGTCCAATTCTCTTTATATTGATTCAAAATGGTCTATTTAACCTTAGAATATGATACAACATAGTTGTAATAATAGATCTAGACCATTACTTTAATTAGGGAACCTTGTTGAGTTTTATTGTCTATTGAGGTTGAAATAGGGAGTAAGGAACAGACATTGTTATTGCAGCTAGGTTGTTAAAACTCTATAATCAAAATTGGATAGTAGTTTTAATTGTCTTTATGATTAAAGTGTGATTATTGTGTTGTTATATTATGAATTAAGTTTTGGTAACTTGGTTATGAACCTTTGCAATATGATGGCTTGTTGATGATTATCTCAAAATCATCTATTAATATGATCAAGATTGGTATGTGACTATCTTGATCTTTATTAATGACATTTGGTGGTATATATATATGTGTGCGTGTGTGTGTGTGTGTGTGTGTGTGTGTATGTATGTATGTATATACATATATATATATATATATATATATATATATATATATATATATATATATATATATATATACATACATACATATACATATACATACATACATACATATACATACATACATATATATATATATATATATATATATATATATATATATAATTAATTTACGGTGGAAATTATTATTAAGTTGTTAATGGAATTTGGTGGCACATATAAATGTATATATAAGAGTGGAATTGAGTATGATAATGATGGTTATTCTAGAAGAACTTCTGATGAGAAAGTGGTGATCCATTTATTTAATTAAAAATTAAAAATTAAATGATGATTATGATTTTAAAGTACTATGAAGCTTTGATGGATGTTTAGAATACGAACTTGTATGAATGACTTAGGTAATTTTGAGACTTGTCATTGTTCCATACTTGTTAAAAAAGCTTTTGGATATATCAAGTAACTGCTGATAATTTTTGTACTTATGCAAAAATGGGCAACTCGAAACATTATTACGATGGATAGCATTGGTGAAATATACCTAAGCTAGGGGAGTTTCTTTCAGACAATATTATTACTGTTGAATTAATTAAAGATTACATGAAGTTTGCAGCTATGTGTGCTATTAAAAAACATAAGAGATCACATACCGTGAAATATCATGCTATCTTCAGGAAAAAAACAAAAGGCCCTGAAGGAAAGTTTTGTTGTCTTGATGAAGACACCGAATTGCAGAATAGATGAAGTGTCAGGTTTTGAAGCAATAATCAAGACTACAAAATACATAAATTAGAGGTCATTACTAGATGTTACCTTTTTTCTTTAATGTTCTTTCCTTCATGACTAAGACATTCAATTATACTATTGGGTTGTTTAGTTCATCATATAATCCATATCAGAAAGCAGAAATGTAGAAAGAAATACACAACTCAATTTCACAATTCAATGTTTTATTCATAAGGAATTTCAAATGTTCCCACACAAGCCGTGGGATGTAACTGGAAAGTAAAGTAAAACTACTAAAATAAGAGGTACATATGCATGAAAGAGAAAATAAAGGATTATGAGTGAACCCATCATTGCCTTGAGGTTTTTCCTTCGGTTGATGCATCCTCATTTTCAACTTTGGTCCATCTTCATCTTCATTGTTGAAAGCACCATACTTGAAAATAGAAAAGAGAAAACTATCACTTTATGATCGTAGGGTACAATCCATATTCCTATATTGTATTGATTTGTGCTAATGGATCTCTTAACAATAGGAGATGTAGATTACTTTAAGATCAAAAAGTATACATGATTTACTCACTAAGAAAGAAATAAAGAGAAGAAAAGAAAACATGGACATAAGAGAGGAAAAAAATCCTAAATATTTTCTAACTATTTTTTCAAGTGTGCAGGTACAGGTTCAATTCAAGAAGAAATAAATCATATCTTATAGTATTCACTATGGTTAAAGATTGCAAAGTTCAATAACTTCTATCCTATGGTACATGAAGAAGATGAGTGACAAGTACATACTAGAATGAAGGAAGAATGCAACTTAAAGTTCACCAGCTATTCTAGAAATAGAAGAAGTTTCACTACAGAATAGAGGAGATACTAGCAGATAAAAGTACATGTTCCAAATTAACAACAGAAGAAGAAGAGTCAGATTTTAAAGATTGAAGTTAACTAGAGATAGAATATTACAGTAGAAACATAATGAGAAATAATTTTACAAAAATTTTGACAGGGCTTCGCCATGCAAAATGGACATTTACAGCTTTCCATCATGTTGTTTTTAACTAATAAATGTTTTAAAAGTTGTATGTAAATAAAAGAAGTGATACAGAAAATAGAAAATCATGTCATGATTAAGATAACTATTATTATGTTTCAGTTTCCAACAATAAATCAACTTCAATAGAAAAGTGATACATTCTGTTATTTGAATCAGAAAGTACATCTATTATAGTTGTAACATTAATTAAAGAAAGAATTCTAGGAAAATTTTGACAGGGATTTGCCATGTAAAATTGACATTTTATATTTTTCAGCATACATACTAAAGTTGTAATGAAGATTAAATGTAGTATTGTAAGAAAATAAATAGGCTACACTTTCAGTCCTCAAATTAAAGAACTTTGGAGCTTTAATTCTAGCTTAATAGCTGAATAAAATGAAGTTATAAAATAATATTACAAATTAGAGCCATTTTTAATTATATTTTTCAAGTAAAGCAAGAATGAGAAACTATTTAAAACTTCCACAAGGCCACATACAAGGTACAAAAATCTCATGGAATCAAGAAATAGTCAAGGTATTGATATTGTTGAAGTACAAGTCCAACTCCTCAAGGTCACAAACAATGCCAAAAAAATGATAAGGACTAAGCTTATTGCAACCAATTTAAGGTGAAAACACAAATTCTCAAATGTTATAGTAGTCAGGGAGAGCTAGTACAACCATTGAAAGGAGACAAGCATTACACGAATGAAAAAAATAGGAATTTGCAAGCTAAATTCAGATTCAGATATTTTCAAGGAGTTTGAACATGAAATAAAACACAGGATCAAAGCATCAAACACCACTACATCAGCAACGAATGAGATGGAGATTCATACAAACCATAACTTTGATTCAAATAATAGCGACTAGAAAGTAATATCCATTCTTCATTAGTGGAAAATATGAATACCCAAATTTGGGTCATAAGAAATCAAATCACAACTCACCTTATGAGACCAGATCTAGCAATAAAAAAATAAAATCATGAATACCATGTATAACATGAGAATATTTGAAGTCTTAATATATATTTGCAAAGTAATCTAGATGTAAATCATAAGGACTCAGATCTATCGTTGTTTCAAGAAAAAAAAGAGAAAAAGGAATACCCTCTAGCATTTAGATTACAAACTCAGACAGAAACCATGAATCAAAATTACATGCACATCAAGGCTAGAGAGAGTTTCAATTTTTTCTTTCTGAAGTCAACATTCCCATTTAAAATCAGTTTCAAGTCACATATCCAAGAGAGAAAATTATAGCTTCTGGTTTTAATCGTAAAACCCATTAATGGATAGGAAAATAAGACTAAGAAACAAGGAATTATTGATTAAATAGAAGTTGAGTAAAACCTTCAAATGGTGATCAGATAAAGACAAAAACTAAGGACATTGAATGGGTTTTAGCTTAGAGACCAAGGTCATTCTAGGAGATCATAAAATATGCAAATAAGGAGCAAAATATCCAAATCTTGAATTCGAAATAGTAACGACAAAGCAACATCAATACTTAGGGGGGTCAAAGACTTACCATTCCCTCATCGAATAGTAAAACACATAACATGGTATCAAGATTGAAGATCACAATAATGACAGTGAGCACCCACAACCACCTTGCTTAGAAAGCTCGAACCAAGTGAAAGACAAAAGATATATGCATAACAGCTTAACAAAGATGATTATCTGAGCTTGAACCCACATAAAAGTTGATCACCTTGAAGAAAGCCAATAAGTAGCTTGAAGAACTTCCAACAAATCTCTAACAGAGAGATTACAAAAAAAAAGGGAATTCAAACACAGAACTCCTTCAAAAAGGCCAATAATAGACTCAGAATGACAACAAAGTGCAAGTATTTGAGTCTCATAATCTTGTAGTTCCTCAAAACAAAAATTTTTGAGCTCAACTAATTATAATTGGTGGTTATAGAAGTTGCAGAGCTCAGAAATAACCAATGTGTAATCATACAAAAATTAAAACGGAGCTCAAAGTCCAAAACAATGACAGTCGTTTTGAAAGAAAACTTGCTCGAGACCTAAAGTGACATAGTTCCGAGTTCGACAGTGATTAACCACGAAATGAAAATGAAGGAAATCTTCATAATATCGATCCAAAGGAAAGGCCGAGTTCGAAAGATTTTCAACAGTGACATGGAATGATTTTTCTAGGGATTCACCTCTCTCTATGAGCAAAAGAAATACCAAAGGATAGAGCTCAGGGGATTTTTAGCCCAATTAACTAACTCCAGTACAACATAACTTAATCAAGCATTAGAAACCAATGCTAAGATATCAATCCATGTAGAGATCAAAGGCTGAGACGGAATCCCTAAAATCAATGCGAACCACCATGGTTACAATGATAGGGCCACATTAAATGATAAGTTAGAAACCCTATCCAAGGGTCAAAAATCTAACCACTATGCCAATCAGAGTTAAAAGATCCACGGTGGAGAAGAAACAAGTACCAGATCAAAAGGGTATTTAGTGTTCAACAAATACCAAAGCAAACTCGACTTAAGTTAACCATGCCACCAAAAAAGTTTCCAAGGGGTGAGTCACCATGGAATGGGGCTAGCCCACGTCATTGTAATTCAAACATAAATCATTGCATTAACCGAGTAAGGTCTTAACATACACATTTTGATAATGATCACCAAAAAGTAAGCTTTACCTTTTCCCCATTTTTCCATAATTGATTAATCAAAGGGAGCCGAATAATCAAACAGTGATTATTATTCAAACCATGGTCTAAGAGACCCATGTATTAAGTCAAAGGTGTCGAATATGATCAAGAAAAAGGTACTTTTAACCTTATTTCATTCAAATAATGCAAAATCCGACAACTATAAGGTGGCAGACCTTATACCATATGTTATCAAAGGTGGCCAAATGTATTGTGGTGCCTTTTTAAAAAAAATTGCCCCTTATCATATTTCTAAACCTATAATATGCTATGTCCATAAAGGTTGCCAAACCAAGTCGTGGCTAGTGGTCAAGTGTACAGGTGGTCCCCACTAGTGGGAAGGTTGGAGATTCACAATTTGTTATGCATGTGATAGCAACAAGACTGAACAAGTGTCAACATCAGAAACAAAGGGAGTAGTTTTTGTATGCCTCCACAATGTACAGATCAGCAAGAAGACAAAATCTATATGCATCAAGAGGATACTTTCTCATCAAACAATATTTATTATTAGAAAATTATTCACCCATGCTTTTGTTAAAATAGATAAGTCAACTTCAGTTTGACTGTATGTAATAAAAGGCTATTAATGCCACTTTCTACTAGTTTTTTTATTTCATTGCTTTATTTATTATTAAATAAAGGATAAAAATAGGATGCATGGGTGAGTACAGCCTCAGTCTATTTTTAGGAAGGGTGGGTGAATCAATTTTGCTATATATTGTATGCCTTGGCAAAGCACAAGACACGAATTTTTAGGTACATGGGTGTTGAAGAAATTCTCTCTCAGTTTTTCCATTTGAATGTGAAGTATTTTCTACCTTTCCAATTATTTGTAGTCTTGTGCGTGTTCCCATTAATCTTGTGAATGTTGAATTCCCTAATTAGTCATCTTACCATATTGCAAAATTCGGTAATTTCTACATGATATTAATGTGTATATGTAACTTAACAGTATTTTTGTGATTCTATCCCTCAATACATCAAAGTGTTTACTCTTAATTATCTTCAGAAAATTGTTGGCCTATGAATAAGAAATTCATTCCATATCAATTGTGCATGTACTCAGTCAAAGACCTCATACAAGTTTGGTTTATCACCTCATTTCTAATTTCATTTTATAATCATCTTTTACCCTTAAACCATATAAAATCAGTTTAGGATACATCAACAAGGAACCTTCCTTGATACAAGAGACTCACCTCAAAATAGGTATACCCACAGAGATGAGGTGTTTCCATTATATCTTCGAAAGAGAGAGATAAAATTTGTAATATTAGAACACCTACAATCATCTCTCTACAGGGTGCACTTTTGAGAGATAATATTTTTTGGCACGCCCAATGTGACAACTAATCAAATCTGCATGCAAGTTACAGATATTTACAATAGATATACAACAGATTTTATAGCAGATGAAAGTTACTTTCAGATAACAAGCTGCAGTAATCTATTCTAATGATTTAAATATCTATTTAGCAACTCCATAGGGCTGATTTTAGACTAGTATTGCAACATGTTCCATGCCTAAAGTTACTACAAGAACATTGGTAAGAGGAATTCCTCCTGAGTTTATTTCTTTACCTTTGAATTTTGCAAGAAGGAGAAGAGTTGGTAATTTTTTAACTTATTATAGGTCTTGTTTTGATAACCCTCCTCCTAATATTCCTTCACCACGTGTCAATATTTTCGTTCAAATCCTAGTTTTTCAAATGGTTATTCAACCACATAGGAATTTTGTGACCTTTACTAATGGAAGCCCATTAGTAATCCCAATTTACCATAACATCCCTAAAGATGCCAGGAAATGTTTGTCATCATTCACTTGTAAAAATTAGGCTACACCTATAGAGCACATAAAAGATGTCGCAACCTTATGTGTAGTTCATAATATCACTCATGAGGATGTAGCTTTGAGAATTTTAGTTGCATCTCTTAAAGGACAAGCATTGCAATGGTATAGAAATCTAGAGATTGGCTGCATAAGAAATTGGGATGACTTAGGTGATTAATTGTTGAAACAATTTCAAGATAATTCCGATCATTTATCTCTGATAGAACAACTATCGAGCATTAAAGAGCTCCCAATGAATTTATGTCTAGTTTCAACATCCGTTTTACCAGAACTCGGGAAAGAATTCTAGCAAGTGTCAAGCCTCAACCTGATCATGCTTTTCTTTATTATCTTAGGGCATTAAATAGTGATATTTCAACTACGATTCAGTCTATGGGAGGAGAGACTCTCCCAGTAGCTTATGATATTGCCATCCGAGCTGAAAATAGTCTTATTCAAGACAAAAAATTAGCACCAAGGCCTTCAATTCATTTTTTGGAAGATTTAGCACCTACTTCTGAACCTATCAAAATTACAGAATATACTTTTTCAGCCCCATCAGATTATGTATTTAAAGCTTTATAGATTATGGAGAACAAGTTGACTTTAATTGAGAATAGACTTGCATTACCTAGTAGACCTTGTCAGGCTCCTTATCAGCAAAATCAGCAAACCAGCAAAATACACAACCTTTTCAGCAAAATCAAATTATAGGCAGCCTTTATAGAGCTTGAACCAAATTTAATAAGAAAAATACACCGGAAATAGAATAATAGAATTTGAGTTCATTCGGGATATATTATTCACAGGTAAAGGTTACATTATATAGGAGTGTGTACTCCTCTTTTCATGCAATCATCCATTATCTCACATCCCTACATAATCTCAACCTCATCTCACAATATCCTCCACTTATCTCTCACAATCCTATTCTCACTCAACAAACCTTATCTACGTGAGTTACAACTCACTTACATCAATATATATATATTTGCACACACACAAATATATAAATATCTAATGTTCACAATATTATTCCTAACATTCACTCCCCTATTGTTAACATTGTTATTTCCACACATACACTCCCCTAATGTGAACAATGTAGAGAAAAACATTCACACGTCTTCTACAGCTTGCCTGCCTCTGCATGCTCATGATCTTGGTATGCTGAACCTCTGTTCACCAAATACGAACCCCTGTTCGATAATAACGAACCTCTGTCCTAGGTACGAGCCCTTGCTCATGAACCTCTGTTCATCCTCTTCAAGAAAAACATGATGCTACTTTTTCTTGTGCTTTTATCTTTCTACTATCACATATTTACATCAGGAGGTTATAAAAAAGGGAAATACAATTCTGAATAGGAATGTGACATCTGTTCTTATTACAAACAATGAAACACACAACTGAAATACTTGGCCACCAAATCAATACCGCGGCCTCGTCGATGGTGCCTGACGAGAGGTCGCCGATTGCCCTCCTGCCTCCGTTGCCTCCAGCCTCCATCTTTCGCTACTTACTTAGCATAAAGTATAGTCGAGGACGATACGCGTTCCCTGTCGTGATACAGGGCGGGGTCGAGGGGCGGAGCCCCCGAAGCCAGCAATGGTTTTCATTTGTGTTTTCACTTAAAAAATGAGTGTCGGATTACACCGAAAATGCACTCATTTGTCCTGTTTTTTTTTTTTTTTTTTAACAATTTTTTTTTGACTCTTACAAACAAGATGACTTTTACAACAACAATACTTGACTTGACACAAGTGACACTTAACAACACAAAAAAATATGAATTTTGTTTGACTCTATCAAAATCATTACAATGACTCACTATTATGGAAAGATACTTATAAAGACTTAAACGAGACAAATGATATATTTTTTTATTTTTTTTAAAAACAATCAACTAAACAATGTATAAATGACTATTAATACTCAAAAACATATTCAAAAGACTTTTGACCGCAAAACATAGATTTTGTAGGATACCACATTCAACTCACATTAACCAAGAACAAATCAAAGAAGGCTTAAAACGTGGCATGTGAACGACACGATCTATGAAGATTACGACTAGTAACAAATTTCTCAAACCTATTTATAATGCCAATACCATGCAATAGAACCTTGACCAGAATTCACACGTACAAGAGGGCTTGAAGGATAAACAGATTTCCCTGACCGCTTTGAAGGAATGTGGTGCATCGCTTTGAAGGAATCAACTTGCACTGGAAATGTAGAAAATCACACATCTGAGTATGATACACAGGCCTTGGTTTGGAATGGGCGGAGATCATATCACTGACATTGAATGAAAAAATTATCACCGTTGCTGCTATGTACTGCCCGAGCGCTTAAATATTTCCCACGTCAAACAAAAAATATCATACGTTGATGTGGATAACTCAGATTTTGAAGTCCCTGATGCATGGATCAACACACAGAAGTGAAGACATGCATGAATATAAAAACTGAACACGTGGTTGACTGTTGGAGGTATGCGCCCAGCACAAATTGCCTTGCCTGAATGATCCAGATCTTGCCACAGGTCTCACCTCCCAAAATATCTGCAACTTAGCTTTTTATACGAGCTGTGGCCACTTTGACTACTTCTCGGGCAGGGTAGAAATGCAAAAAACCAATAGTGGATGCCACCTCTAATTCACCTTTGATCTAGCTATATACGCCTTATGTGAGTGGAAGAGATCTAGAATAGAGCGGTGAAATTGTTTAAAGCAATAATGAAAGAAAACACAGATTTTTAAAGAATATTTATTCAGAAAACAATGTAGCATGAATCTATTCCACCAAATTCTTGTAGCCAGCGATTCAATGAGTGGGAAATGTGAATTCCCAAACCAAAAATGAACTGAATGCAAATCCGGCTTTGAGTAATGCAGCTGAGTTCGATGGCAAACATAGATCTTCACGAATCCTCTGCACATAAATTTGGGACAATATTACAAGCTACAGAATTATCCCTTAGCATTATTACTCCTCCATCACGAGAACATGATGAAAACCTGCTCTCCCAAACCTGCTCTGATACCAAATATAGAGCTTGAACCAAATTTAATAAGAAAAATACACCGGAAATAGAATAATAGAATTTGAGTTCATTCGGGATATATTATTCACAGGTAAAGGTTACATTATATAGGAGTGTGTACTCCTCTTTTCATGCAATCATCCATTATCTCACATCCCTACATAATCTCAACCTCATCTCACAATATCCTCCACTTATCTCTCACAATCCTATTCTCACTCAACAAACCTTATCTACGTGAGTTACAACTCACTTACATCAATATATATATTTGCACACACACAAATATATAAATATCTAATGTTCACAATATTATTCCTAACAACCTTATCAGCAAAGGCAATTTGACACAAAGGCTCATAGTTCATCTAACACTTTAGTCCCAATTAATATGGCTATAGAAGAGTGGTGTCAACCTTGTAATAAACCTTATTCAGCTACAAGTTTCCCAAATGCTTTTCTTAACATAAGTCTTGTTAGAAAACATCAATCTAAGACATTGTTCATGCCTCAAATGGAGGGTGGGCAGAAAGATACTCGGGTTCAGAAGGAACTTGAGTAGAATTTAGTTAGTTTCTGTGAGGATGATTTTATCGTAGTTACTACTAGGGCTCAGCAAAAGGTTGCAGAGAGTAAAAAACAGCAGAATAGGCTTGTTCTACCTACTATCACTTATAAAACAACAACTATAATCCCAAAACCAGCTAACAGTGCATATGTTCCTTAAAAAAATAGGTGCTACAGCTTGAAAAGAACAGCAAAAATCTACAACGTTATCCAAGAAGGTTATTTATACCTCAGATATCCAAAGACGCTAAAGCAGAATTAGTTTTCACCAAAGCCTATGCTAAAACAGTAGAATCTGTCTCTAAAATTGTTGCTTCTTTTAACGTTGTTGATGTAATAAAAAATCATAATGTTAACATATCAATGTCGGATGCTCTAAGTATTTTAGTACAGCAAGATTTACTTTCTTATGAACTAGCTAAGCTGCAGATTTCTTCTAAAACAACAGAAAAGGAATTCCAAAAAGCAGACATGGTCCTTGGAACAATGGAACAAGACCACATCAAAGAAGTAAAACAGATGGTTCAAAAAGTCTTAAATTCTCATGACATCAAGAAACCACCACCATTTTATCTATAACTGATTATTAGATAACATCTTGTTCATAACCGTATGGTGGAAAGTGGTGCAAGTGACACAGTTATACCAAAAGCAATTGCAGGAAAATTGGATCTGTATTATGAACCTGTAGAAAAGAATTTCCTACATTTGGATGGAACTAAAACTAATACAGTTGGTGTTATCATAAATCTAGAGGTAACATTGCATGCTTGCCCAAATTTTTCCATTCTATAAGATATTATTGTTCTATACTTACCTACTTACTTTGCTATATATTTATCAAGAGATTTCAAAACAAAGATAGGAGGCTATCTCACTTCAGATTGGTCTCTTTTTTTTTTTCACTACTCATTTTGGTAATAAGGTTACTATCAATTCAAAACCGTTGGCAAGATTTGACATTGAGCTTCACACTTCTAATGCAGTAGCTAATTATGCAACCTTAGACCAGTCTGATTTTGGTAATATAGCTCATGTTTCAGCATTAGATGGTGTTTCTAACCTATTTTTGGATGAAAAGACACATGAAGAACATGATCATGATCCTTTCAAAGAAGTTGAAGAACATGTGTTTGGTGTGTATTGCTTACATGAAGAAAATGCACCAATTCTCTTGTTGTCCAAAAATGAAGACTTAACGGAAGGGATTTGAAAGCTTCATTTTGATGGAGCTACAAACAAGAAAGGAAAAGGAGAAGGTTTGATGCTCTTTCCCCAAAAAACAAAAGGTATTTCTCAACTTTGAGTCTCCAATTTTCATGCACTTGCAATGTAGCTAAATACAAAGCATTAATTCATGGCTTACTTTGGGCCAAATAGAGAGGTATTAACATGCTATAATTTTTTGGTGATTCTGAGTTGGTTATCAATCAAGTAAGAAATTTCAATGTTTGTAAGAATCCATTAATGAAGTCTTACAGACGTAGAGTTTTATACTTAATGGAGTATTTCGAGGCTATTAACATCCAATATATTCGTAGAACAGAAAATAAGCATGCAGATCGACTTGCCGCAATTGGTGCTAGTTTTTCAAGTGATGGAATACATAGAAAATAGCAAAATTCAGCCTCATATAAAGCTAATTTTTAGACCTTTGATACTTGATAATGACTTGAATTGGTAGGTTTTTCAAAGTGATGATCAAATCTATAGGTTTTTACAGCAAGAAGCTGAATTTTCTGATGTAAATCAAGATAAATTACGACACTTATATGGTGACCAGATTGTTCAGTTAAAGATAAATAAATTTCCTCGAGGTCTAGTCACATTAGAAGACATCTTCAGCATTGACGATTAGTTAAGGAAGGTCAAGACTAAGATGTCAACACATGCTGATAACTATGAAGAAATCTCAGTTGATGAAGGGAAAAAATTGTTTCTTGGAAATGTATGTTCTTTAACTGAAAAACACTCTTTTATTAATCTCTGCAAGGAATTTAAATATGTTCTCACTTGGAAATACTAATACCTAAAAGGGTTTGATCCCAGTATAGCACAACATACTATTGAATTGTAGCCAAATTCCAAGCTAGTTAGGCTAAAATAGAGGCATGTAAATCCCAAAATAGAGTCTCTAATGAGGAAGGAGTTATCTAAGTTTATTGAATTAGGTATTATATTTCCATTTAAGCATTCAATTTGGGTAGCCAATCTTGTTTCTGTTAGGAAGAAAAATGGAGAAATCAGATTATGTGTGGATTTTAGAGATCTTAATAAAGATTCATTAAAAGATCACTACCCACTTATAAATATCAATCAGATTTTGAGAATAGTTAATGGTTCAGATACACTATCTCTTCTACATGGCTATAGTGGATACAATTAGATTCTATTCTGAGAAGAGGATAGGTATAAAACAACTTTCACCACTAGGTGGGGTACTTATGCTTACAAAAGAATGTCTTTGGCCTTTCAAATGTTAGTGCAACATTTCAACACATAATGGACATAGCTTTTCGTATCTTGTTAAATAAATACATCCTTATTTATTTAGATGATGTTACTGTATTCTCAAAAAAATCTAAAGAACATCTAACACACCTAAGGTATACTTTTCAGTTATGTAGACAATTTCAGACATCTTTGAATCCACTAAAGTCTAACTTTTCTATACATCAAGGAAAATTACTTAGTCCTATTGTTTCTAAGAAAGGTTTAGCAATTGATCCTTTCAGAATCGAAGCCATATCACAACTATTATTGCCTCATCCTAAGAAGGCATTACAAAGTTTTCTTGGAAAAATCAACTTTGTTAGAAGATTTGTTCCATATTTTGCAGCATTGGTGAAACCATTAATAGCTATGTTAAAGAAAGAGAGGACTTTCTCTTGGATGAGTGAAGGGAGAGAAGGATTTGAAGAAATCGCAAGAGTCATCTCTCAAGATCTTACTCTTGCAAATCCAAATTTTGATAAATATTTTACAATGTATGCACTTACAGGAGCTAAAAAAATCTCAACCATACTAACTCAGGTTAATGATGAAAATGTTGAACAACCAATTGCTTTCTTCAGACAAAGCTTGCATGATTACGAATCAAGCTACACATTTCTTGAAAAACAAGTACTTTTAGTAGTCAGAGGGATAAATAATTTAAGTACATTCTTTCAAACAACAAAATTCATGTTCTTGTTTATCATCCAAGCGTGAAAGCTTTCTTGTTAAATAAAGAATTGAATGAGAAAAGAGTAGGCTGGATAACAATGGTTATGGAATATGATTTTGATATTCATGTTGCAAAGATAGTTCAAGGAAAAGGCTTGTGTGAACATATAATTGCTGATATGGAAAAACAACATGCTAAAATTACGTATCAACAATCAGTCATTATGGTTCAGCTAGAAAATTAGCAATGTGAACTTGCTCAAGAAGTCCAAGAATCAAGATGGATGATTGATTTAGTTAACTATCTATAGCATGGAATCTATCCAGAAGGTATGGACAAGAATAAAAGAAGGTTTTTCAAATTATATGTTGCACCCTATGTTTTCATTGATGGTGTATTACTCAAAAGGGATATAAATGGAATCTTGATGTGATGTGTTGACTGTGACAAAATTCAGCAATTTTTATCAGAATTCCACAAAGGACCTATAGGATGTCATTTCTCTGCACGTACCAGAGCCTTAAAAATTATGAAAGGTGGTTACTATTGGCCCAGTTTATTTAAGGACTATTTTGAATGGATTAGGAAATGTAATAAATGTGCTTTCTTTGTTGGAAAAGAATGTTTGGATTCTCTCCATTTACAACCTATTTCAGTTGAAAAGCCTTTTATGTAGTGGGGCCTTGATTTTATTGGCATGATAAACCCAAATTTATCATAAGGACACAGGTGGATTTTAACTGCTACAGATTACTTTACACACTAGACTGAAGCAACAACCTAGAAATATGCTAATGAAACTTCGAAACTATCCTTTTATGAAGGTATAGTTTCAAGATTTGGTTTTCTAGCAACTATCATATCAGATAATGCTTTAGCATTTCTTGGTGCAAAGGTAATAGATTAGGCTGTTAATCATGGAATTTATCTAATTTCTTCATCTAAATTTTACCGACAAGGAAATGTGTTAGCTGAAAGTACTAAAAAGAATATTTTAAGGATCATCAAAAGAACACTCAAAGATAACTAGAGAGCTTGGCATCTA
Source organism: Taxus chinensis (assembly GCA_019776745.2). Lineage (NCBI taxonomy): Eukaryota > Viridiplantae > Streptophyta > Pinopsida > Cupressales > Taxaceae > Taxus > Taxus chinensis. The sequence continues at coordinate 188,962,900 of CM034152.1, forward strand.
ATGTTGAATTCAACACTTTGGGCTGATAAAGTGACTCCTAAAAGATCAGTTGGAAATTCATCATACAAGCTTGTTTACGAAAGAGAAGTAAGAATGCCTATTTCAGTTGAGTTACCCACACTAGATTTGTTGCAGCAAATGGAGCTTCTTGAAAATGAACCATTACAGGTTCATTATGTAGAATTAATGGAATTACAAGAGCTAATAGATCAAGCTCATTTAATCATGGAAAATAATCAGAAATAGATGGAGAAGACTTTTGATAAAAAATCCAAATTCAGAATCTTTAATGAAGGAAATATTGCACTTAAAGTGGGATGTTGATCATGCAAATCTAGGAATACACACAAAGTTTGATACAATCTGGAGTGGTCCTTACAATATTTCAGCTTACAAATAACACAAAGCTTTTTAGGTCTCAAGGATCAATGAAGAGGAACTTCCCATTCTTGTGAATGGTATGTTTCTCAAACACTGTTATTGAAAATCCTTCATTTTTTGTTTAGAGTAGTATTTCCCTTCAATAAGCGCAATCCCTACACATTGCAATGTTTTTCGATTCAATAAGTGCATTTGTGCACATAATCTTGTTTACCAAATCCTTTCCCAGTTTTAGCTCATTTTGGAAGGGTTGGACCTTTAGGAACGCAGATTTTGGTTACATGCTTTAGACTCTGTGCCCAATGGACAACAAAAAGGAATTGATTTATAAGCTAACGGACAGCTTTCCCCGCAGGATCACCAGAAATGTTGAAAATTTGTGTACTTTTCCAAAAATGGGCAACTCAAAACTTTGTTATGATGGATAGCATTGGTGAAGTATACCTAATCTAGGGGAGTTTCTTTTAGACAATATTGTTACTGTTGAATTAATTAAAGATTAAATTAAATCTACAGCTATGTATGCTATTACAAAACATAACATATCACATAGCCTCCAATCTCATGCTATCCTCAGCAAAAGAACACAAGGCCCCGAAGGAAAGCTATGTTGTCTTGATGAAGACACTGAATTGTAGAATAGATGAAGTGTTCGGTTTTGAAGCAGCAATCAAGACTACAAATTATAGAAATAAAATTTCATTACTGGATGTTATGAGAATTCTTTAATGTTCTTTCCTTCATGATTAATACATTCAATTATATTATTGGGTTGTTTAGTTCATCATATAATCCATATTAGAAAGAAAAAATGCAGAAAGAAATACACAACTCAATTTCACAATTCAATGTTTTATTCATAAAGAATTTCAAATGTTCCCACACAAGCCATAGGATGTAACTGGAAAGTAAAGTACAACTAGTAAAATAAGAGGTACACATGCATGAAAGAGAAAATAAAGGAGTATGAGTGAACCCATCATTGCCTTGAGGTTTTTCCTTTGGTTGATGCATCCTCATTTTCAACTTTGTTCCATCTTCATCTTCATTGTTGAAAGGACCATACCTGAAATAGAAAAGAGAAAACTATCAGTTTATGATCTCAGGGAAGAATCCATATTCCTATATTGTCCTAATTCATCCTAATGGATCTCTTAACAATAGGAGATGTAGATTACTTGAAGATCAAACATTATACATGATTTACTCACTCAAAAAGAAATAAAGAGAAGAAAAGATAACATGGACATAAGAGAGGCAAAAAATCCTATATATTTTCTAACTATTTCTCAAGTTTTCAAGTACAAGTTACAGTTAAGAACAAATAAATCCTATATTAGAGTCTTCAGTATGGATAAAGATTTCAGAGTTTAATAAATTTTATCCTATGGTACATGAAGTAGATGAGTGACAAGTACCTAATGGAATGAAGGAAGAATGCAGCTTAAAGCTCACCAGCTATTCCAAAAATAGAAGAAGTTGCACTACAGAATAGAGGAGATACTAGCATATAAAAGTACATGTTCTAGATTAACAACTGAAGAAGAAGAGTCATATTTTAAAGGTTGAAGTGAACTGGAGAGAGAAGATTACACTAGAAATAGAATGAGAAATAATTATGGGAAAATTTTGGCAGGGCTTCACCATGCAAAATGGACATTTACATCTTTACATCATGTTTTTTTTAAATAATACATGTTTTACAAGCTTTATGTAAATCAAATAAGTGATACAGAAAATAGAAAAGTATGCCATGATCAAGATAACAGTTATTGTGTTTCAGTTTCCAACAACAAATCAGCTTCAATAGAAATGTGATACATTATGTTTTTTTGAATCAAAAAGTACATCTATTATAGTTGAAATAGAAATCAAAGAAGGAAAATTGGGAAAATTTTGGTAGGGCTTCGCCATGAAAAATGGATATTTTAAATTTTCCAGCATACATACTAAAGTTGTAATGAAGATTAAATTTAGTATTTTAAGATAAGAAATGGACTGCACTTTCAGTCCTCAAATTGAAGATCTTGGAGCTTTTATTCTAGATTAACAGTTGAATAAAATGAAATTTTAAGATAATATTACAAATTTGTGCCATTTTTAATTACATTTTTCAAGTGAAGCGAGAATGAGAAACTATTTATAACTTATAGAAGACCACATACAAGGTACAAAGATCTCATGGAATCAAGAAAAAATCTAGCTACTGATACTATACTTTCATAATCAAATGCACAAAGAGCCACATAGTACAAAGTACTCAATTACAAGGATAATAGAACTTAATACAGGAACTTCTAGACATTTCCAGTTCAGGGTTTCAGATGCTCAAGGTCGACTAAGTGAATAAGCAACCAAGCTACATGCTCCAAATTTAAAGCTCAAAAATAACCTACTAATGGGGTCCACATTGAAGTAAAACACAAGATCTCATCTTAAACAAAGTACAAGGATAAAACACAAAGAAACAACTCTCAATCAAGAACAAAGTAGTACAGCCAAGTACTGAGGCATCATCAAGCAAAATCCTAAGTTTTAGAAGTAGGATAATAGGAATTGATACCAAATAAAGCAGTCAATGAGAAGCACTGGTCCACAGATATACAATTAGGTGTATCTTATCAAGGATTATTTTAAAAGAAAAATAATAAAATACCTAGACTTGAGTCACCAAAAAATCAAAATAAATATCTTTGTGGAAATGATGAGCTCATTTGAGAAAGTACAGAAGTAAAATTTGAGTTATGCATCAAAATTAACTCCTCTCATTGGAGAATGTAGAGTATCATTTCCAAAATCACGATGTAAATAAATTTGAAGTACAAGCCCAACTCACCAGGGTCACAAACAATGCCAAAAAATGATAAGGACCGAGCTTATTACAACCAACTAAAGGATAAAACACAAATTCTCAAATGCTATAGTAGTCAGGGAGAGCTAGGACAACCATTAAAAGGAGGTAAACATTGCACAAATAAACAAAACATGAAGTTGCAAGCTAAATGATAAAATCCTGATTTGGAAATTTTCAAGGAGTTTGAAAATGAAGTAAAACACAAGATCAGAGCATCGAACACCACTACATCAGTAGCGAATAAGATGGAGATTCATAAAAACAAGAACTTTGATTAAAATAATAACGACTAGAAATTAATATCCATTCTTCATTAGAGGAAAATATGAATACCCAAATTTGGGTCACAAGAAATCAAATCTCATCTCACCTTATGAGACAAGATCTAGGAAGATAAAAACTCAATCATGAATACCATATATAATACGATAAGATTTGAAGGATTAGTATATATTTACAAAGTAACCCAGATGCAAATCATAAGGAATTAGATTTGTCTTCGTTTGAATAAAAGTAGAGAAAAAGGAATACCCTCTAGCATTCATATTACAAACTTATACGTAAACCTTGAATCAAAATTACATGCACATCTAGACTAAAGAGAGATTCAAAGTTTTCATTCTGAAGTCAACATTCCCATTGAAAATCAATTTCAAGTCGTAGATTCGAGAGAGAAAATTATAGCTTTTGGTTTTAATCACAAAACCCATTAATGGATAGAAAAATTAGAGTAAGAAAAGAGGAATTATTGATTAAATCAAAGTTGACAAAAACCCTCAAATGCTGATCAGATCAAGACCAAAACTAAGGACCCAAAACAGGTTTTAGCTCAGAGACCAAGGTCATTCCAGAAGATCATAAAATATGCAAATAAGGAGCTAAATATCAAAATATTGAATTCAAAATTGCAAAAACAAAGTAAAAACAATACTTAGGGGGTCGAAGACTTACCATTCCCTCATCAAACATTAATGCACATAACACGGTATCAATTTCGAAGATCATGACAATAGCGGTGAGCACCCATAACCACCTTGCTTAGAAAGTTACAACAGACTGAAACACAAAAGATATATGCATAAGGGCTTCACAAAGACAATTATCTAAGCCCGAACCCACAGAAAATGTGATCGCCTTAAATAAAGCCAATAAGTAGTTCGAAGAACTTCCAACAAAGCTCTAACAAAGAGATTACAACAATAAATAGAAGTCAAACATAGAACTCCTTCACAGAGGCCAATAATAGACTAAGAACAACAAGGAAGTGTAAGAATTTGAGTCTCTCAATCTTGCAGTGCCTCAAAACGACAAATTCTGAGGTCAAATAATTATTATTTATGGTTACATAAGTTACAGAGCTCGGAAATAACCAATGTGCAATCAGAAAAACCTTAAAACTGAGCTCGAAGTTCACAAAAATGATGGTCGTTTCAAAATAAAACTTGCTCAAGACCCAAACTAACACAATTTTGATTTCAGAAATGATTAACCACAAAATGTAAATGAAGGAAAGCTTCATAATACGAATCCACAAGAAAGGCCGAGCTTGAAATATTTTTGAACATTCAACTAGAGTGATTTTGCCAGTGCTTCACCTCTCTCTTTGAGCAAAAAAAATACCAAAGGATATATCTCGGTTTTTTTTTACCCACTCTATTTACTCCAGTAAAACCTAACTTTATCAAGAGATGAAAACCAATGCTTAGAGATCAAGTCGTGCAGAGATCAAAGGTTTAGAAATGATCCCCAACATCAATGCGAACCACCATGGTTACAATGACAAGGCCACATTAAATGACAAGTCAGAAACTCTAACCAAGGGTCAAAAATCCAATTGTTATGCCAATCGAAGTTAAAAGATCCAAAATGGAGAAGAAACAAGTACCAGATCAAAAGGCTACAAAAAGTTCAACAAAGACCAAAGCAAACTCGACCTGAGTTAACCATGCCACCGAATTTTTTTCCAAGGGGTGAGTCACCATTGAAGGGACCAACCCATGTCATTGTCATTCAAACAAAAATCATTTCATTGACCGTGTAAGGTCTTAACATACACATTTAAATAATGATCACCAAAAAGTAAGCTTTACCTTTTCCCCATTTTTCCATAATTGACTAATCAAAGGGGGCTGAATAATCAAACAATGATTATTATTCAAACCATGGTCTAAGAGACCCATGTATTAAGTCAAAGGTGCCCAATATGATCAAGTAAAAGGTACTTTTCACCTTATTGCGTTGAAATAATTCAAAAGCCAACAACTATAAGGTGGAAGACCCTATACCATATGTTCTGAAAGGTGGTCAAATGTATTGTGGTGCCTCTTTTAAAAAAGGTTCCCCTTATCTTATTTCAAAACTAATAATGTGCTAAGTCCACAAAGGTGGCCAAACCAAATGGAGGCTAGTGGTCAAGTGCAAAGGTGGCCCCTACTAGTGGGAAGGTATGAGATGATTCACAATGTATTATCCATGTGACAGAAAGAAGACTGAACAAGTGTCAGCATTAGAAACAAAGGGATTATTTTTGCATGCGTCTAGAAAAGACAGATCAACAAGAAGACAAAATCTGCATGCACTAGGAGGAGACTTGCTCATCAAGCAATATTTATTATTATCAGATTATTCACCCATGCTTTTATTAAAATGGAAAAGTCAAATTCAGTTTGACTACATGTAATCAAAGGCCATTAGTGCGTCTTTGTACTAGTTTTCTTTATTTTATTCCTTTATTTAAATGATAAAAATAGGATGCATGTGCGAGTACAACCTCATTTTATTTTTAGGAAGGGTGGGTGAATAGATTTTTCTATATATTGTGTGCCTTGGCAAAGCACAGGAGAATAATTTTTAGATACAGGAGTGATAAAGCAATTCTTTGCCAGTTTTGCCATTTGAATGTGAAGTATTTTCTACCTTTCCAATTATTTGCAGTCTTTTGTATGTTCCCATTAATCTTGTGAATGTTGAATTCCCTGATTAGTCATCTTACCTTGTTGTAAATTTCAGTAATTTCGGCATGATATTAATGTGTATGTGTAACTTAGTAGTATTGTTATGATTCTATCCCTCAATACATCAAAGTGTTTACCCTTAATTATCTATAGAAAACTGTTGGCCTGTGCATCAGAAATTTATTCCATATCAATTGTGCATGTACTCAACCAAATACCTCATATAAGTTTGGTGTATCACCTCAGTTTTAATTTCATTTTATAGTCATCTTTTACCCTTAAACCCCAGAAAATCAATTTAGGATACATCAATAAGGAACTAGCCTTAATACTAGAGACTCGCCTCAAAATAGGTATACCCATAGACCTCAGGTGTTTCAATTATATCTAAGAAAGAGAGATAAAATTTTCAAGCTTAGAATACCTGGAATCATCTCTCTACATGGTACACTTTCGAGAGATAACAATAACTTGGCTGCTAAGAAATGACTATTTCTGACATTTTGTTAGCCTTCATTTTTATCCTTATTAATTGTGGATTCACTTATTAGATAAGGAATTTTTGATGGATGGTTGGAATATTAGATTTCAATTATATAATCTATATGATTGCATGACTAAAATCCTAATGCACTTGACAACCTGTGTTTGACCTATAAGGCCAATGGCCCTACTTGATTGATTGTTAAAATTTTTTTGTATCAGAGACATTGTTCATAGCTAAATCATATGACTTATTTCTTAGTTTACATGGTGGTAATTTTATCATGAACAAAGAATTTTCTAGTGTTTAGAGATTCGACCCATTTCATTGAACAAAATGTTTCCTTTCATGTTATTGTTAAATAATAGCATAATGTTTCGAATGTGTAGTCCTTATCATGCTCAGTTCTCACTAACTAACTCAGACTAATAAATGTGCAGATGGATTTCATGAGTAGAAAAGGGAGATGACTCATAGAAAGTTGCATTGGTTTTTCTAATGAAGTTATTTTTCTCGAATTCTTAAATGTGTTGAAATGATCTGGAATACTATTTGTTTGGATAGTTAAAAGGGCACAATTCCTTATTATTTTGTATTTGTGGAGTAGTGTTGTCATAACTGACTGAAACTAAAACTAGTAAAATATTATTGTGAATGATATAAAATGATCACATCATTTTTATGAATATCTTATTGTATAATTTCCATTTTGAAAGATAGTTTAACTTTGATATGACCGATATTTGTTTACCTATTTGTTTCCAAGTTAAAGTACATTGGAATATTTTTTCCACCTTTGGAGGTAGTGTCATGTTGGATAGGGAATGATGTATCCATGACTAGTTATCATAAAGGATAATAGTAAAAAAATTGGGTTTTAAATTAAACTTAGTAAATCGTGATAGATTTTGACAATAATGTAATTGTAGCTATAACATAATGTTATTGCAATCCTTATAATGGTTATAATATATATATATATATATATATATATGCTGTTGTAAACATATTGATGAAGTAAAGAGTCATTAAATGGGAAAAAGGAAACTATCTTCTTGTGTCAAAAAGATATACCTTATTAATCTCAACCTATACATGTAGTTTTAGATTTAGAGTTGTTGGGACATAAAATTATATTAAGTTGTAAGCCAATGTATGGTAATTTGGAAATTTAACGAGGTCATGCTAAATAGCATAAAGGATCAAGAAATATTTAAATATAACTTATCAATTATAAATTCAGAATTGTAATCAATAACAAACTCAAATCCTTATGCTTAAAACAATAAGATACCAAGTTTGAGTTTTTAGCTTGCCGGTATGCTTAGTAAATTTTCCATAAACCCAACAATGATAATCGACATAGTTTTACCTTGTCCTAGCAGATGTTCTTCCCTCTTATATTTAATTGTTGGGTGTACTTTAAGGAGAATTTCCACTCGTAGGGTAGTGTTCCATAAAAAAAAACTTCATTTTTAATGTAAAAACCCCTCTTTGACCGACCACCTATTGATTGGGGAAGATCACCAACTAACCTTAAATGTCACCTTAAGATTTGGGATCATTAATAAACCCGATACCCAATTTATTTATCATTTGGTTATATGGATCGGTACTTTGAGATAATTGTGAACCATAATAACAATTAAGTGGTGATTTTTTGTAAGATTATAACCTATTTTAGTGTGCTATGAGAAGAGTCTTTTTAGGTCGTTCTTTTGTAATGTTTAATCCTTCTTTCGGTGAGTAAAAAGGATCCATGTCGGGTAAAATATATGGTAAATTAAACATGATCTTTCTTGTAATGTTTATAAATGCTCTTGTTGTGGATAAAAATCCTATTTTTGTACTAAATAATTCTTGCATAATAAATCAATCTATTAGTGAGCGAGGGAAACATGAACCTAAATTGAAAAAAAAATTGTGAACTTCACCTCCTTTACACTTAACCTTTGTCTAGTGCGTAACGGAGGTGTGATATAAGATTAAGACACATGTCCTTAGGAGTGAATCCTAGGGATAATGCCAAGTAGAATAGAGGACATGTATTAGCCTTGTGGGTAATTGAATACCCCTTTAATAAACAAACAAATTAAACAAGTAATTTACATATTATAGATGATCATTATATAGGGAGTTATATCATAAGCTAAAATTTCAATAGTATAAAAGGAAATCTAGCATCATGAGAAGGATTGTATTAATGACAACATGAGTCTTCTAGAACTAAAGTTAAGAATTGAAAAATGATTATAGAAAATACATAATCCTAAAGATTATACCATTATAAGACCCTACCTATAAGTGTATATAGTGGTTGGAATTTTATGTTATGCCTAGTCAAAATGAAATGAGAAATTGTCTTGATCGGTGTCACATGTTTTATTATTTCCTATGTGGGTCAATGTTGTGTAAAGATTATCATTAGTTGAGTGTAATCCTTTGAGACCACATGTGGTGTTGTTTAAACTTCAAGAAAGTGAAAAAAAAAACTTATTTGATATTTTTCATGTTGTCTTTGTTTGTGTTATTTTATTAGGCGTCACACTTGGTATCAGAGCGGAGGTTCATGCTCTTAAACTTCTGGGAAAAAGTGGAGTTGTGGTGGTTTTTCATTGTGGTGGTGGTGGATATTAGAAGAGAAATGTGATATAAGTGTGACGTGAACTATGTTGTAATTGTGATGGTCTGAAAGCACATGTTGTGTATGTCACTTAGTCCATAACTATTTACAAGTTGATGTGTTGGAGATGAGAGTATTCTCTCTCCTTTTTATGGATTCAATTTGGAATTCGAGTGTGATGTACTATATTTTTGTGTGTCAAAGTAATGTATTGTGGATTATAGAGTGTTGGAACTTATTAGCATTTGTGATATGTAGGTGTGTTGATGTGTTGTATGGCAAGGTTGGTGTATACTGAAATAAATTATATACTGATGTCATCATTGTGTTGTGAAGAAACGTCAATATCACCCTGTTCTATTGAAATCGATTGTATGTTGTAATTGTGCTCATCATAAGTATAATTCGTGTAATATGTGATGGTTCATGTCATGTTTTAGGGGCATATGGTGAATTTATGAGCTCTATTGTGTAGTGTTGCACTTTGGGTGTAGTATGTGGTAATGTGATGTATTGTAAACCATGAATGTGATATACACTTTGTATGTACCATGCGTAATACACTATGGTTAATGTGTGTGAACCAAAATTGTGTTAGTGATGTAGTTATGTGTTATGTTATGAACCTTATGCTAACCGAACGTAAAGGAAATCAGTAAAAGTGTATGTTTGGAGTGAAGAAATGTGTACCATGGACCAGTAAATTGATTTTACCTTAGGCTCAGTAGATGATGACCTATAATCCTTTTTATCTCTCCCTATGTAGTTGTCATATGGATTCAACATAAGTGTAGTTGTGACTAAGTTTATCCTTGTCGAAGTGGTGGCGGGATGTCTCAGATAGAGATGATGATAGTTGTATTATTTGATATGTTATATTATGAGCTAAGGCTCAATGTTCTAAGTGACAGACACTCGTTAAGTACCCTCTTGGTGGCCATATAAGGCCACATAGTCATCATAATGTGTTATTCATATATATGTATTTTATTTGTAATATGAACTCTTTCTCTTCTTTCTGCAAGGACCAACAGTTTTCTTGATTGATATGTTTTTTTATTTTGGGAATTTTCATCGCTTGTTTTAATAACATGCAGATTTTTGCACTAACTATTGCTATTGGGCCATTTTTTTACTTTGATTTAGATTTTATTTTAAATTAAAAATTTTTACAGCCTATCCTAAAGCTTGTATTTTTTCCACTTGGAATTTAAAACAAATTTTTATGTTGGTTCTATTATTGTAATGTGTGGAATAGGGTAATGGGATGCACCATGGAATGGTTAATCCTATGGACCCAATTTGTTGTATGGGGGTACCCCTTAAGGAGTTACAGATAATTAGCATGCTTCCGAACCATGAGTTATTATTTCACTTGGGTTAGGCGTGCCTAGAATTTATGTTCCTAGGGCCATAGGGTGACCGACATCCTTGAGGGAGACATAAGAAATTTGAGGGAGGCATAAGAGACTTGAGGGAGACATAAGATATTTGAGAGAGGCATAAGAGACTTGAGGGAGGTATAAGAGATTTGTGTGTGTGTGATTGATGCTTTGGGAGGTATACGGAGTTGGTTATGATGTTTTGGGAGTGGTGTTATGATGTATGTGTACTCATGAGAGCATAGTCATTTTTTGTGATGTAGTGGAGATGATTTTGATTCCCTTTTAACACCATGTATCTACCATTTTTTTCTGAGTTATGCAAAATGTCTGTGTGGAAATTGGTTGGGACTTTCAGGTTGTTATAGTACACTTGTGTTCGAGTATTAAAAATGTCAGTCGTATATGTGTGAAAAGTACTATGTTATATGGATCATGTATGTTCCTTCCATGGTTTGGTTAAGCTCTTGTGGTGTGGTATAGTTGTGGAAGTATGTAAATTTTTTCCTGTAAACCATTAGTGTTGTTTATGACCTTGTTATGGTATTGTGGTAGTTGTTCCTGTTGGGCACCCACAAAAATAAATAAAATTAAATCCTTCAACAATAAAATATTAAAGACTTGAGTTTAGGAATAATGTAAAGGAAAATATATTAATTAAATAATGAAATAAGGGAGAACTGAAAATCTTTGCAGAAAATTAAAATTTTAATAAACTGTTAAACTTCCTAGACTACCATGTTTTCATGTTATAACGACAGAAATTATAACCATAGGAAGAAATTTCAAGTTTATCTTTGCTTTTCTCTTACCCCATTTTCTATTTTCGGCATCATGTCACATCGAGGACAATGCTTTCATAAGGGGAGGAGAATTTAATGCCCCTTTCGATGTTGAATTTTGTTCTTTATTCTGTAACCGTAGTTTCTAATGTTGAATTTTTGTGCGTAATCCCTTTGTTCGTTAGGTAATTACGACATTGTTGTAATGTAAATTTAGCATATTTTCTTTCAAGCATACCATCTAGTGCATCTGTAAATGTTTATTAATTGTTGAGGGTGTTTCGTAACATCTTTTATGAACATTCTTATTAAAGGCTTATCATATTATCGATTAAATAGGGTGCTTAATGATGCTAGTGTTTAAAAGCTCTGAAGGATTATCCAAATTTGTTTTAGGTTTTTTTGGGGTGTGTCTTAAAAAAAAGAGGACCTAATATTATTGTAAGCTGAGTTTAATTATTTTGTTGATCTTCCCCCTAAGACCTAACCTTGGCTTGTGTGAAAGAAGGGGAAATTCCTTTTGGTGGCACCAAGGTTTAGGAGGTGGACTACTAGATCAATGTTTGGCTTAATTCTTCAATCACCAGTTCACCCCCTGGACAATGACATAGCCTCCACGCCTACTTCTTAATTAATAAAAATTAATGCTTTGTGTGTGGTTAAATTGTATTACCTAGTGCTAAATTTGGTTGCTTGTTGGCAAGTGGTGGGTTATTGGGCACCTACCAAGTCTTAAATTCCTTAATGAAGGCAAGATTTTAGCATGTGTTGTTAGGGTGAAGAGAAAGAATAACCTTAGCCACGTGGACTGTTTAGATCAGGAATTCTACCTAATTTGAGTTTGTTTGAAAAGGATTTTAACTTACAAGAAAATACGATTCATAAGTGCAGATCCATCCTCCATGGTTGTTGCTATATACATTCATATTGGGCCATATTAGGGGGATCTTGGAATAAAGCAAGAACACACAACAAAAATAGAAAAGAGGAATTTTCAAGACATTGTTGTTACAAGGGCCTAGTAGATGTCTGTACAATTTTGGAAGCTCATAACAGGCATGATCAACACTACCCATTTGATTCTTATGCTAGCCTTTCAAATTTCATGAAATGAATTGTTCTTTTCTTCTGAAATGGCTGGTTAAGTTTGATTTTTTGGTTGTTATTTATTTTCTAACTTATGGGTTATTCCTTGAGCATTCTCAGACTTTTTGATTTTGGGTTATTGTGGATGGATATATCTCTGAGAATTTCCTTCTGGGTAATTTTTCCTTGAAGATTTGTTATGGGTTTGGTAGATTTTATGTGAAACCTCTCCTTTTCCCTCGATATTTCATGTACTAACAATAAAATGTTGTCAAGAGTTAATGGTGGATGGCTTGAGTTTTTTTGTGTCTGGTCAAAATTTTGGGAAATTGTAAGTTGTTTTTGTATAAGCAAATTGATGGCTTACTATAATGTGGTACATTTTGTATGTTGTTACTTTTGGTTTGATTAATCAAACCCTGCTTCTTTGATTTTATGGTATCTACTAATTTGAATGCCCATAGTATATTCAAGTATCTAGGAATATTATTTTATAGAACCACTAGTTTATTTATGGGATTTAATGGACTATTTGGAAATTTTATCAACTTAATATTATCATAAGGAAGGTATGCATATTTAACTTATAAAGAGGCAATAGTAATTACCTATTTCATCATTGACTCCTCAATTTGGTGGCAAGGTTAAAATCCAATTCATAAATGCACACCTTGTTGGATTGGGTGGATGTAGGGCTTTGATAGAATAAAGGTAAATAAAAATTACTATTATCCATATTTCACCCCCATGCCAAATATTGGATTAGAAATGACCCCGCATAAGAGGAACCTAAGAAAACTCATTCAAATCGTGTAAATCGATCACAGAAGGACTCAACCATGGAGTGGTAGAGGCCGAAAGATATTGATGGATAGATCCTGTGCAAAACAAAACAACTCTGTCAGGCAATTTCCATGTCTAAAATTCATTCTCCAAGTTACTGGTAGACTCAACTATGAGATAGCAGGATCAAATAAGAATGGGTGATGCCGCAGAGGAATAAGAAACAATAAGGGGAAGAAACAACGAAGATCTTAATTCCTCGGGCTCAAAATGGTTAAGGAAAAAGTGAAAAAATGACTAAGTATGGAGGGGGCAGCAGAAGGATCCATGTGTCCTAACAACACTTCTCCAAAGTTGAATCAAAAAGGGGAAGCCAAAACTTACTCCAGGCTTCCACGCATCCAAAACCTCAAAGAAATTGTAGGGCATTGAAAAGTATTCAACTAAAAAGGAAGTGCCAGGTGTCAGCTTGGTGGAAAACCAGAAAGGAGGTCCTTGGAGGACATTAAAAATTGTGCCATCCCTCCACATAGCAAACAGTCAAAATAGATTCAGAAAGCAAACAAGGTGGGCCTCAAAATTGGCTAAGTATAAAAGTGTAAGTGGAGAATTCCAAGTTTCAGCATGGCGCATCTCCAAGAGTTGGTCTCTAGGAGGAGACCCAAATAAGTGCAAGCTTGCCACGTAGCCCAAAGTATAAAAAGTAAAAGAGACTATTGAAAATTCCACAGAGCAGTGGAGGCCGACAAGTGTCAATGTGACACTCCTCCAAGCAAAAACTTTGGGCCGGATTTTCAAGCAAGCGCAGTGCCTCCACGTGCTATATCAAAAGAGGTAGAATCAGTTGATAGTAAATGCATGATCCAGGCCAGCAGAGGTTGTCAAGTGTCTTAATGGTGCTGATTCAAAGATTGAATAAAGAAAGGGTTTCCAAATGAGCACCAGACTGTCACATGTTCCTTGTTGGTTCTTTTCCCCTTATTGTTTTAAAAGTGATAAAAGTTACAAAATGGCCCACAACTCCACCCAAGGAAAAAAGTCAGCATGTGAACCTGAGTCAAAGCCAAAGTGGGGAGTCGGAGGAAAAGGTGAAAATTTTCCTTTCATTCAAAAGGCATAAAGACAAGAATGGAAGTGCATTTCCCAGACAACCAAAAGGATGCATGTGTCCAGGTGGAGCTTCGGGGCTGTGGGAGTTTTTTTGAGTTTTGCATTTTTTGTGTGATAGGGAAAAAAGATAAATTGGAGACCCGTAAGTGTGATTTTTCTCTAACCTAGCTGCCATGTGCCCCATATTAAAAGGGTGACCCATTTTTCAAAAAAATTTCCTGCCAATTTGTACGGACCTGATTAAAACTTCAAAGGGGCATATCTTTCGACTCTTGGCTTGAAATATTGTGAATCTGAAATCATTGGAAAGATCTCGGCTTTTCCCACACCATGTAGGCATGAAACGTTAATTTTGAGGAGGATAAGTGAAGGAAATGGAGGAAAAAATCTCAAGATTTCAATGTAGTATCTTCTTGCCTCAACAACCAGATCAAATTTGACCTATTTCATCATTTCCCTTTCCTTCAAGTTACCAAACTAAGGATTGATGTAGTAAAGATAGATCTGGGGGCAGATTTCATCAAATAGATTAACAGCAGTGGTTGAGCTTCAACCTGCTTTTCCCATTTCTCTCTCTCTTTCTTCTCTCTTATTGAATCTATAAATGCGGGGGCATGATTTATTATAATGGGTTGGACACTCTTTGTTTTGTAGTCTCCTTTCTCCTTCTAGAAAAGGTATTTGTGGTGTTCATGCCTTCCATAAAAATTGTAATATGTTTCTACCTTTTGGCCAATTTGTAATGAACTATATCTATCCACTAAGCAATAAAACACATCTATGATCAATCTTAGATCCTTTCTTTTCTCTTTTTCTTCCATTTGGACTTCCATTATAGATATGACTATCTGTGTTGTTTTATTTTATGCTTTTTCTTTGTTTGCATCTATCAACTGAATAAGTGTTCATCATTCCTTTGGTGCATCACCTCGTAGTGTAGCATTGTTTTAATTTTTGTATTTATTTTATCCCTACCTCCTTGGTAAATTTTAGATTAGGTTTAAGAACAAACCCTCTGTACATTTTCTACGGAGGCACCTTAACAGAGCAATAGGAACCAACCTTTAATTAGGAGATTATTGCTATTATAAAGAGTCCCACACTTCGAGGAAGATTCAATGTTATGCGGATCACACCAAATGATTCTACCTTAGAAAAGAAGATCTATAAACTCATCTGGGATGCTGTGATTTTACACTAGTAGTTTTGGCACACTCGGTGGGACCTGAGAAGTCTCCATCTTATTACAATAAGAATTGATGTACACTTGCTATGATTTTGGCTTTTAGGAAGTCTTAAAATTGTACATCTGGCGACTCCAAAAGAAACAAGTCAAATGGTTTCAGCAGTCCAAGCAAGTTCATGAGAAGAATATAAATGTGGTCAAGAACCAGAGAAGAAGGATTATTTATATATCTATATTTTTACCCAGATAGAGGGAGGGAAAGAAGAAGAACCCAGAGGCCTCTGTCTCCACCAAATAGAGCCTTATTGACACATCCTCTGAAAAGGATGTTCTCTCAATCAAGAAGGGTGCTCAGTTTGATCAGGATGGCTTAGCCAAATCCTTATTTTAACTTCACTAGAAGCAGTCCACTCACCCTGAATGCACAAAATATAGTCCCGATAGTAGTGTTAAAGAGCATCCCATATTTCACTGGGGAAAACAAGACTTCTCCTAGTGATAATGTCAAGACATTGCAAATTTCTACACAATCCATGAAATCCATGAGATGGACATCGCAAATTTTCTTGCCTCT
The DNA here is from genome assembly GCA_019776745.2 of Taxus chinensis. Classification (NCBI taxonomy): domain Eukaryota; kingdom Viridiplantae; phylum Streptophyta; class Pinopsida; order Cupressales; family Taxaceae; genus Taxus; species Taxus chinensis. Next base: position 188,979,099 of record CM034152.1, read on the forward strand.
TCACTCAAGGGAAAAGCTTCATAATAGTTTAGAAGCCTTGAGGCAGGCTCTATCCAAAATTGGAACAAGTTGTGCACAACTCTCCATAACCAGTTTGGGGAGAAATGTGATAACTTATATTTACTGGAACAACTAACAACAATTAAGAGAGCACCAAATGAGAAATTGACAGACTTTAACCTTAGATTTCAGTGGACCTGGGATAGGATTCTAATAGTAGTAAATCCCACTAACGAAGGGGCCTTCTTATACTTTCTTAAGGCTTTAAATTCTGATATTTATTTGATGATTAAGTCAATGAGGGGTATAGCCTTACCTACATCCTATAGACTTTCCATAAGGGCTGAGAGCCGTTTGCTCCTAGGCCATCCATGCCTCTATACCCCAAGGTAAGAAGCCCAGATGTTAGCCAAATTCCCACATTAGCCCCTGTACCTACTCCAAGGAGTCAAAGCTCAGTTGAAGCCTCCACCTCATCATCTAATATGTCAAAATAACTTCAAGAAGTCATGAAACAACTTCAAAACCTGGGGAATGAGTTTGTGACCATCAAGAGACAACAAGCCCAAAGCTCTAGGCCATATCAGTGTCAGAATCAGTATAAGGCTAGACCTCAATATCAGCAAAATAGACCACCATCTCAGACTATAAATTAGAGTCAAAACCAAGGACAACCTCAAGCTACAAGATCTTTCAGGTCTTATGATCCAGATATAACCTCAACATCAAGGGCATTGGTTCCAACACAGAACAACATGGCACAAGAATATGATTGGTGCTTTCCATTCAATCAGCCACATAACCAATCAATGTGCTTTAATGGTGCACTCAATCAGTCCTTGATGGTGTAGACCAATATGGTGCCACAAGAACCTAGCCAGGAAGGATATCAATAGCAAGGAGCTCAAAAAGAGACATCTCCAAGTGAGACTATGCTTGTCCAATTGGTAAGTTGAGGACTTTTGTGGGATGAACCAGTCCCCTTCTCAAAGTGTAGCTGCCAGTACATAGTCTAAAAGGAGAAACATTAGAGAAGACCAACAATTTAACTCAGGTAACCCTCAACCTTCCTTCACTCCACAAGGTTTTGGTGCTTCAAATGCAACTCTCAATATGTAGAGCCAATCCAAGACACCTCCTAAATCCACTCAGGAACTAGTTGTGTCAACCCATGTGCAAGAAAATAATGTGCCAAGGAAGGGGCAATAAAAGGATATCTCATTCAATATCATCGAGCATATGAAGAGGAAAAGTGTGACATTTCAATGTGGGAGTCATTAGCCATTCTAGGGAAAAAGGATCTATTGCAGACTGTCATACAAAATTGGTCAAGCTCAAATCAACCCCCTAATCAGAAAGAGAGGGTGCTTACCAATTCAGCTCAATCTGGGGGGAACCATGGAGAACAACAGGGTAAGAACCTGAGACCTCCCCCTTTCTATGTTTCATTGATTATTGGGGAAAAGTTGGTGCACAATTGTATGCTTAATTTTGGAGAAAGTAGTTCACTAATGCCCAAGAAAATATTTGATCAACTGGGTCTCCAATATGAATTCATCTCTAGGGGAGTAGTACAATTAGATGGGACAGTAGTGAAATCTGTTGGAGTCATCAAAGATCTCAGCCTCACCTTTACATGCCTATCCCAATGTGACTGTATTGCTAAAATGCGTTATTCATAGACTTACCACCACATTTTGCTTTATGTTTTTCTAGGGACTTCACAGCCAGAATTAGAGGTTATCTGTCTGTTGATTGGTCACATATGCTCTTTAGAACAAGGCATGGGGTTAAGGGCACAATTAGATCTGTGCCCATTGCTGATAACCATATTGAATATTATGTTCCTAGCCCAATAAATGACAATTGCTAAGCTTTTCATTAAAAAGATCTCCTAAAAACTTCTAAAGCAGAATACCAAGGTGGGATGTATCCCAGAGTTGACTCTAGATGAATGGGCCAACAAGAGACATGCTTTTGACCCTTATAAAGATATGTAAGAATCTGAGCTAGGTGTCTACTATCTACATGAAGAGAATCATCCTCTTTCTACCTTAATTAAGCCAGAATATAAGGATGACAATAAGGTATGGAAATTGTTCTTTGACGACTCAAGGAGTAGATAAGGAGCTAGAGGAGGAGCTATGATTGTGTCCCCAAAAGGTATGGAGTATTATTTAGCCTTCAGATTTTAGTTTTCTTGGTCAAAGAAAATTGTTGAATATGAGACTTTAGTCCATAGGCCTTCATTGGGACAATGAGGCTTGGGAATTAATAATTTATAAGTGTTTAGTGATAGTTGAACTGGTTGCCAACCAAGTCAAAGGAACTTAATGTTGTCAATAATGACTTGATCAAGAACTATAAGAGTAGAGTATGGGATCTCATAAAGGATTTCAAAGCCTTCAACATTGTGTCCATACCCAGGGAAGAAAATGAAGCTTGTTGATAGACTTGTAGCAGTTGGATCAATGTTTGATGTGGTGGAAAACATTAAGAGAGAAAAAGAACAACCACATATCCACATGGTTATGAGGACCAGCAGTGCTAGATAATGAACACATGCTAGAAAGTGTTCGAGAATGATCAGTAGATCATTAATTTTTTGTAAGAAGAATCTAAATTCTTAGCTAATAATCAAAGCAGGATTAGAGTAGCAAGATGGGAATCAAATACTACAACTATGTATAAACAAGATTCCCAAATTCTTAGTGACATTGGAGTCCATCTTAAATCCTAATGATCAGTTTAGAAAAGAGAAGGCTAACATACAGATCAGAGGAGAAGATTTATAGTCAATCCCTAGTTGGAGAAGGCAAAGCACTCCAAATTGGCAAAGGTGGCTAATCTGCAAGAAAGGTGTGAATTCATGCAAAAGAATTTCCAGATGTATTTTCTTAGAGTTATGAAGACCTTAGAGGGTTCAATCCAAAGCTAGCACAACACACAATTGAACTAGATCCAGCTGCTAAGCTCATCAGCAAAAGAGTAGAGACCATTCAATCCACATATTGAGCCTCTGATGAATAAGGAGCTAATCAAGATTGATATAGGCAATTATATTATTTCCAATCAAACATTCAATTTGGGTTGCTAATATGGTCCCAATAAGGAAAAATAATGGGGGAATTATATTGTGTGTATACTTTCAAAATTTGAACAGATCTTCTCTCAAAGATCATTACCCACTCCCTTCAATGGAGAAGATCTTGCAAGTGGTGTCTTGATCAGAGAGATTGTCTCTCGTAGATGGCTACTCAGGGTACAATCAAATCATGGTGAAAGAAGATGATCAGTTCAAATTGGATTTCACCACCGAATGGGGCATCTATGCCTACAAAAAAATTCCATTTGGATTGTCTAATGTCAGTGCAACTTTTCAAAGGAGCCATGGATATGGCATTCTAAGGGCTAATCAAAAAAATAGTGCTTGATCTATCTGTATGACATTATTGTGTTCTCGATAAATGTAACAGACCACCTTTTTCACCTAAGGAAAGTGTTTCAAATATGCAGGAGATTTGGGGTATTGTTCAATCCTAGAAAATGAATATTCTTGGTTCGTGAGGGCAGGATTTTAGGCCATATTGTGTCTAATGAGGGTCTATAAATTGACCACAGAGAGAGTTGCAACAATAAGAGCATTACCATTGCTAAGTCACAAAAAATCTCCTCAAATATTCTTAGGGAATATCAACTTTTTTCAAAGGTTTGTCCCAAACTTTGCTTCCATTGTTAAGCCACTAACATTGTTGTTGAAGAAGAGCTTGACATTCAGGATGGATAGCTGGAGGAAGGGCATTATTTGAGGCCATCAAAGAAGCTATATGACAAGCCCAAACTCTTTTGAATCCAGATTTATTCAAAGACTTCGTATTGTATGCCTTTGGTGGCAGTGACACTATCTTTGCAATTTTAGTTTAGATAGAAAAAAGAGGAGTACAGAACAACCAATCACCTTTCTTCAGTCAGAGTCTGGAATACTATGAGGTAAGGTATTATTTCATTGAAAAGAAGGTATTGACACGGTGATTAGAGGACTGAAATTTTTTCAAGCATTATGGTTTGAAATAAAAAGATCCAATTGTTAGTCTCCCATGCAAGAGTTAAATAATTCCTTCTCAGTAAGGATCTGAATGAAAAATGATGCTAGATGGATCACTCGTGTCATGGAGTATGACATTTAGATCAAGGTCACTAAGTTGTTCCATGGGTAAGGGGTTGTGTGAACAAATAGCCTTAGGGAAACAGGATGAAACAAACAATGAAAGGGAGGTTGTTTTTGTTCTACGTAATATGATCAAGAGGAAGAGAGATGATGATGTACCTGCTCTCTTGTTGGACTCAAGACAAGGTGCACTTCCTTCGAATGGGCATGTGTCCTCATTGAGATGAGTAAATAAAAAATAAGGCATTTAAGACTGCCATGCCATCCCATATGTTTTCATTGATTTTGTCTTGTTTGAAAGGGACATCAATGGTGTTTTGCTAAGGTTCATTGGGACAAAACATATCGAAAGAGTGTTACAAGAATTCCATGTTGAAGTAGCTAGAGGTCATTTTTCCTCAAGGGTGATAGCACTCAAAATCATGAAATCAGGAAACATATTATTGGCCCAGGATGTTTAGTAACTGCTACACATGGATCAAAAGGTGTAAAAATTGTGCATTCTTTAATGGAAAAGAGAAGCTGGTAGCACTTCCATTGCACTCAATTTCAGTTGACCAACCTTTCATGCAATGGGGATTGGACGTCATTGGAGTCATCAATCTGAATTCAAGCCAAGGCCACAAATGGATTTTGACAACAACTAAGTATTTCACCAAGTGGACCGAGGAAGTGGCACTCAAAGAGGCAAATGAATCTAGCATACTAAATTTCTATGAAGGGTTAGTGACCAGGTCTAGAGTGCTAGCTACCATTATAATAGACAAATGCATTTTGGCCTTCATAGGTTCCAAGGTCACAAAGTGGGCTGTCAAGAATGGGATTTACTAAAGCACCTTAATCAAACTATTAACCTTAAGGTAATGGTTCAACCTTAGTCTACCAACAAGAACCTATTAAGGATCATCACGAAGAACTCTTGATGATAACCAGAGGACCTAGCACAAAAAGCTCAAATCAGCCTTGTGGGCTGATAGGACAATGCCCAAAAGATCTACAGGAAGCTCCCCACTCAAGCTTGTCTATGGGAAAGAGTAAGTGTTGCCAATATCACTAGAGTTGCCAGTATTGGAGCTTCTGAGACAGCTAGAGATGTCTAAATTTGGACCAATGCAGGCCAGGTATCCAGAGTTGATGGAATTAGAATAAAAAAGAGAGCCTGCACTTCAAACAATGGAGAAGGATTAAGCCTCAATTAAAAGATGCTTTGACAAGAATTATAGAGCAAAGACCTTTCGGGAAGGAGACCTAGTGTTGAAATGGGATGCAGACCGAGTAAAACCAGGGAGACACTCTAAGTTCAATGCCATCTAAAGTGGCCCTTATATGGTCACAAAATGTAAAAGTAGCAATTCTTTTCAATTATCTACATTAGATGGTGAGGAGTTGTAGATTCTAGTGAATGGAATCTATCTTAAACATTGTTATTAGAGGGAAGGCTCACACTTCGTACATATTATCTTAGTTTCTTTTCTTCTAAGTGCTTGTGCACATTTCTTGTTATAGTTTAGGTTTCTTTTCTCCTAAGTGTATTACACGCTCTACATGTTTTATTTGGAGCATGTATGGTTTCAAATTTTATATATAGTGTGGTGCTATTTTGCGGCTCCTATGCAGTCCATTCAGAGAGACAAATGAAGTCTTAAGTTAAATTTATTTTCTATTCTCAGAAACCTTCATTTCGAGATTTCTTATGAAAATTGAGAGTGTAAGAATTTGGGCTCTTTTCATCTAGCATATGGTAGATACCCCTGTGAGTCACCAAATTATTATCCATATTTCACCCCGACGCCAAATATTGAGTTGGCCATGACCCCACATAAGAGGAACCTAAGAATACTCATTCAAATCCTACAAATTGGCCGTAGAAGGACTTAACCATGAAGAAGCCAAAGGCCAAGAGAGACTAAAGGACCTTGTGCAAAAGAAACAACTCTATCGGGTCGTTTCCACATCTTAAATCCATTCTTCAAGCTACTCGTTGACTCAACTATGGGATATTAGGGTTAGACAAGAAGGGAAAATGTTGTAGAAATACCATAGAGGAGAATGGGAAGAAATGGTGAAGATCTGAATTCCTCGGGCTCAAAAATAGTTCAGGAAAGGTCCAAAAACAACTAAGTATGGAGGAGGATTCGGAAGGAGCCACATAACTTAACGACACTTCTTCAAAGGTGAATCCAAAAAGGGGGAGCCCAAACATGTGCTAGGATTCCACATGTCCAAAACCCCAAGAAATTATGGGGCATTGAAAAGTATTCAACTAAAAAGAAAGTTCTAGGTGTTAGCTTGGCGCAAAACCGGGAGGGAAATCCAAGACGGAGACTCAAAATTTCGCTAGCCCTCCACATAGAAAATGGTCAAATACAGTCAAAATACGGACAAGGTGGGCTTGAAAATTGGCTAAGTATAAAAGTGTAAGCGGATAATGCCAAGTGTCTTAATGGCGCATCTCCAAGAGTTGGTCTTAAGGCATAGACCCAAATGAGCATGAGCTCGCCACGTAGCCCATAGTCCAAAAGGATAAGAGGGGCCATTGAAAGGTCCACAGGCCTGTGGAGACCGATAAGTGTTAACTTGATGCTCCTCCAAAGGTAAGTTTTGTGCTGGTCTTTCAAACATGCGTGGTGCCTCCATGTGTTATTTCAACAGGGGCCGAATTAGTTGAATAGTCAATGCACAAACAGGCCAGCGGAGACTACCAAGTGTCTTAATGCCATTGATTCAAAGATTGAATAAAGAAAAGGTTTCCAAATGAGTGCCAGACTTCCATGTGTCTCATGGAAAAGTGGATTGTTGGGGAAAATTTGGTTCTTTGCCCCTTGTTGTACTGAAAGGGGTAAAAGTTGTAAAGTGGCCCACAACTCCGCCCAAGAAAAAAGTTAATGTGTGAACCTGAGTCAAAGCCAAAGCAGGGAGTAAGAGGAAAAATTAAAAATTTGTCTTTCATTCAAAAGGCACAAAGACAAATATGGAAGCACATTCCCAAGCCAACCAAAAGGATCCATGTGTCCACGATGGAGTCTCGGGGCTGCGGGAGTTTCTTGAGTTTTGCGTTTTTTGTGCAATAGGGAAAAAAGATAAATTAAGGACCCGTAAGCCTAATTTTTCTCTAATCTTGCTACCAGATGTCCCAAACCAAAAGGGGAACCCATTTTTCAAATTTTTATCCCGCCCATTTGTATGAATTTGATACAAACTTTTAAGGGGCATATCTTTCAATTCAAGGCTCGAAATATCGTAAATCAGACACCATTGGAAAGATATTGGCCTCACCCATGCCATGGAGGCCTAGAAATTTAATTATGAGGAGGTTAGGTGAAGGAAAATGAAGGAAACATATTAGGGCTTTCAATGTAGGCTATTCTTGCTTCAACAACCAAATCATATTTGATCTGTTTTGTCATTTCCTCGTCCTTCAAGGTGCCCAACGAAGGATTGATGCAATAAAGACAGATATGGAGGCATATTTCATCAGATGCATTAATAGCATTGGTTGAGCTTCGACCTTGCTTTTCCCACTTCTCTATATTTTTCTTCTCTCTGATTGAACCTATAAAAATGGGGGCAGGATTCATTGTAAAGGGTTGGACATTCTCTTGTCGTTTGCAAGATCCCCTTTCCTTCTAACAAGGGACTCGTGGAGTTCATACCTTCCATTAAAAATACAATATGCTTTCTCACCTCTTGGTCATTTATTAATGTATTGTATCAATCTGCAGAGTGATAAAGCATGTTTTGTGATCAATTCTAGATCCTTTCCTTTTTCTTTGCTCTCATCTGGTCTTTAATCTATTAGCCTGGTTTTCTGTGCTCAATTATTATACACATTTTATTTGATTTGTTTCTTTCAACAAAGCAAGTGTCCATAATTCCATTGGTGCATCACCTCATAGCTTAGATTTTGTTTTTTTTAATTTCTATATTCCTTCTATCCCTGTCTCCTTGGTAAAGTTTATATTAGGATTAAGATCAGACCCTCTACAAGTTTCTAAGTATGCACCTAAATAGAGCAATAGGAACCATCCTTTAATCTAGAGAGTCTTCATGTTTTATAGAGTCCCACCCTTTAAGGAAGACTCAATGTTATGCGGATCATCCCAAATGATTCTTCCTTAGAAAAGTATATCTATAGACTCATTTGGGGGTGCTGTGATTTTGCATTAACAATTACCCTACTAATCTTGAACTAGTATGTGATTTGTTTGGGATATCAAACTTAACATTGTCACTTAAAAGCCTTCCCTTGATGGGATTCAATATCGTATAATATTATGGAAGTGTGAATGATGTGTCTTCAATGGTTAAGTGTTATTTCCCTCAAAATACCCCCCTCATTTTCTAAGTCAAATATGGAAATTTTGAAGTCTGTAAAGATAGAGAAGTTCATGCTTTAAAGTTGTTTAAACTCTCCAGTCTGTGCGTTTTGATAAATTTTCCGTTTTCTTGTCTAGACACATGAAAATTTTATTTTTGTCCTCATTTGAATGAAATTGTCAATATTTATATGGCCATGGATCGTCAAACCTTGTATTTTTCTCAATTCCTTGGTTCGCGAAAGAAATTTGAAACTCAGGTGTGAAATGGTGGAGTTTTCTTCTTCTTTGCATCTTTCCACAGTTGTAAATGATGGGAATTTTCTTCCCCATCAAATTTTTGCTCCATTATCCATGGGTACGTTGACATATGTAATTGGAAGCGGGCTAGCGGAACGATTTATGGTTTTGAGCCTTTTTGTAAAAAGGGTTAAAAGTCATAAAGTGACCTGCAGCCCCGATCACGCCAAGAAGAAAAAAGTCAAATATTGATCCTGCATCAAAAAATTCAAAGTGGGGAAGCGAGTCAGGGAATAAATTTGTGTTTTTGAGCCTTGTTTTCATTAAAGAGGCTTAAAGTTAAAAAGTGACCGTAGCCTTGGAAAACACAAAGGAAAAAGTCGAATACTAAGCCCGGATCGAAGGTCAAATCAGGTGGGCGGGTCGGCGGAGCAATTTGTGTTTTTGAGCCCACCTTTAAAAAGGGTAAAATTATAAAAGTGGCCCATGACTCTGTCTCCACTCAAGTGAGGCCACGTGTCAATACCATATCAAAAGTGGGTGAGTGGGCCAAAATGTTCCAAAATGCCAAATCTCTATAAAGTCACAAAATGCAAAAGGAATCATCCACGCCCACTCCAGTAAATTTCTCCCACGTGGGCGGCTTTGGTTTAAAGTTTCAAAGGCAAGATGAACAGTTCAAATTCAAAGTTATAAAATCAGTGTAACGACTGCATTGTGAAAATTCTAGTTTTTTCCGCCATTGGCATTTCTTCGCGAATCAAAAATATGAACAGACACGAAGGATTGAAGAAGTTGTAACCGTTTCTTGCTAACAAAGAAGAAGTTTTAACCATTTATTGCATGATATTTAAATGCTTTTTCAAGCATTGCAGAGCGTTGTTAATTGATCTTATAAAGTCATGAGTGCATTGTACTTAGAGAAAACAAAGGAGATAGCCATTTTCTTCTATTTTCCTCCTTTCTCAAACTTCTTCCATTCCCACATTATGTATAACTTATGTTTAAGCATCAATACAAAAAGAAGGATTTTGTAGCCTATTTGATGAGGATATTTCATAAACTTTGAGTTTGCAATCTTATCTCATTTTGTTGCCATTTACAGAGTTGTTTCTTCTCATGTGAATGCATGTGTTGAAATTTCTAACTAGTCCATGTAGGAATATGATTTTCTAATTGCAACATTATTTTCCTTATCTCATTTCTCACTGCCTTTCCCACCTTCAGAAAAAGTATTCCCTACCAAGAGATTGCTAGCTTTATCGCAGGGTCAGTGGAGTGCCCCTATTGGATCCCCAGTCGAAAGGCCACCACAAAAATTTACCTTTTCATGCGCATGCATATACGGAAGTTGCACCAGTTAAGTAGAGGGACTTAGATTCCTAGAGCGTTGGCAAGGAATTCACAAATTTTTCTACCTGAAAAATTCCCTCGCCAAATTTTTTTGGCACCGACTGTGGGGAAGATTTAGCAGCATCTAATAGACAAAGTGCCAATCACTACTTCATTACCACGACAATTTTGGACCTTGAAGAAGAACGCGGTACTAAATTGGAGAGGCAAAGAAAAATTCCAGCACCGTAACGAAGAGCATAGATTTTCAAGCTGGTGGATAGAAGATTCACCTAGCAACAAAGACAAGGAGGACAAACTGATCCTATTTTTTAGGAACTTCAAAGGAGAAAAGATCCACTCGGAATCCAGAGGCTTCCTTTTCAAGCAACTGGTCATGTTGGAAACCTAAGGTTTGCCGATCCTTTGGATGGTGAGTTCCCATACAACAAATAGAACCTTTTATACTTCATTAATGTGAAGATTGAAGAAGAAGATAGAGAAAGAGAGGCGAGAGCCAATGAAGAAATAAGAGCTCAACTCAACGAAATTGAGAGAATTCAAGCTGAGGTAGATAAAAGAGCGGAAATAGAAGCCACAACCCTAGTAAGGTTGGAAGATGGAAACAAAAATATAATGGGGGATCATGATCATGAGCATGAGTGTGAAATTAATTGTAAGGCCCGTAGGCCTAATGTACCACGGGGAGGAATCACTGGTCCACTAGCTCTTGCTCAACCACTCCATGCGTTACCGAGGGGCTTGAGAAAAAACTTCCCAAAATTCAGATGGGATGGTTCTCAACTCCCTAAATAACATGAAACAAAAATTATCACTACTTGTAGTGTATTGGGTGTTGAGGATGAAGATGTGTCAGTCTAACTCTTGGTGGAGTCACTTTAAGAGAAAGCTTCTGAATGGTTCTACATGCTACTCCTGAGGTCTGTCACCTATTGGGAAGATATAAAAAGTGCATTCAAACACAAGTTTAAGACCATAGAAGATTTCTAGGATATATTGGTCCAATTGGTACAAATGAAAAAAAAAACCTCTAAGTCAATGAGAGACTTTGTATCAAGATATGATAGAGTGATAAGAAGGATCCCTGAAGATGTGGTGCCTTCTGAAAATAATTTGAAGAGGTTTTTCATCAGTTCTTTTCCATAAAGAGTAGGTTTATTCCTCATAAGAGCCCAACTAGGAACATTGAGGGAAGCCAAGGACTACGCAATAAAAATTGATGATGATCTAATCCTTTCTGGAAAGGTGAAAGGCCCCAACAGAAAGCAAAAGGGTCAAAATTCAAACTATGGCACCACAGATCCGATGTTCCAAAAAAAGGCAAATGACTTGATTGTCTTGAAAAAGTGTTTATCTCAGATCACAATGTGGAATGCTTCAAGGAAACCAAACCCTCCAGATTGACCAAGGATTGCTCCACATCCTTATTGGCTTGGTCTTGAAGCACCACAAGTCAATGTCATCTGTGACACCAAAGGGCCGGAGGAGGAAGTAGAAATTGATGAAACTAAAGAAGAAAATATGGAAGACTATGAAAACTATCTTGAGGTTGAGGAAGTGGATATGAACAATGACCTAATTGAGTATATTGATGATGAAGATGAGGATGATGAAGAAGCTCCAAGTTTCTCATCTGTTGTTTTCACTCGTGCACAATCCAGGAAAGGTGCTTCATCCATAACATATGCGGTAAAGGATAAGAAGAATAAAGAATATTCTCCCCCAGAGGTCAAACAAAACAAAATCCTCAACCTAGGATCTCCATTATCACCTTCTATGGAGTCGGTCAAAGAAAAACCGGACTCACTGGTCATCAAGGAACATGCTACTGTGCCAAGTAAGTCGTCTAATTCTTCTCCCACCTCAAAAGTTGCTAAGAACAATTCTGCTTTAAATTTTTTTCCTGCAAAAACATCTAAGTTTCAATCAAAAGATACACCCTCACCCCCTTCCAAGCCAATTGATACACCTGAAAAGGAGAATTCAACATCCAAAGTAGCAAAGCCTCTACCATGTAAATCTTCTTCCATTTCTAGAAACTCTTCCTCTCTCACCATAACCCCATTTGAATCTGTGGAACATGCAAGAAAAACCAAATTCTGGCTCTCAAAAATAGAATACCTACACACAAACCTTGCCCAGTTTGACAGGTTCATTAATACAGTTCGTAGTGGTAACTCTGTATCTGCGTGTCCTAATTATAAAGGATTACTACCCACACCATCCAACCACCTTCCCAAAACATGCTAGCCCTCAGTGCCTCCAAAACCAACAGGGTTGAACCTTTCTACATGTCACTCCTCGTTAAAGGCTTCGTACTAAATAATTATATCATAGATTCTGGAGCCTCAGATAATGTGATTCCAGCCAAAGATCCAAATGCTCTAGGCCTCACCTTGACCCAGGAAAATGGCACTTATTACTCAATGGAATCCAACCAAGTGTCATTGGTAGGAAGAATCATATATGCACAGGTAGCACTAATTGATTTTCCAGACAAGAAGGTGCTCCTAACCATACTGGTAGAGGACATCCCAGCATCCTTTGGTATGCTATTGAGTAGGAGTTTCTGCAAAGACCTGGGTGGAGAGATAACAATGGATTGGTCATCTATAACTATCCTAGTAAAAGGCTAGATGAAGAAGTTCCTTCCAATAGGAAAGATGAACTTCACAGTACGAAATTATGACGATTTGAAAGCAAACATTCTCTTTCAAGATTGTGGGCTAGGAAAATAATTCCTCACATCAAAAAAGAGGAGAACTTACCACTTCTCATGGAGGAAGAGGAAGATCAAATTTGAAAAATGGATTTTTATGGTAGTCATTGCCTTGTGAGCTCAGGAGCTGGTGTACTATTGTGCTCTCCTTCCAATGAGTTATACCCATTTTCCAACAAGCTATAATTTGATAATACAAATAACACCACAAAGTATGAAGCACTACTCTTAGGCATGAGTGCAGCAGATGACATGGGAATCAAGAAACTGAGATGCTGAGGTAATGCAGAGGTTATAGTAAAGTAGGTCTGTAAACAATATCAGGTGAAGAATTCAAGACTCCATAATTACAGAAACAAAGTGTCAGACTGCATTGAATCTTTTGATGCATTTTCCATTGAAGCTATTCCAAGTGAACATAATGAAAAGGCTGATTCTCTTGCAGTGTTAACTTCCCTAGTGACACCTTATCCTTATTTTCGTAAAGGAAAAGTGACCATTCAAATGGTATTCAGGCCTAGTGTACCAGATAATGCAAATCATTGGCAAGTCTTTGATGATGATAACCAAATTCTAGCATTTTAGAGTAAACGGATAATTTCAATAATCTCTTCTTCGAAGGAGTTAAAAACCTACATCAAGAAGAAGTTCCCAATGAAGAGAAAGAAGGAATTGAAGGGATTGATGATGAGGAAGTAATCAAATTGAAAAGGAAAAAAATTCCCAAAGGCCTAACCTCTTTAGAAGACCTCTTTGACAAATATGACAAAAAATTTCAAGAGAAAGAAAAGAAATTTTCTCACTACCGAGCTGATTTTGATAAATAAAACATTGGTACTCTGGAGGAGCCAAGGATGGTCAATATTTGAAAATGTTGCTCTCTTGAAGAAAAAATAAGGTTTGTTGCATTACTCAAGAAATAATCAGATGTATTGAGCTACTCTTATGATGATCTCAAATCCTTCCAGCCAAAGGAAATACATCAGTCAATTCCTTTGAAGCAGGGTGTTAATCCCTTTAGGAAGAAACAAAGGCCATACAACCCAGAGATTGTTGATACCATCAAGGAGGAGGTAATGAAGATGATTAATGAAAGGATCATATTTCCCATCCACCATTCAACGTGGGTGGCTAACATTGTGCCAGTGCAGAAGAAGAATGGTGAAATAAGGATATGTGTAAATTTTTGCAACCTAAACCAGGCATCACTAAAGGATAATTATCCTCTTCCTATCATGGATCATATCATGTAAGTAGTCATTGGATCTGAAATGCTTTCATTACTTGATCGATTATTAGGATATAATCAAATCAAAGTGGCAAAGGAGGACTGCACCAAAACAACCTTTACAACACCTTGGGGTATTTTTTCCTACAGCAAAATGCCTTTTGGCCTAATCAATCCAGGAGCTACATTCCAAAGGGCGATGGATTTGGACCTCAAAGATCTGAAGAATTGCATTGTCATATATCTTGATGATCTCACATTATTTTCAAAAAAGAGGGAAGATCATATCTATCACTTTGAGCAGGTACTTACAAGGTGTAGGAAACATGGCATATCACTAAATCCAAGAAATTGCATTTTTTGAGTCACATAAGGCAAGTTATTTGGGTAAATTATTAAAAAACATGGAGCACACATTAATCCTAAGAGGATTAGATCCATTCAAGCATTAGCCTTGCCCACAAGCAAGAAAGGATTTCATTCATTCTTTGGAAAGGTGAACTTTCTTCGTTGTTTTGTGCCTGAGTTTGCTGAGTTGATGAAGCACATCACTTCCATGATGAAACCACAAGAAAAATTTGCATAGAACAATGAAGGGAAGGTACCATTCAAAGAGATCAAGAAATCCATTGCCAAGGCTCTAACTCTTGTATCTCAAGATTTTAACAAAGAATTCATCATGTATTGTTATGCATCAGAACATGCAGTCTCTGCCCTTCTCATTCAGAAAAATGATGAAGGTGTGGAAGCACCTATTTCTTTCATGAGTTTTCCTTTGAAAAAGCATGAGATAAAATACAACATATTGGACAAGCATGCCTATGCAGTGGTCAAGGATATAAAAAACTTCATGTTTTACATCCTCAATTTTCACATGGTAGTGATCGTCCCCAGTACTGCAATCAAGTCCATCTTAACACAATAGGATCACAGAGCTAAAATATGAAATTGGATAGAAAAGAATCAAGAATATGACTTGGATATTTGACCCTCCAATATGATAAGGGGAAATGGTTTGTGCAAGTTTATTTATGAGGATGAAACGTTCAAAGCTCAACATGGCGAAGAAAATTGTGCTTTCTCAACTTGTTTAGAAGAAAACCCACATGTTCTCTTTGTCACCAGTACTGATGAGGGGTATGCTGATATTTCATATTACCTAACTTATGGAGAATGCCCTCCATATCTTGATTACAAGAAAATTAGAAAACTCAAGTTGAAGGAAGATAAATTTGTAATTTGGAATCATGTGCTTTATAAAAGAGGCCTGGATGGTTGTTTCCTCAGGTGCGTAGATAAAGAGAAACAATAAAAATTTCTTAAAGCATACCATGACCAAGCCTATGGTGGACATTTTTCAGCACTGGTCACTACAAACAAGATCCTCCGAGGAAGGTATTATTGACCCACCATCTTTACAGACACTCGGGATTGGGTTTCTAAATGTAAAGCATGCCAATAGTTCATTGTAAGACCACAACTTGCTGCATTACCACTCAGGCCTATGGTTATTGAAGAACCATTTCAACAGTGGGGGCTGGACTTCATTGGTGTTCTGAATCCTCACTCAAGTGCAAGGCACACCTATGTTCTCACAACAATAGATTACTTCACCAAATGGGTGGAAGCCATTCTGGAAAAATAAGCCAACACTGAAACAATATGCAACTTCATCAAGCAGAACATCATAGTCCATTTCGGAGTGCCATAGAAGATTGTAGAAGATAATGCTACCTATTTCTCTTCAAGATATCTAACCGAGTTTTTATATCGCTACAAAATATCCCTATCTCATTCTTCTAACTACTATTCACAAGGAAATGGAGAAGCCAAATAAAGTAACAAGAACATTTTGACCATTATCGGCAAGCTTGTAAACGAGAATCAAAGGAATTGGCACAAAAATTTGTATGACACATTATGGGTTGATAGGATCACTCCTAAGAAGGAAATAGGTATGTCACCATTCCAACTACTATATGGATTTGAAGCATAAATTCCTCTCACGATTGAGATGCCATCTCTCAAGCTACTACAGGCAATAGAAGATGGTTAGTATAAGGATTCCATTAACAAGAGGATCCTTTTTCTTGAGAAGCTAGAAGAAAATAGACTCCAAGTGGTTGATTGCATTAAGGAGCACCAATTGAAAGTAAATAATATTTTTGATAAGCAGGCCAATGTAAGAGAATTCAAATTTGGAGACTTCATCCTGCTATGGGACAAGAGAAGAGAACCAATAGGCAGCCATAAAAAGTTTGATTCATTATGGCCTGGCCCATTCCAGATTCATGAAGTTTGTGCTGAGAACATTTTTATTCTCTCATAGTTAGATGGAATGCCATTGAAATTTCCTCAAAGTAGGCAATAATTGAAATTGTCTCATCACTGAAAGTGGGTTGTCCCCTGCCTTGTACCATGGGTGATTGCTAGGTGTGTTTCCCTTTTCGTTGTGTGGTTTTGTTTCCCCTTCTATTGCATTTTGTGTGTTTCCTTCACGTCGTGTGTTTGTGTGTTTCCTTCTTCTGATCTTCATTTCTCAAATTTATACATGAATTTGTAAGGCCCAATGGATAAGGCACTGGTCAAAAAATTATAGGGTCTAGAGATTGAGATTCTGGATTCCCATGTCATTTCTTCACTATGCTCATTTCATGTCATGTCCCCAAGCTTGAGCCAACTGTTGTCACCTTCAAAATACCCCCCTCATTTTCTAAGTCAAATTTGAAAAATTTGAGCTCACTCTCTTGACAAGTGTTCAAGTAAAATTGGAAGTCTAAAAATATAGAGAAATTCATCCTTCGAAGTTGTTTAAAATCTCCAGTCTGCACGTTTTGATAAATTTTCCATTATCCTATCTAGACACATGAAAATTTTATTGTTGTCCTCATTTGAATGAAAATTTCAATCTTTATATGGCCATGGATTGTCAAACCTTGTATTTTTTTCAATTCCTTGGTTCATGAATGAAATTTGAAACTTAGGTGCGAAATGGTGGAGTTTTCTAATTCTCTACATTTTTCCATAGTCGTGAATGACGGACGTTTTCTTCCCCATCAAGTATTCACTCCATTATCCATGGGCATGTGGAAATATCTAATTGGAAGAGGGTCAGAAGAATGATTTGTTTTTTTAAGCCTTTTTTTAAAAAGCACTAAAAGTCATAAAGTGACCCGCAACCCCGATCATGCCAAGAAGAAAAAAGTCAAATGTTGAGCCCACATCAAAAATTCAAAGTGGGGAAGCGGGTCGATGGAGCAAACTTTTTTTATCCTTTTTTTCATTAAAGGTGATTAAAGTTAAAAAGTGACCCACAACCCCACCAAACACAAAGGACAAAGTAAAATACTAAGCCCGCATCAAAGGTCAAAGCAGGTGGGCAGGCCGGCAGAGCAATTTGTGTATTTGAGCCCGCACTGAAAAAAGGTAAAAGTATAAAAGTGGCCTGTGACTCTGTCTCCACTCAAGTGAGGCCACGTGTCAAGCCCATATCAAAAGTGGGTGAGCGAGCCAAAATGTTCCAAAATGCCAAATCTCTATAAAGTCACAAAATGTAAAAGGAATCCTCCATGTCTGCTCTAGTAAATTTCTCCCATGTGGATGGCTCTAGTTTAAAGTTTCAAAGGCAAGATGAATGGTTCAAATTCAAAGTTAAAAAATGAGTGTAACGGCCGCATTATGAAAAGTTTGGTTTTTTCTACCATTGGCATTTCTTCGCAAATCAAGAATCTGAATGGACGCGAAGGATTGAAGAAGTTGTAACCATTTCTTGATAACAAAGAAGAAGTTGTAACCATTTCTTGCAAGATATTTAATGGCTTCTTCAAGCATTGTAGAGCATTGGCAATTGATCTCGTAAACTCACGAGTGCATTGTACTTAGATAAAAGAAAGGACATAGCCATTTTCTTCTACTTTCCTCCATCCACAAACTTCTTCCATTCCCACATTATGTACAACTTATGTTTAAGCATCATTACAAAAATAAGGATTTTGTAGCCTCTTTGATGAGGAGATTTTAGAAACTTTTAGTTCACAATCTTATCTCATATTGTTGCCATTTGCAAAGTTGTTTCTTCTCATCAATGTATGTGCTGAGATTTCTAACTAGTGCATGAAGGAATATAATTTTATACCTACAACATTAGCTTCCCTATCTCATTTCTCACTCCCTTTCCCACCTTCAGAAAAATTATTCCATAGCAAGAGATTGCTAGCTTTGCCGCAGGGTCAGTGGAATTCCCCTGTTGGATCCTTGGTCAAAAGGCCACCACATAAATTCACGTTTTCTTGCACATGCATATACGATAGCTACACCGGTTAAGTAGAGGGGCTTAGATTCCCAGAGAGTTGGCAAGGAATTAACAAATTTGTCCACCCAAAAAATTCCCTACCAACATTAAGGTAAAATATGGTTACCCATTAAAGGTAGTTGAAGGACTATTCATTGGATAAGGTAAATGTAATTTACCTTATAATAGTCCACTTCTCTTTGTATTTGTTCAAAATGGTCAATTTGACCTTAGAATATGATACGTCATAACTCTAATAATAGATTAAGACCATTAATTTCATAAGGTAACATTGATGAGTTTGATTGTTTGTTGAGGCTCAAATAGGGAGTAAGGAACAAACATTGTTATTGCGGCTAGGTTGTTGAAACTCTATAATCAAAAGTGAATAGTAGTTTTAATTGCCTTTATGATTAATGTGTGATTATTGCATTATTATATTATGAATTAAGTTTTGGTAACTTGGTCATGAACCTTTGTAATATGATGGCTTGTTGATGATTATCTTAGAACCCTCTATTAATATGATCAAGATAGGTATGTGACTGTCTTGATCTTTATTAATGAACTTTGGTGGTATATATATATATATATATATATATATATATATATATATATATATATATATATATATATATATATATATATATATTGTTGATTTAGGGTGGAAATTGTTGTTAAGTTATTAATAGCATTTGGTGGTGCATATAAATGTATATATAAGAGTGGCATTGAGTATGGTAACAGTGGTTACTTTAAAATAACTTGTGATGAGAAAGTGGTGATCTATTTATTTAAATCAAAATTATAGATTAAATGAGGATTGTGATTTTTAAATACTATGAAGCTTTGATGAATGTTTAGAATACGAACTTGCATGAATGACTTGGGTATTTTTAAGACTTTTTGGTGTTTCATACTTGTTAAAAAAGCTTTTGGATATATCAAGTAACTTGGCTGCTAGGAAATGACTATTTTTGACATTTTGTTAGCCTTCATTTTTATCATTATTAATTTTGGAGTCACTTGTTAAATAAATTTTTTTTTATGGATTGTTGGGGTATTAATTTTAAATCATATCATATATATAATTACATGATTGAAATCCTAATGCACTAGACAACCCGTATTTGACTTATAAGGCCAATGGCCCTACTTGATTGATTGTTAAACTTTTATTGTTTCAGAGACATTGTTCATAACTGAAGCATATGACTTCTTTCTTAGTTTACATGGTAGAAATATTATCATGACCAAAGAAGTTGTTAGTGTTTAGATCTTGGATCCATTTCATTAAATATAAGGTTTCCTTTCATATTATTGTTAAATAATATCATATTGTCACCAATCTGTAGTCCTTATCATGCTCAGTTGTTGTGAATTTACTCAGGCTAATAAATGTGCAGATGGATTTCGTGAGTAGAAAAAGGGAATGATTTGTACAAAGTCACATCGGTTTTTTTAATAAATCTATTTTTCTTGAATGCTTAAATGTGTTGAAAGGCTCAAGAATAGTATTTTTTGGGAAATTTAGAAGGGCACAATGCCTTAGTATTTTGTCTTTGTGAAGTAGTGTTGTCGTAACGGACTGAAGCTAAAACTTGTAATATATTATTGTGAATGATATAAAATGATCACAACATTGTTATGAGTATCTTATTTAATAATTGTAATTTTGAAAGATAATTTATATTTTATACGACCAATATTGTTTACTTATTTTTTTCCAATTCAAAGTACATTAGAATCTTTTTGCCACCTTTGGATTGTGTGTCGTGTTGGATAGGGAATGACGTATCCATGACTAGTTATCATAAAGGATAATGGTAAGCAAAGTAGGTTTTAATTTTGAGTTAGTAAATTTTGATAGAGTTTTACAATAATGTAATGCTAGGTATAACATAATGTTATTGTTATCCTTATAATGGTTATTAATATATATATATGGTGTTGTTAACATATTGATGAAGTAAAGAGTCCTTAAGTTGGAAAAAGGAAACTATATTCTTGTGTCAAAAAGATATACCTAAGTACTCTCAACCTATATTGGTAGTTTTATCTTTAGATTTGTTGGGATATAAAATTATATTAAGTTGTAAACCAATGTATGGTAATTTGGAAAGTTAACGAGGTCATGCTAAATGAGATAAAGGATCAAGAAATCTTTAAATCTAAATTATTAATTATAATCATTTAATGAACTTAAATCCTTACGCTTAATTACATATCCTAGCTTAAATGTATAAGAGCCCAAGTTTTTTATTGCCTTATTGGTATACTTAGTAATTTTTTTCTAAACCCAAAAATCAGGATCAACATTGTTTTACCTTGTCCTAACAGATGTTGTTCCATATTATATTTAATTATAGGGTGTTCTGTAAGGAGAATGTCTTCTCCTAGGGTAGTGTTCCATAGAAAACCAACTTCATTTTTAATGTGAAAACAATCTTGGACCGACCACCTGTTGACTAGCGGAGACCACCAACTAACCTTGAATATCACCTTAAGAGTAGGGATCATTAATAAACCCAATACCCAATTTATTTATTATTTTGTTCTATGGATCAATACTTTGAGATACTTGTGAACCATAATAAATTTTGAGTAGTGATTGGATTGTAGGATTATAACATCTTTTAGTGTGCTAGGAGAAGAGTGTTTTTAGGTTTCTCTTTTCTAATGTTTAATCCTTATTGTGGTGAGTAAAAAGAATCCATGTTGTGTAGACTCTATGGTAAATTGAACATGATCTTTCTTGTAATTTTTATAAATGCTCTTGTTGCGGATAAAGAGCCTATTTTTTGTACTTAATACTTCGTGCATACTAAATCAATCTATTAGTGAGCAAGGGAAACATGACCCTTAATATATAAATAAAAAATAAAATGTGAACTTCACCTCCTTTAGACTTAACCTTTTTCTATTATGAAATGGAGGTATGATATAAAATTAAGATGCATGCCCTTAGGAGTGAATCGTAGGAATAATGCCAAGTAGCGTAGAGGGCATGTATTAGCCTTGTGAGTAATTGAGTACCCCTTAAATAAAAAAACAAATTAAACAAGTAATTGACATATTATAGATGATCCTTATTCAGAGGTTATATCATAAGCTAAATGTTCAATAGTATAAAAGGAAATCTAGCATCATGAGAAGGATTGTATGAATCATAACATGAGTCTTGTAGAACATAAGTTAAGAATTGAAATATGATTATAGAAAATACGTAATCATAAAGATTATAGAGTGGGAAGACCCTAACTGTAAGTTTATACTGTGTTTGGGTTGTTATGTTGTGTGTAGTAAAAAAGAAAAGAGTATTTGTCTTGATGGGTGTCACATGTTTTCTTGTTGCCTATGTGGGTCAACATTGTGTAAATCTTATCGTGAGTTATGTGTAGTCCTTTGAAACCACCTTTGGTGTCATTTAAACTTCAAGAAACTCAAAAAAAAAATATGCACTATTTTCCATCTTGCTTTGTGTATATTATTATCCTGCCAAAGGCACATATATTGTCTCCACCTTAACAATTAAACATTTACATTATTTTCAATGAGATTGTGACGTTTGTATTTAAATGGGGCTGAACTAAAGTTTAATGTTTTGATTTTTTTAAGTTGGCAAGACTCTATTGGTCATTGCCTTTATTCAGCACTGTTAAGAGGAAACACGGATGTGTTGTAAAGCATTTAATGCATTAACTATTTTTTGTACATATTAGGTCAATTTTTAGTGGCTCCAGGCCATATATGTTTATTGATTTGAGAGTGTTTTGCTTGCCATTTTCATCTACCAACCAAGAGCTAAAACAATTTGAAGAGGAAGGTGATAATATTTTCCTTCACTTATCTTCTACACAAAAAACTGTTTGCAATATTTTATTTTGTTTGGCATGATATCAGTTTTCTATATTTAGATTCTTCTTTGTGATGGGCTTCTAAGGTGTGTGCTTCTGATGACGATGCAAAAACACCATCATCCTTTTTGTCATTTCTGTATTTTTTCAAGAATAAACCAACACCCACCAAGAATAACAACAAATCAGACCAAAAAAATCATGTGGTTTCTCATAGGTGTGCAGAACAGGGGTTGTTCTGTAAAATTCCCTCTAAATAAAATATTGTTTAGATACAACAAGAGGTGCAGCATAGCAGACCTTCGAAACAAAGGGGGGCCGGTAAAAAACCTAGAGAGCTAGGGTAGTTGGATTTTGTAGATAAAATCATCCCAAGAGCCACAAAAATTGGGTAGTAAATAGGATACCCACCAAGCACAGAGGTGAACAAGAGGCACTTAGTGCACACCTTATGCATGAGAGCCCTTTGTGGATATTTCCTAGTATTTTTAGGTCTAGATCAGTTGGGAGTGGAAGAAATATTTTCTCTATAGATCAAGATGATACTTCTTATTCAGACGTCAAAACTGATACCATAGGTCACTTGAGAGCTTCAATTGATTACAAGAAATCTTCTATGACTAAAGGTAATTCCAAGCAATCTATGTCTAGGAGTCCCACAAGTGATTGTGTTGTTCCTGCTACTACTAGTCATATGAAGATTTATGAAGAGGCGGAGTAGGACAAGGCTAAAAAACAGTCCAATCTAAAACCCAAGGGCCTTTTTTGGGTATTTGGGAAAAATGGTACAACATTATATAGTTTATCCTCTATTTTTTCTGATGATGTGAGCAATACTTCAGGGGCTAGTGCTCATCGGAGCCAAGGTTGGATTTGGGCATTCTCCAGTCCAGCAAGGATCTTCAAGTATAGGAAGCCTCCTCAGGAAATAATTAATAACAACTAACAACATGGTTTCATGAATTAGGATACAAGTAAGGTTGCTACTTGTAATTAACTGATGATGCTTTTAATGGAGACTCAAAGAGGGTAAGTTTAGATCATCTCTCTATCCTTCTCTTTACCCTTGGTTAAACTTAGTGCAAACTGAGGTTTTAGGTGTCATGTTTAGTGAATTGGTATGAAGCTGAAGTTGGCTGCAACAAGTAGTAGCAGTGTATAATCTCTATCGTCACATAGGTCATTTTTATTTCAATTCAAGAAATACCAATAAGAGAAAAAACACATTTTTTTAATAATAGTTTTTTTATAGGTGCAAATTTTAGGGGTTCTTTATACAGGTCAAGTTTATTTTGGCAATGTACAAGTCAGTCACATTATGGAATATAAATTGATTGTTCAAAGAATTATAGGGTTGAATTTTATATAAAATTGGCATTCCTTGATGTCTCCTTTATAATTTTTTATAGATGACTGACAGAATTGTTTTCAAATAGTTTTCCTATTTTTTGTGATTGGAATACATTATTTTATGCATCAATAGGAGAGAACACTATATACATGTCTCCTCTATGCAATCAGATGGTTGGAGAGATAATTTTTTTCATTTTTGTGTAGCATTATAACAATTTCACATCAACCATAATTATAACGCCCACTAAAATCTCCCTCTTGAGACCCATGAACAACCTAGGTTTACTTACAAACTTATAGAATATATATTTTTTAAAGTGTTAACAACCAAAGTCTCAAGGAAAATGAAATTCAACTGATAAATTTTCCCATTATAAAGCAACAAGTGTAATAAATCCACACCTAGCTCAAATCTACATAGGGATTAATTTAATCACTGACTACATAGACATTTTAGCTAAATATACCCTGATTTAAATTTTAGGGTTAAGGGACCAAAATAATTAAATACCCAAGGTATTTAAATCTGTAAGATCTAAGACAAGAGCAAGGTTTAATTACAGTGGGGGAAAAGAATACATAATAAAATCATTAGAGTAAATTCTTACTTACCCACTCCCAGAACTCGGTTAAATATTAAATTTGATTTTTCCCATGATTAACACAATTAAAAATTCTTGAAAACATTCCCTTTAGATAGGGAATTTCCTCACCATTCCGGTCATATAAAGAAGTCCTCCTAACTCATCATATTTCTCAAGTTATGAGCCGACGGAACTTGGGGTGAAAATTTTCCGGGCCTGCGGGCCTTGGGAGGAAAATTTTCGCCAACTAGGGCCTACAAACATCAGAGAAAAAATTAACCTAGAGGAGAAAAGTGGACCAGTGGATCGGGGAAGGCATTTAGCGATTTTTACCTTTTGGGACAAAGTGAATTTTATACCCGCACCTCCGTTGATGTCCAAGGAGACCACGTGGTAGCGCCTTATTGGTTGGGGGTCAGCGGGTTGGTAGAGAACATTATGAAAATCTGACTATTCAAGAGGATGGAAAAAAAGGTTGAAAGAAACCAACACCTCCACTGACATGAGAAGATGCCACGTGTCGGTAAACCGTTAGCTATGGTTTGGTGGGCCAACGGGGATAATTTGGAAATTTTTCCCATAAGTTTTCTGAAGTGTTAAGGCTTAAAAAGATCCGATATTCCATCGAAGCCTCGTGAAGCCATGTGGCAGGACTTGATTACCTATGCACCGGTGGGGTTGCGGTTAAAACATACAAATTTTTGAAAATTTATTTGTGAAAGCACTTAAGGTTAAAACTTATCTGAGCCCCTGCCGACGCCTAACGAAGCCACGTGTCATTCAATGATTGGCCACGGGGTGGCGGGGCTGCGGAGGAAAAATTTCCAAATTAACCTTTTGGACTTAGATCATTTTATACAAAATGAAAGCTTTTGGATTAGTGGAGCGGTGGGAAACTTCATGGCTTTACGCCTTTTAGACAAAAAGAAAAAAAGAAAGTTTTAGCCCGTGGGTCCGTCCAAGAATATTTTAATAATTAAATTTGACAGTTATAATATTTTTGAAGCCAAATCAAATAAAAACTTCAGAAGGCCATAAATTTTGATTGGGAACTTATTTTTTTTCAAATGAGGACTTTATGGAAAGCTCTTGACGTCCTATTTGCACAAATATCTTAAGAATTTAATTTTGATAAATTTTTAAATGTCAATTTTTAGAAAACATCTTTCTGTCACTTAAAAAGTGAACTGGTATTCTAAACTTGTAAATAATTGTTCAAATCCACCATTAATTATTTCTCCACATGTGAAATAGACATGGGGGATTTAACTCGGAAGAATTTAGCATAGTTATAAAGGGTTAAATTGTTTGATTGAAGATCAATTCGAAATTTTACCAATTTAACAACAAAAAACGAATGATATATTGCTTGAGCCCGATTTTGAAAGGTTCTATGAAAATTTCTCAAGTATTATCATTTGTTTGGGATCGTTTTTGATCTTTCTTAGCTTATATTAATGTTTCAAATGTCTTTCCTAGTTTGCAAGATCATTCTGTGCATTTGATAAAACATTTGTAATTTTTGAAACATCTAACAAAGATCTAATTCGAAAGAATCTATTTTCCATTTTATTATCTTCTAAGTATTAGAAATTGTTTTAGATCCAATCTAAGTCCATTAAAGTTGATTCAAATCAATGTATTCAAATGCCAAATTACAATTCTGATTTTCAAAACTTTCATTTCTAAAGAACATAGCATTATGACATTTCTTCATGCGTATTCTTTTTTTTTCATCTTTCCAACAGAGATTTCAAATTACATTCAACAATCAGACTTCCAATGAAATCTCATTTGAAAAAATTCACCACTTCTATTTATATAGATCAAATACAACTTTACAATCACAACTCTTTCTCATTACATTCCTTTTTACAATAGAATACAAAGTATATTTCTTTCACATTCAAAGGGGATTTCTTTTCCAAAACATAGTAACTCTTCAGCACAAAATTTTATATTAAATTTTCATCCACATCAAGTGTACAAATGTTTTACAAAAGTAGTTTCACAAGGGACTCTCAGAACTTTATCTTCTCCCTTAATTACAATATACAGAAGTACAATTTCTTCCACATTTATTCAAAAACAGAGAATAGAGTATATCTCTTTCACAATTCAATTTACAGCTTTCATAACCCATACAGACCATCTTTCCATCACAAATAATAGATAAGATCATCCACGTAAAGTGGGAAAAAGGTTACATTAAGAAATGATCTCATCAAGGACTGTAAAACTATCTTATTTCTTAATTCCAGAACAGCAGTATAAATCTCCATCATTCTCTAATTTTGTCACAACAGAATAGGGGAAAGCCAATGCTCTCAACTTGTACAATGAAAAGGGAGAAGCCATACTTCTTCATTGGCCCCCAAGCCCCAACCACATTGCAATAAGAAATGTTTTTCAACTCATAGTAACAACAGGTTTCCAAAACAAAAAATCAATCTTTCACATTCAACATAGATTCCAAAACATAATGCAGTTTGCAACCTCATGAAAACAAAAAAAAAACTTAGGATTCATCATGCAAGCCAAAGGAGAAATAACTATGGGAAAAGCTACTTATGCCTCGAAATGGGAAAATGGGTATCACAACCTGAAAGCAAACTGCCAAAATATATATCATTTTGAATCCCTGACATGCCCTTATGCCTCCCCTAGTACCCCTTATTCCTCATATTTACTTATGCCTCCCCAACCTCTTATGGCACCCCATAACGGATAAAGAAATGCAAGCTATTTCTTTGTAAGGTGGAACCCAAATCCCAAAACCCTCCACACTTATACCTCCCAAAGCACTTATGCCTCCCCACAAGAATCCCCATACTCTTCTCCTACACCACACCTTGGCCATCTACCAACCAGCCAACAAGCAATATCAAAACATCCACAACATCTACATATGCATAAACAAGAGAAGAGAATTTTAAAGAGCCAAGCTCCTACCTCTCCATCATGAATTTTGTTCTGAAGCTCCAAAAAGTAAGTTTTCCAATGTAAAACAATCCAAGATTAATAATCCACAAGCATTCAACCATCTCCAACATTCTCCAAAAATTACAAGAGCTTCCAAAACCAAAAGAAGTCGCCCAAAACGGAGAAATGCAAGGTGAAGTAACCCCTAAAACAAGTCAAGGAATTTTAATATCTAGAAGATGGAAGAGAAGAGGATGAGGTGGATCCATGTAGGATGCCACTTCAACATCCTCAACTCCAACACCCAAGGTCAAATTCAATATCCAAGTTAAAAAATAAATAAGCAGGTGAATAAATGATAGTTTACGTACACACTCCAAAACAAGCCCACACCCCAAAAGACTGAAATTAAAATCATGTAAGAAAAGTGCAATAAAAGCATTCAAATTGACTTACAAAAATGAATAAATAAGGGATAAATTTAACACTCCAACAATATAGGTAAGGTTGGTATATAAATTTAAGAGGCATGGGACAAGTTTAACTTGTCCCACAAGTCTCCAAAATCAGCCTCCAAGGACAATTTCGAATTTCAAAGAAGATGGAGTGTTTCATACTCCAAAATCAACTTACACATTTCTTACAACACTTTAATTTTAGGCCAACAAATCTAATAATTAATTTCTTATGACCCAATTTGATTAATTAATTTTTAACAATATGATTACTCACATTAATTTACCACAATTAGTAAATAATGAAAATGTAAACACATCACTTAATAAACACATACAAACATCAATAAAAGGGAACAAAGTAAATAAATACACATAACCCTTGGTCACATTTAAAGGTGATCCCCCCCATGGGAATACCTAACAATAAACAAACACACACACACACAAACAATACAAGTTTCCATGGTGACCTTTCTTGAATTCATCTAGAATTCCAAAGTGGTTGGTCTCTAATCCCCTGATGTGTGTTGTGATCTTTGTTTAACCTGCACAATACAAATACCCCTTCAGCCTCATGGCCATATCAGAACATCTAAGTGAATATAATATAATTTCCAAATCATCAATATATATATGAATCACAACAACATGCAGACAATAAACAGTAACACTTACAATTTCATCAGCAGCTATATAATCATCAATTTTAAATTCAATTTTCTTGGTCTACTCAATATATCCAAATATCAGATGTCCTAACAACATCCATATATATATATAACCATGTCAAACAATATGTCAACATCTATATAAAATGTCTCTAGCAATCATCAGGCATCATATTTGAATCAGAGTCAACAATAATCCATTATCTGACATCTAACACCATACTAAATAAAAAAATATAATAATGTCCATAATATAGTCAACGATATCATGATCAATATCAAAAGTGTCGAAGGTAAGTGGGCACTACATCCCTCTCCCCTTAGAATCGACTTCTTCCTCGAAGTCACTGGAAGGAGACATAGGAAGAAATGTAATAGAAGAAGGATCACACCACTATGGGATTCCTTGCTTCAAACAAAGGTGGGTCTACAAAACCTAAGTTTGGTCCAATGTAAACTTAGCAAGAAGAAGGGAGATTGCAAGGGATGATTTCTAAGCTTTTTTCATGCAAGGCTACAAACACTTTAATCTAGATATTAAATTTATGCTATCAACCAAGATACCACACATAAGAATATAACATGAAGACTACAAAATATTCTTAAGAGTAAAAACCAAGTAGAGGAATAATAAGGAGAATTCCATGAGTTTGAGAATAACCACATAGTTTCCGAAGGAATACAACATACTACAATAATAAAAGTTAAGGTTTCTACTAAGTTTAAGCCTTGATTTCAAGGTTCATTGTCTAGACATGGCTAGCAAAAACCAACTATGACCAAATTTTGCACGAGGAAAAAGTCTACACAAGGTCCCACAATTTGACGATCATAGAGGATGAGGTTAATCAACAAGGACACCTAAATAAGCAAAACATTTAAAATCAAGGAATTATTCAAGGAATGTACTTCTATAACTCGAGAGGGTACAATTAAATTTTCATGGGTAATAAAAGTGAAGTCAAGACCACAAGTTTTCCTTTAGTCTGATTTTCACACTTTTGTTGTAAGAATCAAACACACCATACAAACCAAATCTAAAGAAGTCAACCATTTAGCAAAAGAATATATAATATATATATATATATATATATATATATATCTATATATATATATATATATATATATCCCCTAGCAACTAACATATCAATTCAAGTACCATACATTATAGCACAATGGGATTTATTTGTCTTATTTCCCACTCAAGCTCGAAATAACCATAAAGAGAGCACAAGAAACACCAAGGACTACTCAAGATCGCTAAGGATAAGAACAAGTAACACAGAGTCCAACTACAATCCAATGGTGCGTCATATCAAAAGTGAATAACATCATCTTGCACTTTACATCCTAATGGAAAACGGGAAACAATAACAAGGTGACCCAAGAAAATATGAAGAAAAGAAGACTTCCCAAGGATATTTTATATCCTTAACATATGTTGCCTTAAAATTATAGTAACTTAGGTCTCCAAGGACAAGACAACACGTAAGGAGGTTAATTTTTAAACAACAGATCAATCTCAATCCAAAAGGACCACAACTCACACTCATCGAGCTATGGGACGATAAGGGTATGATGACCCAAAAATCCCACAAGAAAGGCACATACATCTATGAATAAGAAAGTACTAAGCAACTATAAACACATTGCTATCAACCAGGTGTTTCACAATTTCAGGTAGGCGACATAACTACAGGTTCAACTAAACATTGCACTTAATACACATAAATCTTACTTATTTTATAACTCAACTAATTAAGTAAAAAGTTGTAGTTTCATTTGCTAAGCACATTCCTTTACAAGTTTTCTTGATTAAAATATTCCTTTTTATTCTGATATCACATGTTTGCATTTATAAGGAGCACCACTAAGGTGGCCATGATATCTTGCCATTCTGTAAAGGTGGAAAAGAGAAAAAGTATTTATTTTACTCCTAGGGGAGGTAGACGAACAGAGTTTTTCCCTTTCTATTTTTCTACATGGTATTTAATTCTTCTATTAATCTACCAAGGTTAAAGCAAGGACCATTTTCTCTTTCTATGTTCCTATTTATTTATTAAGCTTTAAGGCCAAATCTCCTCAATTATAGTTTTATGATGTTTAGGTGAGTCAATTTGTCAACACAATTTAATGAGAAGGAAGGGTAAACATATCACACTATTACTTTTATGGGAGAGAGAGGTAAATCAACACACCACAGTTTTAATTCTAAGGAAACAAGGGGCATTCAACATAGAAAACACATTATTAATTTGTAAGAACTAGGAAACAATCAACCAACATGGATCACAACAATATTTCGAGAGTTTTCCACTAATTACAAGTATCATAAAACATTATTAGTGGGTTTCTACAAGTTCTCAAAGGAGGTTACAAGGAATACCCATTAAGGAAGCATAATTACTTTTACTAATCTACTAGGGTTTAACAATGTTTATTATTTCAGCAAAAACATTTTTACTCACTTGATAAGATAAGGAAAGTTTTCAATTCTACACCCATATTACCATAGCATACCACCAACCAAGCAATCAAAATGATAAGGGAGGATCTTAACTATAATAACACCGGTTTTCTAAGCTTGCACAATTGATCTCTCTCTTTCGTAGATACAATGGAAACACCTCAGGTCTGTGGGTATACTTATTTTGAGGTGAGTCTCTGGGATTAAAAGGACGGTTCCTTATTGGTGTATCCTAAACTAATTTCTGGGAGTTTGAGGGTAAAAGATGACTGTAAAAAATGATTAAAACTAAGGTGATACACCAAATTTGTATGAGGGCTTTGACTGAGTATATGCACAACTAATTTGTGAAGGATTCTTGATGCACGAACCAATAGTTTTTTCTATAGAATATCTAAGGAAAAACACTTGATTGTAATGAGGGAGGATCACAATAATACTAATAAGTTAACATGCACATTAAACTTAAGCAGAAAGGACTACAATTTGAAGCAGGGTAAGGTGGTTGATCAGGGAATTTGCATTCACAAGATTAATGTAACATACACAAGACTGCAAAATAACTTGGAAAGGTAGAAAATAATTCACACTCAGAGGGAAAAATTGGAAAAATTTGCTTCAGTACTCATATATCCAAAATTCCTCCAGTCAGAATCCTTGTGCTTTGCAAAGGCACACAATATATAGCAAAATAAATTTTCCCACCCTTCCTAAAAATAAACTAAGGTTGTACTCGCCCATGCATCCTAATTTTATCCTTTATTTAATAATAAATAAAGGGATAAAATAATACAAACTAGTACAAGAGGCATTAATAGCCTTTGATTACATCTCAGTCAACTGAAGTTGAATGTTCTATTTTTAATAAAGTTGGGTGAATAATTTTTCCAAAAATAAAATTGCTTGCTAGGCAAGTCTCTCTCCATGACATGCAACTCTGTCTCTTCTCTATTATGTCTTCTTGTGAAGCATGCAACAAAATTAATTCTATGCCTGTGAGTAAATAAATCAGAATATTTGCAATATCTGCAAAACAACCACACAATGTGGGGCCACCTGTCATGTGTACATATTCTGATGTTGACATCTCTTTTGGCTCCAAAAGGTCACAATAGTGACATACTCCAATCAATTCTAGCTCATCTCTAGAGTGGTTGACTATTTTGTTTGACCACTTTTGAATTATACTTAGTTTTACCACCTTGTGGACTTAGCATATACCAATGGTTCTTGATGTAGGATGAGGGGACCACCTTTGATAACACACATGGCTCTCTTAGACCATGGTTTGAAAATAAGTTTGAAAATAATCAATATTTGATCATTCAGCCCCCTTTGATTAATATTATATGGTAATTACATAGTCGCCTTGCATGATTAAATGGACTGTAGTTGATATCTCACCTTTTCGGTGATCATTGTGGCATAATTTGGTCAGCTTTGTTTGTTTTGGATTGACTATAGTTTATATTTTGAAAGTATTTTCCAATGACTTAAAATGTGGACATGTGGGCTGGCACCTTCCCATGGTGACTCACCCCTCATATGTTTTATCAGTGGCATTTGTAACTTGAGTTGGGTTTGTTTACAACCCTGGCAGTTTACTTGGAAGTTGGTGATGCTCCTGGGCCATTGATCTCTGTACCTTTTGTATTCGATGCCATCGATCTCTAACCCGTGATTAGGGTTCAGACTTTGCATTTAAGATGGTCGGTGGGGACTAACTACAGTTACTTGTTTTGATCTCTGTGCATAATCCTCAGCCTTTGATTTATGTACTTGGCTGAAGCTTGATCATTGATGCTTGACCCTCAGTTAGGGTTTTATTAACTCACCTGAGGTGAATGAGTAAAAATGCTCGAACCCTTTCATTTTGATCATTTTTGGCTTGCTGCTTATAGAGAGTGGTGAAGCCCTGGAAAAATTTTCTTGGACACCATGGTTTTTTCTTTTTGAAGCTCGGCCATTTTTTATTCTTTTCCTTCTGAGCTCTGTTGCATTTGCTTTCTTGTTCTTGGATGTTCGATCTCTCCAAGAGAGGTGATTTTGGATGCTACCACCATTGTTGAAATGTCTTCGAGCTTGGATTTTTTGATGAAAAGGTTTTCTACCTTCTGTTGGGTTCTTTGATTTTCTTTGTGTGATTTGGGCTCATCCTTGGTTATCTTTGAGTTGAAGTTGTTTCTGAGCTTGGTATTCTTTTAAATGGTCGGTATAGTTTAGATTTTAAATTCTTGGCTACTCCTTCTGAGCAAGATTTGGTTATCTTTTACTAGTTATCATCATTTTAGAGCTCTGTTATTCTACAAAATGGTCTCTGTAAGTTTTTGAATTTCTGTGAAGTCATGCAGCCACTGATTTCAAGTTTTATGAGAAAACCATAGTTGATGTCGATTGCCATGACTGTTCATTGGTGAGTTAATTCTACTTCTACACATGTACATTTCCATTTCATCTTTCTTCCTTAGATATATTTCTGCAAACATTCAAGATGTTTGTGAATTCTGTAATTTCTTGATACCCATCCATGGGTTATCCAACTGGTGGCCTGGATCTGTACTCTGACATTGAAACTTGAATATTATTTCAATATGAGAGAGAATTTTCTTTGAAATACTCATTTTTTTTTTAAATTGGATATGCATGTGTTTCCTAATTTGAAGATCCTCCACTTGAGTTGTTCTCTGAATGTTATTTCAAACTCTATTCATTTGGTAATTGTTTTATTTTCTCTCCGCCTTGCACCTCATGTGATCCTTGAGCTTACCCTCGGCCATTCGATTTATGTTCTTGTGGTCAGGGTCTCCAAGTTTGCATTGAGATTTGGAAAATGTTTCTCCTTTTTAATTCCACATGGATTAATCTCTGAATATTGATTGTTAACTCAGTATGAGTTAGATCAAACTGTGAAGCTTGAATTTTACATATTTAATCCCCGTAAGCCTATGACTTGGTACTTTTGCCTGAGATTTTTGGAATTTCCCATATATTTTCATTTTCTAAAATTGTGCGAGCTATTAGGAGGATTCTGATATCATGAATTTGAGATTTCAGTGGATGCTTGATGTAACTGAAAAATTGCTTTAAAGTTTTTTGTAAAATTAGTTGTGAAAACTATAGATCTAAAAAATCACTTATTCTGAGTTGTTTAAATGTCACAAAAATGGAGAAATTATACTCTTGTAGACTTCTTTAATTGAACTCATCCTGTTGTAATAATGAGCTTGATCTTTATCATTTCCTGGTCCAACTCTTTCAAGTCTTAATGTGCATGTAACTTTGATTCAAGGTTTTCCTTTGTAAGCTTGTGATCTGAATGCTTATGGGGTACCTCTTTTGAACTGAAATGATTAGACCTGAAGGCTCATTGATGTGAGTGATTGGACTTCTTCATTCTTTTCCATTCCTATAAATTTCATTCTCCTTATCACAGTCTCTTGGTTTGATCTGTGAATAATTTTGTTCTGAGATATTGAGTATATAGTTGATCCACTGTTGTATTGTAAATCTGTTGTACTTTTGTAACTTGGCATAGTCTGAAAGAAATATTCTTCTGAGCATCTATGTTTCACCTTGATATCCTTGGATCTTGACCTTTTCTCGAGTGTGATTATCTTCCCTTTGCAATAATGAGCTGGAAATAATAAGTTTTTCTTTTAAAATATGTATCATGCTTCCTTGCATTATGTCTGTACCTTTTGATACAACATCATTATGATCTTGATCATTGCTCTAATTTGAAACTTGTGAGTACTATTTCAGGCATAATCCTTGTTTCCAATGCTTTATTTCCTTTCTACAACTGTTTCTTACTTGCATGCTTGCTGGAAAATTTGAAATGTTGATTTTATATGGTGAAGCCCTGTAAAAAAATTTTCCCAGAATCTTTTCTTTAATGCGTTTTAAGAAATAGTAGTTGTATTTTCCGATCCAAAATACAGAAAGTAACACTTTTCATGCTGAACTGATATAGCAATTGAGAACTGAAAACATGATAGTTGTTTATCTTGATCATGTAATGCTTTTCTGCTTTCTGTATCACTTATTTGATTTGCATAGTTCTTTTAAAGCATGTAGTAATTGAAACAACATGATGAAAAGTTGTAAATGTCCATTTTACATGGCGAAGCCCTATCAAAATTTTTCCCAGAATCTTCTCTCTCATCCTATTTCAGTTGTAATCCCTTTTTGCTTTTAGCTTCAACTTCTTGAAATCTGATTCTCCCTCTTCTTTGCAAACTAAAAAAAGTACTTCTATCTTCCATTCTCTCTTCTAAACTGTAACTTCTTCCATTTGCAGAATGGTTGTTGAACTTTGAGTTGCACTCTTCCTTCTTCTTAGCATGTACTTATGACTTGTTTATTTCTCTCTTTGGCTGCAACCTGTACCTGCACACTTAGGAAAATAGTTAGGAAATATTTAGGCTTTTTGGCCTCTCTTATGTCCATGTTTTCTTCTTTCTTTTCACTTTCTTCTTCCTGAGTGAATAAAGCATGCATGTAGTTTGTCCTTCAAGTAGAATACATCTCCTTCTTAGGGGAAGATTCATATGCACGAAGTAGGATAGTGTAGGAATATGGATTTTATCCCTGAGCTCGTAACTGATAGTTTCCTTTTTTCTTCCTTTTCAGGTACAATGGCTTCTATAATGAAGATGAAAGAGAAACAAAAATATGAAGATGAAGATGCTTCAATCGAAGAAATAGAAACCCCAAGGCAATGATGGGTTCACTCATACTCCTTTGCTTTCTCTTTCATGCATGTGTATCTTTCTTTTTAGTAGCTGTATTTTACTTTTCAGTTACATCCCACGGCTTGTGTGGGAAACATTTGACTCTCCTTGTGAATAAAGCATTGAATTCTGTAAATGAGTTGTATATCTCTTTCTACATTTCTGCTTTCTGTATGGATTGTATAATGAACTAAACAACTCAGTAACATAATTGAATGTCTTAATCATGAAGGAAAGAACATTGAATAGAACTTGTAACATTCAGTAATGAACTCTAATTTTCTATGATCTGCACTTATGTTTGTTGTTCCAAAACTTTACACTTCACCTACTCTGCAATTGGATGTCCTCATCAAGACAACATAACTGTCCTTCAGGGCTTGTGTTCTTTTGCTGAGGATGGTCATGAAATTGTAGACTATGTGATCTGTTACATTTTGTAACAACACACATAGTTGCAGATTTCATGTAATCTTTTAAATAAATCAGTAGTAATGACATAATCTGATGTGATCTCCCCTAGCTTAGGTATACTTCACCAATGCTATCCATCATAACAAAGTTTCGAGTTGCCCATTTTTGCACAAGTGCAAAAATTGTCAACATTTTGGCGATCCTGTGGGGAAAGCTGCCTGCTAGCTTATATACCAGTGCCTTGCTCTTGTCCATTGGGCATGGAGTCCAAACATGTAACCAAAATTTTTCTTTTTGAAAGGTCCAATCCTTCCAAAACGAAACTAAAGTTGGGAAAGGATCTGGTAAACCAGATCACATGCACGAATGCACTTATTGAATTGAAAAATGAAGCAATGTGTAGAAACTGCACTTATTGAAGGGAAATCCTACTCTAACAATCACTGTAAGATTTTCAATAACAGTGTTTGAGAAACATACCATTCACAGGAATGGGAAGTTCCTCTCCATTCAGCTTTCGAAAGCTGAAAAGCGTTGTGTTCCTTGCAAGATGAAATCATGTAAGGACCACTCCAGAGTGTATCAAACTTTGAGTGTCTTCCTGGATTTGCACGATCAACATCCCACTTTAACACAATATCTCCTTCATTGAAGACTCTGAATTTGGCTTTCTTGTCAAAAGTCTTCTTGATTTGTTTCTGATTCTTTTCCATATTTAAATGAGCTTGATCTCTTAGCTCTTGTAATTCCATTAACTCTGCATAACGAACCTACAATGGTTCATTCTCAAGTAGCTCCATTTGATGCAGCAAATCTAATGTGGGTAACTCAACTGAAATAGGCATTCTTGCTTCTTTTCCATACACAAGTTTGTATGGTGAATTGCCAACTAATCTTTTAGGAGTCACTCTGTCAGCCCAAAGTGTAAGAATTCAACATCAGATGCCAAGCTCTTTGATTATCCTTGAGTGTTCTTCTGATGATTCTTAACAGATTCTTGTTAGTACTTTAAGCTAAGCCATTACCTTGTGGGTAATAATTAGATGAAGAACTTAGATATATTCCATGGTTGATAGCCCAATCTGTTATCTTTGCACCAAGGAATGCTAAAGCATTATCTGATATGATAGTTGCTGGAACACCAAATCTGTAAACTATTCCTTCATAAAAGGATAGTATCGAAGCTTCATTAGCATCTTTCAAGGCTATTGCTTTAGTCCATCATGTAAAATAATCTGTAGCAGTTAAGATCCACTTATGTCCTTGTGATGAAGGTGGGTTTATCATGCCAATAAAATCAAGACCCCACTGCATAAAAGGTTGATCAGCTGAAATAGGTTGCAAAGGCAACGAAGCAAGACATTCTTTTCCAACAAAGAAAGCACATTTCTTACACTTTCTAATCCATTCAAAATAGTCTTTGAATATGCTAGGCCAATAGTAACCTACTTTCATAATTTTTAAGGTTGTAGTATGTGCTGAGAAGTGACCTCCTGCAGGTCCTTCATGGAATTCTGATAATATTTTCTGAATTTTATCATAATCAACACATCGCAGCAAGATCCCATTTATATCCCTTTTGAACAACACACCATCAACGAAAAGATAAGGAATAGCTTGTAATCTGAAATATCTTCATTTATTCTTATCCATACCTTCCGGATAGGTGCCATGCTATAAGTAATTAACCAAATCAGTCATCCACCTTGATTCTTGGATCTCTCGAGCAAGTTCAGGTTGCTGATTTTCTGGTTGGACCATGATATTTGATTGCTGATACGCAATTTCAGCATGTTGTTTTGAATCATCTGGTTCTATAGCTTGTTGTTTTTCCATATCAGCAATTAGATGTTCACATAAACCTTTACCTCAAACTATCTTAGCAACCCAGATATCAACATCATATTCCATAACCTTTGTTATCCAGCCTGCTCTTTTCTCATTCAATTGTTTATTTAAAAGGAAAAGCTTTCACACTTGGATGAGAAACAAGAACATGGATTTTATTGTTTGAAAGCATGTAATTAAAATTCTTTAGTCCTCTGACTACTGAAAGTACTTGTTTTTTCAAGAAATGTGTACCTTGTTTCATAATCATGCAAACTCTGTCTGAAGAAAGCAATTGGTTGCTCAATATTCTCATCATTAACCTGAGTTAAAATAGCTGAGATTGTTTCAGCTCCTGCAAGTGCATACATTGTAAAATCTTTATCGAAATTTGGATTTGCAAGAGTAGGAGCCTGAGAGATAGCTACTTTTATTGCTTCAAAACCTTCTCTTCCTTCGCTGGTCCAAGAGAAATTTTTCTCTTTCTTTAGCATAGTTGTGAGTGGTTTAACCAATGCTACAAAATCTGGAACAAATCTTCTAACAAAGTTGATTTTTCCAAGAAAACTTTGTAATGCCTTCTTATGATGAGGCAATGATAGTTGTGATATAGCTTCGATTCTGAAAGGGTCAATTGCTAAACCTTTCCTAGAAACAATATGACCAAGCAATTTACCTTGATGTACTGAAAAAATATACTTTAGTGGATTCAAGGATATTCCAAATTACCTGCATAACTGAAAAGTCTACCTTAAATGCATCAAGATGTTCTTCAGGATCTTTTGAGAACACAGTAATATCATCCAAATAACAAGAATGCATTTATTTAATAAGCTCGGAAATCCATGTCCATTGCACGTTGAAATGTTGCACCAGCATTTGAAAGACCAAAAGGCATTCTTTTGTAAGCATAGGTACCCCACTTGGTGGTAAAAGTTGTTTTGTATCTATCTTCTTCTCGGACTAAAATCTGATTATATCCACTGTAACCATCTAGAAGAGATAGTCTATCTGAACCTGAGACTGTTCTCAAAATATGATCCATATTCGGGAGTGGGTAATGATCTTTTAATGAAGCTTTATTAAGATCTCTGAAATCTACACATAGTCTGATTTCACCGTTCTTCTTCCTAACAGGAACAAGATTGGCTACCCAACTTGAATGCTTAACTGGAAAGATAATACCTGATTCAATCAATTTAGATAATTCTTTCCTCATCAGAGGTTCTATTTGGGATTTATAGGCCTCTGTTTCTATCTTACAGGCTTAGCATTTGGATGTAACTCGATAGTATGTTGTGCTAGACTGGGATCAAACCCTTTCAGGTCTTGGTATTTCCAAGCAAAAAACATCCTTAAACTCTTTACAAAGATTAATAAATGACTGTTTTTCAGTTGAGGAACATACCTTTCAAGAAGTAAATTTTTCCCTTCATCAATTGAAATCTCTTCATAGTTATCACATGCATTGATAGCTTATTTTTATCTTTTCTTAACTGATCATCAGTACTGAAGATGTCTTCCAAAGTGACAAGACCTCGAGGTAATTTATTTGTCTTTAGTTGAACAATCTGATCACCATATAAATGTTGTAACTTATCCTGATTTACTGTAGAAAATTCAGCTTCCTGCTGCAAAAACCTACAGATTTGATCATCACTTTCAAAAACTTGCCAATTTGATTCATTATCAGGTATAGAAGGCCTAACAATTAGCTTAATATGAGGCTGAATTTTACTATTTTCCATCTGTTCCAGCACTTCGAAACTAGCACCAACTGCTGCAAGTCTATCTGCATGCTTGTTTTCAGCTCTAGGAATAGACTGAATATTAATAGCTTCAAAATCTTCCATTAAGTCTAAAACTCTATGTCTGTAAGACTTCATTAGTGGATTCTTACAAACATTGAAGTTTTTTACTTGATTGATAACTAACTCAGAATCACCAAAGATTTGTAATGTGCTGATACCTCTCTTTCTGGCCCAAAGTAAGCCATGAATTAATGCTTCGTATTCAGCTACATTACAAGTACATGAAAATTGGAGACTCAAAGCTGAGAAATACCTTTCGTTTGTTGGGGAAGTGAGCATCAAACCTGCTCCCTGTCCTTTCTTGTTCTTAGCTCCATCAAAATGAAGCTTCCAAATCCCTTCTGTTGAATTTTCTATTTTAGACAGCAAGGGAAGTGGTGTATTTTCTTCATGCATACAATACACACCAAAAAGATGTTCTTCAACTTCTTTAAAAGGATCATGGGCATGTTCTTCAACTATCTTTTCATCCATAAACATGTTAGAAACACCATCTAATGCTGAAACCTGAGCTACATCATCAAAATCAGATTGCTCTAAAGCTGAGTAATTAGCTACTGCATTTGGAGAATGAGGCTCAATATGGAATCTGGCCAATGGTTCTGAATTGATAGTAACCTTAGTTCCATAACGTGTAGTAAAAAATAAGAAGGACCAATCCGAAGAGAGATAACCTCCTATTTTCACTGTGAAATCTCTAGATAAGCACAAGGCAAAGTATGGAGGTAGATCCACAACAGTAACATCTTGTAGAATAGAAACATTTGGGCAAGCATGTAATGTTACCTCTAAATTTTTTATTATACCAACCATATTAGTTGAAGTTCCATCAAGCTGTAAGACACTCCTTTCTGTAGGCTCATACTACAAGCCTAATTTTTCTGCAATCACTTTTGGCATAACTGTGCTACTTGCACCACTGTCCACCATGCAATTATGAACTAAATGTTCTCCAATAATCAGTGATAAATAAAATGGTGGTGGTTTCTTAATGTCATGAGCATTCAGAACTTTCTGAACCATCCACTTAACTTCTTTAATACGGTCTTGCTCAAACAGTTCCAAGGACCATGTCTGTCTTCTGAACTTCCTTTTCTGTTGTATTTGAAGAAATCTGTAGCTTAGCTAGTTCATGAGAAAGTAAATCTTGTTGTCCAGGAATACTTAGAGTGTCCCACATTGAGATGTTAACATTATGCTTTTTCATTACATCAACAATGTTAAAAGAAGCAATTGTCTTAGAGACAGAATCAACTATTTTAGAGTAGGCCTTAGCGAAAAACCTGATTCTGCTTCAGCTGCCTTGGATATCTGAGGTATAAACAGTCTTCTTGGATCAGGTTGTAGCTGTCTTTGATGAATTTTATCAACTGGGACACTTGCTGATTTTTGAGGAACAATAGGGTTGTTAGTTGACTTTGGAGCTGTAGATGTTGTCTTGTCAGTGACAGTAGGCAGGATAGGCCTATTTTGTTGCTTTTGATTTTCAGCAGCCCTCCCTTGAGCCCTAGTAGTGACTGCAATGAAATCCTCCTCATTAAAACTGACTAAATTTTTTTCAGGTGCTTTCTGAACATGAGTTTCTTGCTGCCCACCCTCCATTTGAGGCATAAACAATGTTTCAGATTGAGGTTGTGCAACAAGATTCAGATTCAGAAAAGCATTTGGGCAAGTTGCAGCTGAATGAGGTTGATTGCAAGGTTGACACCACTCCTCTGTAGCCATATTAAATGGGACTAAAGCATTAGATGAACTAGGAGCTTTTGGGTCAAATTGCCTTTGTTAGTAAGGCTGCCTATAATTTTGATTTTGTTGATAGGGCTGCCTGTTTTGTTGATTCTGTTGGTAGGGATGATAAGGAGCATGGTAGGGTCTGCTAGGTAATGCAATTTTGTTCTCAATTGAAGTCAATTTATTTCCCATAGTCTACAAAGCTTTGAATACATCATCTGATGGAGCTACCACAGTGGGCTCTATGATTGTAATAGGCTGAGGAATAGGTGTTAAATCTGTCTGAAAAAGGCATTGATGGCCTTGGCACCAATTTTCCAGCTTGAATTAGGCTATTTTCAGCTCAGATAGCAATATCATAAGCTGCTGGGAGTGTCTCTCCACCCATTGACTGAATCATAGTTGAGATATCATTGTTTAATGCTCTAAGATAATAAAGGAAAGCATGATCAGCTTGAGGCTTGACACTTGCTGGAATTCTCTCCCAAGTTCTGGCAAAGTGGATATTGAAACTAGACATAAATTCATTTGGAGATCTTTTAATAGTAGACAACTGTTCAATGAGAGACAAATGATCTGAATTATCCTGGAACTGTTTCAGCAATTTTTCACCTAAGTCATCCCAAGTTCTTATGCTGCCAATTTCTAGGTTTCTATACCATTGCAAGGCTTTCCCTTTAAAAGATGCAGCTAAAAGTCTTAGAGCCACATCTTCATGAGTGATATTATGGACTGCACATAGGGCTGCAACATCTTTGATATGTTCAGCTGGTGTAACCTGATTTTCACCCATGAATGATGGCAAACTTTTCATGGTAGCATTAGGAATGTCATGGTAAACTGGGATTACTAATGGGTTACCATTAGTAAAGGTCACAAAATTCCTAGGAGGTTGATAGCCATTTGAAAAACTGGGATATTAATTAGAGAAATTGATACGTGGTGAAGGAATATTAGGAGGAGGGTTACCAAAACCAGGTCTATTATAAGGTAAAGTATTACCAACTCTTCTCCTTCTAGCAGAATTCAAAGGTAAAGAAACAAAATCAGAAGGAATTCCTCTTACCGATGATCTTGTAGTCACTTTAGGCATGGAACATGCTACAATACTGGTCTGAAATCAGCTTTATGGAGTCGCCAAAAGATCATAAAATCTTTAGAATAAATTAGTTGCAGTTTGCTCCCGAAAGTGACTTTTAATTTGCTGTAAATCTGCTGTAGGTCTGAAACTCGCATGTAGATCTGATTTGTCATCCCACCGAGCGTGCCAAAAATTCTTATCTCTCGAAAGTGCACCCTGTAGAGAGATGGCTGTAGGTTTTCTAAGCTTGCACAAATGATCTCTCTCTTTTGTAGATACAATGGAAACACCTCAGGTCTGTGGGTATACCTATTTTGAGGTGAGTCTCTGGTATCAAGGCCGGTTCCTTATTGGTGTATCCTAAACTACTTTCTGGGAGTTTGAGAGTAAAAGATGACTGTAAAAATGATTAAAACTAAGGTGATACACCAAATTTGTATGAGGGCTTTGACTGAGTATATGCACAACTGATTTGTGAAGGATTCTTGATGCATGAACCAATAGTTTTTCTACAGAATATCTAAGGGAAAAACACTTGATTGTACTGAGGGAGAATCACAACAATACTAATAAGTTAACATGCACATTAAAATTAAGCAGAAGGACTGAATTTGCAGCAGGGTAAGGTGGTTGATCAGGGAATTTGCATTCACAAGATTAATATAACATACACAAGACTGTAAAATAACTTGGAAAGGCAGAAAATACTTCACACTCAGAGGGAAAAACTGGCAAAATTTGCTTCAGTACTCATATATCCAAAAGTCCTCCAGAAGAATCCCTTGTGCTTTGCAAAGGCACACAATATATAGCAAAATAAATTTTCCCACCCTTCCTAAAAATAGCCTAAGGCTGTACTCACCCATGTATCCTAATTTTATCCTTTATTTAATAATAAATAAAGGGATAAAATAATACAAACTAGTACAAGAGGCATTAATAGCCTTTGATTACATCTCAGTCAACTGAAGTTGACTGTTCTATTTTTAATAAAGCTGGGTGAATAATTTTTCCAAAAATAAAATTGCTTGCTAGGCAAGTCTCTCTCCATGACATGCAACTCTGTCTCTTCTCTGTTCTGTCTTCTTGTGAAGCATGCAAAAATCCAACTCTCTGTTTGTGAGCAAAATAATTACATTAAT
This sequence comes from Taxus chinensis, assembly GCA_019776745.2. NCBI lineage: Eukaryota > Viridiplantae > Streptophyta > Pinopsida > Cupressales > Taxaceae > Taxus > Taxus chinensis. The sequence continues at coordinate 189,022,462 of CM034152.1, forward strand.
TGCAATACTTTGCAAAATAATTCATCCAAATATCAATCTGACCACCACCTTTGTCTCTGATGTTGACACTCTCTATTTTCTAGTGATTGCATAAGTGACATTCTGCAAGTCAACTCTTCTTCCTTGAAGTGGGGACCACCTCCAATCTGCTTGGTTTGGCCACCTTGATGGACTTAGCAATATAAAAGTTGAAGGGGTGACCATTTTACATGAACACATGCCACTATATTTTCCACCACCTTTAACAAATACATGCATTGTATATCGGTGTCGGTCTTTTATTTGAAAGTGTATAGTTTGGAAATTCCCTTTTCGGTGATCATGGAAGGCATAATTTGGTCCGCATTTGAATTTTTGAGCATGCACTATAGTTGTTAAAGTTCAATGCAATGATATTTTATTTTATCTGATGATGTGGGCTGGCCCCTTTACACGATGACTCACCCCTTATACGCTTTGTCGGTGGCAATCTGACCTAGGCCGAGTTTGTTTATTTGATATTTGAAATGAAACCTGCACCATTGATATTTGTACCGATTGTATTCGATGCCATCGATCTCTGACCTGTGATTAGGGTTCAGGCTTTGCATTTAAAACAGTCGGTGGGGACTAACTACGGTTACTTGTTTTGATCTCTGTGCATAATCCTCAGCCTTTGATCTGTGTACTTGGCTGAAGCTTGATCGTTGATGCTTGACCCTCGGTTAGGGTTTTATTAACTCTCCCTTCAAGTTGGTATGGTAAAGGAAAACTTGAACCAAATGATCATTTCATTTGGATTTGGTTTGCAGGGTGAAGCCCTGGAAATTTTTTTCTTGACGCCATTACTGAAGCCCTTCAAGCTCAGATCTCTTGCAAAAAAAATGGTTTCTGAATATGGTTCATTCGTATTTCATGCTTGTTTCTTTGGCAAGCTCGGCTCTTGTGACAATATTTTAAGTGTTTTTTGCCTCTATTAAGCTTTATGTGAGATCTTGAGGCCGCCATTTCTGATCATTTGGTTTTGTATCTGAGCATGTTCCTTTTCTTCGAGGTTGTGTGGGTGTCGAATCTTGCACTTCAGCTGTGGTATTTTAGATGAAGTATCCACCATTATTTTGATCTTGAGCTTGGATTTTTTTATGGCCTGGTACGGTTTAGATTTTGAGCTCTCAGCTACTCCTTCTAAGCAAGATTTGGTTGATATTTTACTAGTTATCATCATTTTAGAGCTCTGTTATTCTATAAAATGGTCTCTATAAGTTTTTTAAGCTCTACGAAGTCATGCATCCATTGTTTCCAAGTTTTGTGAGTAAACCCTAGTTGATGTCGACTGCCACGAGTGTTAATTGGTGAGTTAATTCTGCTTCTGCACATGTAAATTTCCATTTCATCTTTCTTCCTTAGATATATTTCTGAAAATTTCAAGATGTTTGTGAATTCTGTAATTTCTTGATACCCATCCATGGGTTTTCTGACTAGTGGCCTGGATCTGTACTCTGATATTGAAACTTGAATATTATTTCAATAGGAGAGATGATTTTCTTTGAAATACTCAAACATCTTTTAACCTTGGATATGCATGTGTTTCCTGATTCGAAGATCCTCCACTTGAGTTTTGCTCTGAATGTTATTACAAACTCTATTCATCTGGTAATTGTTTTATTTGCTCTCCTCCTTGCACCTCATGTGATCCCTGAGCTTACCCTCGGCCATTTGATTTATGTTCTTGTGGTCAGGGTCTCCAAGTTTGCATTGAGATTTGTTGAATGTTTCTCCTTTTTAATTCCACATGGATTAATCTCTGAATGTTGATTGTTAACTCAGTATGAGTTAGGTCAAACTGTGAAGCTTGACTTTTACATATTTGATCCCTGTAAGTCTATGACTTGGTAATTTTTCCTGAGATTTTTGGAAGTGCCCATATATTTGTGTTTTCCAATTCTATGTGCAAGCTATTAGGAGGATTCTGATATCATGAATTTGATATTTTAGTGGATTCTTGATGTTACTGAAAAATTGCTTTAAAGTTCTATGTAAAATTAGTTGTGAAAACTATAGATCTGAAAAATCAATTATTCTGAATTGTTTAAATTTCAAAAAAATCAAGAAATTATACTCCTATAGACTTCTTTAATTGAACTCATCCCACTGTAATAATGAGCTTGATCTTTATCATTTCCTGGTCTGACTCTTTCAAGTCTTAATGTGCATGTAACTTTGATTCAAGGTTTTCCTTTGTAAGCTTGTGATCTGAATGCTTATGGGGTACCTCTTTTGAACTGAAATGATTAGACCTGAAGGCTCATTGATGTGAGTGATTGGACTTCTTCATTCTTTTCCATTCCTGTAAATTTCATTCTCCTTATCACAGTCACTTGGTTAGATCTGTGAATAATTTCTGTTCTGAGATCTTGAGTATACAGTTGATCCACCATTGTATTGTAAATCTGTTGTACTTTTGTAACTTGGTAGTAGTCTGAATGAAATATACCTTCTGAGCATCTGTGTTTCACCTTGATATCCTTGGATCTGGACCTTTTCCCGAGTGTGGTTATCTTCCCTTTGCAATAATGAGCTGGAAGTAATAAGTTTTTCTTTTAAAATCTGTATCATGCTTCCTTGCATTCATGTCTATACCTTTTGATACAACATCATTTATGATCTTGATCATTGCTCTAATTTGAAACTTGTGAGTACTATTTCAGGCATAAGCCTTGTTTCCAATGCTTTATTTCCTTTCTACAACTGTTTCTTACTTGGATGCTTGCTGGAAAATTTGAAATGTTGATTTTTATGGTGAAGCCCTATCAAAATTTTCCCAGAATCATTCTCTATAATGTCTTTTCAAGAAATAGTAGTTGTATTTTCTGATCCAGAAAATAGAAAGTAACACATTTCTTGTTGAACTGATACAGCAATTGAGAACTAAAATCATGTTATTTTTTTATCTTGATCATGTAATGCTTTTATGCTTCTTGTATCACTTATTTGATTTGCATAGTTCTTTTAAAGCATGTAGTAATTGAAACAACATGATGAAAAGTTGTAAATGTTCATTTTACATGGCAAAGCCCTGAAAAATTTTCTCAGAATCTTCTCTCTCATCCTATTTCAGCTGTAATCCCTTCTTTCCATTTAGCTTCAACTTCTTGAAATCTGATTCTTCTTCTTCTGTACTTCTATCTCCATTAAAATAATTGTTTATATCTTTCACTCTCTCTTCTGAGCTCTAACTTCTTCCATTTACAAAATGGTTGCTGAACTTTGAGTTACACTCTTCCTTACTCTTAGTATGTCCTTATGACTTGTTTATTTCTCTTTTTGGTTACAACCTATACCTGCACACTTAGGAAAACAGTTAGAAAATATTTAGGCTTTTTGGCCTCTCTTATGTCCATGTTTTCTTTTTTTCTTTCTCACTTTCTTCTTGTTGAGTGAATAAAGCATGCATGCAGTTTGTCCTTCAAGTAGAATACATCTCCTGTGCTTAGGGGAAGATTCATATGCATGAAGTTAGGATAGTGTAGGAATATGGATTTGATCCCTAAGCTCGTAACTGACAGTTAACTTTTTTTACTTTTCAAGGTACAATGGCTTCTATGATGAAGATGAAAGAGAAACAAAAAGATGGAGATGAAGATGCTTCAAACGAAGAACAAAAACCCCAAGGCAATGATGGGTTCACTCATACTCCTTTGATTTCTCTTTCATGCATGTGTATCTTTCTTTTCAGTAGCTGTATTTTACTTTTTAGTTACATCCCACGGCTTGTGTGGGAAACATTTGACTCTCCTTGTGAATAAAACATTGAATTTTGTAAATGAGTTGTATATCTCTTTCTACATTTTTACTTTCTGTATGGATTGTATAATGAACTAAACAACTCAGTAACATAATTGAATGTCTTAATCATAAAGGAAAGAACATTGAATAGAACTTGTAACATTCAGTAATGAACTCTAATTTTTCTGTGATCTACACTTATGTTTACTGTTCCAAAAATTTACACTTCACCTACTCTGCAATTGGATGTCCTCATCAAGACAACACAAATGTCCTTTGGAGGGATTGTTTTATTTTGTTGAGGATGGTCTTGAAATTGCAAAGTATGTGATCTGTTACATTTTGTAACAACACACATAGTTGCAGATTTCATGTAATCTTTTGAATAAATCAGTAGTAACGACATAATCTAATATAATATCCCATAGCTTAGGTATACTTCACCAATGCTATCCATCGTAACAAAGTTTTGAGTTGCCCATTTTTGAAAAAGTGCAAAAATTTTCAACATCTTGACATAATTAAAAAATAATAGGTCATAGAGTGTTATTCATTGTAGCTAAATAAAATAAGGAAAAGGTATACTTATTTATAGGTCAAGAGGGCAACCAAACACACTTAATTTACACACACAATACTCGAATGGGATTAATTATACTCATGCATACAATCCTCAAGTCAATACTTTATATAATAAAATAAGGAAATCCTGATAAAACTTAGCATGCCGTTGAAAAGAAGATACTACTAGACACACATTTTTCTACTAACATCTAGAGCCAGCTAAAAGTAATTTGATCCTAACATAATTCATCAGCCCATAATTAAACACCTCTACTCCGATGAGGTTCAAGCTCTTACTAGATTGTAAGAGAATCACCACCACCACTAAAAGACTACCAACTAGAATGCTCAACAAAAGGATTTGTCTATCTCATAAGGTTGAGCAATGAAAAAGTAACTCTAATATCCTAGACACCCTCAAGGTTCCGTGCATCCAAAACCAAGGCTTAGCTTTAAGCACCTAAGACGACATTCAAGACACTGAGGGTGTACCCCCATACAATGAAATGTCATAATACAAAAAGCATAGAATGAGCTCATCATCATTCAAGAAGGAAACCAAGTAACATTTATCTAAGTAGCCAACAACATAATGAGCTCCGAATCACCAATGAAAATAAAGTACAAGAAATGTTTATAATCAAGGAAAGTGGCTAAGTAGTTGCATTGCAAAGTCTAAAAATTCTCATAAAAAATATAAATAACTAAAAGAGCCTTGGAGCTTCTTAATCCAATCATAAAATAAGAAGCTGGTCCTTGATAAAATAACACAAGATTACGTATGTAAAACACAAAAGTTAATACCACATTCACTTCACATAACCCTTCATGGCTGCCAATAGGGGTACTCTACCTCGAGGTCAGTTCCAAGGGCACATACACAAGATTGGGTCATAAACAACACCCAGACTTAATGTCCACTCTCCCATATGGGTAACAAAATAGACAACTGACAAAAAGGCCCCCTTTCCTAACCACTGAAGGAACGAAAGCTCTAAAACAACTTCTAATTAACTCTTCCCTAACCCATAACACAACCACTATTGTCTAACCACAAGAATCACACCATACAACTTATCATTCCAACAAATTTAATAAGGAAGGGTCTCAAAAGGGCTTAACACATCATACAATTAAATCAAGATTTAGGACTTGTAAAAACAACACATTTTCAAAGGGGAACCAAGTTTCCACTACACTAGAAGTTCACAAACATCAATTTAATTTGACATTCTTAGTTACTCGAGTTTAGACAAAATTCCACTAAGCAAGCACAAAAACTCAAACTTGTTATTTTATTATGATTTTAATTCTGGCAATTCAAATGAACAGAGTAATGTAATATTTCTTCACATGTATTTATTTTTTTTTAAATTTTCAAACAAGTTTGTTTTCTAGATTTATAAGTGTGCTAGGTTTATAGTTCATGTCTCAAGTTTTCTAGTGTGCCCAACGGTCCAAGATTTGAACCCACGAATATGATACCAATTGTAATGCACGCTAAAATCTCCCTCTTGAGACCCATGAACAACCTAGGTTTAGTTACCAAATTATGGAATAATTTTTTTTTAAACGTGTTAATAACCAAAGCCTCTAGGACAATTAAATTCAACTGATAAATTTTCCCATTATAATAATTACTGACTCCACATTATAAAGCAACCAGTGTAAGAAGTCCACACTAGCTCAAATCTTCTTAGGGATTAATTTAATCACTGATTACATTGACATTTTCGCTAAATATTCCCTTATTTAAATTTTAGGGTTAAGGGACCAGTACAATTACATACCCAAGGTATTTAATTCCATAAGATATAAGACAAGAGCAAGGTTTAATCAGAGTGGGGGGAAAAGAATACATAATAAAATCATCAGAGTAAATTCTTACTTACCCACTCCTAGAACTTGGTTAAAGATTCAATTTGATTTTTCCCATGATTAACACAATTAAAACTTCTTGAAAACATTCCCATTAGATAGGGAATTTCCTCACCTTTTCGGTGATATAAAGAAGTCCTCCTAACTCCTCATATTTCTCAAGTTATGGGCCGGCGGAACTTGGGGTGAAAATTTTTTGGGCCTGGGGAGGAAAATTTTCCCTAACTCAGGACTATGGACATCAGAGAGAAAATTTTCCCAGAGGAGAAAAGTAGACTGGTGGAGCAGGAAAGGCATTTAGCACTTTTTCCCTTTTGGGACAAAGTGAATTTTATACCTGCACACCTCCGCTGATGCCGAAGGAGACCACGTGGTAGCTCCTTATTGGCAGCGGGTCAGCGGGTCAGCAGGAGAACATTAGGAAAATTTGACTATTTAAAAGGAAGGGAAAAAATGTCGAAAGGAACCCGCACCTCTGCCGAAGCAAGAAGATGCCACGTGTGATCCAACAATTAGTTACGATTTGGCAGGCCAATGGGGATAATTTGGAAATTTTTCCCAGGAGTTTTCTGAAGCGTTAATGCTTAAAAAGATCCGCTCCTCTGCCGACATGCCTCGTGAAGCCACGTGGTAGCACCTGATTAATTACACACCGACGGGGATGACAGGGAAAACTTACAAATCTTTGTAAATTTAATTGTTAAATCACTTAAGGTTAAAATCGATTTGAGCCCCCACCGATGCCCAATGGAAGCCACATGTCGTTCAATGATTTGCCATGGGGTGGTGGGGTTGAAGAGGAAATATTACAAAATTAACCTTTTGGACTTAGATCATTTTTGACAAAATAAAGGCTTGCAGATTAGCGGAGAGACGGGAAACTTCATGAATTTGTGCCTTTTTGGACAAAAAGAAAAAAGAAAAAGTTTTAGCTTGTGAGTCCACCCAAGAATATTTTAATAATTAAATTTGACAGTTATAATATTTTTGAAGCCAAATGAAATAAAAACTTCAAAAGGCCATAACTTTTGATTGGGAACTTGGTTTTTGGCAAACGATAACTTTCTCGAAAACTCTCGACATCCTATTTGCACATAGATCTTAAGAATTTAATTTTGGTAAATTTTAAATTGTAAATTTTGATAAAACATCTTTCTGTCACTTAGAAAGTGAACTGGTATTCTAACTTGCAAATAATTGTTCAAATCTGCCATTAATTATTTCTCCACAAGTCAAACAGACATGGAGGATTTAACTTGGAAGAATTTAGGATAGTTTTCAAGGGTTAAATTATTTGATTGAAGATCAATTCGAATTTTCCCAATTTAACAGCAAAAATGAATGATAAATTGCTTGAGCCCAATTTTGAAAGGTTCTATGAAAATTTCTCAAGTATTATCCTTTGTTTAGGATCATTTTGATCTTTCTTAGCTTGTATTAATGTTTTGATTGTCTTTCCTAGTCTGCAAGGTCGTTCTATGCATTTGATAAAACATTTTCCAGTCTTAAAACATATAATAGAGATGTAATTAGAAAGAATCTATTCTCCATTTATCATCTTCTAAGTATTAGAAATCATTCCAAATCTGATCTAAATCATTAAGTTGATTCAAATCAACGTATTCAAATGCCAAATTAAAATTCTGATTTTTAAAACTTTCATTTCTAAAGAACAGAGCATTATGACATTTCTTCATACGTATTGTTTTTTTTTCATTTTTCCAATAGAGATTTTGAATTACATTCAACAATCAGATTTCCAATGAAATCTCATTTGAAAAAAGTCACCACTTCTATTTATATAGATAAAATACAACTTTACAAGCACAAATCTTTCTCATTACATTCCTTTTTACAACAAAATACAGAGTATATGTCTTTCACATTCAAAGGGGATTTATTTTCCAAAACATAGTACCTCTTCAGGACAAAATGTATATCAAATTTTCATCCACATCAAGTGGGAAATGGTTTACAAAAGTAGTTTCACAAGGTGCTGTCAGAACTTTATCTTCTTCCTAAATTACAATATACTAAATACAGTTTCTTCACACATTTATTCAAAAATAGAGAATAGAGTATATCTCTTTCACAATTCAATTTACAAAAATTCATAACCTATACAAACCATATTTCCATCACAAATAATATACAAGATCATCCACTTCAAGTGGGAAAAGGTTACATTAAGAAATGATCTCAGAAAGGACTGTCAAACTTTCTTCTTTCTCAGTTCCAAAACAACAGTATGAATTTCCATCATTCTCCAATTTGGTCATAAAAGAACAGGGGAAAGGCTACACTCTCCAGCCAACCAAGACATCCAATGAAAAGGAATAAGAAATCCTTCTTCATTGGCCCCCGAGCCCCAACCACATTGCAATAAAAAATGTTTTTCATTTCATGGCAACAACAGGCTTCCACAACACAAAAGAAATCTTTCAAATTCAACACAGAGTCCAAAACATAATGCAGTTTTCAATCACATGAAAACAACAAACAAAACTCAGGCTTCATCATGCAAGCCAAAGGAGCAAGAACTATGGGGGAAGGTACTTATGTCTCCCAAAGGGGAAATGGATATCATTACCTGAAAGCAAACCGCCAACATATATATCATTTCAAATCCCTGACATGCCCTTATGCCTTCCCCTACTACCCCTTATTCCTCACATTTCCTTATGCCTCCCTAACCTCTTATGGCACCCCATAATGTGTAAATAAATGCAATCTATTTCTTTGTAAGGTGGAACCCAAATCCCAACTCCCTCCACACTTTTACCTCCCCAAAGCACTTATGCCTCCCCACAAGAATCCCCATAGTCTTCTCCTACACCATACCTAGGACATCTACCCAACCAGCCAACAAGCAATATCAAAACATTCAAAACATTTACATATGCATAAATAAGAGAAGAACGTTTTAAGGAGACAAGCTCATACTGATCCATGATGGATTTTGTTCCAAAGTTCCAAAAAACAAGCTTTGCAATGTAAAACATTCCAAGATCAATAAACCATAAGCATTCAACTATCTCCAACTTTCTCAAAAAATTGCAAGAGCTCCCAAAACCAAAAGAAGTTTCCTAAAATGAAGGAATGCAAGGTGAAGTAACCCCTAAAACAAGCCAAGGAATTCAAATATATAGAAGATGGAAGAGAAAAGGATGAGGTGGATCTATGTAGGATGCCACTTCACACATCATCAACTCCAACACCCAAGGTCAATTTTAATCTCCAAGGCAGAATAAGTAATCAGGTGAATAAATGATAGTTTAGTTACACACTCCAAAACAAGCCCACACCCCAAAGGACTGAAATTATAAGCACGTAAGAAAAGTGCAATTAAAACATTCAACTTGACTTACAAAAATGAATAAAGAAGGGATAAATTTAACTCTCCAACCATAGGTATGGTTGGTATATAAATTTAAGAGGCATGAGACAAGTTTAACTTGTCGCATAAGTATTCAAAATCAGCCTCCATGGACAATTTCGAATTTTAAAGAAGATGGTGTGTTTCAAACTCCAAAATCAACTTACACATCACTTACACATTTCTTACAACACTTTCATTTTAGGCCAACAACTCTAATAATTACTTTCTTATGACCCATTTTGATTACTTAATTTTTAAGAATATGATTACTCACATTAATTTACCACAATTAGTAAATAATGGAAAGGTAAACGCATCATTTAATAAACACATACACACATCAATAAAAGGAAACCAAGTAAATAAATACACATAACCCTTGGTCACATTTAAAGGTGACCCCCCCCCATGGGAATCGCTAACAACAATCAACACACACACACACACGCGCGCACGTGCAAACAATACAAGTTGCCATGGTGGCCTTGTTGAATTCATCTAGAATTTTAAAGTGGTTGGTCTCCAATCCCCCGATGTGTGTTGTGATATTTTTTTAACCTGCACAATACAAATACCCCTTCCACCTCGTGGCCATATCTGAACATCCAAATGAATATAATATAATTTCAAAATCATCAATATATATATGAATCACAACAACATCCAGACAATCAACAATATCACTTACAATTTCATCAGCAACTATATAATCATCAATTTTAAATTCAATTTTCTCGGTCTACTCAATATATCCAAATATCACATGTCCTAATAACATTGATAAAGTTATATATAACCATGTCCAACAGCATGTCAACATCTATATAAAATGTTTCTAAGAATCATCATGCATCATATATGAATCATATTCAACAATAATCCATGATCTGACATCTAACACCATACTAAATAAAAAATATAATAATGTCCATAATATAGTCAACAGTATCATGATCAATATCAAAAATGTCAAAGGGAAGTGGGCACTAGAATAACGAAATGATTATCCAGTTAAAACATCTATTAGTTATAAGTTTTTAATTTATCAGCCTCTATCCTTTTCCTGGCTTTAATTTTATCTAATATATCTGCATCCATGCAGCATTAACGCCTCCAACATTATGCATATTGCTTCCATGTTGTTATATCTTTTTTTCACTTGGGGACAGTCATAGTGGACCGATTGTGTGTGGATTATGCATTCGATATTGTCTTCCAAAACAATTTTTTTCGGAGTCTAGAACAATGCCTTCCAGATGTTTTTTTAGACAACTAGCAATCTCCATGAAGTGTCACATGTTGCCATGCATTTCTAAAATGCATTTATAATAGACTTTCATTAGCCTCCATTTCATATTTACCACTTAGCAATAAAAAAAAATTATTGGCATTTTCATAATTATTTATGTTACCTCTTTCGATTTTTACAATTTAATATTTCATTTGTGTTAAACAAACTCCACAAATTTATAGAATTTTGTCAGCGTACTCTTAATATGTTCCTTAAAAAATATTTATGTTATGCGAAACCATGACCCTATTTCCCTTCAATCGTACAAAGTCGAACTAGATGTTAATATGTTCCTCAAGCTCCATAGTGGATTCATGTATTGCCGCAAACAATTGAAACGGTGCTTCGAATTTGGGGTGTAATTCTCCGTGCAAGAAATAGACAACTAATTAGGTACTTTTCTTCAAATACCCCTTTTCTCGTGTATAATAAACTCCTCTCTCGACACCAAAAAAATCATTCTCAATAGTGTTGAGCTTGGTGATTATCAGTACAAAAAACATTGCACATTATTTTAGAATGGAATACAGAAACCAATAACTCGAAAAATAAACAAAATGATTTCTTAATCACAATTCTCTTTCCTAATAGCCAAATTCCAACCTCACAATCGCCAAAGCTAACGCTAGGTACAAACACTCAAACCACTACAAATCTCGAATCACAAAATATTATTTGAACTTATACACATCCGCTTAAATTGCAAAGTTTCTTCGACATCATGCCTTCAATTGATTACAAAATCACACCCCGACGGAACTCCACTCATTCACATATGATTTGCATGTTTATAACATTTTCTGTCTAATTGATTAAACATCACCAACTTCCTTTCCGCAACATACCTTTAAGTCATTACAAAAGCAATGCCTACGCAAACTTATTTCAATGCAAAAACAAATGTAATGCTTCTAACATGTCTACCCTTGCGATCAATCGCATCCTTCCTCTTTCGCACACACATTTCCCATGGAATCAACAAAGAACAAATGCATCCAACGCAACAAAAAAAAACAATACCTTCAGCAAGATTTATCGTATCATGGTGTCACACCCGTATTCATCAAAAAAAAAATCCTTCCATCGCTTTGCCAAAGCAATTGATAATGCGGTGTCGAATTTCAAATACATAATCCCACCATCACTATACCGAAGTAATTGATATGATATCTGACCACTACATATGACATGTTTTCTCGATTTTGTATTTAATGTTGGACTACATGGTTTCGCAAAGTGTCGATGTTCCCACGTCATTTCTTCTAAAAGAGCCGTATAAAAGAAGCCTTTGAATTGAGCTCTGATTTATTATGCATTCTTAGTAATGAGTAGTTTTCGTTTTGTTTATGATGGTCATGTTCATATTACAAATTTCTCAATTCTACTCGGTGTGATTATATTTTACTAATGGTAAACTAATTATAATTAAATATAAGCAAATACATTTGTTGAGAAATAGCACCTGTTAGCATTTCTTGCATTGTAGTGTGCACTGTACAGTTCCTACGTACTTAAAAGTCATTGAATAAATTTCTGGGAAACTCTGAAAACAATTAGTTACACATTTTTATAAAAGGAAATTTTAAAAAATAGCCTTTTGGAGAACGTGTGTAAAATTCTCAAAATGGCCCCACAAAATATTCTTCTGCAGAGTTATAAAATGACCATACAAAAGAATCTTGTGCAAAATTCTAAAAATAGCCACACAAAAACTTCATACTGTTCATAGTTTTGTGGAGATATAGAAATTTGCAAAACTAATAAAATATTTTACTATATACTTATAAGTTTTGGTAAACATGAATATGATTTCTTAAGCCATTCACCAGATATAGATCCTTTTACATACTTGATACGTGTGAATTTGGATTATTAATAGAGAGAAGGTAACAGAACTTATACAATATATTGACCCTGGCCATGTTGGGTTAAAACATTTAATTAATCTATTGAAATCTTAAATTAAATTTAATACAACATTTATTGATTTATTGAATAAAATCTAGCAGGAAACCACCTTTGCACATGGGACACTTGGCATTTTGCCTAGATAACATGAAATACATTAAACATTTCTGACACCCAACAAGCCTCATAGCAGGCTGAGCTTCTTTTCCAATATTATCTCCAGTACTATGAGCTTTTGAGGCAGATAAATTTAGTTCAAGGTCTAATCTTCCGTCTTCTTCTTCTCCTTCAGTATAGTTGAACTCTGAGATCTTATGACTTGAAATGACCTCAGAGCGTACTTCAGTTCCATCTTCTGAGTTCAAATAATACACGGATCCAGTCTGCACGATAATAATAATAATAATATATGTAAGAACAATAGCCAGAGTTGTACCTACAAAGAAATTCAGCTACTGATTGCAGGATATGAATATTTACAACTTAAATCATGTGTTGATAACATGGGTTTGTGCAATACCTTCAAGTCTAAGCATTTCTCCCACCCAAAGGGCAGTAACCGCCCTTTACCCAACTCCAAAAGATCAAACTCAATTGATTCAGACCCACTAGAAGATGAGGAAAATGCTGATTTTCTTGACTTCCTTCCGAGCATATCAAGAGTTGTTGAATTGCTTTCATAATTAAAAATTCTAGGCATACAACCTGAGACCTCTCTAGCTTCTCCACTTACATTTAGCTTCTTGTAGGCTCCATTATAACCCATATTTCATGAAATATTTCACAAGCTAAAATGATTAACACGAGACCGTGTATGTATGTAGCAGAAAACTACACCACTGAAAAATTCAACTATATTAAAAAATAAAAGAGGAACCTGAAAATATGGAGAATATTACTATGGCAGTTATTATATCCTTGATACACATGGTATTAGATTTGATTTGGAGGACACGGCAAAATAAATTATACAGGTCAGACTTCATCTACTTCTTGTTGATTTCATTTATGTTTAATACACTTATATTTAAACAAGTGTTGTTCTGTCCCCACATCTTACGGTGAGTATGGGTGGCTTTTGGTTTTGACTTTTAATACATCATCTAATACCGCGGAATGTAGCCTTCAATTTTAAATAAATAACTCCTTGCATTAATACAAAAATAGTTCTAATTCGGACGTTATTGGGACATCTGAACTAAACTCTTAAAATTTCTTCATCAGAATTTACTCTTCCATATGTATATTAAATATGGTCGGATAGTTTTATTGGCTGAGATTATGACAAAGCTGGAATTTCAAACTGATTCATAAAAGGATCTACTGGTAGACTATTTCTCTCTCTCTCTATATATATAAATTTGATAAAAAGATCTTATATTATATTAATTTAATATAATACACGATAACTTTCAACAAAAAAGTGGGTGGTATAACAGTAAACCCCAAAACCACAAACAAAGTTAGGCCAAGCTTAGAATAACAAGAGTCAAACTACAGCGATTCTATGAGAGTACAAAATATATAGGCATCGCCTAAGATCATACAAAGAACATAATCAAGTAGAAGCAGCAAACATACCCGAAGTGGGTGGATCATGATCATCAAGACACCGCGAACCAGGGAAGTCATTGCCAGCATCTGGAAGCTCCCAACCAACAACAACTTCTTCCTCCGGTTCTGCTTCCCCAAAAGTAAGAATGGCGAGATAAAGGCGACGGAATTTTCCTGAAGGTGGTGGTGTTGGCACATGGGGAGCCCCACCCATGTTGAGGGGGTGGCGAGCCCCAGTCGTGCTAGCGAGCTGAAGAAGGCAGCAAGCCTTTGCAATGGCGGCAAGTAAGTGACTAACTGTGCTGATGTAATGGGCCCGAGGAGCGGCGATTGTGACTGAAACCATGGCATTGAGACCGGGTGCATTGGCCACTGCAAGTGGGAGGCTAGGAGCCCCTGGTAAGAGACAAAGGCACTCGAGCAACATTACATGGGGCTTCCACCCAATGGCACAACAAGGTCTAGAGGTGGTCCACCTCCAGTGCAACCTTGTTAGCCTAAACTTGTATCTGCAGAAGCACATTGGAGATCACCATGGATTTATTATAAACTGAGAAAGATTGATCAACTCTAGAATTAACAAAGAAAAAAACATTTCTTTCTTTCCATATCCAAAACAGAATCTCACCTCTGAAAACATGCCGAATTTGGGTGAACATAGGTAGAATCTTGGGATTGTCTCCCAAGAGATTATGTTTCCAAGTGAAGCAATGAGGGTGTAAAGGAAAGAAAAATGAATGGATCCAGTTCGAGACATTTTGAGCTTTGTGAAAAAACTAGAAAACATGAAAAATTATTTCCAGATAACCACAAAAAGGAAATGTGGGAGTTGGGATCCCAATTTGAACAAGACAATCCCTGATAGGAAGGCCTTGGTGAAGAATACACCAAAGGAAATAACAAATCTTGGGCTCCACACATAGAGTCGAAATAGATTAAAATCACCTACCCCAAGTAGATAGAGTGGAATGAATTCCCGAGTGCATATTGAGTTTATCCACCATGGGCAAATGAGGCAAAAGCCAACAATATCCTTTGTTAGCTTTGTAATTGCAGAATGAGGTATCTTTTTACCACTTCCAATCCTTCTAATATGGGTGTGAGGAATGCATAACAAACTTATGCAACATGTGGTCAGGAACTGAATTGATGACAATATTGAAAGTATCCTGGTCCTGGTTGGAAGATGAAGTAGAGCTTTAAAATATAGCAAAGAGAACCATGATTGAACATTTTTACAGAAGAAGTCTTCAATGGTGTGAATTTCATGTTTAAACAATTTGAGCGCAAAGATTCTCAAGACCTCTGCTAAAAAATTATTTTGCATCTAAAAATTTGACGACCATCAGAGAGATTATTGGTTGACAGAAAGCCCATTTTGAAAGCTATCCCCCTTCCACAAAAGCCAGAGTTTAACACATTCCCAAGATTACTAGATTCTCTGAAGCACAAAGGTGCCAACAATTTTTACAGGAACTCAAGTGATGCGCAGATTGAAAAACCCTAATCCTTTCCACGTAGATGGCCATAAGGAGAACGTTCAATAATACCATGCCATAAAAGAAATTTCCAAGCTTTTTAGGAAGTAATGCTTCTGATAATCCATTTAGCGTAAAGAGATTGTCCTTGGCGTTGAATGTGAATAAGGCCAACACACCTAGAATTTTGGGGCAAGCAAAAAATTTCTCATGCTACTCGATGGAAACCTTTTCTTGTAGAAGCACTAGCCCACAAAAATGGTTTGAGCCATTTTTCCAGCTTCTGAATGGATGCTTTGGAAGGAACCCAACATGATGAGTAGTAAACATGAATGGCTACAAGAACTTTGTAATAGATTTGAAACTTGTTAGCTAGAGATAAAGGCATGGTGATCTAATAATCCAACTGTTTTGTCACCCGTTCAATGACATATTGCCATAGCTCGGTCGGGGAGGCTTGAAAAGTAAAGGGAATACTTAAGAATTTAAAAATATCGCAATGTGTCAGGATTTTCTATTCATAAGTGGGTAGCCAATCTAGTGTAAGAATTAAATATTACCAGTAACACTAGGTATTTCGCCATTGAATGTATGAGCCAGAAGCTAAAAAAAAAGTATCCAAGCATTGTATACAATTGAGAATGTTGACTTCATATTTAATAAGAGTAAGGAAGGAATCATCTGCAGAATGCCCATTAAGAAGTTGAGAAGTGGGCTCAGCAGGAAGTGAGATTCCTCTAACAAGACCTTGTGCTTTGGCATGAGATAACAGATAGCCAAACCCTTCACCTGCGAGCACATATAGTGCAGGGAAAAGAGGGCAGCCTTTCCGAATAGAACAAAAAATACCAAAAGGTGCTGAGCTGATCCCATTGATAAAAATTTGAGCAGAAGCATTAGTAAAAATCATATTGACAGATTGGTATTTAAATCATAAATGTAAATTACGATTGTTTAGTGTCTTTTGAAAAAAAATCCCACTATGTTTTCGAAATGCTTCAATAACATTTGACATTATCATTTCTTAATAGAATCAATAAAAATCAAATATATCTAATTATATATATGAAATTTAGATTTCCTATGAATCGATACAAAATTTGTTTCCTTTGTTGAAAATTAAATCACTTAGCTCAGAAATGGAGATCAGGGAGAGCCCATGGGTTGTAAAGATTTTTCGAAAACAACCGAAGGATCCATTGAAGAGGGTTGATCTTGAATGCAAACAAGATTACCAATGGATACAAGTTACAGATACGGTGGTAAATAGAACCTATGGAAGGTACCAATATGCCTTGATGAGATGTTTTTCTATGATTAGGAAAAATATTGATCAAGTTAGAAGATGGAACAGGAAGAAATTGAAGATCTTGGGGTAAGTTAAAAGTTTTTGTTATCTCAATTTTTCCCCTAAGAAAATTGATAAAACATGATCTTACGTAGGAAAAAATCAAAGGGGAACTTCCGTTGCACGAGCCCATGTTTCAAATCTAATGATCAGGTTGCACGCGGGCTCGAAAATGGAGTTGCAGGGTCGTTTAAGGAGGTAAACAGTGTCAAAGAAACCAGAGGCCCAAAGGAGGAAAATGGGGAAAGAATCGAAGTCTTTAGGATTCACAAATGATTCAGAGTAGGCTTAAATTGGCTAAGTATGGAGGAGAAAATGAAATCTTCCACGTGCCTCATCATCGCATCTCCAAAAGGTAAATCCAAAAGCAGAGACTCAAACAAGCGCCAAGCCTCCACATGTCCAGAGCCCCAAAAGTTACACCGGCCATTGAAAATTCTAAGAGTCGAGGAAGGTTGCCAAGTGTCTCAATGACGCACATTCAAAGGTGGGGCCCAAAGCAGAGACTCAAATGAGTGGAGGGGCTTCCACATGTCTTGGGTTCAAAAAAGGCATCGACTTGAATTGGCTAAATATCGCAAGCCACGGAAGGCACCACATGCCATCTTGGGGCATCTTTAAAGGTAAATCTAAATCGGGTTCCTCAAACAAGCATCGGCCTTCCACGTGTCATGGGTCAGACATATGTCCCTGCCAAACAAAAAGAATTAGCAAAAAAAAAAGGAAATAGAGCAAAGCCATGGAAGGCGCAACGTGTCTCTTCGGTGCAACTTCAAAAGAAAAATCCAAAGGTGGTCCCCAAACTAGTGCCGACTCACCACATGGCCATGTTGAACAGTCAAAGCAGGAAGGAGGTTCATCAGAGGAAATTGAAACTTTTTGGCTTGAAAGGCATAAAGTATTAAAGTGAGTCGCACCTCCACTGATGACTTAAGAGCCATGTGTCAAACCTCAATTACATGGGGGTAGGCAGGCCTGGGGAGGACTTTTTTCCCAAATGGAAAATGCGGACCGATGGGCCCGAAGATGGTTTTTTGACAAAAATGAATTTCCGGGCTACGCGACATTTTTTGCATTTTATATTTTTTTTGCCACAAGGCACCAAGTGAGTTTCGGGCCCACGGACTTGTTTTTCTAAATGGTTTTCTCCATTTTTGTACGGAACTAACTCAAATATTCAAATGGACATATCTTTTGATCCGGTGCCTGAAATTCAACAAATTTGGCACCATAAGAAAGGTCTCAATCTCGTTTGTGCCATGGAAACCTGAAACTTTAATTTTGGCAAGGTTAGCTGAGTAAAAAATTGGAAAACATCTTCACACCATTAATATGCAATCTGATTGTCCCTAATAACTAGATCATATTTGATTTGATCCGTCGTTCTTTCTTATTCAACACGCTGAATAGACATAAAGCGACACACTTGAGAGATTTTGGTTGGATTTATAGGGGCATTGATGGCAGGTAGTTGAGCTTCAAAATCTACTTTCCCACCTCTTTTTTTCTTCCCTCTTCTCTACACCTATAAAAGAAGGAACTGGGCTCATTGTAAAGGATTAGACATTTTTTTTTTTGCTCCCTCCCTTCTCGTCTGGTCTACAAACAAGTTCATGGAGTCCAAACCTCCCATTCAAGTTGTAATACAATTTTTTACCTCTTGGCTACTGTAATGTATTGTATCAAATCAGGAGCAATGATATATGTCTGTGGATGATTCTCAACCCTCTCATGTGTTCATTGATATCTTCTAATCTCTCATTGCAGTTTGGTTATTTGTGCATGGTAGTTATATTGTATTTCTATGGTCTGTGTTAAAGTTGCAAATTGAGTGTTTAACATTCCTTTGGTGCATCACCTTATTAGCTTAGATTTATTTCTTTCATATCTTCTTAACCCTATCCCCTTGGTAAGATAGAGTAGGTTTACATTAGATCTTCTATAATTTATTTGTGTGCACCTGAATAGAGAAATAGGAACCAGACTTCAAATGGAGAGCTCTCTTGATTTCAAAGTCCCACACTTTGAGAGATGCTCCGTGTTATATTATCACACTAAGACTCTCAACCCATTTGGTTGCAGACATTCAGGGGTGCTGTGATTTTACACTAACAGTTTTGGCACGCTTGGTGAGACCAAAGAGGTCTTCATTTTATTCCAAGAAGAATGATGTGCACTTGCTATAATTTTAGCTTTTAAGAAGCTTTGAAATTACAAATTTGGTAACTCCAAAAGGATCAGAGCCCACTAGTTTCAACAGTCCATGCTTGGAAAATTCATGAGAAGAATCCAGACCAAATCAAGAACTAGAGAAGAAGGATTGTTTATCTATACACACTTATCCCCAGACAGAGGGATAAGAGGGAGAAGATCCTAGAGGTTTGCATCTCCACCAAATAGAACCTTGTCAACACCTCCTCCTCATAGGCCTTTCATTCAATCAACAAGGGTTCTCAGACCAATCATAATGGTAAAACCACCCAACCCCTATGTCAACTTCACTAGCAACAACCCACTTGCTCTCAATGCAAAAAATCTAGTCCTAGTTACAGCATTAAAGAGCATCCCATATTTCACTGGAGAGAACCAGACTTCTCCTACTGATCACATTCACGACATTTCAAATGTCTACGTAATTCATAAGATCACTGAGATGGACATTGTAGTTAAATCGTTAGCCTCTTCACTCAAGGGTAAAGCTTTGTAATGGTTCATGAGTCTAACAGCAGGATGTATTCAGAATTGGGACCATCTTTGTAGAGCTCTTCATAATAAATTTGGAGAGAAGGGAGATAATCTATCCTTGTTGGAACAACTGGAAACAATTAAGAGGGCCCCTAACAAGCAATTGACATATTTCAACCTCAAATTTCAAAGGACATGGGATAGGATTCCATTTGTCACGAGGCCCACAGATGAAGGTGCTTTCTTATACTTTCTTAGAGCTTTAAATTATGATAATTCCCTAATGATTCAATCAATGGGAGGCACAACCTTACCTGCAACCTATGAAATTTCCATTAGAGCTGAAAATTGTTTAATTTAGGATGGTAAAATTGCTCCTAGGCCACCTATGCCTTTGTATCTGGAACTAGGAGCTCTAAGCACTAGTCAAACACCCACATTAGCTCCCATACCCACTCCAAGGAATGAGAGCTCAATTGAATCTTCCACCTCATCCTATAGCACTTCAAAAGAGCTACAAGAGGTTATAAAAGAATTACAGAACCTAGGGAATGAGCTAGTGACCATCAAGAGGAAACAAGCTCAAAGTTCTAGGCCATATCAACCTCAAACTCAGTATCAAGATAGGCCCCCATACCAGCAAAATAGACCACCAGCTCAGCTATAAATAAAAATCAAAACCAAGGAAAACTTCAAGCAGCTAGGCCTTACTGACCATATGATCCAAATGTAGCTTACACATCGAGGGCCTTGGTTCCTACACAAAAAAACATGGCACAAGAATATGATTGGTATTTCCCATACGGTCAGCCCCATAACAATTCAATGTGTTTCAATGGTCCTTTGAACCAGGCCTTGATGGTACAGAACATTGGTGCATCCCAAGAGCCCAGTCAAAAGGAAAATTAGTAGCAAGAAACCCAGAAAGAGGCACCTCTAAGTGAGACCATGCTTGTCAATTGGCGGGCTGAGGATTTCTGTGATATGAATCAAGCACCTCCTTATAGTGTGGCAGAAAATACACGTTCCAAGAAGAGAAAGATTGGAGAGGTGAAATCCTCCAATTCAAATGGTCCAGAGCCCTCTATTTCCCCACAAAGTGTAACTCCCAATGTGTAGAGTCAGCCCAAGCCACCTTCCCGACCTGCTCAGGCACCAGTTGTAACGACCCATGTGAAAGAGAAGAGTGTGCAAGGAAAGGGGCGACAAAAATATAGCTCATCCCTATTTAACATCATTGAACAAATGAAGAAAACAAATGTGAATATTTCAATGTGGGAGTCATTGGCTGTCCCGGGACAGAGAGACCTATTGCAAGCTACTATGGCCAATTGGTCAGCCTCAAATCAGCCCCCCAATCAATAAAATAAAGTGCTTACCAATGCAGCTCAGTCTGGGGGAAATAATGGAGGACAACAAGGTAAGAATATGAAGCCTCCTCCCTTCTATGTTTCATTGATAATTGGGGACAAATTGGTACATAATTACATGATTGATTCGGGAGCAAGTAGCTCTATAATGCCAAAGAAAATAGCCAATCAGCTGGGTCTTCAATACGAAGTCATCTCCAAGGCGTAGTGTAATTGGATGGGATAGCGGTAAAAATGGTTGGAGTCATAATGGATTTTAGCCTCACATTGCATGCATGCCCCAATGTGATCATATTGCAAAACATATTAGTCATAGATTTTCCACCACATTTTGCATTGTGTTTGTCAAGAGAATTCACTGCTAAAATTGGAGGCTATTTGTCTGTTGATTGGTCACACATAATTTTTAGAACAAGATATGGAGCTAAGGCTATGATCAGATCTAATCCCATTGTGGATTACCATATTGAGCCTCATGTACCCAACCCAATCAATGTGAATTGTTTAGCTTTTAATCAAGAAGACCTCCCAAGAACTTATGAGGTAGATACCAAGGTTGGTTGTATTCCATACTTGACCCTCGAAGAGTGGGCGAAAAAGAGACATTCTTATGAATCTTATAAGGAAATGGAGGAATATAAGCTAGGAGTCTATTGTTTTCATGATGAGAGTCATCCTCTTCCTGACATCATTAAGTCAGACCACAAAGATGACAATGAGGTATGGAAGTTATTCTTTGATGGCTCAAGAAGTAGACAAACAACCAGAGGAGGAGATATGTTGGATTCAGCCTTTTGTTTCAATTTTCTTTCTCAAACAACACAGCAGAGTATGAGGCCTTGATCCATGGACTGCATTAGGCAAGGAAAATAGTGATTAAAAACTTGCTAGTGTTTTGCAACAGTGAGCTAGTTGTGAACCAAGTATGAGGAAAAAACACTACCAAGAACAAGTTGTTAAAGAACTACAAGAACCGGGTATGGGACCTCATCGAATATTTCAAGTTATTCAGCATCAATTCCATCCCAAGAAAGAAGAATGAAGTAGTAGATAGACTAGAAGTTATTGGGGCAGAATTTGATGGTGTAGAGAGTATCAAGAGTGATAAATCTCAACCTTATATCAAAGTGGTTATAAGACCAGCTGTCCCAGATAATAACACACATTGGTAAGTCTTCAAGAATAATCAACAAATTTTCAACTTTCTACAAGAAGAAGCTGAGTTATTTTCTAGAAACCAAGACAAGTTGGAACAATGTTATGGTGACCAAGTGGTATAGCTGAGAACCAAAAAATTACCAAAGGGTCTTGTAACTTTAGAGTCAATCTTCAACACAAATGATCAATTCCGGAAGGAGAAGGGAAATATCTAAGTATAGGGTGAAGATTCATAGCCCATTTCCATAAAAGAAGGAAAAACATTGCGAATTGGCAAGGTAAGTACCCAACAAGAAAAATTTGAGTTCATTTAACTTTGTCAAGAATTCCCAAATGTCTTTTCCTAGAATTACAAAGATTTAAGAGGTTTCAACCCTAGATTTGCACAACACACTATCAAGCTGGATCCAGGATCTAAGCCTTTCAGACATAATTAAAGGCCAATAAATCCTCACATTGATCCTCTCATGAGGAAAGAGTTGAACAAGCTAATTGAGGCCAACATCATCTTCCCTATCAAGCATTCAAGTTGGGTTGCAAACTTGGTGCCTGTGAGGAAAAGAAATGGAGAAATTAGGTTGTGTGTAGACTTTTGTGATCTAAAAAGAGCATCACTATAAGATCAGTACCCACTTCCATCAATGGAGAAAATCTTGTAGGTTGTAGCTTTCTCTAAGATGTTTTCATTGCTAAATGGATACTCAAGATATAATCAGACAATGGTGAAAGAGGAAGATCAATTTAAGATAGCATTCACCACCAAATGGGGTACATATTCTTATAAGAAGATGTCATTTGGATTGTCAAATACTGGAGAAACATTTCAGTGAGCTATGGACATGGCATTCAAAGGCATGATCAACAATATAGTTCTCATGTATCTAGACGATATCATTGTCTTCTCAAAGAATGTTGCAGAACATCTCTTCCACCTTAGACATGTATTTCAGAGGTGTAGAAGGTTCGGAGTGTCAGTAAACCCAAAGAAGTGTGTATTCTTGGCACATGAGGGGAAATTATTGAGCCACATTGTCTCGAGAGAAGGTTTAACAATTGATCCTGAAAGGGTTGAAGCCATCCGAAC
Organism: Taxus chinensis; assembly: GCA_019776745.2. Taxonomy (NCBI): domain Eukaryota; kingdom Viridiplantae; phylum Streptophyta; class Pinopsida; order Cupressales; family Taxaceae; genus Taxus; species Taxus chinensis. The sequence continues at coordinate 189,045,924 of CM034152.1, forward strand.
ACTCCCATTGCCACAACACAAAAAGTCTCTCCAAAGCTTCTTGGGGAGAATAAAATTTGTTCACAGGTTTGTGCCTAATTTTGCTAGTCTTGTGAAGCCTTTGACAATGATGTTGAAGAAGAGTCTTGCATTCAAATGGGTAGCAGAAGGCAAATATATTCTTGAGGCCATCAATCTCACAATATCACAGGCCCCAACTCTTTTTAACCCAGACTTTTCAAAATACTTCATGCTATATGCTTTTGGAGGATCACACACAATCTCAACCATCTTGGTTCAGCCTAACAAGGAAGGGTCACAACAACCCATAGCCTTCTTTAGTCACATCTTAGAGGATGATGAGGTAATGTACTCTTTGATTTCGAAGAATTCCCTTGTTGTCATTAGGATTTTGAATAAGTTTAGACATTTAGTATCAAACAATAAGATTCAACTACTAGTATCTTATGCTGGTGTCAATGATTTTCTCCCGAACAAGGATTTGAATGATAAGAGAGTAGGTTGGATCACTTGGGTAATGGAATATGACATTGAGATCAAAGTGAACAAACTGGTTTGTGGCAAGGGTCTGTGTGAGTAGCTCGCTTCCAAGCAACAAGTTGAGTCAATGGATGAATAAGAGGCTATTGTTACTACAAAATAATCAAGAGTAGCCAGCTAATGATACACATGTTCCATTTTGGATCCAATCCTTGGTGCACTATATCCAAACACGTTTGTGCACTCCAGAATGGAAAAAATAAAAAAGGAGATATTTCATACTACAAGCCATCCCATATGTACTTATCAATGGTGTTTTGTTCAAGAAGGATATCAATAGTGTCCTATTAAGGTGCATTGGGATAGGCCAAATTGAAAGGGTATTGAATGAGTTCCATGATGGAGAAGCAGAAGGCCACTTTTCACCTTGAGAAACAGCTCTCAAAATCATGAAAGCTAATTATTATTGGCCTACAATGTTTAGGGATTGCCACTCATGGGTTAAGAAGTGCCAGAAGTGTGCATTATTCACATGGAAGGAAAAGTTAGCAGACCTTCCCCTTCTTCCAATCTCAGTAGATCAGCATTTCATGCAATGGGGACTAGAATTCATTAGACTGATTAACCCAAACTCAAGCCAGGGCCACAAGTGGATACTTACAGCAAAATACTATTTCACCAAGTGGATTGAAGCAGTGGCACTTAAGGATGAAAATGACTCCAACATCTTGGATTTCTTTGAGGGAATAGCCACCAGGTTTGGATTCCCTACCACTATTATATCAGATAATGCATTGGCATTCCTTGGTACAAGGATCACTGAATGGGATGTCAAGAATGGTGTATACCTCAGCACTTCATCAAACTATTACCATCACGGTAATGGCCAAGTAGAGTCCAAAAATAGGAACCTGTTAAGGATTATCAGACTGACTCTTGATGAAAATTAGAGAACTTGGCATATAAAGCTCAAATCATCCCTATGGGCTGATAGGATCACATCCAAAAGGTCCACAGGAAGCTCTCCATACAAGATTGTATACGGAAAAGAGGCAATATTTCCCATGTCATTGGATTTTTCCACTTTGGAGCTCATGAAACAGTTGGAACTAGCCGAGTTTGAACCTATGGCGATCAGGTATGCGGATTTGATGGAATTAGGAGAGGCAAGAGAGCATGCAATGAAGATTATGGAGAAGGATCAAGCATTGATCAAGAAGAGTTTTGATAAGAAATCAATAGCAAGTTACTTTCAAGAGGGGGAATTAGTTCGAAAATGTGATGTTGATCAGGAAAAACTAGGAAAGCATTCCAAATTTGATTCCCTTTGGAGTGGCCCCTACATGGTCACATGATGAGTGAGTAGCAATGCCTTCTAACTAGATAAGTTGTATGGTGAAGAATTGTAGATTCCAGTCAATGGAATCTACCTCAAATACTACTACTAAAAGGTAAAATTCCTCGCCCTAGTAAATATTAGCCTAGGTTTTCAATTTCTCTAAGTGCGTATGCACATTGTCTTTTTGTAGCATAGGTTTTATTTCCCTAAATGTTGTGGCACAGGTTATTGTTGCTCCAGGTTTGAGTCATTATACATTTCAATATGCCTCCAGGTGAATGCACTAGGCCCTTCAGGATTTGCAACATGGAGACCCATAATTGCCATAACAGTTGCTTATTTTAAAATAGAACAAATATAGAGCAACAAAAATTGGGTTTCAAAGGGTGCATTTCAAAAATAGTGGGGCAAGTTCCAGATCACCAAGTGTAAACACCAGGTTCAAGCTTCAAGAACGAGACCAAAATTAGGCCACCACCCGTGACTCCGTGCCCAATGGATAAAACAAGGTAGCTGACCTCTTCATCTAGCAGGAAGATTTCCCCGTGAGTTGCCAAATTGTTATCTCAATTTTACCCCTGGGAAAATTGAGCAAACATGACCCTGCATCAGAATAAATCTAAGGGTCGCTTCCATCACACGAGCCCACTTTTCAAATCTAATGATCAGGTTGTAGGTAGGCTCAAAAATGGAGTTGCAGGGTTATGTAAGGAGGAAAACAGTGTCAAAGAAACTAGAGGCTCAAAGGAGGAAAACAGGGAAAGGTTCAAAGTCTTCAGGCTTCACAAATGATTCAGAGCAGGCTTAAATTGGCTAACTATGGAGGAGATGGTAGAATCTTCCACGTGCCTCATTGGAAAATCTCCAAAAGGTAAATCCAAAAGCAGAGATCAAACATGTGCCAAGCCTCCATGTGTCTAAAGCCCCAAAACTTTCACTGAACATTGAAAAGTCTAAGAGTAAGCGGAGGGTGCCAAGTGTCTCAACGATGCACATTCAAAGGCAGAGCCCAAAGCGGAGACTCAAATGAGTGTGGGGATTCCAAACGTCTTGGATTTGGAAAATGTGTCGACCTGAATCGGCTAATTATCACAAGCCACAAGAGTCGGCCTTCCACGTGTCATTTTTCACATCTTTAAAGGTAAATCTAAAGTGACACGTGCCTTCCTCAAACAACCTCAAACAAGCTTCGGCCTTCCACGTGTCCTAGGTCAGACATGTTGCCCTGCCAAACAAAAAGACTTAGCTAAAACATAACGAAATAGAACAAAACTTCAAAGGGCGCCATGTGTCTCTTCGGCACAACTTCAAAAGAAAAATCCAAAGGCAGTACCCAAACTACATGCCGACTTGCCACGTGGCCATGTTGAAAATTCAAAGCAGGAAGGCGAGTCTTCAGAGGCAATTTGAACTTTTTGGCTCGAAAGGTGTAAAGTATAAAAGTGATCCGCACCTCGAGCCACGTGTCAAACCTCAATTGCATACAGGAAGGTGGGCCTGGGGAGGAATTTTTTCCCAAATGGAAATTGTGGACCCGTGGGCCCGAAATGGTTTTCTGAAAAAAATGAATTCCGGGGATGCGGGCATTTTTTGCATTTTGTATTTTTTGTGCCACAAGGCCAAAAGTGAGTTTTTGGCCCATAGACCCATTCTGCTAATTGGTTTTCACCATTTTTCCACTGACCCGACTCAAATATTCAAATGGACATATCTTTCGATCCAGTGCTTGAAATTCAACAAATTGGGCACCATTAGAAAGGTATTGATCTCATCTACACCATAGAAACCTGAAACTTTAATTTTGGAGAGGTTAGGTGAGTAAAAAGTTGTAAAATATCTTCACTCCATTAATATACAATCTGATTGTAGCCAACAACCAGATCATATTTGATTTGATCTGCCATTTTTCCTTCTTCAACACACTAAACAGACATAGAGCGGTAGACTCGACAGATTGTGGGTGGATTTTTAGGGGTATTGATGGCCGGTAGCTGAGCTCTAAAATCAAGTTTCCCACCTCTTTTCTTCTTCCCTCTTCGCTACATCTATAAACTAAGGAACTGGGCTCATTGTAAAGGGTTAGACATTTTTTGTTTTGTGCCCTCCCTTCTCCTCTGGTCAACTTACAAGTTCATGGATTCCAAACCTCCCATTCAAGTTGTACTACAAAGTTTTTCCTCTCAGCTACTCAAATGTACTGTATCAACTCTAGAGCAATAATATATGTATGTGGATGATTCTCAACCCTCTCATGTGTTCATTTTTATCTTCTGATATCTCATTTTAATTTGGTTATCTGTGCATGGTAGTTGCATTGAATTTCTATGGTCTATGTTAGAGTTGTAGAATGAGTGTTTAACATTCCTTTGGTACATCACCTTGTTAGCTTAGATTTATTTCTTTCACATCCTCTCAACCCTATCTCCTTGGTAAGATAGAGTAGGTTTAGAGTAGATCCTGTAAAATTTATTTGTGTGCACCTGAAAAAATGAATAGGAACCAACCTTCATCTGGAGAAATATCTCGATTTAAAAGTCCCACACTTTGAGAGATGTTCCATGTTATGCTATCACACTGAGAGTCTCAACCCATCTACTTGTAGACATTTATGGGTGCTATTATTTTACACTAACAATTTTTCCCTGTCTACAAAAATATTCTTATTCATATTCACCCTTGAAGGATACCTTTATCATGTTGTGTAGGGTGGACCTTGGTTCTTTGGGAGAACCACTCTCTCTGTTTCTAGATGGAAGCCATAATTAAAAAACCACATCCATTAAGTGTGTCCTGTTTGGGAAAGTCTTACTGGGCTGCCCGTTGAGTTCTGGGAAGTGGATGTGTTAGTAGTAATAGCCGAATCGATGTGGGATCTGATTTATCTTGACCCAACCACATTAGTCAAGTCCATATTCATTGCAGCAAGGATGTTTATTAATGTCTCTACTGGATATTCATCCCTTGAGGCCATAAAATTTTTGTCTAGAGATGGGGTCTCGAATAAAAATATCACCTATTTACTGTAGAAAATGCAGGAGAGTGGGTCATGCGTATTATGGTTGCAAGGAAAAATGGAATCCCTAACCGCTACAAATGAGTGAATAGGTTAAGGTAAATACTGAGACATTGGAATAGCCCCAGATAGTCGACCTTGAGCTTGCTGAGGATTTAATGGTATGGACTTGAGAATTGACACCTACATGTGAGAGGATGGATATTTCCTAGTTATCTATTGTAGTGGCCTCTCAATCCTGTGCGAACATGGCCTCCCAAACTAAGAGCATGGGTTGATGAGGAGTTTTTCATTGACCTAATTTTCTCTAGTGAGTTGATGACTAGGCTGGAACATATTGTTGCATTGGATCCTACATTCAAAACCACTGACATGGAGCCCATTTGAAATCCAGCGCAAGTGGGAGATGTTTCATAGGATTTTTTTCAGAGGGAGTTAGTGGTGGAGGTAATCCTAACTAAGGAATTTAGAAAATCACCATTTTCTTCTCAGATTTTGATTGGAGCGGTTCACAAGGTTGATAAGGCACATGGACAAGATTTGGATGGTGGCAGGGTAGAGCTGAATCCTCCAGTAAATGCCCCCAAACAGAATAAAAATTATTTTTTTATAGATCACAATATTGGTATGCATGGCATTAATGGCATTGTAACAGAAGGTTTTGAAAATTCAACACATGACATTTTTTGGGTGGAACAGAGCAATAATGATTATATCTCTGTGCAACTACATAAGGATTTGGGTGGAATGGTGACAGAAGTGGAACCCCTAACGAAGCATGGCAACAATATTAAGGCAATTTCCATGATTTATAAAACTTTGGGTAAGATAGATATATCAGTTAGAAAAGTGGGTGAAGAAGGATAGAAAACAATCACGAAGAAAACATCGTGTCACTTTTGTCACCTCGTGAGAGAAACTTGCATTTCTATTGCAAAATCCTTGGTGCCTCTTATTGAGACCATTTTTTGGTCTAATCTAGGTTTTCTTCTAGTTTTATTCTAGTTATGACCGCTCCTTGATTGGATGTTTCAGTTGTTATGTTTTTATTTTAATTTAGCTCCTTAAAATATTCATTGATATATCTAGATAGGTTATATTTGTCTATAACAGGGTAGGGATCTTGGAAAAACTTGCCATTTACCAATTACCAAAAAAATAAAAATTATATCGTTAAATTAACGATATACTCTACCAAAAAAATTAAAATATCTATATTAAATTTATAATATATAATTTCATGTCGGGTCAAGACTTTACCAACCTTTTTAGCAAATACATTTACTTTATGTAAGCTACATTCATTAAATACTTAACCTATACCAAAATAATAGTTGTGTTATTTGTTTGCTAAGTATTTAGAAATATATTTCACTATCAAATGTATTGTTTAATATGCAAACAAAAGTTATATATTTTTTCTCCTTGTTAAAAAGTCTATCTTAGTGTACAACTAAATATTATATGTGTGTTTCTCTATTCTCAATTTTAGTGTGATATGTGTTTTTTTGGCATGCTCACATGTTATTTGTTTATTATTTATTCGGGTAGCCTATTCACATGTTCTCCTTTATTTTTATAATATTATTTCTTTTTTTAAATTTTATTTGTATGTCAATGATTGTTTTAAAGTATTTTCCTACAATTTTTTTATGTATTGTGTAATAATATATATGTTAATAAATGTTTAATTTAAATTTTAAAAACTTATAAATATATAAATATATTTGTAGAACAAATGGTAAATGAAATAATATATTTATCAAAGTGATAAAGAAGCTTTTTTATACAAAACTAATTTTCTACGACCTAATATTTTTTTTTTTATTAATTAGGTTAATTTAAACTAGTAAGGATTACACAATTGCATAAAATTAGATTACTTTCTAAAGTCTATTATATTGAGTACATTTGATTAAATTAAATATTTCAGTTAGTATGGATATGACCAACCCCTAATAAAACCCATATCTCTAGTGATGAACAAATCATTGCAATCATGTAAAGGTTATGAAGTGCAAAGATACTAATTCAATTGCATTGAAAGTAAACGTCCATTATTTTTTAGTTAACAGTCCATTATTTAGCATTCATCAACTCACACAATTGTTAAACACACTCCCATTTTAAGTGTTGAATATGGAGGATCTTGTAAAAAGGCAATGACATGATGACCGGAGAATCACTTCCAAATCATAGTATCTCAAAGTAAACTAGATTTTGTAATAGATAATAGTATCTTAAAACAACCAAGCCATGGTGTTGGGAGTTAAATGACATGTTAATATAATCATTAGGATATTTTAATGTACAGGAATAGAAGGAAAACATGATCAATAGTTTAGAGGTACGTAAACTTAACATTTTTTTTTTCCGAATTGTAACTAATACAATTCTTGGTATAAGAACAAAAAAAAATGATCCAATGAAATAAGAAAATTCCATAAATTATATATTTTAGTGCATTTTATCTTATCCCTCAATTATTCCTCTAATTTTAGTGTGTCCTCTGTAAATTATTCTACAACATCACTTGTTTTATCTTGAAACGAAATATCAATAAGATTGTAAAATCCCATGAGGTTCCTACCATAGAAAATTTGGAAAGTAAACCTTCCTGTTGACATATTTACCAAGCTATTACAACTGAACTCAACCTGTGGTAAGGAAAAATCCCATTGTTTCATCTTTTTTTCAACTATACATATTTCAATCTATCATTACGATGGTGAAAGGAACTACTGAAATAGAGTTGTGTCCCCATTCTCCTCTACAAATTATTCCAAAATTGAATCAAAAACTTTATGTCATACTCTATCCTCATCTATCCTCTGACACTCATTTATCCTCTGTTTAATGAACCTCCTGGACAAGTATATGCTCCTGGACCACTCCTCGAAGAGCTCCCAAGTGACTATCTTAGAATCTTCAAGGAGCTTCTGCTCCTTGGCCCTCCACAAAAATCTGGCTCCATCCTCAGAAGGTGTATGGAAACACGATCATTCTTTTTGCTGGTACATGAACATATCATGAAGCATCCATTCAAGCTGACTAACCATGCCTTTTCCTGATAACCTCCAATGTGTCCAACAAAATGATATGGATGGAGTTATAGGATCTTTGTGATGTGATCTACCATTGTATATTGGCTTCCTCTAGGTCTCTGGACACGATCATCATGTTGTCTAGGGCTCCTAGATCTGTCCATGTGTCTTGTAGCCTTATCACCATGACCTCTCATGGTGAATCTTGTCTGACTGACTCCACATGGGATTTATTTTCCCTATGATCATCACTATGTCAAGAAGGTGCATGAACCTCTAATGATGGCTCTTTCTCATGTCTTCTATATTTCCCTACCAATGATCCTCTGTGTAGAGTGACATTAACATCCTGTAACATCTGAAGTATCTGAGGTAAAATGGCCACTACTGCCTAATCTGGATGTGGTAATTCTAGGTCAATGTGCAAGAACCTCTCGTCTAGTCCGCACCTCCTACACAGACCAAGGAAAGAGTTATTTTACTATTCTATAATTTAGTTTCAGTTTTTTAGGTTTTCTACATTTAAATTATCATTCAAGTTGTGTTATCTAGGTTTAAAGTTATGCTAAGTTTTATTGTTATGTCTTATATTTCCAAGTGTGCTTGGGGTCCAAGTGTTGAAAACCTCGATATGATACCAAGTGTAACACCCATAAAAAATGACGTTCTAAGAACATATTAAATATTATACAATTACCCCGAAAGTTGCGGAAAATATTTTTTTTCCATAAGGTTGAAAGGGTGTCAAACCCTAACGTACATTACGTTAATCTCCACCAATTAATTTATGCATTACAATGGATGAAATAGGTCTAAGTTAAAAGATTAAATATTCTGTATTTATCTCTAAGGTCAATTAATTAGAATCAACTAGGAAGGTGCCATTATTAATTTACTTGGTTAAATGTTATTCTCCTCCTTAAATAACATTCAAACGCATACTTAATAAACCTTATACTTAGTTAATTAGTTCCATTATCCCAATGGCTTTAATTTCCATTTCATTAATTTCCAAAAAATACTAGGAACTAAATAAATGATTTTGCACACAAGGGTATTTACATGGCCCCATTCACCCATTTACACCTACCTTTAAATTATCTAAAAACCCAAATTACATATTCCCACCTAACAATTGTGGGGTTGATTCTCAACCCTTGGATCAAATCCAATGTGGCCACTAGATCCTAGGGTTCCATACTAACCCTAAATATTCTTAAGAAATCTTATTAAAGCTTTTTATTTTCCCTTGCTTCCCATTTGGTCACTTTTTCTTTGTTTAAAAAAATGCCAGGTTGGAGAAATGGAAGCCATTGGAGCTAGGAAAGGAAGAACCATGGAGAAGATTACAAAATCAAGTTTAGTTTAGTTTAGGTTATTGATCTATTATTGTAGTGTCTTTCATTTGAAGATTGAAGGGTTTTCCACTCCAAATTTAGAGTTGTTATAAAGTTATTTCCTATTTGAGTTCTCTATTTGGGCCAAACCCTACCTCCATTTTAATGTATGAGATTGAGTACAATAAAATATATATTTAAAGATTTATATGCTTCAAACAATGAGTTTGTTCCCCTTTAGTATGTTAGTGGTCTTGTTTTTACATTTAATAGGCTTATATTTTAATTTGGACAAAGTTTTAATTTACACAGACATGGATTTGTAATTTTCTGCCATCATTGATAAATCTGCCACTTTAAATAGGTTGGTGGTTTAGGGACCTCCGTCCTTCACAGGTAATGATTCACAAACCACCACCTTGCCTGAGTGGCGGTTCAGAAACCACCGCTCTGCACAGGTTAGCGGTCATGTTATTTGTAAACAAAACCTTCAATTTCAATATTTTTCAAAATTAAAAAATCACTAGAGTGCTTTAAGGGTCATCCTTAGCTTGAATTTATGTTTCTAAAGCCTCCAGTTGATGGGTTTAATCCACTTATACATTCCATACCTAAATTACTAAATTTAAAGGATTTCCTATTTCAATAGTAACAACAACAACTATAAGGTCATTTTCATTTTCTTTCAAGTTCAAGAGTAGAAATGAAGATAAATCTACTTCTAATATTATTGTTTATCCTTATAGCAAAATGCAATATTTCAACATAATAATTTACTTAAAATTTATTACATCATTCAATTACCACTAAAACCATTTGTTCAAATAACTACTAACAATTTTTTTCCACATTCAAGTTTGGCATGCATACACTATTAGTATTGTAAAAACTCTATGTTCTTTTTTTCTCCTTTTTGCAATAATGCAAATTCAACAATGATAATGAACTTTCTTTTCGTTGAGCATAGCTCATTTCTTTCAATGCAAAGAACTTACTTTCTCTCAATACAATACAACTAAACTTTAAAACATGATTTGATTTCTAATTCCATCCTTTACATACTACAATTTGAGGAGAAAGGAAAATACACATTCCTTCATGAACTTCCTTCAAAATAATAATACTAGGTAATTCAACTTACGATGCAACATTTATTTTTATAAAAAAACAATGCTACAAGTCTTCCACCTTAAGTGGAAATAATAAGAAGGTTTTCTCAAAAAGAAATGTTTCTTGACTTCACAAAAGATCCAAGTTTAAAATTTCCCACAAGAGCTTCACCATGTCTTCACTTGATCACAACAAAAAAAATGGGGTAGAGGCAACACTCATTATCCAACCAATAATCCAATGAGGAGAAGAAGATATCCTCCTCATTGGCCCTTGAGCCCCAACCACAATTAAATAAAAGATGGATCGAACTCATGGAAACTATTAAAATCTTCCATATCCCAATACAATGATTTCACAATCATATAACACACATTCAACACAAACCAAAATGACAAGAATGAAACTTATCAAATACACAAGGCTTGAAGTGCAAAGCCAATGGAGCAAGGATCTATAGGGATATCACTTATGCCTCCCAATGGAATTATTTTCCCACCTTAAAACCCTCTAATATACATCTCAAAACCCCTACACATTTCTTATGACTCCCTCAAGATCCTATTATGCCTCTCACATTCTTTTATGCCTCCCTACAATCTCTTATGTCTCCCTCATAAGAACCAAGTAAGAAATGCAAGAAATTTCTTGTCCAAGGTGGGGCACCAAATCCAAATCCCTCCCAAAACATGAAATAGACTATTATGTCTCCCTACATATATGATCCTCATATCCTTCTCCTACACCAAACTTAGGCAATCTATCCAAGAACCCAACAAGCATACCAAAATAATTAATAACATACACATATACACAAATCAAAGAAAACAATTAAACAAGAGTGTATCTCCTACCTTTCCATGGTAGAGCTTGATCAAAGAGTCACACACCAAGCTCCTTTAAGCCCAATCCAACACAAACAAGCCCCCAAAAAATCCACAAGTACTCCAAAATCCACCAGCTCCAAAATAGAAGAGCACAAATCAAATGACGTAACCCCCAAACAAACAAAAGAACTTGTATAAATAGAAACGTAAGAGAGGAGGGTGAGGTGGCTCCATGTAGGATGCACATCACTTATCCTCAACTCCACATCATAAGTCAAACCTCGACCCCAACGCACAATAAATTGATGGTTGAGAGTAATGACAAACCTCTTACACACACAATCCAAACCCATACCACCTAAGGAAAAACTTTAAAACCCATTTAATAAAAGTGCAATAAATTCCACTTTGTATCTTACAAAACACTTAATGGGGTCTATTTTTGATCGCCCTATCTATAGGTAGGGTCGGTATAAGAAATTAAGAGGTGTGGGACAACCTTAGCTTGTCCCACAAGACTCCAAAAAATGACCCTTAAGTCCAAATCTGAATTTCGAAGATAAGGTAGAGTGTACAACACTCAAGTTACTTACACTCAATCTTAAAAACACATAGTCTGAAAACCAAAAAATATAATAAATGACCTTATTAGTCACATCCACAAATCACTTAATAGCTTGATTTAATTACTAATAAAAGCACATTAATCAACAAGGGTTAAATAAATTACATCACAAATAAACTACATACTCTACAATAATTAAATAAAAAGGGAAAAAGTGCACACAAGCCCATGATCAAAAATGGAGGTGATCCCCCCCGTGGGACCCCCCAAAAAAATGAAAACACACAAACCATAACCTAACACAAGTTGCCATGGTGGCCTTAGTTGTATCCATTTAGTATTCCATTTTGGTTGGTCTATGTCAATGCCCCTTTTGATTGTTGTGATATAATTACATGCAAGACACACAATACCTCCTTTGGCCTTGCGGCCGCATCAAAACATGAAGGATAAAACATACACATATTAAATAATAACCATCCATATATATTTAATTCATCATCTAGACTAACAATGCTATCATTTTTCTAAAATTTCAACATCTCAATTCTATCTTTTATTTATTTCAACAAGATCACAAAACTAGTTCAAAAGCTAACTCCTACTAAATATGATGAGAATTCTGAATGTCAGTAATACATATATTAACAAAACATGATCATCATAAAAAAAAAATATGTTTCTCTATCTATCTAAGAATTCACACAATCATAATATGAATCGTAATCCATCAAAATCATAACATATCTATCATCTAACATCATGCTAAATCAAAATTATACAATAATATCAAGGTCTAAAGTCAACAGTGATAAAAATCAACATATAATAAGTTTTGAAGAGGAGTGGGCACTACACCATAGCTCTCCATATGCCATCATAGCCTCCATCCTCTCCTTGAAATTTCATAACCAAATGAGAAAATGAATAGAAACAAGGGAAAAAATAATCAAAGAGAAAACGTAAGGAGAAATTAGGGCTTGTTAGTCAAACCAGCTAGATCTTGTTATCCGAAATTTACCCCCAATGTGATTTTGGTAACTTGCATAATTTATTTAATGGTGAAAATAGGAAATTTGGATGTTGGCAGACACCCCTTTTGATTTTCTATAACTCCCCTTTTCGAGAAATATCTAAGGAGTTAGCGGAATGTTTTTGAAATTTCAAAAAAAAGGGGGAAAAGCCTATTTCAATGTATTATAAGTCTGGAGACTGTAGTTGGAATGGCTGCGGATTAAAATAGAGTTCCTCATCCTCGAATTGGGCCCTAAATAGTATGAAAACAATGATTTGTGAATAAAACGGGTCCCGATCACTACAACATACTAGATCTTTTACCACAATTTATCAACAATATTTTTACGGTTATATTGTATTTCAAAAATTACAATTGTGGCATTGGAAATGTAGTTAGTCCACATTTTGATATATTATTGTAGTTATTACACAATTCATTATATCGTGGATGGTCCACAATTCCCAAAATTTATAGCTAACCTCCATTTTTAAAATTGTACATTGTCCACATTTTGTGATGTTTGTAATATTTCTACATTTTATTTTTTTGTTAGCATTCTACAATTTTTACCAAAATGAGGTTTTTCTATAGATTTAATGTTTGTTGAAATTCCACAATTTAAAATCTTGTATCTCTCATCAATATTATATTTGTGGGAATTTCATCATTTTTTTTCTACAATTGTCCTTACCACATAAAACTTGTAGGTTGAAGCTACAATTTGATTTCCACAATATTTAATTGTGAAGTTATCTTTTTAAAAAATGTAGAATAGTTACTATTAATAATCAATTTCACCTTCATTTAAATCATTTTTTATGTAGATTGTCTAAATTTAAAATAAATACAAATATTTAATTTTAATATTAAATGAGAATATATTTATAGAAAAAATATTTTTCATTTTTATAAAGAAATGTTTACTTTATTATATGATCTAATTATTATTATTTAACAATCTAAATTATTATTTTTCTCTAATCATAGGAATAGTTAAGAGGTTATAAAACTATTTAACAATCTAAACATTTTTTTCCTCGACTCATCTGTGGAAGCCCAAAAAGGTAGGCAAAATCCTATTTGCAAATATACAAAACCTCCCTATATGTCATGTATAATGATCATAAGTAATGAAATAGAATTCAAGCAATAAGAGAGTAAAATAGTAATTAGAAACAAATTCTTCTCAAATCTACAAAACTCATGTCTATTGGGGAAGTTGATCTCACAATGAAATGATGGAATAAATTGTATGTGTTCCCCACAATTTGTGAATGTACAAACAAGCAATATATTCCTATATCGAATAGTTAATTATGCCGAAAGAGTTCTTCCTATGGGAAAGGCACCTGCGGATGTTTCTATGACTATGTTAAATTTGACGGTTTGACGGCCGTCTTGACGTTTGTGCTTTTCCTCCCTATTTTAGCTTTTCTCTATCATTTTTAATAATTTTGTTTCTAATAATTAACAATTTTAGCTTTTATTTTTAATAATTTTGTTTCTAATAATCAACAATTTTAGCTTTTACTTTTAATTAACAATTTTAGCTTTTGTTTTTAATTAGGCTGCGCTAAAAATAGAAATCTCTACTGTATCTGTAGCGTATTCATTTAATTGACAGACATGAATCTGAGTTATATTATCAACATTGCGAGATCATGTAATTGACAGACATGAATCTGAGTTGTATTATCAACATTGCAAGAGCATGTTTCGCCAAGCACTAGTTGGCAACTTGGTGTTTCATATGTAAAGCTTCTTTTGAATTTTGCATGAGATAGTCAGCCACATATCTGATCAACGACACTCTCTCTTGTGATCTGAATGATTGCCTATAAGCAAAGTTGTGTTTCTGTCCCAAATATCCCTGGTTTAAAATTAAATAAGTAAATGAAAATTACAATAATCAACTCATAAACAAACAAATGGTTGATTTGCGGGCCTGATACAGTTGATGAAATTGGTTATACAACAAATATAGACGTGAATTAGTTTATCTCAATTATTTCTATTTTATAGGGAATAATTAGCTTATCTTATTATTTCTATTTACTAGGTGCTCTTAGGCATTTAATACTACTCAATTTCTAAACAATAACTTGCTTTCTGGAAAAATTCCCAATTCTCTAAATAACTGCACAAAATTGCATCACTTGTCGTTGCCTAATAATACACTTGAGGGACCAATTCCATCTAAGATATTAACAACATTGACCAGATTAGAACATCTGCCTCTAAATTCCAACAAACTCAATGGTAGTATCTCGGAAGAGATTGGTCAATTACGGAAATTGAGAGATCTCAAGTTGAAGAACAATATCCTTACAGGTGCCATTCCCAAGGCGCTAGGAAACTGTTCTTTCATGGAGGAGTTAAATATATCTTCTAATTCCTTGTATGGCTATTTTCCACAAGAATTGGGTTCACTTTCCCAGCTACAAGAACTGTCGCTGGATAATAACAACCTAGGAGGGTCCATTCTATATTCTCTCATGAACTGTACAAAATTGAAAAAGTTGAACCTTTATCACACCAAGTTTGTGGGGACAATTCTAGAGGATGTAGGCCATAAGCTAGCCAAATTGCGACAGGTGGATCTGTCCATCAATCAGCTAAACGACAACATCCCAAAATCCATAGGAAATATTTCAGCACTTAATTTTCTTCAAATAGAAGACAACTAATTAAGCAGAATGGTACCCCAGGAATTGGGAATGACGTTGGGCTGCCGACAACAACTGACGGTTGGAAATAACAATCTGAAGGGAGATGTTTTTTCCATTCTCTTGAACTGTACAAAGTTGCAAACCATTGGGTTGGAATTCAACTAGTTTTTGGGCTCTGTTCCGGCAGAAATTGGCTTTAAGCTCACCAAGCTACAAGAACTTGCTGCAACACATAATCGATTTAGTGGGAGGACCCCACATTTTAGATACTACACTTGTCCTCCCATTCTCAACACTGGTGCCCAACATCGTGTTCACTTCATTCTCAACTAATTTCTTGATGTCTTTGCCTCTACCTTTTAGTTTCTTTATAGCCACATCTTTACCTTTCAAATTATCTTGATACACTCTTCAAAATCTTCCTTGCCCAATTTCGTAACACTGGTTGCAAATCTATGGGTTGACGCAGGCCTCATGAATGGTGCCACAGGAACAATCACCGACATTGTCTATGAAGTATCAATGCAACCATCAACATTACCTTTATTTGTTGTTATCAAATTTGATAGATACAACGGCCCATGTTGGGATCCCTCCAACCTGTTACATATTCCCATACCCCATATTTCAAGAGGGAATCGAAGACAATTGCCGATTAAAATGGCCTGGGGATTAACTATCCACAAGTGGCAGGGACTTACTTTGCATAGAGCAACCGTTGACATTGGAACCACTGAAAGGCAGGGTCTGACATTCACAACTTTCTCCAAGTTCTCTCGCTTGCAAATATGTGTATTTCACCTGCTTTTTCATTCGAGAGATACTAAAACATGGTGTACATAACAAAACTTGGAGCAAGAAGAAAGGGGGATTCAAGACTACTATCGCTTAGCCTATCGTAAAAGCTACCCTCTGCTTTGATAGCACCTCCATCACTTCTATACTCAACACTTCTTCTGTCCAAAGCAACAATGTTGTTCAAGGGGTATCAAATGTAATCATGTTTATTGAAACTAAAATTTCCCACTAAAAGCTACCATTCATGATATAAATACTACAAATGTATACATGTCTCATTATGTGCATACAGATCTACATTTATTTTATGTCTTGAAATATGATATGCAACTTTAATTGTACGAATCTGTAACATAATTAAATGTCCACATAAAACATTTCAATATAATGTTTCAACTAAATTCCTACACTACAACTATCAATCACACACATTATCAATTGTACAATAAATGTTTTTCCAACAAAACATCAACCGATCAACTGATGCACAACTAATAAACATGAATTAAATACATACAACATCAACTATAAAATAAATTAACTATCGAAAATGGAATCAAATGTATTCATGTACGAATTTTCAACAAGTTTGAAATGTAGAAACAACCTTCAAATTAAGTGGCCCATCTATATTTCTACAGTTACAAAATCAATCACACCCCTAATCAACATCAACTACAAAAGTAATAATTATACCTCTAAAACAAATAACATATACCGTTCGGCGTTCACATCTCATGAAACACATGCGATTGCTAGTATGTATAATTTATCAATTTTTCTAAAAATACATATATTTTATCGCTTGTAAAGGAAAGATCATACTGAGATGGGTGACAACTCATTTAAACAATGTTTTTATATGATTAAATTATTCAATCATAGCATCACTATAATATTTTAATTCTGAGAGATGATATAGTAAAGGTAATACAACAACTATGAAAGAATATTTGTGAGCCCGAAGATGTACCCAATTTAAAAATATTTGGGTTCCAAGTGTTAAATTTGA
Organism: Taxus chinensis; assembly: GCA_019776745.2. Classification (NCBI taxonomy): domain Eukaryota; kingdom Viridiplantae; phylum Streptophyta; class Pinopsida; order Cupressales; family Taxaceae; genus Taxus; species Taxus chinensis. Next base: position 189,063,136 of record CM034152.1, read on the forward strand.
CGCATTCGTAAGTCTTCAGTTTCGTAATTTCAATGGATTTTGTAATTTAAGTTTCTCATGCACCCAACATAAAACATGGGAAGATTTTGAATTATAAGAAGTTTTTTATACCTCCGCACAAAGAGAGAAAGTGTTTTGACTCCATCTGAATTCACTTGGAAAGGAGAAAACACATCATTGATCTGCAGCGGTTTCTTCTAACATCATACACGCTGGGCATGTTGGATTTAACAGTCAAAAAATACATGGCCAAACCCTTTCCGGTACCGTATCTCAGGTGGTGCGAGACCCCGCTGACTAGTTTTCCTGATGGTGCAACGTTAGATAGAGGTGGCACATGTTGTCCTCCATTCACTTACGGAACAAGTCTTGTTGATTTTATGTTCCCATCAAGCCTCCCAATGACGACCCGTCAAGCTACACTTTTATTCGATGATAAATTCAAATCCAAGTATGATGCAATATTGACGACAATGAAAGGAATCGACGATGACGGTCTGCATCGTTTCTCGCAATAGGGGAGAGTTCACTGTGCGTGGTGTAACCCTGCATGCTGGGTGGGATCTGATTCTTATTTTTTGAACTACCAGGTCCACAAGTCGTGGTTCTTTGTGTCGTTTCATCATTGGTATCTCTATTTCTATGAGTGCATATAGTGGCATCTGACCAGAAATGATACATTCACGTTTTCATTCTAGAATTAGGATGCTTAGTTCAGGATGTCGATTCCTAACAGTGCGATACGCTGCAGAAAATATCACATATTATCTGTTTGTAGTATCCACCGCTTGCATATTCTGTATCAGAAAGTCAAATCTAAAAAACATTATTTCTGACTCCAAAAAAACCACATCCCATCACACTGCACAAATTTAATCAGCTTTAAAGATAATAAAATTTGTTGTTTTTACTGACACGTAACCGAAAAAGTTATATACCTCAAAATCATAGAAATTTGGTAGAGAAATCATTTCCCTGGTTCGAATCTTCAATCTTTAATCAAATTCGAAACGAAAACATACATATGCTCTCTATCTGGAACACCAGTAACAGGAAGGAGAGATACGAATCCACAGTTTTTATAAAATGTTGTGTAGTTTGTCAAGACTTGTTTTTAAGGTTGAATCAAATTAATTTTGGGCAGGCGTACATGTGGGAAAGTCGGAGCATGGGCCACGTTTTTGTCTCTTTTATTCTCTTCCTCGAATCTGAATGCCCATTAATATCTAACTCTCCCCTATTTCGCGAACAGATGGTCAACATGTAAGTGACCTCATAAAAATTAGTAATTGAATCTCTAAGATAACACAAGATTTGGGAATCATGAGATATATTTTTTACATGGTGTCAAATATTGAGAAGATCGTTAAATGCATGTGAACCATGATTCGGGGCAAAATTTTGATAATTGGTGAATGAGATTTGGTCACTACTTAAATAAATTAGGTTTTTGCATGTGGTAGAAAGATAAACACCTTACATGGTGAAGGATAGACATTGCATAAAGTAGTAGTAATAAATTAAGAAGTTAGGAAGTATTGACTACATTTTCAATTGAAACTTAATATATTAAATAGAAATTATTTGATTTATAAAGTTATTCATAAAATATTAAAGTTCTTATTGAAAAAAATATAACATTTTAGAAAATAATTTAAATTTTTCAGTGATATATTGTTTATGTAAATAATTAAAAAAAATCTTCTTAATATATTGTAAAAAGAAAAGAAATTGAATTGTAAATTGTCTATATTTTTTTAACATTTATGTTAATTGTAAAACATCCATGATACCTAAAAATTGAAAAAAATAAAAATAAAAAACTTATTTGTTATACATTTACATATATATTGGTCATCTTAAATATATACAAAAAAATAATAAATTGTTTAATGTGGCATTTCCAAAATATTATAATTTAATATAGATCTTTATAAAATATCTCATGCAAGCATTGGTGTGGTGGGTAATATTTATAGTAAAATCTAATATTATTTGTTTTAAATGTGAAATTTCTATAATGAAAGTTTGAAAATGTGTGTTTTCTACAAATTATTAACAATATAATTAAATTATAGAAAATTCACAATAATTAAAAATCAAGAACTAGATTATCATAGAGATGCCATAATTATTCTACAATTATGCCAAATTGTGGAAATTTTGTAGAATAAATGTGGTAAAAAGGGGTTGTTTGTTGTAGTGGATGGCCCTAGTGGTAGAAGTTCCATCTAGCCATGGAGTTCCTTGAAATCTAGATCTATCAATTTCAAAAAGGAATGGAGCCGAGGTCCAATAAGTCGCGGGCATAAGGTCGGAAGATATTAGGACCCCGGGGTCCAAGTACTGCACACGAGGACATGATTCCCCTGTGGAACCTGAAATCACTACACATCAAAGCACACAGAAGTGTAGGATTGTGGGTAATCGGGTCCTGAACGTCCCGATAGCGCCCATGTTCCATCGGGCCATGAGTTGAGTCCCCACAAACCCGATTGCCGCACATCAAAGGAAACAAAGTGATTATGGAAACGCAGACTTCAGCGGCCAAAACGGACCCTTGTACTGAGGTGACAGTTTCCTTCCAAAACATGTGATACTCAAAATCTAGAAAATTGGTAGAGAAATCAATTTCCTGTTCGAATCTTCAAATCTTTAATCAAATTCGAACGAAAACAACATATGCTCTCTATCTGGACACCAGTACAGGAGGAGAGATAACGAATCCACATTTTTTTATAAACTGTTGTGTAGTTGTCAAACTTTGTTTTTAAGTTGAATCAATACTTTGTGGGCAGGCGTCATGTGGGGAAAGTCGGAGCATGGGCCACGTTTTTTGTCTCTTTTATTCTCTTTTTTTCCTCGAATCTGATCCATTAATATCTAACGCCGCCCCTATTTCCGCGAACAGATGTCAACATGTAAGATGTACCTCAATAAAATTAGTATTGAATCTCTAAGATACACAAAGTTTGGGATCATGAGATATATTTTTTACATGGTTGTCAATTATTGAGAAGATCGTTAAATGCCGTGACCATGATTCGGGGCACATTTTTGATAATTGGTGAATGAATTTGTCCTACTTAATAATTAGTTTTTTTGCATGTGGTTTAGAAAGATCCCACCTTACATGGTGAGGTAGACATTGCATAGTGTAGTAATCAATATAAGAAGTTAAGGAATATTGACTACATTTTCAATTGAAACTTAATATATTAACTAGAAATTATTTGATTTATAAAGTTATTCATAAAATATTAAAGTTCTTATTGAAAAAAATATAACATTTTAGAAAATAATTTAAATTTTTCAGTGATATATTGTTTAGGTAAATAATTAAAAAAAAATCTTCTTATATATTGTAAAAAGAAAAGAAATTGAATTGTAATTGTCTATATTTTTTAACATTTATGTTAATTGGTAAAACATCCATGATACCTAAACATTGAAAAAAATAAAAATAAAAACTTATTTGTTATACATTTACATATATATTGGTCATCTTAAATATATACAAAAAAATAATAATTGTTTAATGTTGGCATTTCCAAAATATTATAATTTAATATAGATCTCTTATAAAATATCTCATGCCAAGCATTGGTGTGGGGGTGGGTAATATTATAGTAAAATCTAATATTTTGTTTTAAAATGTGAAATTCTATAATGAAAGTTTGAAAATGTGTGTTTTCTACAAATTATTAACAATATCATTAAATTATAGACAAATTCACAATAATTAAAAATCAAGAACTAGATTATCATAGAGATGCCATAATTATTCTACAATTATGCCAAATTGTGGAAATTTTGTAGAATAAATGTGGTAAAAAGGGGTTGTTTGTTGTAGTGGATGGCCCTAGTGGTAGAAGTTCCATCTAGCCATGAGTTCCTTGAAATCCTGATCTATCTAATTTTCAAAAGGAATGGAGCGGGTCCAATATAGTGGGGATAAGGTGGAAGTTTAGGACCCCGGCGGTCCAAGTACTGCGGGGACATGAGTTCCCTGTGAACCTGAAATCACTACACATCAAAGCACACAAAGTGTATTGTGGGTAAATCGGGTCCTGACGTCCCATGCAGCCCATGTTCCATCGGGCCATGAGTTGATCCCCACAAACCCGAAATTGCCGCACATCAAAGGAAACAAAGTGTATTATGGAAAACGCAGACTTCAGCGGCCCAAACGACCCTTGTACCTGAGTGCCACAAGTTCTCCAAAAACATGTGATACCCACAATACTAAGAGAAAGTGTTTTAATGTTGATTATGAAAGCCCATGTAGAACCCCCCAACCCTAACCTTTAAATAAGCATAACTTTTTATCTAGAGATCATATATGTAGCCACTTATATAAAACCCTACACATCATTTTAAATATAAAAGTGTATATATATATAAGAAACCATTGGATTTTATTAATATATATATAACATAACCAAATGAGAAAATGAAAGGAAATTAGGGCAACAAAAAAATAAAAAAGAAAACCTAAGGAGAAATTATGGTTTTTTAGTCAAATTTAGATCTAAGAGCTTCCATTGATCTAATCTAAGGATGGAGATTTGACCCCTACACTTTTAAGTTGTAGGAATTTTATGATAATGGGTATTTTAAAATTAAGTGTATGGGTATTTGATTAATGGGTTCCCCTAGGGGACTTCACACATCGAGGCAAGTGGGTTAGGATATGTTGTGGTATTTTATATTATACGCCAATAAGTAAATAAATGACATTTGATTATGGGTAAATAAAGTAATTTTGTGCATGGTTTATGAAATAAATTAGTGAAAGGGATTAAATAGGAGTAAGGGAAAATATATAACTAATTAAATAAATTAGGGGCATGGTCCTTAATTATTTAGGGAAATTTATGAAAGTCAACTTAGGAAATGACCTTTAATAAATTTAATGGAAATCTAAGAGGATAAAACAATTAAATTAATAATATTTAATTATTAAATTGGTTTCGACTATTCTAAGTGTGTGCAGAAATTATTAGACATGAATTAATTAAATGTAGCTAATGTTATTGCCCTTATAACTTTAAAAAAAATCCCTAATTTTTCCTAAGTGATTAATGAAGTTACTATGTGGTTTTGATGCATCGAAATGTTGGAGTTACATCCACACATAATCAAAGTCCTAAAAATAAGGAAGTTCTTGAAATTCTTCTGCCTATTTTGAGGGGCACTTTCTCATTTTGGTTGTCTACTTCTCGGTTTTGGCATGTCTTTTTTTTTCTTTCTTGGCCTTGTAGGACCTTAGTCCTTGATGTTTCTCTTTTGTGCCTTAATGATTATCTTTTGGTTGTACATGGTTTTCGATCCGTTCAATATCTTCTTTCTTAACTTATCTAATAAAAAGAAATTATGACTTATTCAATTAATAAATTAATTATGACAAACTCTAGCTTAGTAAACAAACTACCATTACAACTTAATAGCTTGTTTTCAAGAAGTCTCACTCTCACTCTCCATCATAAAATGGGAACATTATACACCTCCCTTCGAGCATTGAATGCGGGGGTACGAATAAAATGGCATATGAAATATTTTCTCCAATGTATTTAATGTTCTCAGAATTTCCTTTGAACAGTTCTCCACAATTCAAATATGAATTGAGGAAAAGGATTAAATAAATTGGTAGTAATGTAGGTTCAAAATTTCTTCCCATCCAACACTCATATTCAAGCCCTTGAATTATGTTTCTGTACTAATGAGAAGTGTTTACTCTTATTTATATTTTGATGTCTCTTTCTATTTAGGATTAAATTTAGAACAATTTAGGTGGTATTATATTTCAATTCAAAAAATTAAATTAAAACAATGTGATGGTTTTATTTTTGTGAAATGGACTATTTTCAAAAAAAAATTAGAAATTTTGTTTTTATACAAAGAATTTCAGTATCTAGGTGGAAGTAAAATTCTTAATTGAAATAAAGTCATATGATATGTATGTGTATATATATGTATGTATGTATGTATGTATGTATACGTATGCATGTGTATGTATGTATATGTATATGTATATTTATTCACTGAAACTTTTGTGCTCAGACCGAGCTTGTCATGCACTTTATTCCATGAACGGGAGAAAATGTCATATTTCAATTTCCCTTTGATGTTGCAAACGTTGGATAATATATTTATGTGGTCAAGGTGGTGTGTAAGTAGTCATCCTTTCATTTCGCTCCTTCAGAACTATATGTGAGCATCTCTTATTATAAAGAGAGCATCTCTTATTATAAAGAGAGCATCTCTTATTATAATGGAAGACCACTTGGTGAGTTGTCATATGTCCAAAGATTGACAAAATCTGTAATGCCCCCCCCCCCCTAACCTACCCGGGCTCAGTCAACGTCATCCCCTTGGCGTGGAAGGTGGAGCTTTTATTGTTCGACGTGTTGGAGTCACGTTTTTTGTTCTTTGCCGTGATCTCTCCAGGATTCTCCTTCAATGCGTTTGGGTGGATGTTGGGCGCAGTTTGGTTGATGTGACGGATTAGATGGAGCTTCAAGCCAGTGTAGCAGGCGTGTTTGAGACGTTTCCTTCCTGTTCCTCCTGGGCGCGTCCTTTTTTGTCTTCCCTGGCCGCGTGAACAAGGAGGATTGTTTGGTTTGCCCACAGTTTTCTTTTGGTCTGGCCGCGTGAGGAGACTAGATGGATTTTCCTTGTTGTTTCCTGAGGCGTTCGGGTGAAATGGAGGCCTGTTTCCCTTCTCCTAGCCGCGCAGGCTGTTTTTGAAATGATTTTCCTGTTGTTCTGGTTGCACGCGACCAGTCGTGATCAGTTGTGTAAAGTCTTGCAGCCGTAGTAGAAGGACGAGATAAAGTTTTAGTTGAAGCCATTTTGAGCACTTCCAATGAGCAGGTTGTCCGCTATGTTGTTATCTGTTCAGTGCGAATGCTTCCTCAAATTCGAGATTCTCCTACAAGATATTTTTATCAAATCCGATTAAGTGACAGTGTGACTGTTACCAGCAGACCTGATGAAATTTATTACAGAGTTTCTCTACTGAAACCTTTCTTGTTCTTCGATGTAGTTCATGGAAGAGGGCCTCTTGGAGGCGGATCTGTTTCAGATCAGAATATTCATGAAGCACGTTTGCTTTGCTGCAGTTATGGCGCTTGCTTTATGTGTTGGTGACTGATCACACCCACAGGCACAGAAGATCTATGCAATGTTGAGGAAAATGTCTTGGGAGATGAAGGTAGCAGGATATTCCTCAGATCCAGAGCTTGCACTGAGTCATTTCTCCAAAACCGATTCGTGACAGTGAGGGTGTTACCAACAGGCCTGATGAAATTTATTTGCAAAGAGTCTCTATTGAGATCTTACTTGTGGTAGGATGTAACTCATGGAAGAGAATCTGTTAGGGGCGGATCTGTTTCATATCAGAGTATTCATGAAGCACAATTTTCCTTGCAACTATATGAGCATCTTCTACGAGTCACTAAGCTGGCAGGCATAAAGGTTTCTGTTGGAATTATCACACCTTTCAAGCTACAGCTGAAATGTTTTCACCAAGTGTATGATGCTGCCCTCAAATCTGCTGAAGAAAAAAAAAGAGGGGTTTTCAAAATCTGTGCCACATGCCAGGCAGGGTATTTTGTGAAAGATTTTGTTCAGTCAATTCGTTGAGAATGTTCTAGCTCCTGATAACTGCAAGTATAATTGTGCCTTACTAGCTGGAACTTTGCAAAAAATGGTTTAAGCTCCCAATATTCGTTGAAGGGACGTTCCAGTAAGCATTTGAGATTTTGTTAACAAGGTTAAGTCCTGATAGAGATCAGAAAATTCTGTGTTGCATAGCCTCCATGGCACATGAATGCATCGGGAGAACTCCAAAATTGTTTCAAAAGAGCTCTCCTATTTCTACCCTTTTTCCCCAAGAGCTTGGGTCAGAAAGCTTGCCGCAAAATACTTGGAGTCTGTACCAAGAGATTCTTTTTGGTTATAAAGCCACCTTCTTTTGCTTCGTCTCTGACTAGGGCTGCTCCTAATATGAGAGCATCAAGGTTAGGAGGTCCAAATTAGAAGCAATCAGATGCATATGGAGATGGTGGAGGTGTTTGGATGTATGACGAAGGATTAAGTTCATTTGCCAAAATGGGGCCTACAGAAGTTCTAGGGCTGATCTTGGAGCGGTGTTGGGAGAATGATGGCAAGTATTTTAGACCACCCACCCTGGCTGTGAACTCCTACCTGTGCCAACATGAAGATGTTCGATGTTTGGGCGCCCAACGAGCTTGAAGAAAATGGATTTAGGCTTCGGTTGCTGTTGCAGGCCCCGTCCATCTTGTTATCGACTGCGGGAGCTTAATCAGGCACGATATTCTCTATACCATTAATTCTTATGCTGTTATTTAATTGAATCACTAAATAACTCTACTCTTCATATTAATGTCTCGTGTGATGGTATACTGTTTGGTTTCCACTTTCCTGGCTCGTTTGTATTTGTTTTGGCGTTAGAAATGATTGCGTTGGTTGAAGCCCTTATATTGTTTTCTGGGTTTTAATAAATATTAGTTGGGTGAACTTTGCTCTTAAGTCTAATAAAACAAAAGAGGTGGGGGTCCTGTAATGAACACCCCCTAGTTCCTTATGTTGGTCTCACGATTTGAATGATTTATCAAACATTGTTGTTGGACTCAACCTTACAGTTCCTGTTTTGTTCTTATTCTTGTTTCGGTTCGAGATCTTTAGTTCTGGGTTATGTCGAGTATTTGCAAATTAGGGATTGAGTACTGCAAGTGCATTGTGTATAGGTGAATGATGCTTTTCCTGTCTCTATTCTTTTCTTTTAGTTTCTAGTAACCCTTCCCGGTTGGCTTGGTGTGTGCTTAGCTTGACTGATTATCGATTTGAGCTAAGTTGATATTACTCTCAACTAGGTTAGTTGCTTTTGTTACTTGTTTGAATCGCTCAAAGAAATACTTTTATTCTTCGAGTGTCATGGTTGATCGTCATAATTTGATATCAATTCATGTTCACCGTTTGGAGATTGTCGTCTTTGGAATCACCTTCTCTCCCTTGGTGACTGTTGTATGTTTTGAGGAATGTAGTTGAACCTATGGAATGTTTTCTTTTGACGATACTCACATTTCTTTTGGATAGCTTAAAATGTCAGAGGAAATACTCTTTTTCGTACTGTGATTTTGTTTCACACATGTTGGAGGATACGAGATCTACTGGATCATTAGTGAGGAAGTTTTCAAATCTTAAAATTGGGATGTTGGTTTTATGCGTAAGAAATTACTCTACGTTTTGCTCCGTAAAGATGCTTAAATTTCATTCTCCTGTGACTCATAGGTTGGTGTTTTTGGAAACTCTTTGGTTGACTGGTTTTTGTGATGATCGTTGTGATACGACCTCCTTGCTGTCATTGTAGTAGAATGGTTATGCGTTGACCAAAAAGGTTTAAGTCAACTTGTTGTTGACGACAGATCCTTTGGAAGCTATGTATCTTGTGTTGTGTTCTTGTGAATGATTGAGTAACCCTCCTGTAAGATTTATAATGGATATGTTTGGTCTTGTCAAGTTTGTCCTGTTTCTTAAGACATTCTCTTGATTAGAAGAAAGTCTAATAGAAGGATTGTTAGGATAGGATGTGACCCATGCGAGGTCATTTGTGCGTTTCATCCCTTTTCTTTCCATTTTTATTTATTCTGTACTGACATAAAATTAACTGTTATAGGCACATCATCTTAATATTAATAAGTCATGTTGGTTTAGATATTCTCATGTCGATTGATTGTTTGGGATCTTCCAGTGGCATAGTGAATCCTTGGCTTGGTGAACTAACTTAAACAAATAGGGATAGATCACGTTTGAAATTAATTCTCTTCCTGTAATTGTTTTTGTTTCGAAATGTTATCTTGTTAATGACGGTCATTATTGTGATATGGGTGAAATTTCACTATGATGTTTATTAACTGCTCCTATGTGAAAATGTTAATTGAATAGAGTTAGTGCCATCCCTTTTATTTAGACATTTTATGCTTTTGGACAGCTCTTTAATTGCTCTTGTTTAGACTCTTGAATTATTGTTTTCTTCATCAACGGTGTTTTTTTCTTCTTCCTTGAAACAGTTAGATAACAACATATTGTCTTAATGTTATAGCTTTTATCGTGCTCAGTTCTTGCGAACTGACATGTGCTAACAAATGTGCAGGAGGATTTCCTGAGTAGAAAAGAAAAAAAAAGAGAGAAAAAGAAACACGTGTAGAAAGTGGATTCCAGCCTTCTTAGGAACTGCTGTTGTGCGAATGTTTTTCTTTTACTTTACAGCATTGGTATGGAAATTGTGGAGACTATCTAGAAGGCATTGTGTTATAATTTTGTATTGTTCTCTTGTAGGTTGTTGTTATTGTTTGAAAGTCAATTTGAGAAATATTATCGTCAATAAGATTAAATGAACTGGTTTTGTCATGCGTATCCTTTGTTGAATTTTCACTTTTCAGAATATGATTTATCCTTGAATTGTCAAACCTAATTTTAATTATCCGAACTTGAATCATCTTGCATCGCTCTAGTTACCTTGGTCTTGTGTCGATTGGTAAAGGACTATGTTTTGGAACCTAGCAAAAAGAAAACAAGAGAAACAAATATACCTTGTGATCCTGCGTAAACTAATCAACAATCTCTTATTGTGGTAAATCCTTAGAACGGTCTTAAGGTGAAATCAATGATTGAATTCTTGGAAGATAATAAGATTATAATAAATAGAAGGAACTTGCCTAAGAAACTCTTCGACCTATCTTGCCCGTTGAAAAAAATAAACAGTATACTTATGTCTATCTCTTCAAGTGAAGCCCTAGTGAAACCTTTAATTTTTTTGATTAGACTCTTGACCCCAATGAAATCTTATTAACAACTAGTAAGATCTTAATGAAGAATCCAAGTCTTAGACAGTCATGTACTGGAATAAAATAAAATAAAATAAAATTGACCGCTTGAAAAGGTAAAACATATATGTTCAAAAGCACAACGTCGAAAACAGATTGATAAAGTTAAGAGCCTTGAGAAATTAACTGCCTCCTCACAAATGAATAAGTTAATCAAGTAAATGAAGTAACCTCTTGCTATTCTATAATTGGTTTACAATGTATATTAACATTATCAAGGTAGGGGAAAATTCTTTAAAGGAGACATGACTTTCAGATTCTCCTATTATGATTCCTCTGCGAAAAGTAAAGAATGTAAAAGCACTTACAGCTAAAACATGAATCTAAAGAAACCTTCTGTGGGAAGACCTTGTTGTAAGACTGCATACTTTAGATGAACCATTGTGTCCTTAGTGTGTGCCTCAAGTTTATCTGTAACCAGTGTGGGCCCGTGTTGTGGAAAGCATGTCTTTAGTTGATTGTATTCCCTAGAGAACTTGTGTAGTGTCGTATTATCTTCAAGTAAGTCAAAAAAAAAGTTATCCGGTATTTCACTGTGTTGTCCTTGTGTTGGTAATTTTGGTGTGTTACACTTTGGTATCAGAGCGTAGGTTCATGCTCTCGAACCTATGGGCCGGATTGGTGTTGTATGGTGATGTTGCATGGTGGTGGTGGTGTTACATGATGATACTGATGATGGTGATGATGTTGCATGATGATGATTTATATTGGAAGAGTAATGTGCTTCAAGCGTGATGTGATTATTGTCGTAATTGTGATATTGTGAACGCACGTGATGAGTATGTCACTCAGTGCGTATTTGTTATCATGTTGATGTGTTGGGGATGAGAGTATTCTCTCTCCTTCTTGTGGATTCTAGGAAGAATTCACGTGTAAATTATTGTTTGTGATGTGTGAAAAGAATTCTAATGTGGATGACGTAGTGTTGGAGCATTGTGGCATATTGTGATATGTGAGTGTATCAATGTGTTGTATGACTAGTTGATGTTAAAAGAAACGAGTTGTATCATGATGTTTTTACCATGTTCTGAAGAAACGTGTGTACCACCTTGTTATGTTGCAATGTATGTTATGTTGTGATGTACTATGTTCATCGTATATATGACTGTGCAAATATGTAATGCTTCATGTTGTGATTTTGGGTCATACGGTGAGTGTATGAACCCTATCGTATTGTGATTGCACCTTGGGTGCAGAATGTGGTAAAGTGATGTATTGCGCCCTGTGAATGTATAATTGTGATCTACCCCGTATACCTACCATACGTGAGACGTTATGGTAGCTATGTGTGTACCACCATGGTGTTAGTGATGTAGTTACATGTTATGTTGTGAGCCTTACACTAACCGACCCTGAGGGAGATCGGTAGAAGTGTATGTTGAGAGTGAGGAATGGGGTACCATGGGTCAATAACTCGAGTCAAAACTCGGTTTAGTAGATTACATGTGACTCTTCCTCTCTCCCTATGTGGTTGGATGTATGCAACCCTAGTGTATCTATGACTATGTTTAGCCTTGTCGAAGGGTGGCGGGATTGATATATATATTTTACGAGCTGAGGCTCGATGTTCCGAGTGCCAGCAACTCGTTGAGTACCCCTTTGGTGGCCAGATAAGGCCACACAGTTATCGTAATGTGACATTATTATAAGTTGATTTTATTCGTAAATTGAGCTTTTTATTTTATTTTGCAAGGACCAGCATCTTTTCTTGATTGCAATGCTTTACAATTTTGGGCATTTCCGTGGTTTGTGGCACTAACATGGGGATTTGATACTAACTTTGGCCATTTGGTCATTTATTTTTGCTTGATTTTGGGGTCTTCTTTTAAATTGGGAATTTTTACCGCCTTGCCCAAGGCTTGTACTTTGCCACTTGGCACTTTGACTGGATTGTTGTGCTGGTTCTAATGTCGTGATGTGTGGAATAGGGTCATGGGATGCACCATGGATTGGTTGGACCTATGGACCCGCTTCGTTGTATGGGGGTACGCCCCAAGGGGTACATATGACTAGCGGGTTATTGAGAACTACGCGTTATTATGTCACTTGGGTTAGGAGTGTCCAAACTCGATGTGCCTTGGGCACAGAGAGACAACCGGCCTCCTTGAGGGAGGAGGGAGGCATAAGAGTTTGAGGGAGGCATAAGAGACTTAAGAGTTTGAGGGAGGCATAAGAGTTTGAGGGAGGCATAAGAGTTTGAGGGAGGCATAAGAGACTTGAGGGAGGCATAAGAGTTTGAGGGAGGCTTATGATATTTGTCTGTATGGTTGATGTTTCAGGATATATGTTAAGTTATTGTGATGTTTGGTAGTGGTCTTTTGATGTATGTGTTACTCATGTCAGATGGTTATGTGTTGTGATGTTGTGGACATGTCATTGATTCCCTTGTGGACACTATGTACCTGTAGCATGGTTTGTTGTTATGTGAGTCTTTCATTGATGCAAATTGAGGAAATGTTTGGTGGATTGTAGTACTCTTTTGGTTGAGTATTTGGTATGTCAGTCATTGATGTGTGATGAGTACCTATGTTATGGGAAGTGTGCCTATTCTATTCTGTATTTGAGTAACCTTTTGTGGTGTAATACAATCTTGAAGTATATACTTGTGTACTTGTGAATCTGTGATGTCTTGTGAACCTGATAGGGTGTTGTGGTAGCAGTTCATTTTGGGCACCCACAATAAGGAATAAACCAAAACTCGTCAAAGATGAAATTTTAAAAGCAATTAAACTAAGAATAATGCTAATGGAAAGAGACTAATGAAATGATGAACAAGAAAGAACTGCCAATCTTCACAGAACATTAAAAGTTAAAATTTCTACCAAATGTTCCTAAGGCTACCTTGTGACCCTGCTTTAAATCAACTAAAATTTTAAACCATAGGGTGTACTTTCTCCTTTACCTGTCCTTGGTTGCTTACCTTTTCCTTTCCTCTGTGTAATGTCGCATCGAGGACGATGCTTTCTTAAGGGGAGGAGAATGTAATGCCCCCCCCCAGCTTATTCACTGAAACTTTTGTGCTCAGACCGAGCTTGTCATGCACTTTATTCCATGAACGGGAGAAAATGTCATATTTCAATTTCCCTTTGATGTTGCAAACGTTGGATAATATATTTATGTGGTCAAGGTGGTGTGTAAGTAGTCATCCTTTCATTTCGCTCCTTCAGAACTATATGCGAGCATCTCTTATTATAAAGAGAGCATCTCTTATTATAATGAAAGACCACTTGGTGAGTTGTCATATGTCCAAAGATTGACAAAATCTGTAATGCCCCCTCCCCTAACCTACCCGGGCTCAGTCAGCGTCATCCCCTTGGCGTGGAAGGTGGAGCTTTTATTGTTCGACGTGTTGGAGTCGCGTTTTTTGTTCTTTGCCGTGATCTCTCCAGGATTCTCCTTCAATGCGTTTGGGTGGATGTTGGGCGCAGTTTGGTTGATGTGACGGATTAGATGGAGCTTCAAGCCAGTGTAGCAGGCGTGTTTGAGACGTTTCCTTCCTGTTCCTCCTGGGCGCGTCCTTTTTTGTCTTCCCTGGCCGCGTGAACAAGGAGGATTGTTTGGTTTGCCCACAGTTTTCTTTTGGTCTGGCCGCGTGAGGAGACTAGATGGATTTTCCTTGTTGTTTCCTGAGGCGTTCGGGTGAAATGGAGGCCTGTTTCCCTTCTCCTAGCCCGCAGGCTGTTTTTGAAATGATTTTCCTGTTGTTCTGGTTGCACATGACCAGTCGTGATCAGTTGTTTAAAGTCTTACAGCCGTAGTAGAAGGACGAGATAAAGTTTTAGTTGAAGCCATTTTGAGCGCTTCCAATGAGCAGGTTGTCTGCTATGTTGTTATCTATTCAGTGCGAATGCTTCCTCAAATTCGAGATTCTCCTACAAGATATTTTTATCAAATCCGATTAAGTGACAGTGTGACTGTTACCAGCAGACCTGATGAAATTTATTACAGAGTTTCTCTACTGAAACCTTGCTTGTTCTTCGATGTAGTTCATGGAAGAGGGCCTCTTGGAGGCGGATCTGTTTCAGATCAGAATATTCATGAAGCACGTTTGCTTTGCTGCAGTTATGGCGCTTGCTTTATGTGTTGGTGACTGATCACACCCACAGGCACAGAAGATCTATGCAATGTTGAGGAAAATGTCTTGGGAGATGAAGGTAGCAGGATATTCCTCAGATCCAGAGCTTGCACTGAGTCATTTCTCCAAAACCGATTCGTGACAGTGAGGGTGTTACCAACAGGCCTGATGAAATTTATTTGCAAAGAGTCTCTATTGAGATCTTACTTGTGGTAGGATGTAACTCATGGAAGAGAATCTGTTAGGGGCGGATCTGTTTCATATCAGAGTATTCATGAAGCACAATTTGCCTTGCAACTATATGAGCATCTTCTACGAGTCACTAAGCTGGCAGGCATAAAGGTTTCTGTTGGAATTATCACACCTTTCAAGCTACAGCTGAAATGTTTTCACCAAGTGTATGATGCTGCCCTCAAATCTGCTGAAGAAAAAAAAAAAAAAAGAGGGGTTTTCAAAATCTGTGCCACATGCCAGGCAGGGTATTTTGTGAAAGCTTTTGTTCAGTCAATTCATTGAGAATGTTCTAGCTCCTGATAACTGCAAGTATAATTGTGCCTTACTAGCTGGAGCTTTGCAAAAATGGTTTAAGCTCCCAATATTCGCTGGAGGGCCGTTCCAGTAAGCATTTGAGATTTTGTTAACAAGGTTAAGTCCTGATAGAGATCAGCAAATTCTGTGTTGCATAGCCTCCATGGCACATGAATGCATCGGGAGAACTCCAAAATTGTTTCAAAAGAGCTCTCCTATTTCTACCCTTTTCCCCAAGAGCTTGGGTCAGAAAGCTTGCCGCAAAATACTTGGAGTCTGTACCAAGAGATTCTTTTTGGTTATAAAGCCACCTTCTTTTGCTTCGTCTCTGACTAGGGCTGCTCCTAATATGAGAGCATCAAGGTTAGGAGGTCCAAATTAGAAGCAATCAGATGCATATGGAGATGGTGGAGGTGTTTGGATGTATGACGAAGGATTAAGTTCATTTGCCAAAATGGGGCCTACAGAAGTTCTAGGGCTGATCTTGGAGCGGTGTTGGGAGAATGATGGCAAGTATTTTAGACCACCCACCCTGGCTGTGAACTCCTACCTGTGCCAACATGAAGATGTTCGATGTTTGGGCACCCAACGAGCTTGAAGAAAATGGATTTAGGCTTCGGTTGCTGTTGCAGGCCCCATCCATCTTGTTATCGACTGCGGGAGCTTAATCAGGCACGATATTCTCTATACCATTAATTCTTATGCTGTTATTTAATTGAATCACTAAATAACTCTACTCTTCATATTAATGTCTCGTGTGATGGTATACTGTTTGGTTTCCACTTTCCTGGCTCGTTTGTATTTGTTTTGGCGTTAGAAATGATTGCATTGGTTGAAGCCCTTATATTGTTTTCTGGGTTTTAATAAATATTAGTTGGGTGAACTTTGCTCTTAAGTCTAATAAAACAAAAGAGGTGGGGGTCCTGTAATGAACACCCCCTAGTTCCTTATGTTGGTCTCACGAATTGAATGATTTATCAAACATTGTTGTTGGACTCAACCTTACAGTTCCTGTTTTGTTCTTATTCTTGTTTCGGTTCGAGATCTTTAGTTCTGGGTTATGTCGAGTATTTGCGAATTAGGGATTTAGTACTGCAAGTGCATTGTGTATAGGTGAATGATGCTTTTCCTGTCTCTATTCTTTTCTTTTAGTTTCTAGTAACCCTTCCCGGTTGGCTTGGTGTGTGCTTAGCTTGACTGATTATCGATTTGAGCTAAGTTGATATTACTCTCAACTAGGTTAGTTGCTTTTGTTACTTGTTTGAATCGCTCAAAGAAATACTTTTATTCTTCGAGTGTCATGGTTGATCGTCATAATTTGATATCAATTCATGTTCACCGTTTGGAGATTGTCGTCTTTGGAATCACCTTCTCTCCCTTGGTGACTGTTGTATGTTTTGAGGAATGTAGTTGAACCTATGGAATGTTTTCTTTTGACGATACTCACATTTCTTTTGGATAGCTTAAAATGTCAGAGGAAATACTCTTTTTCGTACCGTGATTTTGTTTCACACATGTTGGAGGATACGAGATCTACTGGATCATTAGTGAGGAAGTTTTCAAATCTTAAAATTGGGATGTTGGTTTTATGCGTAAGAAATTACTCTACGTTTTGCTCCGTAAAGATGCTTAAATTTCATTCTCCTGTGACTCATAGGTTGGTGTTTTTGGAAACTCTTTGGTTGACTGGTTTTTGTGATGATCGTTGTGATACGACCTCCTTTCTATCATTGTAGTAGAATGGTTATGCGTTGACCAAAAAGGTTTAAGTCAACTTGTTGTTGACGACAGATCCTTTGGAAGCTATGTATCTTGTGTTGTGTTCTTGTGAATGATTGAGTAACCCTCCTGTAAGATTTATAATGGATATGTTCGGTCTTGTCAAGTTTGTCCTGTTTCTTAAGACATTCTCTTGATTAGAAGAAAGTCTAATAGAAGGATTGTTAGGATAGGATGTGACCCATGCGAGGTCATTTGTGCGTTTCATCCCTTTTCTTTCCATTTTTATTTATTCTGTACTGACATAAAATTAACTGTTATAGGCACATCATCTTAATATTAATAAGTCATGTTGGTTTAGATATTCTCATGTCGATTGATTGTTTGGGATCTTCCAGTGGCATAGTGAATCCTTGGCTTGGTGAACTAACTTAAACAAATAGGGATAGATCACGTTTGAAATTAATTCTCTTCCTGTAATTGTTTTTGTTTCGAAATGTTATCTTGTTAATGACGGTCATTATTGTGATATGGGTGAAATTTCACTATGATGTTTATTAACTGCTCCTATGTGAAAATGTTAATTGAATAGAGTTAGTGCCATCCCTTTTATTTAGACATTTTATGCTTTTGGACAGCTCTTTAATTGCTCTTGTTTAGACTCTTGAATTATTGTTTTCTTCATCAACGGTGTTTTTTTCTTCTTCCTTGAAACAGTTAGATAACAACATATTGTCTTAATGTTATAGCTTTTATCGTGCTCAGTTCTTGCGAACTGACATGTGCTAACAAATGTGCAGGAGGATTTCCTGAGTAGAAAAGAAAAAAAAAGAGAGAAAAAGAAACACGTGTAGAAAGTGGATTCCAGCCTTCTTAGGAACTGCTGTTGTGCGAATGTTTTTCTTTTACTTTACAGCATTGGTATGGAAATTGTGGAGACTATCTAGAAGGCATTGTGTTATAATTTTGTATTGTTCTCTTGTAGGTTGTTGTTATTGTTTGAAAGTCAATTTGAGAAATATTATCGTCAATAAGATTAAATGAACTGGTTTTGTCATGCGTATCCTTTGTTGAATTTTCACTTTTCAGAATATGATTTATCCTTGAATTGTCAAACCTAATTTTAATTATCCGAACTTGAATCATCTTGCATCGCTCTAGTTACCTTGGTCTTGTGTCGATTGGTAAAGGACTATGTTTTGGAACCTAGCAAAAAGAAAACAAGAGAAACAAATATACCTTGTGATCCTGCGTAAACTAATCAACAATCTCTTATTGTGGTAAATCCTTAGAACGGTCTTAAGGTGAAATCAATGATTGAATTCTTGGAAGATAATAAGATTATAATAAATAGAAGGAACTTGCCTAAGAAACTCTTCGACCTATCTTGCCCGTTGAAAAAAAATAAACAGTATACTTATGTCTATCTCTTCAAGTGAAGCCCTAGTGAAACCTTTAATTTTTTTGATTAGACTCTTGACCCCAATGAAATCTTATTAACAACTAGTAAGATCTTAATGAAGAATCCAAGTCTTAGACAGTCATGTACTGGAATAAAATAAAATAAAATAAAATTGACCGCTTGAAAAGGTAAAACATATATGTTCAAAAGCACAACGTCGAAAACAGATTGATAAAGTTAAGAGCCTTGAGAAATTAACTGCCTCCTCACAAATGAATAAGTTAATCAAGTAAATGAAGTAACCTCTTGCTATTCTATAATTGGTTTACACTGTATATTAACATTATCAAGGTAGGGGAAAATTCTTCAAAGGAGACATGACTTTCAGATTCTCCTATTATGATTCCTCTGCGATAAGTAAAGAATGTAAAAGCACTTACAGCTAAAACATGAATCTAAAGAAACCTTCGGTGGGAAGACCTTGTTGTAAGACTGCATACTTTAGATGAACCATTGTGTCCTTAGTGTGTGCCTCAAGTTTATCTGTAACCAGTGTGGGCCCGTGTTGTGGAAAGCATGTCTTTAGTTGATTGTATTCCCTAGAGAACTTGTGTAGTGTCATATTATCTTCAAGTAAGTCAAAAAAAAAGTTATCCGGTATTTCACTGTGTTGTCCTTGTGTTGGTAATTTTGGTGCGTATAGTAGGCCTATCAGCCTAAATATGGATAGTATGAAATCACATCCAAAAATAGTAAAGAACATTGATGAATGGATTCTGAATTGGAACTTCGTAAAAAAAGTAATTGACTCGTTTTTAATCAACATCTACGATTCATCATAAAAAATGACCAATGTAATGACCAATGTTATTGGAGCCAAAGACCAAACTCTTAAATAAATTTATGGCATGTTCAACCTTAAACTCAACTATTAAAAATGAGATGAATAAATAAAAATATATATTTGGTAATTAAGATAAGCCTACAAACATCCGTTGTAGGAGACGGGAAAAATAAAAGAGTCTAGACTCAAATTAATCAAGCACGTAATGCATGAGAATGCGTTTATAAAGTTTTTAGAACAACCATACAAAATTTTCTGATAAAAATAATGAGTAAAGGTCAAGGAAATTTGAACAAACCTTAAAGGCTCACTGAGATAGAAGACGATTTTTTAAAATGGAAAGGTCAAGTTCGGAAAAAGTTGGATACACACTATATCAATGGAGATTGCATTTAAAATAGTTAGAAGCGAGAGAAATATACACCTCATAGAACACCCATCAAATAAAAACACCTAGTGAGTAGCATAAACACTGTTTACATCAAAATTGAATAAAGTTACAGCTGAATGGAATAAATTGTATTTTTTTGGGTCAGAAACTAACCCAATAAGTTGACTGAGGACGTGAATTGAGTTTGCGAATTTAAATACAAGATTGTTGGTGCCATTACAAAATCCACTACCTAGCATTTACACTGGTCCTGCTTAATCTGGTTAATTTTTTTCAGTTTAAATTTTAACCCATCTTTAAGAGTTTATTCAATTTAAGCACAAACACAAACACGAACTCAAACTAATTTGAAATCTGAAGAGAGAAAAAGATATCTGCTGAATTCATACAATATATTGACCATGGTCAGGTTGGATTTAAAAAAATTATCAAATTATTGAAAGATGAAATAAAATTCAATACAATGTTTATTGGTTTATTCAGAACATGGATCTCTGTGAAGAAAATCTAGCAGGAAACGTCTTGTGCACTGAGAACATTAGGCATCTTCGCTACATACCATGGAATACATCAAACATTTATGACACCAAACAAGCCTCGTGGCAGGCTGAGATTCTTCTCTTATATTATCATTAGCATTGATATGGTAGTTGTTTTTTTCTCTGGCTGTGTGAACTTTTGAAGTAGACAAATTAAGTCCAAGGTCTAGTCCTCCTCCTCTTTCAATATAGCTGAATTCTGAGCTCTTTTGCCTTGAATATACCTTAGAGCTTACTTCAGTCCCCTCTTCTGAATTCAAGTAGTAAACAGAACCATTCTTCACCACAACAATAGTACAAATGTAAAAACCTTGACAGCAAAAGATAGAGATCACCATAAATAAATCAGTACCATACCGACTGGATGGAGAATATGATATTTACAACCTTAAACTTTCCATGATGAAATTTTTATGAGTTTGATCAATACCTTCAAGTCTAAGCATTTATCCCACCCAAAGGGAGGTAACTGGGTTTGAATCTATTCCAAGAAATCAAATTCTACTAAATCAGACTCAGTTGAGTATGAGGAATATGATGAATTTCTGATCTTCCTTTCCAGGAGATCAAGAGTTGCTGTACTAAACTGTGATACCTCAATAACTTCCTTTCCATTTAGTGTTTCAATGAATCTGTTATAACCCATGTTTCATGAGGGTATGTGGGTGAAAATAAAATGGTCATCTCCATCTCCGAAAAATTAAATGCTCAATGCCGTAAAATGCCAGAAATCCATAACAAACTCAAAATAGTTGGCCACACTCAGAAGGCCATAACTTTTTCAATTCCCAACGGATTTTCACAAATTTGGTCTCGTTGGAACCGTGGTTCCAAGCACAACACTAATAAATCAACAAATGTAGAAATTGATTAGTTTTTTATGATGATTTTGAGGAAAATATGTTATTTTTAACAGTGATATTATTAGTGGTTTAAGAGGCATTTAATGAGCATGGGCGGGCATTCCTTCTCTATTGCAGTTTAGGGGACACCTTGAGATTGATTTTGCAGGTCAAAAATCACCAACCACACTCATTTATTGGGACTTACAATTGGTTGAAAAGTGGATATCGGGATTTCCAACCGTTCTCTCTCACTCTTTCTTTCTCTCTCTCTCTCTCTCTTCCAAAACTCTATAAATTGGAATGTTTGGCTTATTGTTAAGGGGGGGTGGGGGGGGATAGTTTTGAGTACCAAAACTCTGTCATTTTAGTTTTTTGTGAAGACAATGTGCTGCAAGTATTTCCTTTGTAATAGTTTGAACTATGCATATTAATGAAAGAATAGATTCAATTTTTTGGATGTATCTTCCCTTGTTGTGTTTGTTGCATTATCATTGCCTCTCTATTCTTATTGCAGATGTTTATGTCTACTCTATGCTCTTGCAGTGACATATTATTATTGTGTATACATGGAAATGTTTTGTGAATGCTATTATTAGACTGTGGAGAATTGTCATCACCCTCTCTAATATGCATTTTTCTCCCATTTTCACACATTGGAGACTATTATCACACCCTCTTTTTTGGGTGTATCACCATTGTTAGTATAGGCTTTAATTTCATGCACTCTCTCTCCCTGGTCCCTTAGAAAGTTAAATTAGGATAAGATAGTTTTTCCTATATTAAAAGTAGATTGTGGCAGGTAGTGTAGGAGAAGAACCAACTTTCTATGGAGTTCTATCTCAAGTAGCAAGTCCCACAACTTGGAGATAGTACCCATGTTACGCAGTCGCATCGTGAGCTCAAGCACATATACTTGCGCAAATCGGAGGGTGTTGTGATTCACTGATAACATATTCAAGGGATCTTGTTGATCTAATCTAAGGGTGAAGATTTTACCATACACTATTTAAGTTGTAGGAATTTAATGAGCATGGATATTTTCAAATTAAGTGTATAGGTATTTCATTAATGGGTTCACTCACCAGACTTCACACATGGGGGCAAGTGGGTTATGATATGTTGTGGTATTTTCTATTATGGGTCAATAAGTAAATAAATGACATATGATTATGGATAAATAAATTAATGTTGTGTATGGTGTATGAATAAATTATTGAAAGGAATTATAGAGGAATAAGGTAAAATATATAGTCGATTAAATAAATGAGGGGCAAAGTCACTAATTATTCAGGGAAATCTATTAAATTCAACTTAGGAAATGACCTTTAATAAACTTAAGGTAAATCTAAGAGGATAAAATAATGGAACTAAGTTAGAAATTTTCTAAACAAAAGTAGTGGAACTTAGTAGGAGGATCTAACATGTATTAAATTTTGGGAAACAAATTAATAATATTTATTCATTTAATTAGTTCTGACTACTCTAAGTGTGTGTAGAAATTATTAGATTGGAATTAATTAAACGTAGCTAATGGTATTGCCCTTGCAAATTAAAACAAGAATCCGTAATTTTTCCAAAGTGATTAATGAACTTACGGTGTGGTTTTGGTGTATCAAAATGTGGGTGTTACACTTTGGTATCAATTTCGTGGGTTAAACACTTGGACGATGGGAAAAAAATGGAAACACAAAAAAAAAACCTAGTGTACTTTCAAACCTATGACACATAACATTGTTGAAACTTGAAACATAGGAACTTAAAAATTGAAACAAACCTAGTGATGATGAACTAACCCTTGCCTTAGTTTGTGTAGGAGGTATGGATTAGATGAGGGATTATTTTACGTTGAGTTAGAGGGACCGTCCCCAGAGCAGGAAGTTGATGTTATACTACCACAAATTTTACAGACCTTATAAGAGGTAAATTTTGCTGTACTTGGAGGTTCACTCGGGGGAGATCCTAACCAGTGGAATAGAGAGTCGTCGGAGGAGCCTGAGGACCATCCATGGCACAATTTGGAGCATAGGGTAGATAAAAAAATACCATGTGGATATAGTTAGAAAAGATTCACCACAGAGATAGCATGGAGATAGGGCTGCAAAATAGAGGGAGATATCTAGGATCCCTAGACAAAAAGAAATCCATCAGGAGATACCCAGGCATAGAAAGATGACAATGGTCGATTATATTTGAGAAATATTAAAGATTCATCTACCTCACTTTGCTCGATATATAGGAAGATTCTAGGTCAAGGCCTGACTAGTTAGCTTGAGTGGATGTTTTAAGTTATGTTTGTACACTAGCAACATGAAGGCTTGTGTCACGATACATATTCTTAGAGAAGGGGAAGGAGTATGGTGGAGGAAATAGAAGAAAAATATCTACGTGGATTGAGAGACTATTAGATGGGAGCTATTTGAGGAGCGATTCAGTAGGAGGTATAATTCTAGGTGGTTCATTTAGCAGCAAATTGATGAGTTCCATGATCTGCGACAGGTGTTTATGAAAGTGGCTGAGTATGATAGTAGGTTTTTGGACTTGCTACATTGTGTTGACTACATGCAGGATGAACAGGTAATGGTTCACAGGTTCATCTGGGGCATAAATTTAGACCTTGGATAGGTGGTGTGCATGTGTTTTCCACATACATTAGCTGAGGTCATGGACAACGCCTATATTATAGAGGAGAACAGGGAAAAACTCAGCAAGAGAGACAAAAAGTGAGGATCCCCATACAACATATGTAGAATAGTTGGTCTAAGGGGTAAATACCTCATCTTTGTGGCAAACATGGTTCCACATAGTCCACTAGACCACAGCAAGAGTCACAACAAAAGCCATAATAACAACAGTAGACCCACCCACCATTAAAACCTCAATAGAGATATGATGCCCAGAGAGGGAGGAGTATGGGGCCTCCACTTGGAGGACCCGTCAAGATGTAGGCACCACCTAGATTTCATTCATTCGTAGCTCGTAATCAACACCCACAATAGTCTATAGCAATATCATCAGCATTTGTAATGCGGACTACTAGATTACATGCAGGAACCAAATCTCATTGGAGGAGACCATGCAATTGTAGTGGATGTGTTGCACAGTGTAACCAGTGAAGATATTATCCACATAATCTTGGTAAAAAGGGTAAGGGCCCTATTTCTGAGTCGACAGTTGGGGATATGGCACAGAGTCACAGTATTTATATAGTCATCAAGAACTGCCAGGCGGAGTACTAGGGCACTGTGATCAAGACCATAGGTAGCATTGGTGGTATTCCCATGTCTATCTTATTTGATTCAGGATCTTACGATTCTTTCATTTCCCCATACTTAGTACAGTAATGTAGGTTGATGGTAGTTAGGCAGGGTAATAGTTAGAACATAGAGATGGCTTTTGGAGCCAAGATCGAAGTGGAAACTTTAGTCAAGGAGTGTGTATCAGACCTAGTACCCTTCACCATGTCCTTGGATCTTTGCATCCTTCCCTTGTGATCTTATGGGATTATTCTCGGTATGGATTGGATTTCAGCACACAAGGCTAGAGTTGATTGCTATAGTAAGGTGATCTCGTATGCAGATGATTTGGGAGTTGAGAGAGTTATTTTTGGGGTTACGACACTGATATCCATTTTTATTATATTTGTTATGTAGCAAAAGAAGTATGCATGTAACAGATGTCAATTATATGTCATTACAGTTAGTGACGGGTGGGAGGATGAGACTAGTGGAACTTCACTCGATGACCTTCAAATTTTTTGTGAGTATTCAGATGTCTTTCTCAGTGAGTTAATGGGCCTACCTCACCCACGTGAGATAGATTTTCATATTAACTTGGTTCCTGGAGTAGATCCTATCTCAACAGTTCCTTACAAGATGACTACCCCTGAGATTTGTGATATCAAGCAATAGTTGGAGGGCCTTCTTGAAAATTTCCTAATCCATCCTAGTGTATTTCCTTCGGGTGCACTGGTGATTTTCTTGAAGAATAAAGACATATCCTTGATATTGTGCATTGATTACAGGAAACTGAAGAAAGTAATGATTAAGAATCGTTACCCCCATCCATGTATTGATGATTTTATCTATCAGATGAAGGGATCTACTATGTTCTTGAATATATATCTTAATTCATGGTATCATTAGATGAGGATTACAGAGGAATATATCCATAAGACAACCTTTTGCACTATATACAATCACTATAAGTTCACAATTGTGTCATTCAGACTGACTAATTCCCCCTACAGTATTCATGAGTTTAATGAATGGGGTATTGAAGAAATTATTGGGCCAATTCGTGCTCATATTTATGAATGAAACATTTATATAGTCACGCAACCATGAGTAGGACGAGGGGCACCTTCAATAGGTTTTATATTTTCTTTGAGAACAATAACTTTATTGGAACCTCGAGAAGTGTGTATTCTTTCAGAGAGATATTTAGTATCTAGGTAAGATCATCTCTCGGGAAGGAATTACAGTCAATCCTTCCAATATTAGGCCTATCATTGATTATAAGGTAGGCATTTTTATGGGAATGTCTTACTTCAACACCTATCCTAGCTGTACTTGATCCGTAGAGAGATTTCTTTGTGTGTACATATGCTTCATTGGCAGGGTTAGGAGGAGTACTGATGCAAGATGGCTGATTTTTCACATTTGAGTCTTTTAAACTAAAATATTATCAGCTCAATTACTTGACTCAAGACCTTGTGGAGCAATGGTACATGCTTTAGTTCAATGGTGTTACTTTTGTTGGGTAGGAGGTTCACACTCAGGACAAATCTTTTTACCCTCCGACACCTCTTCGTATAGCCCAATCTCAATGCCCATCAACGACGTTAGAGGAAGATGTTTTGTGAGTATTATATGGAGATTGATCATGTGAAGGGTAATATGAATGTGGTTGTAGACACCTTGAGTCGTCAGAGACATATTTTTATGGCTACATTGGTGGGTACAGATTTGGAGAGCATTATCTTACAGAAGCTTCTGCATGAAAAGTTTTATCTTTCGTCTAGGATTGAGTCACATAGACCCCTTAAGGGGAATGTTGAGGGGATAACAAAAGGAGGAAGATGGGCTTTTTAGACACAAGGGTCAGATTTATGTGCCTAGAGATGGATGGTTGTGACATGACATTTTAACAGAGGCTCATTATGCACCTTATTTAGCACATTGAGGGGTGAATAAGATGCATTCTACACAGAGACAATTATTTTATTGGAGAGGACTTCAGAGGGATATAGCTTTATATATTTCTCAATGTTTGAATTGCAATAAGGTGAAGGCCAATCATCAGCATCCGGATGGCCTTCTTTATCCTCACATGACATTGGAGTGGAAATGGGAGACCATTTCCATGGACTTCATTGTTGGGCTACCTATATCAAATAAATACCATGATGGAATCATGATCACGATAGATAAATTGATAAAAGTGGCTCATTTTTCTCTAGTTAAGACCACCTTCACAACCATTGGAGTCGCACGTGTTTACCTTGATGAGATAGTGAGGTTGCATGGAATTCCATAGAAGATCATTTATGAATGCAACCTATTGGTGCTCGATTTAATCTCACCCTGTTTGTTCAAAAAATTTCTCAGTCCACTTGGTTTGAATTATTTTTTGTCGCCCTATATAGATGCGTGAAAAATTTCTCCTTCATTTGTATGTCATTTTTAATCATTCTCTATGGTTGTGCATCACGTTTATCCATGTATTATTTGTAGTTTCTCTATCCATGAGGAAAATTTTGAATTCTGGGTGTGAATGGGTAAGTTTCCCCTACATTTTATTTTTCCATGGTCATGTTTTCCCTATCAAATTTTATCTCAACATCTGCAGATAAGTGTTCATCTCTAATTGGACAAGGCATGGCAGGTTTATTTGGTGAAGTTGTTACTTTATTCACTTTTGCAAAAAAAATCAAATTGGCCCCACGGCTCCGTTGATTTCTAATTGACTAGTCAAAATTATGAAGTGGCGGAGAAAATTTCTTATTTTTTCCCTGAAGGTGTACACGTGTTGTAAGTTGAGTAGTTGCGGGAAAGTGACCTTTTTGTGTTTTAAGTCGTTATGGCAAAAAGAGTAAAAAGGTAAAATAAATGCTTAAGGCCCGCTAGAGGACACATGGCTAAACTGCTTTTAAGTCAAAAGCGGGAAGACGGGCTATCAGAGCATTTTTAAGTTTTTTGGCTTTGTTTTGTGAAAAGGAGTAAAGTTATAAAATGTTTTGCCACTCTGCGGGAGACCAGCTAATGTCACATGTTTGACTCAGCATAGAAAATTCAAAGCGGTGAAGTGGGTCGCCAGAGGTTTCTGTAAATTTTAGCTTTGTTATGAAAAAGGAATAAAGTATAAAAGTGAAGCGCAACCCCGCTAATGCCCAAGTAAAGCCACATGTTGAGTTTACATCAAAAGCAGGGAGGCGGATCACTAGAGTACTTTGGAGTTTTAAAGATCTGTTTTGAAATTAAGTAAAAGTATAAAAGTGAGTCACGACTCCACTGGGGCCCACATCAAAATTTAAAAGAAGAGAGGCGGGTCACCATGGCATTTTGAGATTCTCAGCTTTGTTTTGAAAAAGAATAAAAGTAATAAAGTAAGTCACATCCCCATCAACACCCAAGAAAGAAACATGTAGTGTAACACTCGCTAAAATCTCCCACTTGAGACCCATGAACAACCTAGGTTTAGTTACAAAATTATGGAATAATTTTTTTTAAGTGTTAACAACCAAAGTCTCAAGGACAATTAAATTAAAGTGATAAATTTTCCCATTATAATAATTACTAATTCCACATTATAAAGCAACAAGTGTAATAAGTCCACACCTAGCTCAAATCTCCTTAGCGATTAATTTAATCACTGATTACATTGAAATTTTAGCTAAATATTCCCTGATTAAAATTTTAGGGTTAAGGGACCAAAATAATAATTAAATAACGAAGGTATTTAATTCCAAAAGATCTAAGACAAGAGAAGGGTTTAATTACAGTGGGGGAAAAGAATACATATTTAAAATCATCAGAGTAAATTCTTACTTACCCACTCCCAGAACTCGGCTAAAGATTCAATTTTATTTTCCCATGTTTAATGCTATTAACACTTCCTAAAAACATTCCCATTAGATAGGGAATTTCCTCATCTTTCTAGTGATATAAAGAAGTCCTCCTAACTCCTCATATTTCTCAAGTTATGGACCGGCGGAACTTGGGGTAAAAATTTTCCCAGGAGCAAGCTTGTAGGCCTGGGGAGGAAAATTTTCCCCAACTCGGGCCTGTGGACATCGGAGAGAAAATTCCTTCAGAGGATAAAAGTGGACCATCAGAGAGGGGAAGAAAACTTTTCCCAAATGCGGGCCGGCGGATTGGGGAAGGCATTTAGCGCTTAATTTTCCCTTTTGGGACAAAGCACGTTTTACACCCGCACCTCCACCGATGCCCAGGTAGGCCACGAGGAAGTGCTTTATTGGCTGTGGGTTAGTGGGTTGGTGGTGATAATTTGGAAATTTTTCCCAAAATTTTTTTAAAGCATGAGGTCTTAAAAATATCCACTCCTCCGACGCCTCGTGAAGCCACATGACAGTACCTGATTTGCTACGGGTGGGCGGAGATGTGGTTAAAACATACAAATTTTTCCAAATTTATTTTTGAAAGTGCTTAAGGTTAAAACTGATCTGAGCCTCCACTAATTCCCAAAGAAGCCATGTGTCGATCAATGATTGGCTGCGAGTAGTGGGGCCGCAGAGGAAAAGTTGCCAAATTAACTTTTTGGACTTAGATCATTTTCAGAAAAAATAAAGGCTTGCAGATTAGCGAAGCGGCGGGAAACTTCATGAATGTGGAAAATTTTTATTGGGAACTCATTTTTTAGAAAACGAGGATTTTTTGGAAAGATCTTGATGACCTCTTCGCACATAAACCTTAGGAATTTCATTTTAATAAATTTTAAAGGGTCATTTTTGATAAAACCTTAGGAAAGATATCGATGACCAATTTTGTTCAAAATTTGTCGTTAATTCTTTTTCCATTTTCCAAGTAGACATGGAGGATTTTACTTGGAATATTTTTAGGATAGATTTCAAGGTTAATTGTACTTGATTGATTTGCATTCAAAATTTATTAATTTTATACAGAAAGAAGTCTGCAATTTTGCCTTCAGAGGATTAAAGTGGACCATCAGAGAGGGGAAGAAAACTTTTCCCAAATGCGGGCCGGCGGATTGGGAGCATTATGACATTTCTTCATACACTACTAGAAGTAGGGTCATTTATCCACATCGTTATCCACAAAAAAATCATTTTGTGGAAACATTGTGAATTATTGACATTAAATAAATAGCTTCTATAAAAGGAGATGTAGATTTTCTACAATTTCATAAAATTGAAGTTTAAACTTGTAAAATATCCAAATTGTTGAAATTTCATTGTAATAATATCACATTTTCTCCACATTTTTTGAGAAAATATAGAACTTTTAAAATAGAAGTATGGAAAGAAAAGACAACCCAAACATAGTATCTCACAACAATATTTTATCATACCATCTCCAAGGTTTATATTTTAATATATAGAGTCTATACTAAAATTTGATTGTGTGTTATTCACAAGTTATAAAATACACATATATTTTAGACAATTTAGTACGACATTAAACATTAGTTGTTCATAATCAATAGTATAAAATTTTTATTACAATTCTAAATTTTGGCACCATTTCTAAGGTTCAAATAAAATTGAGAAACTTCTACACTCCATAATATTGAGTGTGTATTATCCACAAAATTATAAATACATGCATTCTGGGAAATTTAATACACTACTTATTTATGTTTTTTAAAAATATACTCCAACAAAATATATTAAAAACTATAGTTGTAGACAATCTACACTACTATAAATTATTGATGGATGATAAATACTTAAACAAGGTAAAACTATTCAATAATGAATAATATACTTCATCTCCAATTTTATTTTTTTTGTGTTTATAATGTGCGTAATAACCCAAAAATTATTTATGACTAATTTATGAAACCAAAAAATAATAAAAATCATTAACCAAGTCTACCTATGAATAATTAGTAACTTGAAATATTATTTGTTGATAGTCCACAATTAACTATTTTTGAAAGAAAATTTGAGAATTATCTAGGATAAATTTGTGCCTTCTCTAAAATATTATAGACATTTCACAATATCATAAAAGTCCAATTTAGACTTTTAAAATATCTATTTTCTTAAAGTCTAATTGTGAAAAAATCATGCTTTCTTTTCATATTTTTTAAAAATTAAACTTTTGAAACTAGAATTATTAATAGTCTACACAACATTATCTAAAAATATATCATTTTGTGGAAAACTTGTGATTAAACAACATTAAAGATATAGATTGTATAAAATACAGTGTAGATTCTCCACAATTTCATAAAATTCTTTTTCGAACTTAGAAAATATGCACATTTTTTAAATTTCATTTTAGAAAAAATACTTTTTAAAAAAATTATAAATTACATTTTCTAATATTTCATTAGATTCAAATTCAAAATTGTGAAATTTTCATATTTTATAAATTTTATTGTGGAAAAAGCACAATTTCTATCATGTTTTTAAAAATTAAACCTTTGATAATAGAATGTGATAAGATAGAGTACACATCCCAACTATAAATTATAGTTATTTAATTTTTTCACACCATCTCTAAGAGTAAAACATCTACTAAAACTTTGGTTATGTATTTTCCACAACATATTAAATATATCTTTTATGGAAATTTATTTTTGGTAATCTAGAGGGATTTTTCAATAATATGAGAGTCATTAATCAACCTCATTTGAAGTAGCCTTCAATGAGCCCTCAATAGATGTTTCAAGTAAAATTAAAAAATAATATCCCAAATCTGTAACATAGAGCCACCTAATGTGTCGCAAAAAATGATATTTAAATCCATAACATGGACCACCTAATGATGGTGGTGCGAGGCCAAATGAAGCAATATTGGGAGCTTATCTATTATAAACAATTAGGTACACCATTTAACTCTAGTTGTTGATAATTGATACTATGTATGCTATCCATATTACATGGTTCACGATATTTTTATGTTTCTATAGTAAAAGAGTGTACACTACTAAAATTTTTCATTGTAGTATTATTCATAAAAAGTAAAATATACACTCCATGAACAACTCTCTACTCCACTTAATTCTAATTGTTGATAGATCTATATTATAAAATGTATCTTCAGATTTCAATTATTTTAATTATACTCAAAATAATGCAGATTTAGTAGCGATAATAATAATCAAAACTTCATGAATCATTAATACTATCTTTTAGCATAATTTTCGTCACCACTTCAAAACATATTGCATTGTGAATATCCTAACAAATAAATAAAAATAAACTCGAATGACCATTCATCTAGATGATCATTTCACTTTCTTATTTAAATTTATTAATTCTTATTGTATTTTAATATGTTAGACATAATAGACTAAACAAAAAGTGAAGCCTGGTCAATTGCCATAAAATATAGCCTACGTGTCAAGAGTGGTGCAATTCAACGAACTTCTCATTTGCATTCTTGACTAGGATCGAACAATAATCATTATAGGCCGTTGATAAAAGAAAACCATCTGACGGTAGGGATATATTCCCTTTCATTGATAAGAAAACCTAAATGCACTCCCCTTTCCTCATCAAAATTTTTTAGTTTTACTTTTCTATGAGTGGTTGAATTAAGCGTTAGAATGTTTTGTGAAGTGGATGTGTAAATGCATGCATAGGCTTACAACAGTTTATATGATATATTTTTGAGAGGAGATGAAATGAGATCTGATTTTTGTTTCGAGAGATGAAAATGGTGAGGAAGCTTGACAATTGCAAAGTGTAAAGGATTTTGATTTGTGGAAACCAATGTCTATCAAAAATCCTAAGTCAATAGATCTATGAAATAATTTCAGTGATGTCAATATTCTGTTTCGAAGAAAAATAAATTTGTGTAATAGGTAAGAATGACATTTGCATACAAAAGCTTGGATTTTTTTATTTTTATTTTTTTCTTCTGATAAAAAAAATTTAGCACGAGAAACCATTTCTGACAAATGCATGTCTGCACTGGCGTAAGATTTTAAAGGTCATTTTTTTAGCAAACAGATTGTTTATGATGCCGATTTAATTAAGTTCACAATTCTTTCCGACACTTGGCATATCATGCATTGAAAGACATTTACTATCTGTTAGTTTATTTCAGGCTACAGCTGGTGCCATATAATCTAGGGGATTAATGCATGCCTCAGTCAAATCTTCTACACATTCAAATCTTGGTTGGTCTAAGAAATTAAATCAAATCTGCAAATGGAAAGGTCGATATTCCTCACACTACACATATTGATGACTTTGTTTTACAGATACTTTCTCTCCGCTCCAAGTTTCTATCTCTATTTTTTTGTGTAGCAACAGGATCACGCCATTTCCATACGAATGAGAGGGAAGTATTAGCTTCGATAAATAGATATATTAGAGGTGCAGGGTCTAATTTTAGGAGATCTCATAGTATTATTGCATAAATACTTTACTAGAGATAAATTAATTTTTTTTTACATAAATTACATCCTAGGATAATAACTAGAATTACTGACAGCTATAGAAATTTAAAAATATTACCACAGGTGGCATTTTTTCAATTACCTATGAGTTAGGTAAGCTATTTTTTATTCAAAAAAATTCCCTCTAAGTAATGTGGATTCATATTTAATATTTCATTCCGGTTCTAAGAAAATTTCAATGTACTGGAAATTTTTTTAAAATATATATATATTTTTATCAAATTAAAAAATATATACTGAAATTTGAGGAAATTAAAGAATCGTGTTTACCTCAACAAATTGAAACGGAAAGAGATCAAAATTTGTGCTCCCTTCCCCAAAAGAGTATCCCAGTTCCAGACATTAATGAAAGCAACTATTCCATTAATATATACATTCAAATTTTAGAATATTTAATTTCATAAATATCTTTAACGAACAATTTTGAGGTTTCATTAACATTTTTAATATTAATTTTTTCCCTTTACACGGAATATTTTCTGAAACAATATTTTAAAACTAATAAAGTGGTTTTTATTTGTTTCTACGTAGTGATATTTGAATACTACTTAAATATAATGTTTTCAGCATGCATATATGTATGCATTTATTTTAAATTATTTTTTATGTCACCCTTAGAATTAATTGAAATTAAAAAATTATTCTTAAAAATTATATTGTTTTAGTTATATACAAAATATTTTATTTTCATTAAATGTAATGCTTTCTGTTTTTAGGAACTAAAAATATAGAATTTAATTTAATTTTAAATTATTTTAATTACTTGAAATTAGAATAAAAAATATATTATACGCAAATTTAAATTAATTTTAGAACTTTAAATATATAAATTTTATTGTAAGAGTTTTACAAACAATTTTAAAATTGCAAAAAATATATAATTATTAAGATTATATTTTTTATAAAAACTAAAAAATTGTGAAAATACTTACAATTTTTAAATAGACATATATGCAATTTCCTTATAATTGTATTATATGAAAGAATTTTAAAATAATGGATTTACAACATTATTTAAATTGTGGAAACTATCACAATTTTTTTAATTGTAGATATGTAACAATATTAGAATTGTGACAAATACCACAATAATAAAACTATAGATTTTTCATAATATTTTTCAATGTGGATTTTATCACAATTTTTGTCACATTTCATGTTTCAACAAAAAAATTGTGGGTGGAGTCCACAAAATTGGATTCACAATTACGACATTTCTTCATATGTATTCACTTTTTCATCTTTCCAATAGAGATTTCAAATTACATACAACAATCAGATTTCCAATGAAAGCAATATCATTTGAACAAAGTAACCACTTCTATTTATATAGATCAAATACAACTTTACAATCACAACTCTTTCTCATTACATTCCTTTTTACAAACAGAATACAGAGTAAATTTCTTTCACATTCAAAAGGGATTTAATTTCCAAAACATAGTAACTGATCTTCAGCACAAAATGTGTATTAAATTGTCATCCACATCCAGTGGGGAAATGGTTTACAAAAGTAGTTTCGCAAGGGATTGTTAAAACTTTTTCTTCTTCCTCAATTAAAATATACAAATTACAATTTCTTTCACATTTATTCGAAACTAGAGAATAGAGTATATCTCTTTCACAATTCAATTTAAAATTTTCATAACCCATATTGACCATCTTTCCGTGTGTTGTTATACTAGTTGGTTGTAACCATATTTTTCCCTGAGTTCTATTTAGTTTCCTTTTATGGAAAATACCTTGTTAACTCTGTGACTTACCCAGATGTTTGAGATAATGCTGATAGTGGGGTATTACTATTTTGGGCATGCATTGTGACTGTTATTAAGGGATTTTATCCTAAACCCATCTAAAATTTATCAATCTTCGCTTGAAACCGTGATTTTCTTATGGCTGTGGGTGTTGTTTACTTTTTACTTGGCAATAATATGGCCTTACCTTTTTATGTTATTAATGTGGTTGAAATACACCAGATAATAGACATAGATTGCTATATCAATTTTTATCTAACTCACTGTTTTTATTTGTTAATATTGTCAATTATAATTGGTTGGTCCATATATTGATAAATATCCTGATGACGTATGACGAGACTTATTGTTAAGAAAATGGAATCTAATAACATGTGTAGATGCACAGGTTAGAGTGGTTTTTGAATGTGGTAACAAGAATCACTTTAAAATAACTTGTAACGAAAAGTGATAATTCTTCCTTTTAGACCGAACCTTTAGACATTTTAGGAGGGTTATAAATCCAGAGTGTTGTGAAACTTGGAAGCATGCTTTAGAATTCTTACTTGCATAGTAATCTTGAGTATTTTGAGGTTTTCTACTTTTCTGTGCTTGGTTCTGCAAACTAACTAGGCTGCTAAGCAATGTCTAATGCAGACACTACAACCATCCCATCCTCTTACCCTTAACAATTGTGAAGCCACCTTTAGTTATGAAAGTAGTTATTATTGGTTCAAATATCATGTTTCAATCATATAACTTATATGATTTCGGGATGGGACTCTCCTTTTCACTCGAACGATTGCTCAACATTTTCCTAATTAGCAATCAATAATCATAACCAGTGATTTTGGTATCTCCTGGGAAAATTTTAGATTGTTAGTTGTATATTAGATTTCAATCATATAATATATTGGATTACATGATTAAAATCCCAATACTTTCACCCCTTCAGTTTTAACTCACTGGACTATGGTCCTACTTGTTTGGGTGTTTAACCTTGATGCATCCTTCGAGATATTATTATTTATGTAGCTTATGACTTCCTTCTCAAACCTCATGGTAGAAAATTTGGTGTTGTTCTTAAACATCAATTAAGAGTTTAGAGCATGGATCCATTCTTGAAATAAAATTTTTCCTTTCATGAGTTTTTTTTAAATAGTAGCATATTATTGTTAGGTGTAGTCTTCTCTTGCTTAGTTCTCGCAAATTGAATCTTGTGGAAAATTTGTTGCAAATGGCTTACATGAGTAGATGAGGGATAGACTTGTAGATTTTTTCATCAACCTCAGTTGAGAAGTTATTTTGCACGAATTATTTTATTATTGTTCAACTTTGGCTAAGGTGCAGTGGAATTTTTTAGAAGAGGGCTAGTGTCTTAGTATAACATATTGTGGATTATGTCATCTTAACTTTGGAGACCTTGGATTGTTTGGCTATCATGGAAAATATAAGAAAATTAGAATACTGCTTTATTGAGTGACCTTAATGGGTTATTTGAATTCTAATAATAGTTTGGTGTTTCTTGTTCAATGTTTTTACTCTCTTGTTCCCTATTCATGGCTTATTAGAGTTGGTATGTCCCTTTGAGTTGTGTTTTGTGTTGGGAAGAATTGATGTAGCCTTGTGTTGTTTTCGTAAATGAGTATTGTTAAACTTTACCCTTGAGAATAAATGTTGATTTAAATCTTTCTAAGACTTAGTAATAATGTGTTATAAGTAAAATAAAATGGGTTGCTTAATCCTTATAGAAGTTAAACTAAAATTTATATATAAATAAATTAATGTAGAGATGACCTCCTGGAGAACAAGTAATTTCATAAGTGATCAATGATGAAACTATCCTTTGTAAAGTAAAAATTATATAACTTGCCATCCCTAGCAAAACTAGTGAACATTATCATTTTTATGGTGAAATCTTAAATGATCTTAAGGGAAATCAATGGTTAGTTTTAGAAGATAATAAGAGTTAACCAGTAGGGGTAAGGGGTTTGAAACCACACAATCTATTCCCTCAACCGATTGAAAGGTAAATTGTTTTCTATTGTAAAGAAAAGGAAAAAAACAAAAAAAGAAGTCATCCAGCGAAGCCTAAGGGAAACCTGTAATGATTCTAGATAAATTCTCAAGCTTCAACTAAATCCTGGTAATAACTAATGAGGTCTTAAAGATGAATTCAACCCGACCTTATTCCTCCAACTTTTTCCAAGGTTCTTTGTAATTTTCTCTTAAGTATGTTGAACGCAAATCTGTATTGTAATAAGGGTATGAGCGAGTTTTAGTAGCGTAAGTGTGGATAGTTGGCCTCGTGGAACTAAATTATCTTATTTATTAAATAAATGAATTAAACAAATAATTGTCATATTAGAGAAGACTTTAAGCTAATTACTCTACAATGTAAAATGAAGAAACTTAGTTTAGTAAGATGAATTGTACGAATCATATCCAGAGTCTCCTTTAAAACGTAAGTCAAGAATTACAGGATGTTTTATCAAAATAAATAAACTTCAAGAATTTTTCACTGTGGTATGCCCTAACTGTAATTGTGTTATGTGGTTGGACTTCTATGTTGTCTTGTATAAAAAAAAAGTGTATTGTCCTTGATGGGTGTGAACGTTTCCTTTTTTCCTTGTGGTCATACTTGTATCAAGTTGTTCACAGAGTTAGTTGTAACCTTGGTGACGACATGTTGTGTCGTGTTATATGTCAAGAAAGTCAAAAAAAATAGTTATCCTCTATTTTACTATGTTGTTAGTGTGTGTGGATTTGCGGGTCGTTACACTTGGTATCAGAGCGAGGTTCATGCTCTCTAATCTCTCGGCCAAATTGGATTTATGATGGTATTGCATGATGGTCATAGTGCTACATGATGGGTTGCATGATGGTGAGAGTGTTTCATTATGGTGATAAATATTGGAAGAGTAATGTGTGTTAAGAGTAATGTGATCTATGTCATAATTGTGATAGTGTGAACGCACATGATGTGTATGTCACTTAGTGAGTATTTGTTATCATATTGATGTGTTGGGGATGGGAGTATTCTCTCTCCTTCTTGCGGATTCTATGAAGAATTCACGCATGAATTAATGCTTGTGATGTGTGGAAAGAATTTTAATTTGGACGATAGAGTGTTGGAGCTTTGTGGCTCATTGTGATATGTAGGTGTGTCGATATGTTGTATGACTAGATTGATGTAAAGTGAAATGGGTTGTATCATGATAATTTTACCATGTTTTGAAGAAATGTTTGTATCACCTTGTTATGTAGCAATTAATGTTATGTTGTGATGTTACTTACTATGTTCATCATATGTATGATTTGTGTAATATGTAATGATCCATGTCGTGATTTAGGGGCATATGGTGAATATATGAACCCTATTTTATAGTGAATGCACTTTGGGTGCATAATATGGTAAAGTGGTGAGTTGTACCCAGTGAATGTATGATTGTGACCTACCCTATATATGTACCATCCATAAGACATTATGGTAATTTTGTGTGAACCACCATTTTGTTTGTGGTGTAGTTACATGTTATGTTGTGAACCTTGCACTAACTGACCCTAAAAAGGAAATCGGTAAAAGTGTATGTCTAGAGTGAGGAAAGGTGCATGGTTAACCAATCACTTCAACCAACCTTAGGCTCCGTAAAAGGTGGCCTATGCTCCTCTCTCTCTCTTTATGTGGTTGTTTTATGGATACAACCTTAGTGCAACTATGACTATATTTAGCCTTGTCGAAGTGGTTATGGGAGGATTATGATAGTTGTATTATTTTTATGAGATGAGGCTTGATGTTCTAAGTGCTAGCAACTCATTGAGTACCCCTTTTTGGCTAGATAAGGCCACACAATTATTGTAATGTGACATTATTATAAGTTTATTTTATTCGTAAATTGAGCTTTTTACTTTATTTTGTAAGGAGCAACAATTTTCTTGATTGTCATGCTTTAAAGTTTTGGGCATTTCCTTGGTTTGCGGTACTAACATGCAGATTTTGACACTAACTATGGCTATTTGGCCATTTATTTTTCTTGGTTTTTGATTTTCTTTTAAATTTTAAGATTTTACTACCTTTCCCAAGGCTTGTACTTTGCCACTTAGCATTTGGATCAGATTGTTATGCTGGTTCTATTGTGTCATGGGCCATAGGGACAAACAGCCTCCTTGAGGGAGGCATAAGAGATTTGTGTGTATGATTGATGTTTCGGGATATATGCTGATGTATTATGATGTCTTGGTTATGGTGTTATGATGTATGTGTTACTCATGTCAGTTGGATATTTTTTGTGATGTTGTGGATATGGCATTGATGCCCTTGTGGACCCTATGTACATGTAGTATTTTTGTGAGTCGTATAAAATATTCATATGTGGAATTGAGGAAATTCCTGGTTGTTGTAGTACTCTTTTGTTTGAGTATTGTGTACGCCGGTCATAGATCTGTGACGTGTAATATGTTATGTGGACCGTGCATGTTCCTTTCTGTAAATTAACTATTCTTTTGTTATGTGGTAAAGACATGAGAGTATGATTGTGAATTTTTAGTGTTTTGTATGACCCTGGTAGGGTGTTGTGACTGTAGTTCATTTTAGGAACCCACAAGAATGAATAAACTAAAATTCTACAAAATTGAAATTCTAAAGGACTTGAATCAAGAATAATGTTAATGGAAAGAGATTAATGAAATAATGAATGAGAGGGAACTACCAATCTTCACGGAACCTTGAAAGTTAAAATTTCTACCGAATGTTCCTAGGGACACCCTGTGGTCGTGCTTTTGTGTCTGAAATCTTAATCTTAGAGCATACCTTCACCCATATGTGTTCCTTATTGCTTACCATTTCTCTTTCTTCATTGTTATGTCGCATTGAGGACGATGCTTCTTAAGGGAAGGAGAATGTCATGCCCCATTTGGTTCGACACTCGAGTTTGCTTCTTTGACCCATCGTTGTATTATTGGTGTGCTCCTTTTGTTCGTTAAGTATATTCGACCACATTGCGAAGTTAATTTGAACATATTTCATTTTCGCCATCTTTCCTTTTCACCATCTTTCCTTTTTTTTTCCATCATAGTTGTTTACGGTCTTAGCATCTTTTGTGAGTATTAGTACTTGAAGGATAATCATTTTTTTTTGTTCAAATGACTTGTTTAAATGATGTTCCCATTTTGATTATCCAAAGAAGTATTTTAAAATGTTCCAAGCATTTTAGGCGTAAATTTATCAAAATGAAATCTAATTTTTTTAAACGAAATTTATTTTAATTAAAAAAATATTAAATTAAATTTACCTCCCATTTAAATTTAATATTTTACAAAAAAATAAGTAAATAAATAAATATATAAATACACACACACACACACACACACACACACACATAAGTATAATGGAATAAATAAAATAATAAAGGATACGTGGGTATTAGAAGTGAATGGAATTAGATGGGACCCACGTAGTTCTTATTTAGCAAAATCGATTCAATACTTTTATCGTGGGTTTCTCCATGGCACGACTTCTGTTATCTTATAGGGGATGGCCCATTGTGCTTTCTGTTTGGAAATATATATATATAAATTTAAAGGAGAATTTATTGTTGCCCCCTGCGACTCTACCTCTTTCTTTATGGTTATTAATGAAAACTTTCGGTCAAATGACTTGATGGGCATGAAGTACCTTATGAGAATATAGCCACCCGTCAAACTGAACAACAATCAAAATTGAAGGTTTGTTGAAACGCATGCTTAGAATTTTGGTACTTTTGGTGACCTGAGGTAAAGCCAATCATTGGCTGGCCTCTTAAACATGATCGTTGGAGGAGTGTTGGACACATGTTTTGTGGTGCTGCAGGCCCTTAGAAGGTTAGGGACACATTTTTACGTTTTGTTGCCTCTTTGACCTGATTTGGGACTAGCCACTTCATTTTAATGATGGTTCCTTTTAAAGGCTCGGCCAATGGGGTATTGTTCCTTATGACCTCCTCAATCCTTTTGGGTGCTAGCTACGAATGCATCCTTGTTGCTGAGGGTGGAGCAGGTTGGAAACCTACTGGGTTGCATACCATGACTCAAGGGACCACTGATGTAATTTAGCAGATCCTCCTGGGCTTACCATAGTCTATTTCGTGGAAAGACATTGGACACCACAGCTCTTTGAGGCATTTTAATTAAATACTCTACAGTAGTCATGGTGGGTGCTTCCACACCTGGCAAAAAAAATCTGATTTACATTGTGCTTTATGGATGTCCATGTACCGCTCTAACATCCCCTTTGGACATGGGCTAGGAGGATGTTGGCAAGGTTGTATATTCTTGATTTTGAAATCCTAGTAATCAATATTTAAGTGAAACGTTAATATAAATTAAAAATAACTATAAACAAATTAAGATGAAAACAAAGACTATCAAATATCTAATAATTACAAAAAAAATTACAAGGCCAGGAGACACATGCCTGATGCCAGAACGTGATAGTTACAAAGAAATTGCACTGTTAGAAATGCCTATTGACAAGCTTGACGATAATGGAATTAGGCCTGGGATGTTGTTGCAAGCCCTTCTCAGCGTAGTCTCATATTTGGAAGCGTATGAAAATCAAGATAGTCTAAAGACCTGTTAGTAAAAATGTTAAGATATTAAAAGAACTCCCTTGAAATTAATGGATTTTTCTTTCATATATACATATAAATAATAGTAATAAGTCAAATAATAAAGGATATTTGGTTAAATAGAAGTGATCCCATGGACATAAAGACAAATACCTATTTTATTTAAAAACTTTAATAGACTTCCCTTATTGTTAATACTATATGTATAAGACCTGAATTTTCGATGTCGTGATCCATGTACTTTTATTTTGAAATTTCAATATATGTATGAGTCATATGAGATCCATTTATTGTTACCCCCCTGCGAGTTTAAATCTGATGTATTACGGCTATTTCATGAAAGATTTTAGGATTTTCAAATGACTTTATGGGCATGATAGTACATATATGATAAGTTATATCCACCCACTCAAAATTGTTTTATATATATGAGAGACGCATTAAGGAGAAATATTGGTTTTATTCTTAAAATTGTGTGACCATGAATCATGCCAATTAAGATCATGATTATCACGCGTATAAAATCAATATATGTATGAGTGAGATGTAATGGGAACATTTTGTGGGGCTGCAGGCCCTTAGAAGGAGGGACACATTATTGGTTTTGTTGCCTCTTTGACCTGCTCTGGGACTAGCCACTTCATTTTAATGATGGTTCCTTTTAAACCGGCCTTGGTTTTGTTCCTAATGACCTGCTCAATCCTTTTGGGTGCTAGCTGCGTGCATCCTTGTTGTGAGGGTGGAGCAGGTTGGAAACCTATTGGGTTGCATACGGTGATCAAGGGACCATTTTGTTTTAGCAGATCCTTTTGGGCTTACCCTGTTATCGTGGAAATACATTGAGACCACATCTCTTTGAGGAATTTTGTCAAATAGTTTACATTCCTCGTGGGTGCTTCCACACCTAGCAAAAAAAATCTGATTTCCATTGTGCTTTATGGATGTCCATGTTCCGCTCTAACGTCCCCTTTGGACATGGGCTGGGAGGATGTTGGCAAGGTTGTGGAGTCTGGATGTACTCCTAGTAATCGTATTTAATTGAAGCTTCATAGACTTTTTCAATAAACCCATTTTGTGTATATATTTATATCATTCCAATATTTGAGACCACCTACCCTGGCCATGAATCCCTGCCTATGCCAAACGTGGAGATGATCGATGTTTGGGTGCCCAACAAGCTTGAAGATAATAGAATTAGGCCTGGGTTGTTGTTGCAGGCCCTGTTCAGCGTGTTCTCATCTTTGGAAGCGTATTAAAGGCAAGATAAACTACCCACCTTCATAATATGTTAAGATCTAACAAATCTCTTGAAATTAATATTTTTCTTTCCTAAAATAGGTATTTTAAAAAAAACACATTGAGATTTTGTGGTTTCTATTCCGTCGTTAATTACTGGTTGATTTCTTCTTGTTTTGTCTCCGGTTTTGGTCCTTTGGGTTTCTGTGGATCTAGGTACTGAGTGAATAAATACTTTTAAGCCTTATTGTTGCATCTAGAGGTTGGGATATGGTAAAATTTATAGATTTGTGGGCTTACTGTATTCTGGGAAAAGTTTAAAAAGAAAAAAAGAAAGAAAATAAAAATAAAAATATTAAATTTTGTTATTTCTTTTAGGAATACATTAAACCCACTTTCCAGGTTCAGTGGTTACTATCAAATCGATCATCCATAAAATTGTTAATGGGAATCAGCTGTATTCGAGGAAATGTAACTGTGATGGATCAAGTCAAAACATAGGGTAAGAGATATAATTTTTTGTGTGTTGCTATATTGGTTGGTTGTAACCATATTTCCCCTGAGTTATATTTTGTTTCCTTTTATGGAAAATACTTTGTTAACTCCGTGACTTACCAAGATGTCTGAGATAATGCTGGTAGTGGGGTATTACTATATTGAGCATGCGTTGTGACTGTTATTAAGGGATTTTATCCTAAACCCATCTAAAATTTATCAAGCTTCGCTTGAAGCCATGATTTGCTTATGGTTGTGTGTGTCATTTAATTTTTACTTAGCAGTAATATGGCCTTACCTTTTTATGTTATTAACACGGTTGAAATATACCAGATAATAGACATAGATTGCTATATCATTTTTTTTATCTAACTCGTTGTTTTTAATTGTTAATATTGTCAATTACAATTGGTTGGTCCATATATTGATAAATATCCTGATGACGTATGATGGGAGTTATTGTTAAGGAAATGGAATCTAATAACATGTGTAGATGCATAGGTTAGAGTGGTTTTTGAATGTGGTAACAAGAGTTACTTTAAAATAACTTGGGATAGAAAGTGGTAATTCTTCCTTTTAGACCGAACCTTTAGATCTTTTAGGAGGGTTATAAATCCAGAGTGTTGTGAAACTTGGAAGCATGCTTTAGAATACTTACTTGCATAGTAATCTTGAGTATTTTGAGGTTTGCCACTTTTCTGTGCTTGGTTCTGCAAACTAACTAGGCTGCTAAGCAATGTCTAATGCAGACACTACAACCATCCCATCCTCTTACCCTTAACAATTGTGAGGCCACCTTTAGTTATGAAAGTAGTTATTATAGGTTTAAATATCATTTTTCAATCGATAACTTATGTGATTTCGGGATGGGACTCTCCTTTTCACTAGAATTTTGTTTCTAGGTTTGGGCCAATGGCTCTTTTGGAATGCTTATTAAGCTAGTGTTGTTTTGGAGGAAATGTTTGTAACTAGTGTATATTTGACTTCTTTTAGATTTTTTTGAGTGATAGTTACATATTATATTTCAATCATATCTATGCTTACATGATTGAAATTCTAATACACTCAACCTTTCATGTGTAACTGATTAAACCATGTTCCTCCTCAAATGATTGCTCAACATTTGCCTATTTAGCGATCAATAATCATAACCAGTGATTTTGGTATCTCCTGGCAATTTTTTTAGATTTTTAGTTGTATATTATATTTCAATCATATAATCTATTGGATTACATGATTAAAATGCCAATACATTCGCCCCTTCAGTTCTAACTCATTAGGCTATGGCCCTACTTGTTTGGGTGTTTAACTTTGATGCCTTCGAGATATTATTATTTCTGTAGCTTATGACTTCCTTCTTAGACATCGTGGTAGAAAATTTTGTGTTTTTCTTAAAGGTTAATTAAGAGGTTAGAGTGTGGATCCATTTCTTGAAACAAAATGTTTCCTTTCATGAGGTTTTTTAAATTGTAGCATATTATTGTTATGTGTAGTCTTATCTTGCTCAGTTCTCATGAACTGACTCTTGTGGAACATTTGTTGTAGATGGCTTATGCGAGTAGATGAGAGATAGACTTGTAGATTTTTGCATCAACCTCAGTTGAGAAGTTCTTTTGCATGAATTATTTTATGTTGTTCAACTTTGGATAAGGTCCAGTGGAAATTTTTAGAAGAGGGCCAATGTCTTAGTATAACATGTTGTGGATTATGTCATCTTAACTTTGGAGACCTTGGATTGTTTGGCTATCATGGAAAATATAAGAAAATAGGATTACCGCTTTGTTGAGTGACCTTAATGGGTTATCAGAATTCTAAGAATAGTTTAGCGTTTCTTGATCAATGTTTTTACTCTCTTGTTCCCTATTCATGGTTCATTAGAGTTGGTATGTCCCTTTGGGTTGTGCTTTGTGCTGGGAAGAATTGATGTAACCTTGTGTTGTTTTCGTAAA
This sequence comes from Taxus chinensis, assembly GCA_019776745.2. Lineage (NCBI taxonomy): Eukaryota > Viridiplantae > Streptophyta > Pinopsida > Cupressales > Taxaceae > Taxus > Taxus chinensis. Next base: position 189,108,023 of record CM034152.1, read on the forward strand.
TGAGTATTGTTAAACTTTACCCTTGAGAATAAATGTTGAGTTAAACCTTTCTAAGACTTAGTAATAATGTGTTATAAGTAAAATAAAATGGGTTGGTTAATCCTTATAGAAGTTAAACTAAAATTTATATGCAAATAAATTAATGTAGAGGTGACCTACTGGAGAACAAGTAATTCCATAAGTGATCAAAGATGAAACTATCCTTTGTAAAGTAAAAATTATATAACTTGATATCCCTAGCTAAACTAGCGAACATTATTCTTTCATGGTGAATTCTTAATTGATATTATGCCAAAATCAATGCTTAGCTTTCGGAAGATAATGAAGTTTTTTAAAGTAGGAGGGAAATTGTTTAAGAAACCCTTTGATCCCTCTCTCTCTATCGTCTGAAATGTAAATGGTTTACCATGGAAAACTTAATCAAGAAAAGTCGAAATAAAACTTTTAAATAATCTTGATAAATTATTAGCCTCAATAAAAGACTGAGTAATAACCCATGGGACCCCGAAGTTGAATTCTTTTGACCTGGTTCCCACTTAACCCTTGCTTGTTTCATTGTAACCCCTTCTTAAGTAATGTTAATCTTTAGATCCTTTAGCAAATACGATTACTATTTTGAACCTGAAAAGGGACTTCACCTCAATCAGAGATTGTGCTTATCACTTGTACCATAGAGGTGTGGAACATGTCCCAGTGGCTTGTGTAAGATTAATTAACCTTGCGGGAAATGTAAAATGCTCTTAGATCAACAAGTTAAGCAATTTATTACCTTATTATAGAATGTTTATCCTTCAGAAAATTTGATCCTAAGATGATTAGACAACAGTAGGAAAGAAAGAAGTTCACTTTTGTAATAAGGTTTGCTCAAATTAAAACATGAATCTCCTTGATCTCAAAGTCAGGTCTTGAAAGATGTTCTGGTAAATGCATAACATTAAAAGATGTCACACCATGTGATGTCCTGAGCCGTAACTATGTATTGTGGTTGGTCTCTTATGTTGTGCCTTGTCGAAGAGTTGAGTGAATTGTCCTTGATGGGTGTGAATGTTACCCTACCCTTGTGGTCATCCTTGTATCAAGTTGTTCACAAAGTTAGTTGTAACCTTGGTGACGACATGTTGTGTCGTGTTATATGTCAAACAAGTCAAAAAAATTAAGTTATCCTGTATTTTACTGTGTTGTTTAGTGTGTGTAGATTTGCAGGTCGTTACATGTTTGTTGAATTCAGGTAATAAACAGATCCAGTCTGCACCACAACAACAATACAAATGTTAAAAACATTGACAACAAAAGACAGAGATCACCAAAAAGAAATCACGATACCGTCCGGATACAGAATATGGATATTTACAACTTAAAACTTTACATGATGAATTTTTTATGAGTTTGATCAATACCTTCAAGTCTAAGCGTTTCTCCCACCTAAAGGGAGGTAACTAGCTTTGACTCAATTCCAGGAGATCAAATTCTACTAAATCAGACTCGCTTGAGTATGAGGAATATGATGAATTTATGATCTTTCTTTCCTTGTCATTAGCTTCCTTTCCATTTAGCGTTTTGCTGGCTCTGTTATAACCCATGTTTCATCAAATATGTGAATAACAGTGAGCCTCACAGGCTTTGCATGTAGTTATCCAAGTAAATCCCCCCACTTCTACTGTCAACTGTTTTAAAAAATAGAAGAGGAACATGAAAATACGGAAACGATTGCTATGGTGGTTATTATACCCATATTTGATACGGTCATAACCGTGGTAGGAGATTTATAGGCCGTGAGGAAAAAATCTTTTCCTCAAACTCCTACTGCATGTTAATTTCTTTTATGTCTAATTCAATTATATACTTGCAAGTGTTCATTTTGTCCCCACATTTTAAGGAAATTCTCGTTGGCATTTGCTTATGACTTTTTGTATTAAAAGGGCAACATTTAATACCGAGGAATGAGGTATTCAATTTGAAATAAATAACTACATCGGGCCTTAAACGAAATGGTACGATTTTCGACGTTATTAAGACATCTCAACAAACCATTTGAAATTTCTTCATCGGAATTTACACTTTTATATATATATATATATATGAATATGAGATAATCTTCTCGGTTGAGTTTATAGCCAAGCACGTTTGAATAATTTCGAACAGGTCTTTTATTATTTTTCTTTGGTATTTAAATCCTTATTGCATTTAAGAATTTCCATAAAAAGTTTTTTTTTTTATGAGATAATCTTCTCGGTTGAGTTTATAGCCAAGCACGTTTGAATAATTTCGAACAGGTCTTTTATTATTTTTCTTTGGTATTTAAATCCTTATTGCATTTAAGAATTTCCATAAAAAGTTTTTTTTTTCATTTACTTTTTTAAATATATATATATATATATATATATATATATATCATATTGATCGATGAATTTAATTTTGTCATGATTTTTAAATTGAAAAATACATTTTTATTAACAAAAATTAAAGTACTACAATGTTAATTGTATAAAAAATATGGTGAAAAGAGTTACAACCCAAAATCCCATCAAGGCCTTAAGAAAAAATTTGCTCACCTAAAAGAAGCAACATAAAAGGTGAAGAAAAAGGATGAGCGTAAAACACTGGTGTGTTCGCTGAGAGTGTTTGTAGTTTAACATTCAACCACAAGTAAAAAGTGCTAAACAATCCACGATTTAACTGTTGACCATTAAATACAGTAGAAAATCATGCGAACACACCAGCTTGATAGGGCCTTCCAAAGAAAAACAACCAAACCATCACAAACAGATGACTTCACTATTACTTTTTAACATTTCTTTTTTACTTTAGTCCACCCCTGAAGAGCCAGTTCTACAACAATCACTTATAAACCCGAGTTATGAATTTTACTAAAAGATAGGTTTTTATCTCACTCTAAATTTTCAGATTCAATGGCTATCTTCATTCTACATACTGCTCCAAGTTCTTTCACAACTAATTCTCTTTCGAGAATATCCCTAAAAGATATCACTTCTTTTAGAACCTCTAATAATTGATTTATATCCTTATACTAGATTTTTGTTCCAACATATTCCTTTTCTCCGACTCTAAGGTGTCTACAACTTTTGTACTCATTTCATCTTTTACTTATAAAGGAAAAAATTCATAGGCCTACTAAACTTTAGGTCTGATAAAATGCCCTTTTTCCTTTTAGGATTCCCTTGTGCTGGAGAACATTTTCTTGGAGATGACATGTTTGATGAGAAAACAAACACATAAAGGCTATATTTTCATAATCCTCTATTTTGAACCAATGGAACTTACTGAGATTTAAAATCAACATGAACTATAACTAGATATTAAGGGTTGGTCTTCTTGTGGTGTCTTGTCAAAGAGAAAAGTAAACTGTCCTTGATGGGTGCTGAATGTTTTCCTTGTTTTTTTACTGGTCATCTTCATGTCGAGATGTTCAAAGAGTTAGTTGTAGCCTTTGTGACCACCGGTTGTGCTATCCTATACTTCGAACAAGACATAAAAAATTTATCCTATATTTTTCTTGTTGTCTTGTGTGTCTGAGATGGTGGGTGCTACTAAGGTAGTGGGGGTTTTGGGGCATGGGGGATCCTTGGTTGACCAATGCATGCATTGGGTCTACTCTGTGTAGAGCCACCTCCTCACCCATAAAAATCAAAATAATTTGAGACCTCGTTAAGCACGAACTCGCAATATAATTTCTTCAAAAAATAGAGAGGAGCCTCATTGTTGTTGCATGGTGGATAATCAAAAATCATCCACCATCAGTTGTAAAAAAATTCTTGATTCGATCATCGTAGCACCAATGGATTAGGAACTGTTTGCAAGTAGGTATGTGGGCATTGGTTCTCGAGTAAGTAAATAATGCACAAATATGGTCTTTTACAAAAAAAAAAGTCTTTTACGGCTGCATGGGATAATTTATCCCCATATCACCACCTCCAATCACATCTAAAGGTATTCCATCTATCTATTTGGTTGGTTGTGGAGTTGACTTTGCTAATAAATGTTTGTAATGCGTTGGCTAAAGTCATGCAGGATGGATTTGTGGCATGATTTTGTCTTTTGTCAAATTCTTCCAACAATATCAACTTCTATTCATGTTGGTTCCATGGGGACAGAAGGAGCCACACGAGGTGAATCTAGGTTTAGAGGAGGGTTTTGAGGAATGTTTGTAGGGTTTTGAGGAATATTAGAACTATTTGCAGGATTAAGAGCTTGCCGAGCAACTGACAAAACAAAAAAAATGTATACATAAAAAAAAATTGAAAAACCTGCGAAAATCACAAAAAAACCTAAAATGCAAGAAATTTGATCAAAATCGAGGGCTTACCTCTTCGTCTTGTTGGAAATGTTGAAACTTTCACGATCCAGAAGTCCGATGAGCAATTTTATGGGGGTATTCAAAGCTCAAATGTCAAAGGTCTAGGAGAAATCATAGTTCGTAGAGGAAAAATGGGGGAAAGTGAGGATTCACGGGTCTTTTTTTTTGTCTCAGAGGATCACAATCAAGGTTTTAGGTTAGGAAATCACAAAACCTGTGGAAAAAATTCCGTGATTGTGGTACCTAAATTTTAGGTTTTTATGTTCACTTAATTGTCCACCAACTTATTGCACTTACCGTAGCAGGATAAAATAATGGAATTAAGTTAGAAATATTTTAAACAAAAGTAGTGGAACTTAGTAGGAGGATCTAACCCATATTAAATTTGTAGAAATAAATCTGTAATATTTAATTATTAAATTGGGTCCGACTACTCTAAATGTGTGTATAAATTATTAGACGGGAATTAATTAAACATAGCTAATGTTATTTCCCTTATCATTTAAAAAAAATCCCTAATTTTTCCTAAGTGATTAATGAAGTTACAGTGTGGTTTTGTTGATTTGAAATGTGAGTGTTACATCCATGCAGACTCAGAGTCCTAAAAATAAGGAGGTTCTTGAAATTCTTCTTCCTACTTTGAGGGGACCTTTCTCTTTTTGGTTGTCGGATTCTGGGTTTTGGCTTGTCTTCTTGTTTCTTTCTTATCACTAAAACAAACAAGATCTTTTTACCATAATAATTCCACAAATTACCTACTGTAACGCCCACTAAAATAACCCATTTGAAACCCATGAACAACCTAGGTTTAGTTAAAAAATTATGCAATTTTTTATAAAAAAAGTGTTAACGACCAAAGTCTCAAGGAAAATTAAATTCAACTGATAAATTTTCTCATTATAATAATTACTAATTCCACATTATAAAGCAACAGGTGTAATAAGTCCACACCTAGCTCAAATCTCCTTAGGGATTAATTTAATCACTGATTACATTGACATTTTAGGTAAATATTACCTGATTAAAATTTAAGGGTTAAGGAACCAAAAAAATAAAATACCCAAGTTATTTAATTCCACAAGATCTAATACAAGAGCAATGTTTAATTACAGTGGGGGAAAAGAATACATATTTAAAATCATTAGAGTAAATTCTTACTTACCCACTCCTAGAACTCAGTTAAAGATTCAATTTGATTTCTCCCATAATTAACGCAATTAAAACTTCTTGAAAACATTCCCATTAGATAGGAAAATTTCTCACATTTCTGGTGATATAAATAAGTCCTCCTAACTCCTCATATTTCTCAAGTTATGGACCTGCGGAACTTGGGGTGAAAATTTTCCTAGCGCGATCCTGCGGGCCTCGGGAGGAAACCTTTCCCCAACTCAGGTCTATAGACTTCGGAGAGAAAACTCACCTGGAGGAGAGAATCAGACTGGAAAAGTGGGGAAGAAAAATTTTCCCAGACATGGGCCGGCAGAGCGGGGAAGGCATTTAGCACTTTTTCCCTTTTGGGACAAAAATCGCATTTTACACCCGCACCTCCACCAACGCCCAGTGAAGCCACATGGCAAGACCTGATTAGCTGCGGGTGGACGAAGCTACGGTTAAAACAGACAAATTTTTCCAACTTTATTTTTGAAATTGCTTAAGGTTAAAACTGATTTGAGCCTCCGCCGATGCCCAATGAAGTAACTTGTCAATCTATGATTGGCTACAGACATGGGGGCCGTGGAGGAAAAGTTGCCAAATTAACTTTGTCGACTTAGATTAGTTTTAGACAAAATGAAGGCTTGCGGATTAGCAGAGCAGTGGGAAACTTTATGAATTTGCACCTTTCCAGAAAAAAAAAAAAAAAAGAAATTTTTATCTCGCGGGTCCGCCCAATAATATTTTATTCATTTAAAATTTGACAGTTAGATTATTTTGAGCCTGAAATGAAGTAAAAACTTCAGAAGCCCATAACTTTCGATTGGGAACTTGGTTTTTGGAAAATGAGGAATTTCTAGAAAGCTCTCAATGATCTCTTTGCACATAAACCTTCGGAGTTTGATTTTGATAAAGTTTAAAGGGTCAAATTTGACAAAACATCTTTCTGTCACTTAGAAAGTGATCTGGTATTTTTAACTTATCAATTTTCTTCAAATTTGTTGTTAATTATTTTTCCACTTTCTAAATAGGCATGGAGGATTTTACTTGGAATATTTTGGAATATATTTCAAGGGTTAAATTGTTTGATTGAAGATCAATTCAAATTTCCCCAATTTAACAGTAAAAATGACTGATAAATTGTTTGAGCCCCATTTTGAAAGGTTCTATGAAAAATTCTTAAGTATTATAGTTTGTGTGGGATCATTTCGATATTTCTTAGCTTGTATTAATGTTTCAAATGTCTTTCCTCGTCGGCAAGGTTGTTCTGTATATTTTCTAATAGTTATTTGCCAGTTTGAACATGTGTAACAAAGATCTAATTCCAAAAGATCTATTTTCCATTTTCTTCTTCCAAGTATTAGGATACGTTCCAATTCCAATCTAACTCATTAAGTTGATTCGAATCAACGTATTCAAAAGCCAAATTACAATTATGATTTTCAAAACTTTCATTTCTAAAGAACATAGCATTATGGCATTTCTTCATACGTATTCACTTTTTCATCCTTCCAACAGATATTTCAAATTAAATTCATTAATCAGATTTCCAATGAAAGCAATATCACTTGAACAAAGTAACCACTTTTATTTATATAGATCAAGTACACCTTTACAATCACAACTCTTTCTCATTACATTCCTTTTTATAAACAGAATACAGTGTAAATTTATTTTACATTCAAAAGGGATTTTATTTCTAAAACATAGTAGCTCTTCAGCACAAAATGTGTATGAAAATTGTCATCCAAATCAAGTGGGGAAATGGATTACAAAAGTAGTTTCGCAACGGATTTTCAGAACTTTGTCTTCTTCCTCAATTGCAATATACATAATAGAATTTCTTCCACGTTTATTCAAAACCAGAGAAAAGAGTGTATCTCTTTCACAATTCAATTTATAACTTTCATAGCCCATACAAACCATCTTTCCATCACAGATAATGTACAACTTCATCCACTTCAAAGTGGGAAGGGTTACAATAAGTAATAATCTCAACAAGGACTATAAAAATTTTGTTTTTCCTCTTCTCCAGAACAACAACATGAATATCCTCCATTTTTCTCTATTTCAATTTTATCACAACAAAATAGGGGGAAAGGCAATGCTCTCCACCCAACAAGGACATCCAATGAAAATGAGAAGTCATCCTTCTTCATTGGCCACCGAGCCTCAACCATAAAGCAATAAAAGATGTGATCGAACTCATGGCAACAACAGGCTTCCGAAAAACATACAAGCAGAATTTTCATAAAGAAACAAAGTCTCAAACATAATGTAGTTTACAACTACATTAAAACATGACAAACAATACAAACAAGAAAGAAGCTATAGGGGATGGTGCTTATGCCTCCCAAATATTAAAATGGGTATCACCATCTAAGAACAACCCACCAATATATATATGAATATCATTTCAAAACCCTGTCATGCCCTTATGCCTCCCCCAGGTACCCCTTATTCCTCACATTTTCTTATGTCTCCTCAACTTGTTATGGCACCCCATAATGAGTAAACAAATGCAAGCTATTTCTTTGTAAGGTGGAACCCATATTCCAACTCCCTCCACCCTTATACCTCCCTAAAACTACTTGTGCCTCCCAAAAAATAACCCCATATTCTTCTTGTACACTATTCCTAGGCCATCTACCCAACATCCCACAATATATACCAAAAAATTCACACAAGAACATTTACATATATAAAAGAGGAGCATTTCAAGAGCTAAGATCATACCTCTCCATGATGGAGTCGTTCCAAGTTCCAAAACAACAAGCTTAATGCCAGTGCAAGCAATCCAAAAGAGCCAAGCACAAGCATGCAACAATATTTCAAAACTTCTCTAAGAAAGATCTCCTAAAACAGCAAGAAAAATTCACCCAAAATGAAGTATGCAAAACTTACAGTAACCAAAAGAGTGTAAAAACCCCCAAACAATAAAATGAATTCGAATATATAGAAGGGGGGAGAGGAGAGAGGAGGATGAGGTGGATCTTTGTAGGAATGACACATCACACATCCTCAACTCCTACTCACAAGTCAAGTTCAATCTCCAAGACACAACAAATAAGCAGGTGAATAAATGGCAGTCTGTACTTACTCACTCAAATCAAGCCCATAGCTCAAAAGGACCTGAAATTGAATTTCAAGCAAGAAAGTAAAAATTTAAAGCATTGATCTTAGGCTTACAAAAATGCATAATGAAAGATATATTTAAACTCTCCAACCATAGGTGTAAGGCTGGTATGCAACTTTGAGGTGTATGGGACAAGTTTAACTTGACCCACAAGCCTCCAAAATAAGCCTCCACGGACAAATTCGAATTCTAAAGAAGATGAACTATTTCATACTCCAAATTTTACATACACATCTCTTACACATCACTTACACATTGCTTACACATATCTTACAACATTTAATACAAGAGTCAACTAATCCAATAATTACTTTCTTATGACTGAATTTTAGTTAATTTATTTTAACAATATGATTACTTGCATTATAGTACTACAATTTATTTAAATAAAAAGGGGGTAAACACATCACTTAAACAAACACATACAAACATCATTAAAAAGGAGCCAAATAAATAAATACACATAACCCTTGGTCACATTTATAGGTGATCCCCCCATGGGAATCCCTAACAATCAATCCACACACACACACACACACACACATACACACGAAAAATACAAGTTGCCATGGTGACCTTGTTGAATTCATCTAGAATTCCATTGTCGTTGGTCTCCAATCCCCCTGATGTTTGTTGTGATATTTTTAACCTACACAAAAAAAATTACCTCCTTCGACCTCGTGGCCATATCAAAACATCCAAATGAATATAAATGTACTTTCAAAATCATCAATATATATATGAATCACAACAATATCAAGGCAACCAACAATATCATTTACAATTTTTTTAACAACTATACGATCATCAATATTGACTATCAATTTTCTAGATCTACTCAATATATCCAAATATCACATGTCCGAACAACATCCATATATATATATATATATATATATATATATATATATATATACCATGTATAGATAGTATATCATATGTCAACATCTATATAAAGATGTCTCTATTAATCAGCATGCATCATATATGAATCAGAGTCAGCAATAATCCATAATCTGACATCTTAACACCCTACTAAATCAAAACTATAATAATGTCCATAATATAGTCAGCAATATCATAATCATTATCAAAAGTGTCGAAAGGGAAGTGAGCACTACATTTCCTTCCCCTTAGACTCGAATTCCTCCTGGAAGTCATTAAAAAGAGAGATAGGAACAAATGCAATAGAAAAAGGATCACTCCCATTATGGGATTGCTTGCTTCAAACAAGTGTGAGTATATAGAACCTAAGTTTGGTCCAATGCAATTCAGCAATAAGAAGGGATATTGTAAGGGATGAGTTCTAAAATTTCTGCATGCAAGGCTAGGAACACTTAAATCTAGAGAGTAAATTTAAGCTATCAACCAAGATACCACAAATAACAATATAATATGAAGAATTAAAAAGAGTCTTAAGAGTAACCACCAAGTAGAAGAATAATAAGGAGAATTCCATGAGTTTGAGAATGACCATATAGTTTCCCAAGGAATACAACATACTACAATAATAAAACTTAAGGTTTTTAATAAGTTTAAGCCATGATTTCAAGGTTCGTTGTCTAGAAAAAGCTAGCAGAAATCAACTTTAACCAAATTTACATGAGGGACAAGTCTACTCAAGGTCCCACAATTTGAGGATCAGACAAGATGAGGTTAATCAACAAGGACACCTAAATCAGCAAAACATTTAAAATCAAGGAACTATTCAAGGAAAGAACTTCTATAACTCGAGAGTGTACAATTAACGTTTCATGGTAATACAAGTGAAGTCAAGACCACAAGGTTTCCTATAGTCTGATTTTTACACTTTTGTTTTAAGAACGAACACACCACACCAATCAAATCTAGAGATGTCCACCATTTAGCAGAATAAAAATATATGTCTCACTTAGCAACTAGCATAATAATGCAAGAGGAACCATAAATTACAACACAATGGGATTTATTTATCTTATTTCCTACTCAAGCTTGGAATAACCATAAAGAAAGCAAAAGAAACAGCAAGGAACACTCAAGGTTGCTAGGGAGAAGAACAAGTAACATGGGGTCCAACTAGAATCTAAGGGTGCATTGTATAAAAAATGAATAACATCATCTTGCACTTTCCATCCTAATGGAAAAGTGGAAACAATAAAAAGGTGACCCAAGAAAATATGAAGAAAAGAAGACTTCCCAAAGTTATTTTATATCCTTAACATATGTTTCCTTAAAATTACAATAACTTAGGTCTCTAAGGACAAGACAACACGCAAGGAGGTTGCTTCTTAAACAACAGATAAGTCTCAATCCAAAAGGACCACAACTCACACTCGTCAAGCTATGGGATGATAAGGGTATGATGACCCAAAAATCCCACAAGAAAGGCACATACATCTATGAATAAAAAAGTACTAAGAAACTAGAACACATTTCTATCCACCAGGTGTTTCAAAATTTCTGGGTAGGTGGACAAAACTACAGGTTTAACCATACATTGCACTCAATACACATAAATCTTACTTATTTTATAAATCAACTAATTAAGTCAAAAGTTGTAGTTTCGTTTGCTAAGCACATTCCTTTACGATTTTTCTTAATTAAATTTCCTCCTATTATGACATCACAACTTTTTGTTATAAGGACCACTAAGGGGGCATGATATCTCGCCATTCTGTATAGGCAGACAAACAAAATATTTATTCTACTCCTAGGGGAGGTAGATGGACAAAGTTTTTCCTTTTCTATTCTTCTACATGGTTTTTATTCCTTCTATTAATCTACCAAGGTTAAAGCAAGGACCATTTTCTCTTTCTATGTTCCAGTTTATTTGTTAAGCTTCAAGGCCAAATCTCCTCAATTACAGTTTTATGATGTTTGGGTGAATCCATTTGACCATTAAAAAAATTTAATGAGAAGGAACGGTAAACATATCACTCTATTACTTTTATGGGAGAGAGGTAATTCAACACATCACATTTTTAATTCTAGGGAAACAAGGAACGTTCAACATAGAAAGCACATTATTAATTTGGTAAGAACTAGGAACCAATCAACCAACATGGATCACAACAATATTTTGAGATTTTTTCCACTAATTACAAGTATCATAAAACATTCCTAGTGGGTTTCTACAAGTTCTCAAAAGATGTTACGAGGAAGACCCATTAAGGAAGCATAATTACTTTTACTGATCTACTAGGGTTTAACAATGTTTGTTATTTTGGCGAAAACATTTTACTCACTTGATAAGATAATGAAACTTTTCAAATCTACACCCATATTACCATAGGATACCACCAACCAAGCAATCAAAATGACAAGGAAATATTTTAACTATAAGAACACCACATAGTCATTAGAAGCGTCAAATGTAAGTAGACAATCAACCATCTTATTCAACATGGCTTTATGACCAAGAGTTACAGTTTTGCAATAGAATCACATTATAAAATACCACCGAGATTAAATTATCAAGGTCTAATTACACTATTATCACCAACTTCATGGTCCAAACGACTCAAATCATCCATAAGTGTCTCCACGTAATCCAAAATTAATAGGTCATAGAGTATTATTCATAGTAACTACAAAAAAGTTAAGAAAAGGGTAGACTTATTTATAGGTCAAGAGGGCAAACATACACGCTTAATTCACACACAATACTCGAATGGGATTAAATCTAGCCATAATTACCAAGATGCATACAATATTCAAGTCACTAATTAATATAATGAAATGAAGAACGCTTGATAAAACTTAGCATGCCATCGAAGAGAAGCCACTACTAGACAAACACTTTTACACTAACATCCACAGCTAGACAAAAGTAAACCGATCCCACCATAATTCATCAACCCTTAATTAAACACCTCTACTCCGACGAGGTTCAAGCTCTTATTGGATTGTAAGAGAATCACCACCATCACTAACAGGCTGCCTACTAGAACACACAACACAATGAACTCTCTTCCCAACAAGGTCGAGTAATGAAAAGGTCACTCTAAGATCCTAGATACACTCAAGGTTCCATGCATCTAAAACCAAGGAATAACTTTAAGCACCTAAGAGGACATTCAAAACACCTAGGGTCTACCCCCATATGACAAAATGTATGACTACAAGCAGCATAGAACCAGCTCATCATTATTTGAGAAGAAATCCACATAACGTTTAGCTAAGCAACCAACAATATAATGAGCTCTGAGTCACCAATCAAAATAAAGTCTAAGAAATATCGCCAATCAAGGAAAGTGGCTAAGTAGCTGCATTGCAAAGTCTGAAAATTCTTGCAAAAATATAAATAACTAGAAGAGCCTCAGAGCTTCTCAATCCAATCATAAAATAAGATGCTGGTCCTTGATAAAATGACATAAGTTTACGAATGTAAAATAAAAGATGTTAACACCACATTCACTTCGCAGCCCTTCATGGCCGCCAATAGGGATACTCCGCCTCAAGGTCAGTTCTAAGGACACATGCGCAGGATTGGGTCATAAACGAAACCCAGACTTATTGTCCACTCTCCCATATAAGTAACAAAATGAAAAACTAACAACTAGACCAAATTTCTTAACTACTGAAGGTAGGAAGCTCTAAGCAGCTTCTAATTAACTCTTCCCAACCCTAGGACACAACCACTATTGTCTAACCACAATATTTACACTATACAATTTATCATTCTAACAACTCCAATAAGGAAGGGTCTCAACAAAGGTCTTAACACATCATACAATTAAATCAAGTTTTAGGACATGTAAAACAACACGTTTTCAAAGGGGAACCAAGTTTCCACTACACTAGAGGTTCACAAAAATCAATTTAATTTGACATTCTTAGTTACCTACATTCAAACAAAATGCCACTGAGCGAGTACAAAAATTCAAACAACTCATTATTTTATTATTTTTTTAATTTTGGTAGTTCAAATGAGCAAAGTAATGTAATATTTCTTCATACGCAATTCTTTTTCAATTTTCAAACCAGTTTGTTTTCTTATATTCAAAAGTGTGTTAGCTTTACAGTTCATCTCTCAAGTTTTCTAGTGTGCCCAAGGGTCCAAGTTTTTGACCCATGGCTCTAATACCAAGTGTAACACCTGCCAAAACAACCCACTTGAGACCCATGAACAACCTTAGTTTAGTTAGAAAATTATGGATTTTTTTTAAAGTGTTAACGACCAAAGTCTCAAGAAAAATTAAATTCAACTAATAACTTTTCCCATCATAATAATTACTAATTACACATTATAAAGCAACAAGTGTAATAAGTCCACACCTAGCTCAAATCTCCTTAGGGATTAATTTAATCATTGATTACATTGACATTTTAGCTAAATATTCCCTGATTAAAATTTTAGGGTGAAAAGACCAAAACAATTAAATACCCAAGGTATTTAATTCCACAAGATCTAAGATAACATAACGGTTTAATTACAGTGGGGGAAAAGAATACATATTTTAAATCATCAAAGTAAATTCTTAATTACCCACTCCTAGAACTCAATTAAAGATTCAATTTGATTTCTCCCATGATTAACGCAATTAAAAATTCCTGAAAACATTCCCATTAGATAGGGAATTTCCTAACCTTTTCGGTGATATAAAGAAGTCCTCCTAACACCTATATTTCTCAATTTATGGACCGACGGAACTTGGTGTGAAAATTTTTCAAAGAGCGGCCTTGGTGAGGAAATTTTTCCCCAACTCGGGCCTGCGGACTTCGGAGAGAAAATTCACCTGAAGGAGAAAAGAAGACCGGCGGAGCACGGAAGTAAACTTTTCCTAGACGCGGGCAGGCAGAGCAGGGAAGGCATTTAGCACTTTTTCCCTTTTTGGACAAAGAGCGCATTTTACACCCGCACCTTCATCGATGCCCAGTGAAGCCACATGGCAGCACCTGATTAGTTGCAAGTGGGTGGAGTTGCTGTTAAAATGTACAAATTTTCCCAAATTTATTTTTGAAAGCGCTTAAGGTTAAAACTAATCCAAGCCTCCACCAATGCCCAATGAAGGCACATGTTGATCAATGATTAGCTGCAGGCAGTGGGGCTGTGGAGGAAAAGTTTCTAAATTAAATTTTTACACTTAGATCAGTTTTAGACAAAAGGAAGGCTTGTGGATTAGCAGAGCGGGGGGAAATTTCATGACTTTGTACGTTTTCGGAAAAAAGAAAATGAAGGAAAGTTTTAGCCTGCGGGTCCAGCCAAGAATATTTTATTCATTTAAAATTTGACAGTTAGATTATTTTGATCCTGAAATGAAGTAAAAACTTCAAAAGGCCATAACTTAGATTGGGAACTTTGTTCTTGGCAAACGAGGACTTTCTGGAAAGCTCTCATCAACCTCTTCGCATAGCAACCTTAGGAATTTGATTTAGAAAATGTTTAAAGGGTCAATTTTGAGAAAATGTATTTCTGTCACTTAGAAAGTGATCTGGTATTTTTAACTTATAAATTTTGTTCAAATTTATAGTTAATTATTTTTCCACTTTCCAAACAGGCATGGAGGATTTTACTTGGAAGATTTTAGAATAGATTTCAAGGGTTAAATTGTTTGATTGAAGATCAATTCGAATTTCCCCATTTTAACAGATAAACGACTGAGAAATTGTTTGAGCCCAATTTTTGAAGCTTCTATGAAAATTTATTTAGTATTATAGTTATTCTAGGATCATTTTGATCTTTCTTAGCTTGTAGTAATGTTTCAAATGTCTTTCCTAGTCTGCAGGGTTGTTCTGTACATTTTCTGATAATTATTTGCCAGTTTGAAACTGTCTAACAGAGAAGTAATTTGAAAGGATCTATTTTCCATTTTCTTCTTCCAAGTATTAGGATATGTTCCAATTCCAATATAACTCATTAAGTTTATTCGAATCAACGTATTCATATTCCAATTTTCAAAACTTTTATTTCTAAAGACCATAGCACTATATCATTTCTTCATACGTATTCACTTTTTCATCTTTCCAAAATAGATTTCAAATTACATTCAAAAATCAGATTTCCAATGAAAGAAATATCATTTAAACAAAGTAACCACTTCTATTTATATAGATCAAATACAACTTTACAATCATAACTCTTTCTCATTACATTCCTTTTTACAAATAGAATACATAGTAAATTTCTTTCACATTCAAAAGGGATTTTATTTCCAAAACATAGTAGCTCTTCAGCACAAAATGTGTATTAAATTGTCATCCACATCAAGTGGGGAAATGGATTAAAAAATTATTTTCGCAAGGGATTTTTAAAACATTGTCTTCTTCCTCAATTACAATATACAGAATACAATTTCTTCCACATTTATTCAAAACCATAGAACAGAGTATATCTCTTTCACAATTCAATTTACAACTTTCATAGCCCATACAGACCATCTTTCCATCACAGATAATGTACAAGTTCATCCACTTCAAAGTGGGAAGGGTTACAATAAGTAAAAATCTCAACAAGGACTGTCAAAATTTTCTTTTTTCTCTGCTCCATAACAACAACATGAATATCCTCCTTTTTTCTTTATTTCAATTTTATCACAATAGAATAGGGGGAGAGGCAATGCTCTCCACCCAACCAAGACATCCATTGAAACAGATAATCTGTCCTTCATCGGCCCTCGAGCCCCAACCATAAAGCAATAAAAGAAATGATCCAACTCATGGCAACAACAGGCTTCCACAAAACATACAAGGAACATTTTCATAAAGAAACACTATCGCAAATAGAAAGTAGTTTACAACTACATTAAAATATAACAAATAATACAAAGTCTTCATCAAGCAAGCCAAAGGAGCAAGAAGCTATAGGGGATGCTGCTTATTCCTCCCAAAGGGAAAGATGGGTATTAGCACTCAAAAACAACCCACCAATATATATATATATATATATATATATATATATTATGCCTCCCCCAAACCGTTTATTCCTTACAAACCCTGTCATGCCCAACCTCTTATGCCACCCCATAATGAGTAAAGAAATGCAAGCTATTTCTTTGTAAGGTGAAACCCAAATCCCAACTCCCTCCACCCTTATACCTCCCTAAAACCACTTGTGTGTCCCACAAAATAATCCCATGGTCTTCTCCTACACCATTCCTAGGCCATCTACCCAATAACCCACAATATATACCAAAACATTCACACAAAAACATTTACATATATAAAAGAAGAGCATATCAAGAGCCAAGCTCCTACCTCTCCATGATGGAGTCGTTCCAAGTTCCAAAACAACAAGCTTAATCTTAATGCAAGCAATCCAAAATAGCCAAGCACAAGCATGCAACAATCTTCCAAAAAATCTTCAAGCAAGAGCTCCCAAAACAACAAGAAAAATTCACCCAAAATGAGGTCTCCAAAAGTGAAGCAACCAAAACAGTGTAAAAACCCCCATCAATAAAATGAATTCGAATATATAGAGAGGGAAGAGAAGAGGATGAGGTGGATTCAAGTGGAATGCCCCATCACACATCCTCAACTACAACTCATAAGTCAACTTCAATCTCCAAGGCACAATAAATAAGCAGGTGAATAAATGACAGTTTTACGTACACACTCAAATCAAACCCACACCTCGTAAGGACTGAAATTGAAAACATGTAAGAAAGTGCAATTAAAGCATACAACTTGACTTACAAAAATGCATAATGAATGCTATATTTAAACCCTCCAACCATAGGTAATGTTGGCATATAAATTTAAGAGGTATGGGACAAGTTTAACTTGTCCCACAAGCCTCCAAAATCAGTTTCTAATGAAAATTTTAAATTCCAAAGAGGATGAAGTGTTTCACACTCCAAATTTTACATACATATCTCTTACACATCACTTACACATTACTTACACATATCTTACAACATTTAATACAAGAGTCAACCACTGCAATAATTACTATCTTATGACCAAAGTTAGTTAATTTATTTTAACAGTATGATTACTCATATTAAGTACCACAATTTATTTAAATAAAAAGGGGTGAACACATCACTTAACAAACACATACAAACACTAATAAAAAGGAACCAAATAAATAAATACACATAACCTTTGGTCACATTTAAAGGTGACCCCCCCCATGGAAATCCCTAACAATCAAACACACACACACACAAACAATACAAGTTGTCATGGTGACCTTGTTGAATTCATCTAGAATTCCAATGTGGTTGGTCTCCAATCCCCCGATGTTTGTTGTGATATTTTTAACCTGCAAAACTACAAATACCTCCTTCAGCCTCATAGCCATATCAGAACATCAAAATGAATATAAATATAATTTCAAAATCATTAATAGATATATATATCAATATATAGGCAACCAACAACATCATTTGCAATTTTATCAACAACTAATCACATTTCTAGGTCTACTCATATATATCCAAGTATCACATGACAATCAACAATATCAAATACACATGTCATGAGCAACTATATATCATCATCAATGTATAAAGTGTGAATTTTCTAATACTCAATATATGCATTATATATAAATCCTAGCCAACAATATATATATATATATATATATATATATATATCTATATATATATGTATATATAACCATGTCCAACAACATGTTAACATCGATATAAAATGTCTCTAGCAATCATCATGCATCATATATGAATTAGAGTCAACAATAATCCATGATCTGACATCTAACACCATACTAAATCAAAACTATAATAATGTCCATAATATAGTCAACAGTATCATGATCAATATCAAAGTGTTAAAGGGAAGTGGGCACTACATCTACAATTCGATATAAATGTAGAATATTTGTGGCATTTCTATGAAATTTTCGTTTATTCATGTTTAGGTATTGTGGATGTTCTAGTATTTAAACATAGTGATAATAATTTGTAGAGAGCTTACATACTTAAAACTTCCTCATGGAAAATCCACAATTTTAAAGGAAACAAAATAAACAATTATTATTGAAATATCCACCATATTTACACTTATGGAAATTTTTTTCAAATTAATATAAAAATTATCTTAATAATAGAATTGGAGACACGCTACATTATTGAAAATTTACAATTTTTACATATGATTAAAAACCTATAGAAAAATAAAATCAAAATATAATCAAAATATAACACTCGAATATATATATTTATGATAATATATATTAAGAATATTAATAATAAATTACAATAGTATTAAAATTTTAATTTAGATTACGTACAATTAGCACATTAACTATATATACTAACATATCTATTTTTAATTATTATATATTTATATTTAATTATTATTAAAATATAATAATGTTAACATGTCACATTTATAAACATAGTTACTTTAAAAATATCTCGTAAATTTATAATTATAAAAATTTAATATTATTAAAAATATCTATTTATCATAATATATTATAAAAAATAATTTAAAATAAAATATTATAAAATTACCGTGCATTAAATAGTTGTAAAATACTACATCATATCACAAAAATTAAATAATATGAAATTAGAGTATAAATTATACCTAGCAATTACCACCCTAAATACATATAAATGACATATATTTAAAAACTAAATTTAGAAACTCGTTCAAAAATAATAATAAAACTAAATTTAGAAACTCGTTTAAAAATAATAATTCATACCAAAAAAAATCAAATTAGATGAAATGTATAATTGTAATTAACAATACTTAATATTTTTTGAATAATAATTTTCAAATTAAACAATTATTTTAAAAATTATTACATAAGATTATTAAAACATTAATAATTCTAATAAATATTTAAATCAGTTATATTTATATTATTATCAATAAATTTTTAATATACATATAAATTTTTTATTATAAATAAATGTATAACTAGTAGTTGTCCATTAGTTATTGTATTTATTCGACCCATATCTTTGCCTGATTTTCTCCTATCCATCATTGACGTGTAGTGTTTAAATGGTTTTTTTGTATACCATTTGACAAGGCTTTCCGTAAATTGTGATATTCCCTTTTATAACTAGTTTATCTAGCTAATCGCTAACGCATTTGGTTGCCAATCAAGCGCAGTCTGTTTGTTTATCTTTCCTTTATAATTAATTTACCTACGCAATCGCTATCGCATTTCCTTACGGTATTGGCATGCACATTGACCTAATGGATGAACCACGTCTTTTTATAAAGCTAAATATACCATGCTGCACACAAACCAGGGTCGAATGTTAATGCTCCTCTGCGATGCAAGCGAGTGGGGTCATTTCCTCGATGGTCGACCTAGTTCGGCATTCCGACAATTCTTTTCATTATTTTTACTGCCGCTTTTTCTAGTTACGTGTTGTCTCCCTGTATAGACAAGGAAGAGGAAACTACAGTGGAGGAAGTGATTGTGGCACCTCTGCATTTTCCATCTTCTGAAATCGTTTAACATCCCTTGGAAGCATGGTATATGATTCGTGACTTCAACAACAGCAACAGACAGATCTCGACTGCTGGCCGCTATTTTAAATGAATTAGAAGATGTTCATTTATTGCCATCAGATCATTCTAAGAAATAAAAGGCAAGTTGATAAAATATATGGAGAGAGTTAACGAGAAGGAAGTAATTCCTATAGGAACTCTATCACTCCATCTTCCCTAGGATGGGTGCGATAATATTGTTTAAATTGGTTTGATGAGCAATCGGCTTTGTCTGTCACGAGCACTTGAATGTGGATGATGATGTTCATGTTGGGGGCAGAGCCTTTCCCAAGCTCTTCAACTGGACATCAAATATGGTGGAGGTAGGATTTCTTGATAACATAATTGTCATGATAAAGAAAATATTATAGGACATCACTTTTAATTTTTAAGGTTTCCGAGAACCATATTTTTTTTAGTTTACTCGATTCAAACACACCTGCTTACTGATTGAAAGGATCTGGATGGAGTATTTTAGCTTGGACTGGTTTCTTTCAACTGAACCATTCCGCCTTAGTAACATTTTATCAGGGACTTTTACAATCGCTTCATATATACAAAGGAATCAAGAAAACCATGGCGATTCTTCACAATCTCAACAGTCTAGTCAAGCCTGGAAAGTAACCATCAATTTTGTAACGACCCAAAAAAACACACACGAACAACACAGTGAAATACAGGATAATTTTTTTTTGACTTGCTTGACACATAACATGACGCAACATGTCGTCACCAAGGATACAACTAACACTATGAACAACTTGATACAAGGATGGCCATAAAGGAAGCACGGAAACGTTCACACCTATCAAGGACAATTTACTTTTCTTTTTGACAAGACAACATAGAAGTCCAATCACAGAACACACTTACAGTTAGGGCCAACCACAAGGAGATATTCTTGAGGGTTATTTATTTTAAAAGGACATCTTGCAATTCTTAGCTTACGTTTTCAAGGAGGCTCAAGATATGATTCGTATAATTCAACTTGCCAAGCCAAGTTTATTCCTTTGACACTAAGTAATTATCTTTAAATCTTCTCTATTATGAAATTTATTTGCTTAATTTGTTTATCAAGGAAAAAGAGTAATTAAATTCCACAAGGCCATCTGCTCACCACTAACGCTACTAAGATTCGTTCTTGCCCACAAGACAACATGGTTTTAAGTTCAACACACTTAAGAGAAGAGATACAAGGTGCCTTGAAAAAGGGTTAGAGGGAGAAGGTTGAGATGAAACATCTTTAGGACCTCATTAGTTATTGCCAGTATTTAATTGAAGCTAGAGCTCTTAACCAGAATTATCAACAACTTTACTTAGGCTTCGCTAAAATTATTAACAAGGAGTAAAAATTTACTTTCCAAATGGCAGTGAGAAGATGGTGAGGTCTCCAATTTTGTTTTCTCTGGCTTATTAAATCTTATCATCTTTAAACAACTAACAGTTCATATTATCTTAGGGTAATTTTACATATTTCGCCATAAAAGGGATAATGTTCACTAGAAGAGCTAGGGTTATCATGTTATAAAGTTTACTTGCAATGATAGTCTTGCCCTTGATTACTTAAAGAATTTCTTGCTCTCAAGTTGGTGACCCTTACGTTACTTTATTTGAATACAACTTTTAATTTAACTTCCAGAAGTATTAAACAATCCCATGTTAGTTTACTTATGACACTTTATTACTAAGTCATGTCAAGGTTTAACTCAAAATTTATTCTCAAGGCAAAGTTGTAGCAACACTCATTTACAAGAACAAAACAAGATTACATCAATTCTTAAAATACTGATATTCCAACAAAGTCACTCAACAACAATAACCAAATTTTCTTATAATTTCAATGATGGTCAAACAATACAAGGTTTCCAAAGTTCAGATGACAAAGTCCACAATACATTATACTAAAACATTAATCCTCTTGTAAACTTTCCACTGGACGTTAACAACAGTTGAACAACATAAAAAGGTTTCGAGCAAAGGAACTTCTCAACTGAGGTTGATGACAAAAGTCTACAAATCTATCCCTCATCTACACGCAAAATCCATCTGCAGCAAATTTTCTACAAGAGTCAGTTCACGAGAACTGAGCAAGATAAGGCTACACAAAACCACCATAACTATTATCTAACAATATCATGAAAAGAAGCACTTTATTACAAGAAATTGGTTCAAACCTCTAAACACTATTAACACATCAAGTTATAATAAAGTCTTCATCATGCCAATCAAAGAAGGAGAAGACCTTGTACTTCAGTTAGGAGTAAAAGCAACGAAAGTAACAATCATATGAGAATGGCCCTTGGCCCTATAAGGAGAAAACAAACAATCTAGCAAAAACAGAATTCCCATCAAGTAAGTAATTAAACCATAATTACAAGATTGAGATTTGATATATACACCAACCATCTAGAAATTTATCAAAGGTACCAAACGCATAGACTAAAATAATATATTTCTAAAAGAACAAAAGTTGATCGGCCCAAGAAAGGGGAACCACAGGTTTCAGAAATTAACACAAAAAGCCATGTATAATTGAGTTTCAAACCGGAAATCATTTAGAGTATACACACAACATAAATTTCAAAGTGAAGGCAAGTATACTAGTTTTGACCATTACTACAATATTTTCCAATCATCCAAGAAGGGTCAAAGTCTTACAGGCTAGTAGCAAACACGCGAGAGAAGAAGGGGGCTCCATCCAACAAGAGTATACAATAATGTCATCAACAAATTTTTATAACACTAAATATTTGCAAACCTCTACTACAATACTAATGTTTGGTTAATTTAAAATAAATTACCCATATCCCAAAACAACCATATTTTACGGCAACCCTTGGTAACACAGTCAACTGTCGCACAAATAGATACAAACATAATTTCTAAGTGACATTATCAAAACAAAACCTTCCGCTATGAATCCATAAGATTATCAAATGAAAGCTGAGTTTTTCCCGAAGATTAATCACATTTAAGGAAATTTCCATCACAAACTATTACAGTAATTACGTGCATAAAAATTGACCAATATTAATTAATAGCGTTAACATCACAAGGGAGAAAAATAATGCTAGTTAGGAAAAATAGAAGAGCGCCATCAGCAATAATTCTGAGAGGGGGATTAGACCAAACTATTCTAGTGTCAACGAGGTACTGGATTCGCACAATGAAGCTTCCAGCTTAGTTGATCCGAAAAGCTAGTTATGGTTCAAGTTGATAAGGATGGTCAAGATACTTCTTGAGGATGGCCTTAAAAGCCTAGAAACAAGATGAAAGATAGTATAAGAGTCTAAACACGCGAGACGGAAAAACACATTGCACACAAACCTTTTCATTCTACCAGTTTTAATACCAAAACTCTAAGCTGGCTAGCCCATGCATTGCTCACACAATCCTACAACCTTTCTTTCTCGATGCCAAAAGGTTATCAAAGGGACTTGCGAAGGGGCTAACAAAAAACGTCAAAAGACAACTTGGGTGCTAGGGAGGGCTTCATAGTTATCGTAACTTACTTCCATAATATCGAAAATACTAGTTGATCAACATAATAACTTGCAACTCAATCGCAGAGAAGAATTAATACATAAACAAACAGACGAAGGTCTATCATTTGAGTAAGAGAAACATAACATTCAGAGGAGAGGGCACACGCATCCTTTTGAACCACATACTGTCAACGATAAAAGCTAAAACAAGAAGAAACAAGCAGAAAGGGAAATCTCCCATCATGATATCCAATTGACAAATCAATGAAAGGAAAAGTGGTTCGATTTCACAATAATTTTAAATAAAATAACAGTAGAAAAGTGTAGAAATATCTTGCCTTTTTCTCCAGATTCCTATCTAGCTTCTCCCACAAAGCCCAGGTCCATTGAAATTTGTATGGAGGAAGCTTCAAGTGATTTTCTTGCAGTTCGAGACTATCACGCTTGGAGTCAGACTCATTTTCCAGATGGTAAGCGTTTGACATCTTCGTGCTCTATTCAAGACACAACTTTGGATTTCCATCCCTTAAAATCGAAACTGTATCCCCAGGGCAGTAAGGCTTGGCTGCCCCAATGCACAAAATACGTGGCTAAAAGCAGTTGCTACCATAGGGAATTTTCTGCCTCATGGCCCTATGGAAGCCTGACCTTTAACTCCATGCAGTATGTTACAGTGCTCGACTGCATGGAGTCTTCAGTATTTCCAGATTCAGATAGCAGAAAAATCTTCCATGGTTCCAACCTCTTTGCATTGCATTGATAATCGTCTAAAGCTGATCCTATTAACTTGTATCGCTGATTTGCTCTGAATTTGAACATAGACTTTCAAGGGCAACAGTGATAACCTCGAATTCTGGATCAACGATTAATTACTATCTCAAAACTTCAAACTTGGTAATTTTTTGGTTCAACACGTCCCCATTCAACTGATAGCCTCGGCTGATTTTCCAAACGGAACTGCTCATTTTCATATACGAGTATTACCTTTGCTCCAGGATTCATCTATTCCACTTGATCATCTCTGACCAAGTAATTACAATAATGGGATGGTGCATCTCCCACAAGGCATTCAGCAAGTCTCATTTGACGGCCCTGGGAAGCCATTCCTTCTGCCAAAACTGCCCATCCACCCACTTTTACC
This sequence comes from Taxus chinensis, assembly GCA_019776745.2. NCBI lineage: Eukaryota > Viridiplantae > Streptophyta > Pinopsida > Cupressales > Taxaceae > Taxus > Taxus chinensis. The sequence continues at coordinate 189,132,652 of CM034152.1, forward strand.
ACCATCGTAAGCCCACTTGTGCCAGACACAGACTGCAGGCTTTCGTGAATTCTCCGCCATTGATCCTAAATGATATCTGATGAAGCTCATATGGAGCTATCTAATCAATAGATGCCTTTGAAGACATATTCAAGACCGCTATGGCCTCTAAGTGAGGACTCTGAAGCTATGGACTGAAGTTTTGGCAAGACTTCTAGATCACTGAATGGCCAAGATCAATGCAACTGGCCTTTGCTACAATGGCAACCAGTGTATCCATTCCTCCAGGATTAGATGGAATCCTGCTACCTTATCTCCCAGACATTTTCCCCAGACATGAGATAGATCGTCCTGTGCCTGAGGGTGTGAACTGTCGCCATCGGTTTGCATGCTGTCATTGGGATTTTTGGTTTCACCGTAGATTGAGCACTTGCTACGGGCCAAGCTTGATAGGTAACAAAAATGATCTAAAGTTTGATCATTCTGTACAGCAAGGTGCAGACCCCGTATGACCTTCCCTGTTAAATTTCCCCCACTAAATAGTGCGGTGACTGGGCAGCTTCGCAAATTTAGTAAACATTTTCCACTGTATCTGATACTCTTCCTCCCAGTTACTGCAATCGACAAGTAAGCATAGAGTATCTTCTGATATCCTGGTAACTCTCTCACTGTCACTTAATCGATTTTGAGAAACATATCTATGACACTGAGAATCCTGAATTTGAGGATGCATTCGATACAGAACAGATAACAACATAGCTGGATAGATCCTACTTGTTAGAAGCATCTCCTAAGCTTGTACCATGCTGCAACTAGTAATCGTCCATCTTCATCCACTTCCCCTCCTATTCCTTGATCGCCCAGGAAGATGCATTGTCTACTCTTCTCTACTCGATTTGAACCAAAACAGAAACAATTCCTGGTAACCAATAGAATTGCAGACCTCCCAAAACATGGGTTTCCTTCCTCTCTAAGACGTGGCAGACAAGTGCATCAGGAAGTCAAAGAAAGTAGAGCAGGTCATAAAAGATACAGGTGCTTCCACCCAGATTGGTAACAAAGGAACTTTCCAGGCTGTAAAAGGAATGACGTAGCGCAACTAGAAAGGAAATTTATACCCAGCACTTGGCTACTCCAACCAAAGTCGATTTTGCAACAAAATCACATGATGGTCGCACTTGCCATGTAGAACAAGATCAACAAATGAGGCGGTGGGATCTTCCTAAAATGCACTTTCCAATAAAGGCCAGGTCTTTCAAGATAAAGGAGAATAAAAGCTGTGCACGCGGCCAGCAGTATGGGTTACGTGGTTAGGCACGGACAAACGTTTAAAATTTGGGTTGAATGCTCCAACATACACTGCCTGTGCAGCACGATTTTGAAAAAATCGCAAAAGGGTGAAACCTTAATTATACCACCAATGCACACAAGAGATCCAGACACGGCTCAAATCCCAACAAAAAACTCCCTGCTCATGCAGTCATAACAGGTCAGAGAGGAGGACTAAAAGGGTTAGAAGTTTGCAAATCAAAAATTTAACAATGAAAGCCACTTGATGGCAGACAATGGCATCACAACAGAAAGAGACAGGCCTCCTCACAAGTTTGCGTGAATGAAGGGTCGCTCAGTCGGTGAGAGTGGCCAACTGCCAAACCATAAAAAGGTAACTTCCACTGATTTAACCATAATAGAAGGATGACAATCGTCACGATAATGAAATCGATATAATTAGTAAAGTATCGACAACTAATAAAATACGATTATTATTATTTTATAAAATAACAATAATAATAATAATAATCCTATTAATAAGGATCGACAATACAAGCACGGTATAAGAGAACATGATTCTCAACTTTAACAAGGAAATCGTAACAGGCATTATAAGGGCCGGGTAACGACAACAACAACACGACACCAGCATACATGATGAAGAGGGAGATGATTGAGTATTCCCTGTGACCAAGGCGAAACCCACCAATGATCGATGAAGGCACAAAGACGTTCCATGCTTAGCACTTGATCGCCGAAGGATGAACAGGTGTAACGTAGAACAGGGCATTACATTCTCCTCCCCTTAAGAAAGCATCGTCCTCGATGCGACATTACACAGAGGGAAGGAAATGGTTCACGTAACCAAGAATAGGTAAAGGAGAAATTACACCCTATGGTTTAAAATTTTAGTCGATTTAAAGCACGGCCACAGGGTAGCCTTAGGAACATTTGGTAGAAATTTTAACTTTCAAGGTTCTGTGAAGATTGGCAGTTCTTTCTTATTTATTATTTCATTAGTCTCCTTTCCATTAACATTATTTCTTAGTTTAATTTCTTTTAAAATTTCATCATTGAAGAGTTTTGGTTTATTCCTTATTGTGGGTGCCCAACATGAACTGCTAACACAACACCCTATTAGGTTCACAAGACACTACAGATTCACAAGCACACAAGTATATACTTCATGATTGTATTACACCACAAAAAGGTTACTCAAATACGGAATAGAATAGGCACAATCCACATAACATAGTACTCGTCACACATCAATGACTGACATACCAAAATACTCAAACAAAAGAGTACTACAATCCACCAGACATTTCCTCAATTTGCATCAGATGAAAATTTCACATAACACCAAACAAATGATACAGGTATATAGTGTCCACGAGGGAATCAATGACATATCCACAACATCACAACACATATCCATCTGACATGAGTAACACATACATCAAAAGACCACTACCAAACATCACAATAACTCAACATATATCCTGAAACATCAACCATACAGACAAATATCATAAGCCTCCCTCAAACTCTTATGCCTCCCTCAAGTCTCTTATGCCTCCCTCAAGTCTCTTATCCCTCCCTCAAATCTCTTATGCCTCCCTCAAGTCTCTTATGCCTCCCTCAATCTCTTATGCCTCCCTCAATTAGTAATAATAAAATAATTTTCCTGTATGCACTCCCTCAAAGGGAGGCCGGTTGACCCTATGGTCCAAGACACATAGAGTTTGAACACTCCTAACCCAAGTGACATAATAACGCGTGGTTCAACAACCTGCTAGTTATCTGTAACTCCTTGGGGTGTACCCCCATACAACGAAGCGGGTCCATAGGTCCAACCATTCCATGGTGCATCCCATGACCCTATTCCACACATCACGACAATAGAACCAGCATAACAATCCAATCAAAGTGCCAAGTGGCAAAGTACAAGCCTTGGGCAAGGTGGTAAAAATTCCAAATTTAAAAGAAGACCCAAATCAAGAAAATAAATGGCCAAATAGCCATAGTTAGTATCAAAATCCCCATGTTAGTGCCACAAACCAAGGAAATGCCCAAAATTGTAAAGCATGGCAATCAAGAAAAGCTGCTGGTCCTTACAAAATAAAGTAAAAAGCTCAATTTACAAATAAAATCAACTTATAATAATGTCACATTACGATAACTGTGTGGCCTTATCTGGCCACCAAAGGGGTACTCAACGAGTTGCTAGCACTCGGAACATCGAGCCTCAGCTCGTAAATACATATCAATAATACAACTATCATCACCTCCATCTGAATCATCCCGCCACCACTTCGACAAGGCTAAACATAGTCATAGTTGCACTTAGGTTGTGTACATACAACCACATAGGGAGAGAGGAAAGAATCACATGTAATCTACTAAACCGAGTTTCGGCTCAAGTTATTGACCCATGGTACACCATTCCTCACTCTCAACATACACTTTACCAATTCCCGTTCAGGGTCGGTTAGCGTAAGGTTCACAACATAACATACAACAACATCACTAAGATAATGGTGGCACACACATAACTACCATAACGTCTTACATATGGTACATATACAAGGTAGATCACAATCATACATTCACTGGGTGTAACACACCACTTTACCACATTCTGCACCCAAAGTGCAAGCACCATACGATAGGGTTCATACACTCACCGTATGACCCCAAATCACAACATGAAGCATTACATATTTGCACAAATCATACATACGATGAACATAGTACATCACAACATAACATCCATTGCTACATAACAAGGTGGTACACACATTTCTTCAAAAAATGGTAAAAACATCATGATACAACTCATTTCTTTTAACATCAATCTAGTCATACAACACATTGATACACCCACATATCACAATATGCCAAAATTCTCCAACACTATGTCATCCACATTATCAATTCTTTTCACACCCACAAACAGTAATGTTTCACACATGAATTCTTCATAGAATCCCAAGAAGGAGAGAGAATACTCCCATCCCCAACACATCAACATGATCAAAATTACACACAAGGTGACATACACATCATGTGCATTCACAATATCACAATTATGACAAGAATCACATCACAAGTTTATAAGCACATTACTCTTCCAAATCTACCACCATCATACAAACCAAGTCATCATGCAGGTAAAATCATGAAACACCATCAGTCCAGTCCATGCCATCGGGATCATATAGGGAAATCAATCCGGCCAATAGGTTCGCCAGAGCATGAACCTATGGGCTCTGATACCAAAGTGTAACGACGCCAAAAATCCAAAACACGAACGAAACAGTGAAAAATATAGGATAATTTGTTTTTTGAAACTTGCAGTCTGAAGGACATAACTGACACAACAGGTAGTCACGCAAGGATACAACTAACTCTGTGAACAACTTGATACAAGGATGGCCATAAAGGCAGTACGAAAACGTTCCAACACCCATCAAGGATTAATAATTTACTTTTCTTTTTGACAAGACAACATAGAAGTCCAATCACAAACACATCTTACAATTAGGGCCAACCACAAGGAGATATTCTTGAGGGTTATGTATTTTAAAAGGACATCTTGCAACTAGCTTATGTTTTCAAGGAGGCTCAAGATATGATTCGTATGATTCAACTTGCCAAGCCAAGTTTATTCCTTTGACACTGAGTAATTATATTTAAATCTTCTCTATTATGACATTTATTTGAAAAGCTTAATTTGTTTATCAAGAAAAAGAGTAAGGTTCAAATTCCACGCCAAGTGCCATCAGAACTCACCACAAGGGAAGTGGAAGCTACTAAGATTCGTTCTTGCCCACAAGACAACATGGTTTTGCAAGTTCAACACACTTAAGAGAAGATTACAAGGTGCCTTGAAAAAGGGTTAAGGGAGAAGGTCGAGATGAAACATTTTTAGGACCTCATTAGTTATTGCCAGTATTAAATTGAAACTAGGGCTCTTAACCAGACTTATCAACAACCTTACTTAGAGCTTCGATTAAAAGTATTAACAAGGACTTAAAAGAATTACGACACTTTCCAAATGGCTGAGAGAAGAACTGTGATCTTCAAAATTATTTTCCCTACTATGATTAAGATCTAACTATAACCCCAGAATCTAACCATTATATTTACCTTTAAAGTGTTCTACTTAACATTTCCAACAATGAAAGGTTATGAAAATGTTCATTAGTACAGGCTAGCTGCGAGGGTATTCAGATGTATATAATTAGCTTGCAATGAAAGACTTCCCCCCCTTAATACAAAAAATGTAACTTCATTATTATCAATTGGTGATTTAAACATCTTGAATCATTTTATTTTATCTTTTTAACTTTGCCGAGGGTTTAGAACAATCCCATGTTAATATACCTATGCAATTGCTAAGAGGCATTGAGGGTTATAACTCAAATTTATTCTCAAGACCTGTTGAAGCAATTACTTAACGAGAGCCTTATGCAGGTATCGTTCATTAAAATACTGATTCTCACACAAGTCTTCAAACAATAACTACAGATTTTCTTATAATTTCAATGATGGTTTCACAATTCAGGTAACAATTTTATTTGCAAGAATGACAAACGTCCAAATCTTTTACTGAAAGGGACTCATACCTCTTTTCGTAGCAGCACTGGATGTTGCCCTCAGTTGAAGAACATAACAAAGTTTGAGGAGCAAAGCTCTGCCAAAATCAATAAGGTAACCAAATGTCAAGCCAGTCTACAATTTTCATATCCCTGATATGGACTATCACAAAAAAATCCATAACAAGGTGGCGAAATTTTACAACGGATCCTTCATAGTAATTGAGCTGTGCATATCAACATGTTATAAAACCATTTGTTATCTAACATATAAATCCAGACCAAAGAGTAGCACTGTATTACAAGAATTTCTTCAAAATCTCAACACTTCTTTCATAGTTATCCAATAAACATCTTCTTCATGTCAAGATCAAAGACTTAGGAATAGTTCCTAAATCTATTCATTAGGAAAGTTCTTAACAGTCGAAATTACATCAATTATAATGTAATAGCCCTTGGCCCTATAAGGTTGAAAACATACAATCTAGCTAAATGGTGAAACTCCCCATCAAGATCAAGTAACTTCTCCAGTAATTATAAGGGTTTAAATTCCCCAAAAATATCATAATAGACTAATTCTGCAAACCTTTTTCCAAGGTGTGGACATAGGCTAAAATGCCTCAGACATTTCCCATAATTTTCCAGGATGTCTTGGTGCATGATTTCATCTGGGATAACTCATGGTTCAAATTCTTACTACCATATTTTTGAATGTATAAGTTTCAAGTATCTAGAAATCACCATAGAGTAGCCCCAAACATGTAGTCGGAGGCAATAATACACTCAGATTTTTTACCATCTATCTACAAGTATAATATTGTACTTCAAAATCCTGTGATCAAAGATCTTATCTAGCAAGCAAACACCAGAATTTACACAAGAAATGTTCCTCCAACTTCTTGAAAAAAATACAAATTTTATTGATAAAGTTGCTAAAGTGAATCCTAAAAATGATAACAACTAGGTGAACCAATTAGAAATTAATTTTCATATACATTCCCAAAAGATAAATTTAATTTTCATAACGAGAATTTTTCATTAGAATACCACAATCTAAGTTGAGCTCGTACTACATCCAATCCCTTCTAAGGACATCATCCCAACTTCAAAGGATGAATATCGCGTATGATCACCAAAGATATAAAAAAGCACTCTTCCTATCAAATGACATCACAGAGTAAAAGAAATTCCATCACTAACTTTTGAAATTATGCACAATTCATTCAGAACTATGAAAATGGGAATTAATAGCTTAACATTACAAGGGACAACCCACATGATCAAAGTCGGCAAATATCTAACCACATCCAATACAATATGCCATTCTTAAGCAAACCATCATCATGCAACAAGTGAAATGCTTTAAAGATAGTAAACATTGCAATTACCTTATCATTGAATTGAGATTCAAATACAGGCACCAATGGCAGAGCCCACCTGGAGCATGAACACGATAACCAAGTTGTAACGACCCAAATAATCACACACACGAACAACACAGTGAAGACAGGATAACTGTTTTTATTTTTTTTTGACTTGCTTGACACATAACATGACGCAACATGTGTCACCAGGTTACAACTAACACTTTAGGAACAACTTGATACAAGGATGGCCATAAAGGCAGCACGGAAACGTTCACACCTTTCAAGGACAATTTTCTTTTGTTTTTGACAAGACAACATAGAAGTCCGTCACAGAACACACTAACACGATAGGGCCAACCACAAAGAGATATTCTTGAGGGTTATTTATTTTGAAGGACATCTTGCAACTGACTTATGTTTTCAGAGGAGACTCAAGATATGATTGCATACAAATTCATCTTACCAAGCCAAGTTCATTCCTCTTATACACGTAGAGTAACTTACTTTAAATCTTCTCTATTATGACATTTAGTTGTTTGACTTAATTCGTTTATCAAGTAAGGACTAATTTAAATTCCACAAGGCCATCTACTCACCACTAACGCTACTAAGATTCGTTCTTTCCCACAAGACAACATGGTTTTAAGTTCAACACACTTAAGAGAAGAGATATAAGGTGCCTTGAAAAATGGTTAGAGGGAGAACGTCGAGATGAAACATTTTTAGGACCTCATTAGTTATTGCCAGTATTAAATTGAAGCTAGGGCTCTTAACGAGATTTAACAAAAAATTTACTTAGGCTTCGCTAAACGTATTAACAAGGAGTAAAAAGAATTTACTTTCCAAATGGCTGAGAGATAGATTGTGTGGTTTCAAAATTGTTTTCTCCTGTTTATTAAATCTTATTATCCTCAAACAATTAACAGTTCATTTCACTTTAGGGTCATTTTACAAATTTTACCATGAAAGGCATAATGTTCACTAGAGGAGCTAGGGTTATCGTGTTATAAAGTTTACTTGCAATGATAGTCTTGCCCTTGTTACTTAAAGAATTTCTTGCTCTCAAGTTGGTGACCCCTACGTTACTTTATTTGAATACAACTTTTAATTTAACTTCCAGAAGTATTAAACAATCCCATGTTAGTTTACTTATGACACTTTATTACTAAGTCATGGCAAGGTTTAACTCATAATTTATTCTCAAGGCAAAGTTGAAGCAACACTCATTTATGAGAACAAAACAAGATTACATCATTTCTTAAAATACTGATACTCCACAAGTCACTCAACCACAATAACCAAATTTTCTTATAATTTCAATGATGGGCACACAATACAAGGTTTCCAAAGTTCAGATGACAAAGTCCACAATACATTATACTAAGACATTAATCCTCTTTTAAACTTTCCACTGGACGTTAACAATAGTTGAACAACATAAAAAGGTTTTCGAGCAAAGGAACTTCTCAACTGAAGTTGATGACAAAAGTCTACAATTCTATCCCTCATCTACACGCAAAATCCATCTGCAGCAAATTTTCTACAAGAGTCAGTTCACGAGAACTGAGCAAGATAAGGCTACACAAAACCACCATAACTATTATCTAACAATATCACGAAAAGGAAGCACTTTATTACAAGAATTGGTTCAAACCTCTAAACACTATCAACACATCAAGTTATAATAAAGTCTTCATCATGCCAATCAAAGAAGGAGAAGACCTTGTACTTCAGTTAGGAGCAAAAGCAACGAAAGTAAGCAATCGTATGAGAATGGCCCTTGGCCCTATAAGGAGAAAATAAACAATCTAGCAAAAACAGAATTCCCATCAAGTAAGTAATTAAACAATAATTACAAGATTGAGATTTGATATATATACACCAACCATCTAGAAATTTATCAAAGGTACCAAACGCATAGACTAAAATAATATATTTCTAAAAGAACAAGAGTTGATCGGCCCAAGAAAGGGGAACCACGGGTTTCAAAATTAACACAAAAAGTCATGCATAATTGAGTTTCAAACCGGAAATCAAATAAAGTATACACACAGCATAAGTTTCGAAGCGAAGGCAAGGTATACTAGTTTTGACCATTAACTACAAGATTTTCCAATCATCCAAGAAGGGTCAAAGTCTTACAGGCTAGTAGCAAGCACGCGAGAGAAGAAGGGGGTTCTGTCACAACAAGAGTATACAATAATGTCATCAACAAATTTTATAACACTAAAGGATTTGCAAACCTCCACTACAATACTAATGTTTGGTTAATTTAAAATAAATTACCCATATCCCAAAACAACCATATTTTACGGCAACCCTTGGTAACACAGTCAACCGTCGCACAAATAGATACAAACATAATTTCTAAGTGACATTATCAAAACAAAACCTTCCGCTATGAATCCATAAGACTATCAATGAAAGCTGAGTTTTTCCTGAAGGTTAATCACATTTAAGGAAATTTCCATCACAAACTATTACGGTAATTACATGCATAAAAACCGACCAATATTAATTAATAGCATTAACATTACAAGGGAGAAAATAATGCAAGTTAGGAAAAACAGAAGAGCACCATCAGCAATAATTCTGAGAGGGGGATTAGACCAAACTATTCTAGTGTCAACGAGGTACTGGATTCGCACAATGAAACCTCCAGCTTAGTTGATCCGAAAAGCTAGTTATGGTTCAAGTTGATAGGGATGGTCAAGGTACTTCTTGAGGATGGCCTTAAAAGCCTAAAAACAAGATGAAAGATAGTATAAGAGTCTAAACACGCGAGACAGGCAAAACACATTGCACACAAACCTTTTCATTCTACCAGTTTTAAAACCAAAACTCTAAGCTGGCTAGTCCACGCATTGCTCACACAATCCTACAACCTTTCTTTCTCGATGCCAAAAGGTTATCAAAGGGACTTGCGAAGGGGCTAACAAAAAACGTCAAAAGACAAACCTGGGTGCTAGGGAGGAGCTTCATAGTTATCGTAAACTTACTTCCATGATATCGAAAATACTAGTTTGATCAACATAATAACTTGCAACTCAATCGCAGAGAAGAATTAATACATAAACAAAACAGACGAAGGTCTATCACTCGAGTAAGAGAAACATAACATTCAGAGGAGAGGGCACACGCATCCTTTCGACCCACATACTGTCAATGATAAAAGCTAAAACAAGAAGAAACAAGTAGAAAGGGAAATCTCCCATCATGACATCCAACTGACAAATCAATGCAAGGAAAAGTGGTTTGATTTCACAATATTTTTAAATAAAATAACAGTAGAAAGGTGTAGAAATATCTTGCATGTTTCTCCAGCGTCAATAGGTCGTACAGACTCCACACGGGCCAGCATAAAACAATAGCATGAGACAAGGATGTGAGGATAGACTGATGGGGCAGAAAAATTAACAGTTGAGTCCTTTCGCAAATCCACCTCACACCGCCTCGTAGTGTCAGCTAGAATTCCATAAGCTTCCCCATTTGGACAAACAGCCAACACCCATGGGTGGGACTGATATAGAGATGTCGTACTATCACCATAACCCCAAGCATCAGTGTTCTACGTAAAGACACACTTGCCTGTAATACAGGGAAGTGTCAAGTTGCCCCTCATGCTTCACGAGCCACAAAGACATTCCAAATGTCACAGCTGCACACATTAAAAATAGAAATACAGATAACCATAACGTCTCTCTGTTCATGTGCCCTTCCAATCTGCTTCGTTTTGAAGGTGCACCTAAACTATTTAGCATTGCTTTGGTCTCTTGAGCTGCATAAGCAACCACCCAACTACCCAAGCAGTATTTTTTTAGCTGGCAACCTCGAAGCACAATGTTTGATGGCCCAAGTGGAATTCTTTTGCTATCAATTTCCATGTTTGCAATGAAACCATATATGTTTCTGTTTGGTTGTTCACAACGAATAAGGCCAGAAGGAGGTTCCCTTTAAGGCCTCTTAGCCGAAGTTTCTAGTCTGGCATATCTTGTTTTCAGATTTGATTCTCCATCAAGGTTAATTGTCTGTACATACGTAATTCCACTTGGATAACTGGTTTCCAACAAAACAATATCACACAAGATAGTTTCATTTGCAGGTATCTTCAGTACTTCACCTACCATTACATTCTTCCATTTCTTTGAGCTGAATTTGACACCCTGCAGCACTTGTACCTCCCTATTATTCTCTTTCTTATCAGAATGATGTCAACGCCAATCCTCATACCCGTCTTTGATAGCTGTCACACACAAAATGAATAGCAAAGGGAAAAGTGATACAGTTCTCCCAAAAACTACCAGCTGAGGCAGCTAATTCAAGGTAGCAATCACCAGGAAATAAATGTAAGCAAGTCGATGAAACTGAACAAACAAATTCTTAGGCAAAAAAAAGTAATGATGGTGTATTTGCTTGTCCGAATCTCGTTTCCAGCAAATTCATATTTGTCATTTGTCGATTTGGGGTCATTGATATATATAGTCTATCATTTTGATTTTCATCATCTGTTGCAGGACGTTCCGCCTCTAAAACTCTCGAACCATCCCACTTTGATGAATCTGTTAGCTGTCCGGCATTCTACATTCTCTGAGCTGAAGGATTATCTGGTGTGTTTGAAATCTCAAATGCGCCACCATGATTACGAATCTCTAAGGAATTTCCTTGAGGAGCAGTCGACCGATACATGTTCTCCTCCAATAACAGCATTCCATGTAACCAAATCTGGTGCAGCACCCGTCGCCTCCAGAAAGTCCACCAGAAGTTGCTCGTTCGGAAAGGATGGTATGCGTGAAGTCTCAGGAAAAGATGAAGTTTGATCACCTCTGGCAATGAATACAATAATGGCGGTCTCATCTCCCACAAGGCATTCGGTAAGTCGCATTTGATGGCCTTGAGGCCCCTTCCGCAAAACTGCCTTTGCATCCACCACTTTTACCACCATCGTAAGCCCACTTGTGCCTGGACGCAACTGCACCACTTTCGTGAATTCCTCCGCCATCTTCCTGAAAATATCTCAGATGAAGCTCAGTATGGAGATGTAATTTGACAGAGGCCTTGAAGTATTCAAGAAGTTTGGCCTTCTGAGGATTTGAAGCTGTGGACTATTTTACCAGAAGATAAGTGGGATGGCCAAGATCACTGCTGGCCTTTGCTACATGGCGACCAGTGTATCTTATTCTTCCAATTAACAGAATCCTGCTACCTTCATCTCCCAAGAAATTTTCTCCAACATTACATAGATCTCCTGTGCCTGTGGGTGTGATCTGTTACCAACACAAAAAAGCATGCACCATTATTACGGCAAAGCAAACGTGTTTCATGAATATTCTGATCTGAAACAGATCCGCCTCCAAGAGACCCTCTTCTATGAGCTACATCGTAAAACAGTAAGGTCTCAGTAGAGAATCTTGTAAATAAATTTCATCAGGTTTGTTGGTAACACTCTCACTGTCACATAGTCGATTTAGACAGAAATACTTGAAGGAGAATACCGAATTTGAGGATGCGTTCAATACTGAATAGACAACAACAGAGTTAGACAACCTGCTTGCTGGAAGCACTCAAAAAATGCTTCTACTATACTACAACATGCCTGTTGCCTGGCTAATCACTGCGGCAGGCTGTTGCTGTGGATTCCCAAACAAGACACACCTTGCAGCACCCAAGGACACGTTTTCCCTCCTTCCAATGCCTGTAGCCCCAGAAAAGATGCGTCCAACACCCACCCATATGCATTTAATAACAAATTCAAAATAAGATCATGGTGGAGAAAAATGGGACTCCACCGACTCCCACTGTCACATGCCACCCAGGAGATTACAGATCATTTAAGAAGTGACATGATATGTCACCCATCCGCTAGCTCAGAAAAGTGCATTACAATGAGGCACTACAAAGGTACTTCTTGAGGATGGCCTTAAAAGCCTAGGAACAAGATGAAAGATAGTATAAGAGTCTAAACACGTGAGACGGCAAAACACGTTGCACATGAACCCTTTTATAGTACCAGTTTTAATACCAAAACTCTAAGCTGGCTTGCCCACGCATTGCTCACACAATCCTACAACCTTTCTTTCTCGATGCCAAAAGGTTATCAAAGGGACTTGCGAAGGGGCTAACAAAAAACGTCAAGGACAACTTGGGTGCTAGGAAGGGGGTTTCATAGTTATTGTAAACTTACTTCCATGATATCGAAAATACTAGCTTGATCAACATAATAACTTGCAACTCAATCGCAGAGAAGAATTAATACATAAACAAATAGACGAAGTTCTATCATTTGAGTAATATAACATTCAGAGGAGAGGGCACACACATCCTTTCGACCCACATATTGTCAACGATAAAAGCTAAAACAAGAAGAAACAAGCAGAAAGGGAAATCTCCCATCATGACATCCAACTGACAAATCAATGCAAGGAAAAGTGGTTCGATTTCACAATAATTTTAAATAAAATAATAGTAGAAAAGTGTAGAAATATCTTTCCTTTTTCTCCAGATTCAGAAGGTTTTAAGGACACCGCCCGGACCATTTTTCATCGAGTGTTCAAGTGATTTTCTTGCAGTCAAGACTGCTGCTTGCATTTCAGAATCATTTTCCAGTGCTTTGACAACTTCATGCATATATTCAAGAAAAGTGGAAGCAAGTTCAGTTCCAGGGCACATTGTTGATGCACACAGGTATAAAAGCTGCCATGTTTTACATAAAGAAGCCCTTTCCGCATTGTTGTGTGTTTGCTTCAGTATTTGCAAAAGTAGCTCTTCCCTTAACTCTGGGCATTTCGTGGAAGTTTTATAAAGCTTAATAACAATATCCATTTGCTCTTTTGAACTAGCTTGGCTAGCACCATCAGCATTAGTGTATCTCAAAACTAACTGATTTTTTTTTTTTAATAGCTCGGCTCATAAGTCACTGCTCATTTTCAAGAGAGACATTTGAATTGAATCCTAAAGGACATAAAGACCAAGTAATTACTTGCTAAAAAGAGAGCATATCTACTCCTGTGTAGTTTTCCACGCCATGGGAAGCCGTTCTTCTGCTAAAAATACCAAGCTTTCCAGATGCAGAAAAAATGGCTTGGATTCTCCATCATTATCCATGTCTGTTGTCATATTAGCTATCTTCCCTGAAGTATTTTTCTCTATGCGCTCTCTCCTCTCTTCTTCTTTTTTTTTTTCTTCTACCACTAAGGAAGAGCAATGCCTCAGGAAACCACCAGTACCAGCACCAGCAAGCGGGATATTTAAACACAAAGACCAGAATGTGACGAGATATGAAGAATAAATAACCGCCATCATTGGCCGCCTTCTCCTCCATTTTCAATTTTCGAACTGGTTTCAAGGTTAACTAATATCTGCATTTTCATTCTGTACAGCAAGGTGCAGAGCCGTATGACCTTCCCTATTCATTTCCCACACTAAACCTGGTGACTTTGCTGCAAAATTTAGTAAACATTTTACCGTATCTGGGTTTCCTCCCATTACTGCGACAAGTAAGCATGTTCTTCTGGTAACACCCTCACTGTCACTTAATCGATTTTGATACAAATATCTTGAAGGAGGATCCCGAATTTGAGGATGCATTCGATACAGAACAGATAACAACGTAGCTGGACATCCTGCTTGTTGGAAGCACTCAACAGGCTTCTACCATGCTGCAACAGTATCATCCATCTTCATCTACTTCCCCTCCTATCCTTGATGCCTAGGAAGATGCATTGTCTACTCTTCTCTGCTCATTTGAACTAAAACAGAAACAATTCTATAATCACAGAATTGTAGACCTCCCAAAACAGGGGTTTCCTTCCCCCAAGACGCGGCAGACAAGGGCATCAGGAAGTTTAAGAAAGTAGAGCAGGTCATAAAAGATACAGGTCCTTCCACCCACCTCCAGCTAACAACCTAGTCGACTCCATAGCTAGGCAGGAAAAGGAATGGCGTGAAAGAGAAGATAGAAAGGCAATTAATACCCAGCAAGTGGTTAAATCAAAGTCATCGTTTGCAGAACCACATAATGGTCTAAACACAATTTGGTGAGACAAGAAAGAAAGGAAAGGCGGTGGTCAAATTCAAGTAAAATGCATTTCCAAGAAGGCCAAAAGGTCATTAAATAAACAATAAAAGTGGTGCATGCGGCCAGCAGATGGGTTACATGGTTAGGCACGAACAAACGTGTCCAAAATGGGTGAATGCATCCAAAATTTTATCATAAAAAAATAAATAAATAAGTTATAGAACAAGACACGAGAGAAGTCTTGGTCGGCCGATATGGTAGGAATAGCAATTCACCTTTAAATGGACAAATAAACAAGTACGCAAGCAAGCCTGGTCGACCGAGGAGGAAACTAGTGGTAGAATTTTCAAAAACGAACACAGGACAATGACCGATCATGGCGTCACAACAGGAGACCCTCTACTTTGCGTAAACTGGTGCTCGGTCCGCGAAGCGACCAACCAAACAATAAAATCATTCACCGATAATTAACCATAATTTTGATAACAATCGACAATAAGATAATGAAGTTATCGTTGATCGATAATTAAATTAGTAATATTATTATTATAACTTAACAATAATTATTAATCAAATTAAGAAGGACCGACAAACAAGCACGATAAAAGAGAACATGATTCTCCTTGAACAAGGAAATCGTAACAGGCGTTGTAAGGGCCGGTAACGACAACAACAACACAACACCAGCAAACACGATGAAGAGGGAGATGATTGAGTATTCCCTGTGACCAAGGTGAAGTCCACCAATGATCGATGAGGCACAATGACGCTCCATGTTTAGCACTCGATCGCCGCAGGATGAACAGGTGTAACGTAGAATAGGGCATTACAAATTTCATGGCAATTCGATTTTATTTGGTTTTCTATGGAAAATTATCCTATAATACCTCATTAAATATCTAAAATTTTACAGGATGACACTTCTCCTTGGACCTCCTGCTTCAGGAAAAATGACTATAGTCTTGGCTCTTGCAGGTAAGCTTGAAAAAATCCTCAGAGTATGTAGTAATGATGGAATAAAATTAAGTAAATTGTTGTTCGAGAAGCGTAGATATAAAACAACATATTGAAACCCATGAAAGAGGGGTATTTGGTGGGTTTGGCAACTTATTGGTGTAGGTTGAGGGATCAGTAACATACATTAGGCATGGCATGAAAGAGTTTGTGCCTCAAAGGACATCAGCCTACATTAGTCAACATAATAGGCACATCGGCGAAATGACTGTGAGGGAAACCTTAGAAATTTCTTCTCACTACTAGGGTGTTGGATCTAGATATGGTATTATTATCATTATTATTATTATTATTTGTATCTTATCTCAAATTCAAATGCTCATTGACTTTAACTATTTAAGTAATGAATAATCCATGAATTTTCCTCTATAGACGTCCTATTGTTTAAATTGGTTTGACGAGTACTCAAATTTGTCTATCGTGTAGGTCTCCTTTGACAAACAATGTTTTCTATCCAAGGAGCAGATCCACACCTTCACGGTAGGCTAGAAGAAATGGGAGCTCCGTTTCTCTAGGTGTTGCACTCCACTAGATTTTCAAACGAGATGGCAGATGAATGATTGATATACACTGGGTGGGCACTACAGGTTCACATTCTGGCACATTTGTAAGGTCCGCTAAAACAACCCACTTGAGACCCATGAACAACCTAGGTTTAGTTAGAAAATTATGGAATAATTTTTTTTTAAAGTGTTAACGACCAAAGTCTCAAGGACAATTAAATTCAACTAATAAATTTTCCCATTATAATAATTACTAATTCCACATTATAAATAAAGAAGTGTAATAAGTCCACACCTAGCTCAAATCTCCTTAGGGGTTAATTTAATCACTAATTACATTGACATTTTAGCTAAATATTCCCTAATCAGAATTTTAGGGATAAGGGACCAAAACAATTAAATACCCAAGTTATTTAATTCCGCAAGATCTAAGACAAGAACAAGGTTTAATAACAGTGGGGGAAAGAATACATATTTAAAATCATCAGAGTAAATTCTTAGTTACCCACTCTTAGAACTCGGTTAAATATTCAATTTGATTTTCTCCCATGATTAATGCAATTAAAAATTCCTAAACAACATTCCCATTAGGTAGGAAATTTCCTTACCTTTCCATTGATATAAAGAAGTCCTCCTAAATCCTCATAATTTCTCAAGTTATGGGCAAGACGGGCCTTGGGGTGAAAATTTTCCCCAAGAACGGGTTTGCGGACCCTGGGAGTGAAAATTTTTCCAAAGGGTGGGTTGGCGGGCTGCGGGGAGACTTCAGAGAGAAAATTTTCCTGTGCGGGGAAAAAACCGATTGTTTACCTGCACACCCATGTGGTTTGAAAGTCCTAAAGGTACACATGGCACTTCCTCAGTTAGTGTGGGAGAGCGGCGGTGCGTGGGAGGATGTTTGGGAAAGTTGCCCGCATGGGGTGAAAAGGCGCAACATTGCACCTGCAAGTTTGCATGCCTCAAGGGACATGTGGCAGTCACCTAAGCCAACGCATGTTGGAATTTCAAAGCGTCGAGTGAGAAATTTTGGATAACACCCCAGAAGTGCTAAGAGGGTAATATTGATCCTGTGCCTGCCGCCAACTCCAACGATGCCATGTGGCAGCTCAATGATTGGCTGCGGGGAAGCGAGGACTGTAGTGGCAAAAACATGCCAAATTAAGTTTTCCCATTTAAAAAAATTCGAAACACAAATGAAGGAAAAAGCGGAATCACTCCACCAGCTGATGCCTCGTGAAACTTCCATATGGAATCATCTGCATTGGATTTGGGCCGGCAGGGAAAATTTGGAAAAGAAAGTTGTAAGCTCTAAGGGTCCACCCAAGAATATCGGTCCTATGGGTCCGCCAAGGAAATATTTGACAGTTAGATTATTTTGATGTCCGAAATGAAGTAAAAACTTCAGAGGGCCATAACTTTTTATAGCAAGCTCAGTTTTGGGAAAACAAGGACTTTCTGGAAGAGCTATTAACGTCCTCTTTGCATAGAGATCATTAGGATGTTTTATTTTGATAAAGTTTAAGGGGTCAATTTTGAGATAAAAATCTTTCTATGCAGGATTTTATAGTGTAAACTGGTAAATTTTAACTTGTGAGTTTTATTCAAATTTGATCGTTAATTCCTCTATATCTACTGTCTAATAGACATGGGAGGATTGTTCGTAGGAGGAATTAGGATAAGTTTGTGAGTGTTATATCTATTTAATTGAAGATCCAATTCGAGAATTACTCATTTTGACAGTAAAAACGACTGAGATAAATTGTTTGAGCTCGGTTTTGACCACGTTTTCTGAAGTATTTCCTTGAAGTATTATAGTTTTTCTAAATGATTTCGTTTAGGGCCTACTACTTCAGATTTAATCATTTAATGTTTCAAATGTTTATTATTACATGTTCGAACTGTGCATTGTGTACATTGTTTTGATAATTATTTGCCAGTTTGAAAATGTCTAGAAAAAAACATGAGATCAAATTTTTATGGGTCTATTTGCCACTTTCTTTTTCTAAGTATTTAAAATATGCTCCAATTCCAATCTAACACATTAAGTTTATTTGAATTCAAACGTATTCAAAAGCCAAAATGCAAATCTGATTTTCAAAACTCTTAACATTTTTTCAAGGACAAAGCATTATGATTTTTCCTCATACGCATTCACTTTTTCATCTTTACAACAGAGATTTCAAATTACATTCAATAGATGATCAATTTCCAATGACAAGAAATAAAAATTAAAAAAGGTAATGCACTTCTATTTATATAGATTCAGAAATGCGACATATACAAACACTTTCTTCTTTTATTCCTTCCAAAACATATATTATATACCGAATAGAATACAAAGTACATTTTCTTCTCACGTGTTTCAAAAGGGATTTTCCACTTTTCCAAAACATAGTAACTCTTCAGCAGTGAATGTGTATTACACATATGTCCAATGGACATAACAACATGTGGACAATGATTTACAAAATTAGCTTCGCATAGGGATTTATCATGAACTCTTACAACTTCCTTTTCATTTGGTTTCAAAATGCAACATACAGAAAACACGTATCATTCTTACACATTCTATTCCAAAACCAGACATACAGAGAATAACTCTCTTCACAATTCCAAATTTACCACTTGCATAGCCCAGTACAGAAAATCTTTCCATTATAGATACATTTACAAGTTCTTCCACTTACAAGCGGGAAAGGTTACAATGAGATAATCATCTTTACAAGGGACTGTCAAACCTGTCTTTTTCCTCTAGCTTCATAGACATAGCGACATGCATACTCCTCCATTTTTATTTATTCCAATTTTATCACAACAGAGGAGTAGGGGAAAGGAAATGCTCTCTAACAAACAAAGACATCCAATGAAAGGGAGAATCCATCCCTTCTTCATTGGCCCCCAAGGCCTAACCATAAATGGAATAAAATATGTGATCCAATTGATGGCAACAATAGGCTTCCACAAAACATACATGCAACATTTTCATAAATAAACATAGTCTAAAACTTTAATGTAGTTTACAAATACATTAAAACAAGACAAACAATACAAAGGCTTCATCAAGCAATCCAAAGGAGTGAGAAGCTATGGGGGATGCTACTTATGCATCCCAAAGGGGAAAATGGGTATCACTACCTGAGATACAACCAACCAAGTATATATATATATATATATATATATATCATTTCAACCCTATCAATGCCCTTATGTCTCCCCCAAGTACCCCCTTAATTCCTTACATTTTCTTATGTCTCCCCAACCTCTTATGGCACCCCATAACGAGTAAATAAATGAAAGCTATTTCTTTGTAAGGTGGAACCCAAATCCCAACTCCATCCACACTTATACCTCCCCAAAATAAACACTTATGCCTCCCACAAAATAAACCGCATAGTCTTCTCCTACACCATTCCTAGGCCATCTACCCAACATGCCACACACATGCCAAACACATTCACAACAATGAGCATTTACATAAATAAAAGAGAGAGCATTTCAAGAGCCAAGCTCCTACCTCTCCATGATGGAATTGTTCCAAGTTCCAAAACAAGTAAACTTGATTCCAATGCAAGCAATCCAAAACAGCCAAGCACAAGCATGCAACAATCTTCCAAAACTTCTCCAAGCAAGAGCTCCCAAAAAAGCAAGAAAAATTCACCCCAAAATGAAGTCTCCAAAAGTGAAGTAACCCAAAACAAGTGTAAAAGAAATTAAAATGAATTTTATAGAGAGGGAAGAGAAGAGGATGAGGTGGATCCATGTCGGATGCCACAGCACACATCCTCAACTCCAACACAAAAGTCAACTTCATTCGCCAATGCATAATAAATAAGTTGGGTGAATAATATGACATTTTTACTTACACACTCAAACAAGCCCACACCCCATAAGGACTGAAATTAAAACATGTAAGAAAAGTGCAATTAAAGCATACAACTTGACTCATAAAAATGCATAATGAAGGTCCTAAATTTAAACCCTCCAACCATAGGTAAGGTTGGCATACAAATTTAAGAAGTATGGGACAATTTTAACTTGTCCCACAAGCCTCCAAAATCAACCTCCAAGGAAAAATTCGAATTCCAAAGAAGATGAAGTGTTTCACACTCCAAATTTTATGTACATATCTCTTACACATCACTTACACATTGCTTACACATATCTTACAACATTTAATGGGATAAGATTCAACCACTTCCATAATTACTTTCTTATTGACCCAAGTTATGTAATTTATTTCAAAATATGATTACTCACATTAAGTACCACAATTTATTTAAATAAAAAGGGGTGAACATATCATTTAACAAACACATACAAACACCAATAGAAAGGAACCAAATAAATAAATACACATAATCCTTGGTCACATTTAAAGGTGACCCCCCCATGGGAATCCCTAACAATCAAACACATACACACACGAACAATACAAGTTATCATGGTGACCTTGTTGGATTCATATAGAATTCCAATGTAGTTGGTCTCCAATCCCCCGATGTTTGTTGTGATATTTTTGACCTGCACAATAAAAATAACCCTTTGGCCTCTGGCCATATCAGAACATCCAAATGAATATAATATAATTTCAAAATAATCAATATATATATATATATATATATATATATGAATCACAACAACATCCAGAACAATCAACAATACCACTTACAATTTCATCAATAACTATATAATCATCAATTTTAAATTCTAATTTTCTTGGTCTACTCAATATATCACAAATATCACATGTCCTAACAACAACATAAGCATTAATGGAAGTCCATGAACCTGCACTTTTTAAAAGGAGACCCTTGTGCATATCTGACCTCATACGGCCTCGACACCTCTGACGTTGACCTGTGCATTTTTTTGTTTAATGCGAGCCTGTAGATTATTCGAATGGTTTAGTAATCTATTGCAAGAAAAGACACATATATACATATTGCCATGGTGACCTTGTTGAATTCATCTAGAATTCCAATGTGGTTGGTAACAATCATCATGCATCATATATGAATGCAGAGTCAACAATAATCCATGATCTGACATCTAACACCATACTAAATCAAAACTATAATAATGTCCATAATAAAGTCATCATATATCGTGATGAATCATCAACAAGTGTCAAAGGGAAGTGGCAACTACAACATCCATTGGTGTAAATGTTTATCAACAAATATGGGTGGAGTCATGTGAATGAGGTGGTCCATTTTCCTAGGTCTAGGTCAGGACATATTATGCTAAACATCACATGTTCCGCAACAACATCGGCATATTTGGATCCTTCCATGTCTAAACAGTATATCATCATCCAGGCATATAAAATGTCTCTAATAATCATCATGCATCATAATTGAATCAAGGGCCTCACAAGTGAATCACAAGTGTATCTCGAACATCTGAATATGTGCATACTAAATGGAAAACCATAATATGGAGTCCATAATGATTAATCAGCAGTATCATGATCGATTATCAAAAAAAAATTTAGTCATATATTCTAGAAAGTGGGCACTACTAGATTTGCATTGTCTATGCATTAACAGATTCATGTACCTTGTGTATGACTTCAATACATCTTGTGCATGCATGTGATATTAGGGTCATTGCAACTACAACAGGCTGTCCATTCCAAATCTCCCATTTACATGACAGGTTGGGAAGATGCTGAGTAAACTTATTTGTTTCATTTTCCATTGTTCAGTTTTAAAGCATTATTTTATATTTGGTACTGAATTTTGATTATCTAGAAGTGAGGGTTTGATAGAGATGAGGATTTGCATCTGATGGTAATCATTAATATGATAAAGATGGAGATTACAGGAGTATACAAAAATATTCCTGTTTAAGACTAATATGAGAAGATTTGTATGTGTGTTAAACGTAGACAATCTACATATAGCATTATCTAATTGAATGTCAAATGCGTTGGTTCAATTAGTAACTTTTTTTTCATCATATAATAGATCAGATAATTTCACTATCAGTTATTGAGAGTCAAGACAGACAGTTTCTGGTTTTTGCATTGTTGCCTAAAAACACTATGCAGATCACATGGACAATTGTTGGATATATAAATATCTCAAACATCTTAAGACCCCTTTAGAATTATGAACTCTGTGGAGATTATACTAAGCCTTACGTTTAACGAGTATGTTTGGGAGTCAATTATCAATGTTTGGTCTAATGAACTGTGGACGTTGTTTATGCCTTTCTTTCATATTCCCTAGAAATATTACCGACATCCACTTTCATGTTGGATCAATGTACAATGGACAGATTGGAGTTTCACTATAAATGTCATGGAATTGTGGACCATCCACAGTAATAGCATGCACATTGTGAAAAAATTACAGTCTTTTAACACGAGAATGTGGATTAACTAAAGATTTCAATTTAACAATTCTTTTCCCTAATATACCATATAATGACAAAGATATTGTATTAAAAATTGTGACAACTCAGGTTTAGTTTGTCCTACTAGTGTCATCAAGGCTGTGTATCAACCTTGGTACTTGTTGCAAAAGTTTCGTGCCTTGAATCATGATCTACTAGTTGTACAATGGTTTCTGAGGCCATCAATATCTGTCTTTCTAAGAGGAGGTAATGAAAACTATAATTATGACTGGTTGAAGCCCATAAATTTTCTGAGAGAAAGTGAGTGCGATGACAAACTCTAGCTAACTAAGCATTCTTTCATTGCAATTTCCAACGGTTTGCTCTAATGTTCATTCTATGTTTTGAAATCTCCATGATTAAATTGTTAAAAATAAATACAAATCCGTCAGAAACGCATTAAATACGGGGTGTTTGAAGTAAATGGTCATATGAAATGATTTTCCTGTGAAAGTATTGAAGTGGTTCTCATATTTTCCTTTGAAGCAATTATCCACAATTTATAAGCTATGCATGAGGAACTTTATTGTAATTCTATTTATTTAGTAACCTTGTATAGACCTTTTATAAGTTACTTGTTGCTTCCCATCACAACACTGGCATATTGGAGCCCTTTAATTATATGTCTCTACAAATGTTTGCACTTTTGCAATGTTATTTACGTCAGTCAACGGAGGTCTTAGCTATTTACGACTTTAAAGTTTAATGAGGCAGTTTGCACATGGGATTATATTTTAATTCAATTTCAAATCTACAATATTTTAACTAAAATTAATGCGATGGCTTATTCATTTTTGGTCCATATGTATAGAGGGGGGTAAAATGGTATTCAATCGAAATTTAGTTTTTAAGATGTAAGGCTTGGTGGAAATACTTTTAACCTATCAATTTTTAAGTCGGCCCTATAACCGTGGAATACAAATGAGCTTGGTAAGTATGGGTTGAAAATATTAAGTACAGAATATACTCTAACTTCAACATGAAAATTATGTGATTGTGTGAAAATATTAATACAGAATATACTCTAACTTCAACATGAAAATTATGTGATTGTGTTGTATTATGGATGAAAAATATTTCTTTAAAATCAATAGGTATCTATTCTATAAATAGATTGTTAGTTTTTTTCAGTACAAGTTAATTCCCAGGAACTATTTACATGACCAAATTATTCTGTTCAATCATTGTATACATTAATGTTAATGAGTCATGTTTTAATTGTGGAAACACTGACCAGGGTATATGTCTGGTCATTTTACCTGTGTTTGGTCAAACATGACCCACAATATGATGTCCTGCATCATTTTACATGATTGTTTATGTCAGGATGTAAGGAACCTTTAGATTCATGGGAATAATTGATTTTTGTTGGACTCTAAGGTGTAGGTCTAAACAAATTTAACATTATGGAAATGAAACGGTAATTACGATGAACTTCAATGATGTTATAGAAAATATATAGATATAATTTTTAGTGATTATACTTATTGGTAGCTTGTCATTCCCGATATAAATCTATATGTTTAAAAGAGATAGTTTTAAATCAAATTAACTCAGAATAGTGTTTCACTCAAAATCTTTGCATACTTGAACTTCAAACGGTTTTTGTTTTCAATATAATTTTTGTGAAACATGAGTAGCCTAAAATCCCATTTCATGTCTGTTTTTGTGATAGCCCACTGTGGGAACTGTAAAAAAAATTGTTTTTAAAATGTGCAAGTTGGAGGGGATGTTATTCTCAAAAATTCTAAACCCCGTTTTATATCATTAATTATACAAAAACAAATATATATTCAGTTATAGTAGGCCTATCAGCCTAAATATGGATAGTATGAAATCACATCCAAAAATATTAAAGAACATGGAAAATTGGATTCTGAATTGCAACTTTGTTATAAATAAAAAAATTGACACGTTTTTAATCAACATCTACGATTCATCATCAAAAATGACCAAATATTATTGGAGCCACAGACCAGACTCTTAAATAAATTTATGGTGTGTTCAACATGTAAATTCAACTATTAAAAATGAGATGAATAAATAAAAATGTATATTTCTTAATTAAGATAAGGGTACAGACATCCGTTGTAGGAGACGGGCAAAATCAAATAGTCTAGCGTCAAACTTAATCAAGCATGGAATGCATGAGAATGGGTTTTAAAAGTTCATAGAAAAACCATAAAAAATTTGTGGACAAAAATAATGAGTGAAGGTCAAGGTAATTTGAACAAACCTTAAAGCCTGACTGAGATAGAAGACCGTTTGTTAAAATTGAAAGGCCAAGGTTGAAAAAAGTTGGATACACACTACATCGATGGAGATTGCATTTAAAAATAGTTAGAAGCGATAGCAATATACACCACATAGAACACCCATCAAATCAAAACACCTAGTGACTAAATTGAATAAAAGTTACAGCTGAATGGAATAAATGGTATTTTTTTTGGGTCAGAAACTAACCCAATGAATTGAGTGAGGACGTGAATTGAGTTTGTGAATTTAAGTACGAGACTGTTTTTGCCATTACAAAATCCACTACCTAGCATTCACACCGGTCCTGATTAATCTGGTTATTTTTTTTCGGTTTAAATTTAAACCCATCTTTAAGAGTTTATTCAATTTAACCACAAACACAAACATGAACACGAACTCAAACTAATTTGAAATCTGCAGAGAGAAAAAGATAGCAGCTGAATACATACAACATATTGACCCTGGTCGGGTTGGCTTTAAACAGACTATCAAATTATTGAAAGATAAAATAAAATTTAATACAATGTTTATTGGTTTATTGAGAAAATGGATCTTTGTGAAGAAAATCTAGCAGGAAACGTCCTTTGCACTTTAGACATTTGGCATCTTCGCTACATACCATGGAATACATCAAACATTTCTGACATCCAACAAGCTTCATAGCAGGCTCAGCTTCTTCTCCAATATTATCATTAACATTGAGATGGCAGTTGTTTTTGTCTCTGGCCGTGTGAACTTTTGAAGTAGACAAATTGAGTCCAAGGTCTATTCCTCCTCCCCTTTCTATATAGCTGAATTCTGAGCTCTTCTCACTTAAAAATACCTTAGAGCTTACTCCAGTCCCCTCTTCTGAATTCAGGTAATAAACAGATCCAGTCTGCACCACAACAATAATACAAATGTTAAAAACGTTGACAACAAAAGACAGAGATCACCAAAAAGAAATCACACATACCGTCTGGATACAGAATATGGATATTTACAACCTGAAACTTTCCATGATGAAATTTTTACGAGTTTGATCAATACCTTCAAGTCTAAGCATTTCTCCCACCCAAAGGGAAGTAAATGGCTCTGACCCAATTCCAAGACATCAAATTCTACTAAATCAGACTCACTTGAGTATGAGGAATATGATAAATTTCTGATCTTCCTTTCCAGGAGATCAAGAGTTCCTGAACTGAACTGTGAGACCTCATTAGCTCCCTTTACATTTAGCGTTTTGCTGGCTCTGTTATAACCCATGTTTTTTTCAAATATGTGAATAACAGTGAGCCTCACAGGCTTTGTATGCAGTTATCCAAGTAAATCACCCCACTTCTAATGTCAACTGTTTTAAAAAATAGAAGAGGAACCTGAAAATACGGAGACGATTGCTATGGTGGTTATTATACCCATATCTGATACAGTCATAACCGTGGTAGGAGATTTAAAGGCCATGAGGAAAAAATGTTTTCGTCAAACGCCGACTGCTGGTTAATTTCTTTTATGTCTAATTCAATTATATAGATGCAAGTGTTCGTTTTGTCCCCACATTTTAAGGAAATTCTGGTCAGCATTTGCTTATGACTTTGTGTATTAAAAGGGCAACATTTAATACCGAGGAAGGTGGTATTCAATTTTAATTAAATAACTACATCGTGCCTTAAAAGAAATGTTATGATTTTGGACGTTATTAAGACATCTCAACTAACCGTTTGAAATTTCTTCATCGGAATTCACACTTTCATATATATTTTTTAAGTATGTGATAATCTTACCGGTTAAGTTTATAGCCAAGCGCGTTTGAATAATTTCGAACAGGTCTTTTTATTATTTTTCCTTGGTATTTAAATCCTCATTGCATTTAAGAATTTCCATAAAAGGTTTTATTATTTTCATTCACTTTTTTGAATATATATATATATATATATATATATATATATATTTTGATAGATGAATTTACTTTTGTCACTATTTTTAAACTGAAAAATGCATTTTTATTAACAAAAATTGAAGTACTACAATGTTAATTGTATAAAAAATATGGGTGAAAAGAGTTACAACCCAAAATGCCATCTAGGCCTCAAGAAAAGAGTTTGTTCACTTCAAAGAAGCAACATAAAAGGTGAAGAAAAAGGATGAGCGTAAAAAATGTTGTGTTTGCAGAGACTGTGCGTAGTTTAACAGTGAACCACATGTAAAAAGTGCTAAACAGTCCACAGTTTAAACGTTGACCATTAAATACAGTAGAAAATACTGCGAACCCACCGGCTCGACAGGGCCTTCCGAATAAAACGAACCAAACCATCACAAGGAGATGACTTCGTATTACTTTTTTGCATTTTTTTTTTTACTTTAGTCCACCCCTGAAGAGGCAGTTCTACAACAATCACTTATAAACCTGAGTTGTGAATTTTACTAAAATATTGGTCTTTATGAGACTCTAAATTTTTAGATTCAAGGGCTCTCTTCATTCTACATAATGTTCCCAAGTTCTTTCAAAACTAATTCCCTTGAGAAAATATCCTCCAAAGAAATCACTTTTTTTGGAGCCTCAAATAACTGATTTATATCCTTATACTGGATTTTTGTTCCAACATATTCCTTTTCTCTGACTCTAAGGTGTCTACAACTTTTTTACTCATTTCATCTTTTACTTCTGAAGGAAAAAATTCATAGGCCTACTAAATTTTAGGTCTGATAGAATGCCCTTTTTTCCTTTTAGGATTCCCTTATGCTGGAGAAGATATTTTTGAAGATGACATGTTTGATGAGAAAACAAACTCATAAGGGCTATATTTTCATAATCCTCTATTTGGGACCAATGGAACTTACTGAGATTTAAAATCAACATGTATGTAACCTTTATTGAGGTTCATCTACACAAAGATTCGATCACGGGTAAAAAATTTCTAGTCAACCAGCTCATCGTCTTTCTTTAGATATTTTCCAAAAGTATTTCCAATATCCTAGATGACAAGATGATGCAGAAAAGGAATAGGAACATTGGGGAGCTAGGCCCACATTGACATTTTTGGAAACTACAATATTCGAAGGGTTAAAATATAAAAACCAAGGGGTTATGAAGATTCCAAATCTTTCGCAAAACTAGGGCTCTAGCTCAATTTTCTTTGTTGTACTACTCCATATGGGGATAAATTATAAAGAATCCTTTAGAATAGGAAAAAATATCACAAGTTGAGGACTACTTGGAATGAACCCTCTGATGAAATTCTACACCCCTAGGATAAAATATTTTAAATTGGTAGATTATAGCTAGAGAGTTAAGGAATGTAGGGCATTCCTTAGCACTCTAAGCTTGATCAAAATAACAAGGACTTTATCTAATGTTTCTACAATATATGGGCCTAATAGGAAAGACGATAGGGTTGAAGCAGGAAATCCTTGGGATTACGCAACATCCTTATAATATTGTAAATATCCTTACACAAATGGTTCCATCAAATTAGATTCCTTTACTTCCATCTCACGTAGTTATAATCTAACCCTTGCTAGAGTCAAAATCTTCACCTTCCATGCACTTGCTTCTTTTATCCCTAAAGGTCTTTGGCTCTTTCCATCCATGAACCTAATATTTCACCCTACCTTAGGATTTTAAAAACCTAAATACTCTGTTGATCTAAAAATCCAGGTAAAAAAATTAATTTATTTTATACGACCTTCAGACCTAGGTATAGGCTTATTAAAAATTGTCAATAAATTACTCCTTTTTAAGTAAAAACAAACCAAAATAATGCAAAAATGTAAATCATACTGCACACAGATTGATTATGGAGTTCAGAAATAGCCTACGTATCTAGGTTTTTCTTATTGAACCATTTCACAAGTCAAAATTTGTAAGCACAATGTTATTTCTTACAATAAAACTAATGGAACTTTACTTGCCTATAAAGTGATCCAGCATTTCAAAGAACATCGATGATCAATTGGTCTATCCTCCACCTTCCTGGTGCCCAATAATCCTACAGAACTTGATCAGCCTTCTAGGCATTCGTAAGATGCCCTATGGCTCTCCGGTCAACAATTCCAGGCTTCACAAATAAAAAGTGTGGCACTATGAGAAAATTGGGTTTATTGGTGCTTGTTTTGATTGTGCCCTAGTTTGATTGAAGGAATCCCCAATTTTCCCTAATTTTCCCTAAAATTTCTTCAATCTGCGGGCTCTGTTGTATTTTCTATCTTCTTGATTTGATGCGCAAAAATGTTCAATCTTCTTTTGTATGTCATTGTAGATCCATTCCCATAATCGTGAATCCAGTTTAGCCATGAATTGTTTGCAAAATTCTTTGTCGTTGGTGAAAAATTTAATTCTGGGCATGAATGGTGAAGTTCTTTGTATTTTATGGTTTGATGGGCATCTTTTCCCCGTCAAATTTTATCTTAGCATCTTAAAACACGTGGTCTCTTTTGATTGGATGAGGCACGACGAGTCTATTCTATAAACTTGTCATTTTTGGCTATGTTTGCAAAAATATTTAATTGGTCCCGTGGCCCCGATTGAGTTCTAATTGGTACACATGGTGGTTTGAAAAGTCAAAAGGCTGAGTGACGAAGAAAATTTCTTATTTTTTCCCTGAGGGTGTACACGTGTCACAAGTTGAGGGGTTTTGGGAAAGCAGGTCCTTTTTGTGCTTTAAGGCGTTATGGCAAAAAGAATAAAAATGAAAGGAAATGCCGAAAGCCCGCAATGAATCAGAGGAGCCAACATGATAGGTTTGAAAAGTCAGAGACCGAGGATACGGATCAGCAAAGCATTTTGAAGCTTTTTTCCCTTTTTATGAAAGGGATTTAAAGTTTTGAATTTAGCCACAACTCTGCAGAAAATCAGAAAAGGACACGTCACCTTTGAAAATTCAAAAAGGGAACGTGGGCCAGCGTAGGTCTTTGAAACTTTTAGCTTTATTATGAAAAAGAAATAAAGTGTAAAAGTGAACCACAACCTTGCAGCAAATTAGAGAAGGACACGTCGTTAGTTGAAAATTTAATGCGGTAGGGCAGAGCTCCGGGGGAAAATTGGAAATTTTTCCTTTTTGGTAAAAATGGTAAAGTTGTAAAATTGAGTTGTGATTCCATTAATGGCTAGGATTTAGCCACGTGTAGGGCCTATATTCAAAAGTGGAGGGGCAGGGAAAAATGTGAAAATTGCGCATTTTCTCCAAAAGTTATACAGATTCAAAAGGCACCTCTGGAGCTTTTCAAGGTTTAGAGTTGAATTATCATTCATCCCATGGAAGAGTCTAACTTAAAATTGCAGAAGAAGGGTTGCAATCAAAGCTTTCTTATTCTTTGTACAGAATGAAGCCTTCATACTCAAATCTGATTTAAAGGACTTCAAAAAGAGATGGAAATGCAATTGGTGCATTGGTCTTCATCAATTTTTAACAAA
Organism: Taxus chinensis; assembly: GCA_019776745.2. Classification (NCBI taxonomy): domain Eukaryota; kingdom Viridiplantae; phylum Streptophyta; class Pinopsida; order Cupressales; family Taxaceae; genus Taxus; species Taxus chinensis. The sequence continues at coordinate 189,163,446 of CM034152.1, forward strand.
GCATTTTTGGAACAGACTCCAGAGATGGGGACTAAATGGATATCGATCAATTTGTGAATTTAGGAGTTGCAACATTGATAATTTGCAGGCAAAGGCTAATTGCACTGGCTGATTTTGCCAGTAGAGAACTAAACGCCATCAAAATTGTAAATGTTACACAGAGTAATGCATGAGACCTCATGGTTCAGTATGGGATCATATGAAACTGATGAAGGCACAGATCAATGCCCTTATTCCCAATGATAACAAGGATGTCTAGAGAAGCACAAAGCCTGCTTCTATCAAGAGGAATTATGCTCAGTAAGTGCAATGATGGCACCTTGTCCGAGGACACCTGGCAGATTTTTTGATCCTGATATACCTGTTAAGACAGTTCCACACTTCTGCAAGATCCAATGGTGAAATATGCTAAAAAACTTAATGCTGGCACATGGAGATCACTCTATACTGTGGAACAACCAGATCACCTTCCTGTTGAAGGACTGAGTGCTATCGACAACTGCATCCCATTGAGGCATGAAATACACTCTGGAGATTCGAGTATTCCAGGAAATGTGGACAGAGGAGACACCTTCTATACTGATCATGACCATCTAGCCATAAAGTTACAGATTTACTTCCCTTTGTATCAAATTTCTATCATGTCAAGTTGGTATGTGAGTGTTTAACCCATTGACAATCTGATGGGATGGCATATTGTCTGAGCAGACTGATTTCCCTGCTCCATGTATCTAATCATGGCATTCAAGTACATATGGCTTTATATGAGGTATACTGATAACCATAGCAATGAATGGGTTCTGATTTACAGCTAATGGTACTATACCTCAGTTTGATCTTTTCCCATTCTGAAGCTATATGATGATAAGTATCTCTCAAGATCTTCTTCAGAACTTTTCTTCTCCTGTTCTTCCTCTTCAGCCAGTCTGGAAAATTCATTATCAGTTGAACTTTGGTAATCTACTTTCTCAAGTAAAAAATCTAAATTCTAGCTTTACCTCCATTCTGTTATAGGCTTGTCATGGAAGTCTTTGAGGGTACCTGTATCTGAATGATAAACCAGAAGATTGTCCTGGTTCAAATGTTCTGAACTGTGGGATATTGTCTACCACCACGAGCCTCTCCAGAGTCCACCTCTTGAAAATTGTGTGGAATCGTGGCGATCTGTCTGATCCTTTGTTGAAAAGGAGGTCGTTAAAGGAACATTTTTACTAGGTTCAAAATCTTTCATCAGGCTGGCTTTCCAACTTGTTCTTTAAGGCTCTCAAAGGCTTAGCAAAGTCAGATTCTTATCGTCCTGATGTCCCATCAAAATATCATTCAAATCTCTGAGTTCTTTGCTGAACTAGAGCCATTTTCCTGGCAGTGTCCCATGGGGGACAGCTTTCCATAGCAACAGTATGCAGAAGACTTTCAAGTCTGTCTGTCTTTAGGTAACTCTGCACCTTGTTTAGAAGGTATCATCGGATGTGCTTTAGAAGTTAGTAACTCATGATTGATAGAAAAATTATTGAAGTGCATTTGAACAGAACTATACTCCATGTTTTCTGCTATCAGTACTGTGCAAAGAAGGATCATCTTGATGTCCTTTCTGGATCAGGTTACAAAATGGGCCTTCTTACCCTGTTTGAAAGACATAACCTAAATATAGTGAGGAAAAACTGTCAAGTATCTGAAGGTGATATGCATATTCATCCAACATCCAAGTTCCTTTTAGTCAGATAAAGCACCTCCACGGCTACCTCATATGCTTGTGACCCTTGTCAGTATTTCTAAGTGTCCTGGAACACTGTGATGCTGCATAATGGGGTCCTTTACAGGATATAACAATTTAGGTACCTGACAGGGGTTTTTTACAATAATTGCCTACATATTTATGCTCCTATCTGAACTTATAGGACTTAGCTTCCAAATGACTGTCTGTATGGAGGAGATTTGAATAGGACTTGACTTTTTGAATTTTCTATAATTAATAATTTTCTTATAATACAGAGGAGATTATCCACGCCATTCATCAACCCATCCGATAATCCTTCCTTCCAAATCTGGGCATCGAAGCTTCCTTCTAAATAGCTCTAGCTACTTTGTTAGCATGATAATCCCTTATCTTCTCCTTCATCTCCTTGGGATAGCTTTGTGATCTCGATCATGAGATCTGCATATTATTTGTTGCTTCACCAAATGGCTTCGAAGAAATATGCTATATCAGTTAATATCATCCCATGAATTTTATCACATTATCTCCTAGTATAGATTGGTAAGGTCACCTAAGTGCTTGAACCATCCAAAAAGGTCAGGGGATAAAATTCAGTCCATTGTTCCCTTTTTATAAGGCCATTGACAAATACAAGATCATTTAAACTCTGGGAATAGTCCCACATTGACGAAGCATCTTCATTAGATTGAGCTGATCTAAACAAGAATCTTTCCCATGTATTGCAAAAGTAGATCACGCCGTGAAATACCAACCCACAAGTTAGCAATCATATAAGACTTAGGTGCTAGCAAATAATTGGATCTGCTGAGCTATACTAGTACATTGTGCATTGGTTTCACTATGGCATTCTTTATTAACCCATCGTTGATATATGCCCATATGGGTGAAACATATGGTAAAACTTTACTTACTGCAGTAAAAACTGAGTTTACTTTGGTAAATACTATTCACACTAAAAAGTGAAGATCCCAAACCATATGGTAAATACTATTCACGGTAAAATAAGAAACTGGATAGCATTGTGATCAAATACTATTCACAGCATAAAATCACTTTACCATGGTAACTGGACTATTCACGAGCTAAAAATGAATTTAGCTCATCGAGATCAAACTAATCCTGCACATGTAAATCAAACAATCTTACCATCCAATTGATTTTTGACTAAGATGGGAATATCTCTCCAGAAAATCCACCAACGAGGAATTGTCCTAGCAACGGAACCAAAATGTCATCACCAATCCGGCACTATGATAATTCTTCACCGGGAAATCCTCGTGCTATGATTATTTACTAATGCACAGCCTTTAGTTTAAGAATACCATCGACTATGATAAGACAGAATGATGAAAAATATGAAATATCAAAGTAAATTATAATATTAACATGAAATTGTTACAATCTCACCCATGAGGTAATTTAAGTGTTATTGACTTCACTTGCCTTTCACCAAGACTATGGGAGAAACTTTACAATTACACCTCTTAATGGCTTCTTCAACACACCTTTAAACTGATGGCTTCCTTCGCACACTTCCTACAATATTTCTCACTACTTCCTTCTATGCTAAATGAGGGGGGTGGCCTCTCTATTTATATAACTTTCAGGCTTATCCATCTTATCTCTAAGATAGGATAAGAAATCCACTCTGACGAATCATATTCCATACCTTAACTCTTATCTGTACATGTAAGCTTATCTTTTAAGATAAGATAAACCTTATCATTTTACATGGGTTCCACATTTTTAGACTTTTTACAAATAGAATACACAAAATATTTATGACCTCACTCCTTGTCCTTATTACCAATATAATATTTCTAATTCCTAATCATGTAGACCCTACTTCTCTAATTACCCAAACTTTGACATTGTAACATTACCGGACCACTTACGACAAATATTTACTTTTTACAACATTCCTATTGTACTTTGACTGTTACCGTACTCCACATTATTGGTGGCACCGTACTGACAGTGCTGTTATCTTCTATCGGATGCTACTGCTAATTATACTTAACAACATCCTATTCCTAATACATACATTAATGAAATAGAAATTATGGAGGAAAATTTTAGTGTCGACAGCCCATCCTAGATTCAGAGCCAATGTTGGTGCTCAAAATTGTCTCGCCCCATTTGTGCCCTTGAATATTTATTGATTCATGACTTCTATCATTTTATCCTTCCCCGTATTGTGTTTGGCCAGTCTTTGTTGCCATTTTAATCTACTCCTGGGTCGAAGATCATGTGTGGGTCCGTATTTGTCTCATGGTTCCTTTGTTCCTCTGGAAAATCTCTATATTTTGAGTCTCCCGTGCTCTGTTCCTTCAAAACTCATGTTTTCCTATTTCCTCCATTTTCCATAGTCAAGATCTGTTGTCCTTTCCATTTTTTCCCTAAATACTAAAAGATAAATGAATTGATGTGTCCCTGAGAAACATATTTGAGTCTTGCAACATTTGTAAAATCTCTGTCCTTGAAGAAATTTTCACTTTCAGGCTCAAATGGTGGTTTCTCTGTGTTTTATGGTTTGATGGGCGTTTCCCCTGGTAAAATTTGCATCCTTGTATCAACAGGGAAATGTGGCACCTGTTTGGTTAGACATGCGGGTCAGCTTAGGACACTCAAAAATTCTATAAAAAGCCTCAACTTTAAAATGTGTCCAAGTGGAGGAATAACACTAGTTTCAGAATCAAATGTTTTTGTTTGGCTTTGAAGTAGCACCAGGAGGACACGTGGAGGCTTGGTAGGAAAGAGACCATGGACTTAGAAAAATTTCCCATACTTAGAAAAGTTCGGAAATAGGTTTTCGGGAAGTCCGAGACACGTAGAGGAACGATGCTCGTTCAGGGTCTTTAACTTGAGCTTTGCCATTAAGAGAAGCATCGAGGAGGACAAGTGGGGCACTCCACTCACTTTGCATTTTACTTGGAATTTTCAATGACAAAAGGAGACTGCCTCAAAGCTTGACAAGTGGTGCCTTCCGCTGAGCTTCAATCCTTCAAACAAAATTTTCTGGAGCAGGACACGTGGCGAGCCCGCGCTCATTCAAGGTATCAAATTTTTAGGACCGCCTCAAGGTGTGCCATTATGACACGTGGCAATTTGAAAAATCATAATGGGCGGGGAAGTGAAAATTTTCCTTTTGAGACATATCGGAGGACCCACCATTCAGAGGTAACTTAAACTTTTTGCCTCTATGCCTCATAAAGGTTAAAATTGTAAAAATGGTCCGCAAGCCTGATGGGGAATAGTCAATGTTTTGCCCCAGTTATCAATGGAGGAGGTGCGGGCTTTTGGAGGAAAAGGGAATTTTTTTCCTGGGATATTTTTTTGATGGAAAAGGAGTTAAAGGTTATAAAAGGAAGCGTCGGGTCCTGCCAGGACCCACATTAGGGATGTCAAAAGTTCATATTTCTCAGAAGGGACAATAGAGCTACGGGGAAAACTTGGAAATTTTTCCTTTTTTCCAAAAGAGAGTCAAATGGTAGAATTTTTCCGCATGGTTCCTTTGGGACCCACCTCAAGGACATGTGTCAGGCCCATTTTCAGAAGCGGAGGTGCGAAGCAAAATGGTGAAATTTTTCCATTTTTTCAAAAGGGTCAGAAAAGGTCAAAGGAAGCCCCCGAATTCCTGTTTTTGCATCTTCCACATGGACGACCCACATTCAAAATCAAAGATCAAATAACGACTATTGAGTGTCTAAATTTGATTTTCCCCCATTTTTTCTGTAAAACTCTATGGGATGTGCAAGTCTTCATGATTTCTTGTTATTTTCTACATGCCAAACAAAGGAGTGAGTTAATTTTGATATCTAGAGTTTGGTGGGAGAGATCTGTAGAAATGCGATTTTTGCCATTAAAATAGTTTGACTCTCAGTGCCTAATCTGGTTTTCCATTTTTCTTCTCTTGAGCATGCAAGGGGTCATATTTGATTGATATGGGGTGGAAGTGGTTAGTGAATGGATACAGATATGTTTTTCCTGAGAAAGGAGTTGAATGTGGGAGGAAATCAAAGAGATTTTCCCTCGAGTACCTAGAGACACTTTTACAGATCTGATTCTGTGAATCATGAAAGAATCATGGCAAGCACTGGTGCATTTAAAGTTTTTTCTCTTTTCAGGAGGAAGGGTCTCTGTTGGAAATGCTATAAATGGCACGAATTCATTGTGTAAATGGTTTGGAGTTTTTGGAAAGATCAGGACTGATTTTCTCCAGCAGAAAAAGCTTGACAGAGCCCATCCATTTTGAGAAGCCATCTAGAGAAGCATGTATATCTCTCTTTGTGTCAAATTTGATCATGTCAAGGTGGTTGTAAGTGTACAACCATTGAAAAGCTTTGAGATTGTTCTGGAAACTTTCCCTTGCTGATAAATTTGATCAAACTTTGAGTTATTTGTGTCAATCTTGAGTAAAGTGTATTTATTTCATTTCTGAATGCATACGGGTAGTTTTTCTTGTTTCTATTGCAATCTTGTACCAAAATATAGTCCAATCACACATGTCTCAGTCCTTGTGATATTTTAGTGGCATCTGTAATTTCATTTCTCGGAAGAGCCTTCATCTGGGAATGGGATAAATGGTTTAAAATCACTTTTCTTTCATTTTGTTGATAGAGATTATCTGTAAGCCTATGGGTGTACCTCAAGCATGACTTGGTTTAAATCTTGGTGATTTATTGGGTCCTCTGACTCGAGCCTTCATGACAGAATCCCACAGGTTGTGTGAAAGAGTGCTGATCTGGGCCTCCATTGAAGCACATATTCTAGTTGAGGAAACAATTTAACTTTTTGTGGCATTTTGTTGATTGAATCTTTCCATTTTGCATAAGCTCTCAAGGATCTAGTGAGTCAAGTCCATCTTGTCTCCCCTCCCACCAAAAATTCATTTAACAACAACCAATCCTACCCATACTACCCCTATTTTTGCTGTGTATACCCACACTAGACCAAAATCCTTTTACTAAAGTATGCAGAACAAGATCAGGTTTCCAAATGTCTTTGGTAACCTTTGCCTTGTTATGAAAGTATCTCCATGATCTGGAAGTGACAACTCGTGAGAGTCAGATTTGGTGTGTTGATCATATTTTCCCCAAGGCCTTCTCTATAAAATTTATGCAAAAGAAAGGTACTTGTATCTCCTTTCAAATAACAGAGGTTACAAAATAGGTTCTCTTACCTTGGTTGAAAGGCACAACCTAAAATAGTTAGGATAAGATCATATCCTTTTGAGGTGCTATCCATCTCTCCAAAAATCCAAGTAACAAAGGGACAGCTAGGTTTCTCCCTGGTTACAAAATGACATACATTTATGATCTATCTACCTCTAAGCTCCCTATTGAATCTATGTTGCTGCTTTGGCTTGAAAAGGAGAACAAATTTGGGTACCAACACTTGCGGTGTCATTGCTGGGGATCTGATTTACGTTGCCGAGGAACTTAGTTCAATTGGGAAATAATTTTTGCATACAGTTATTTGAAGCCATATTTATTTGATCAACAACACCAACACTTGTGGCGTCATTGCCGAGGGACATTGTGATACAGTTCACATTCAAACCCTGGTAAACATTCTTGTATGATCTAACGTGCTAGAAATCCATTTTAAAAATCATCCTGTGTGTTCAGGTTTGTAAGAGGTTTCAAAGTCACAATTGTTGTATGCAACTTCTCTAGTTTCCACAAGTTTTGCAATGGTATTTATTGATAAATTTTGGTGAAGAAAAGTCAAAATATTTCTATTTCCAGTTTCTAGATTGACAGATACTTGATAGATTATATTTAATGCATTTGCACAACTAAGGTGGAAATCCTTAGTGGCGACTCCCTGTTGATTTGATTTTGATAAGGACCAGTGTCTTAAACCTCTGTCAAGTCATATTTGTTACTAATATTTGCAAAGCTGGAAGGAAGAAGATCTTTCTTTGCTAGGGATCCTGCTAGGACATTGTTTCCAGAGCTAGGAAAAGCAAAATCAGAAGGAAGAAAATCCTGGAGAGTTGTTGGAGATCAGCAGACAAGAAGAGGGATCTCCATTGATGAAAGTGAATGGCCTATCATTGAAGACTGCCATTCAAGTGACTCTGAATCAGGTAGCCTCTTTGTGGAACTGAATTCTCCAGCTGGAGAAGGGCCTTCATTTGATTTTGAAATATTTTCTTCACATTCTGCACCTATCTTTTCTGAAGTAGATAGGGATTTCCAAGAAGCAAGGCCTTTAGGGGGTATCCATTTTGAAAACTACACTCATGTGTTCCAAGGACCCTCTACCCCTCATCAATTTTTCACCTCCAGGATCACCTCCTCAGAATCAATATGGCTCAACCCAGGCCTCCATTTATTGTAAACACTTTTGGACCTATAAATTTTGTGGGAATGGCTGGTTACCCAAATGCAGTGCCTCAAGATGTAAGGAACAAAATTCCAAAGTTCCAAGGAAATAATGCTATTACCAGTGATCAACATCTAAAGCTTTTTATCAATATGATGGAAGATTTTGAGATTGAGCATGAAGATGTGTACATAAAATTGTTTGTTCACACTCTAGAGGAGGATGCTCAGGGACTGGTACAAAGCATTTCCAGATAACTCTATTGACTCTTGGGATGAGATGAGAAATGCATTCAGATTACAATATGGTGATAGGACTGACCCTAGGTTTCTTCTATCAGAATTTGAAAACATCAAGAAGAATCCCAATGAGTCAGTACATGACTTCAATACAAGGTTCAATAAGACCTTGAGGAGATTTCCTGTTAGGATAAGGCCATGTGATGAGTCATGTTTGATCAAATATACTGATGCATTTGATAAAAAGGATGCTTACTACTTGAGGGACAAGAACCCTACCAACTTGAGGAAAGCATTCACCATGGCCCTACAAATAGAGAATAATATCAAGGCAATAGGAAAAACTCCAAAGAGGGATGGTGTGAAGCTGATTAACAAAGAAAAACCCCAAACAAGCAAGGCTTCTAATTTAGAAGAAGTGGTCAAAACTTTGGCAGGTGTTGTCAAGGAGATCTCCTATAAGCTATCTGAGATGAGAAAGGAGTTGGGAAGAGTTCACAAGGACAACACAAGCAACAAGGCCAAGATAGATTTACAAATCATCAAAGAATTGATGACAGAGGTAAAGGAGTTGTTGGATTTGGGAATAGGTAGCTTCAAGGTAGAGAAAGTAGAATGGTACCTGATCCTTTGGCTGCCAGAGTTGTTGTGGTGGAAGAGACATAAGTCATTGATTGGTGTGATAGATGTTTCATGCCCCATGCTCCTTGTGAAGAAGATCAACAAGAAAATGTAGCTGATTATAAGAGTGATGATGATGTTTGCATAATGGGATGCTCCACTAACCCACAACAAAGGGTAACCTTAATTGAGGTGATAAGTGCCAGAACTGCTGCCACTTTTTGGGACTGCATTCATAGAGTACATATTCTCCCTCCCTCTCATACTTTAGAAGTAGATAATGTACAAGCTTTTGAATTTCCCAATAATGAATTTGAATATTTAAGGGCTTTAATGATAAAAAAGTATGATGGAGGAATCCCATCTGAGGAGGACAGGTAATTATTAATGAATGTTGTTGTGGCTCAAGAGAAGGAATATAACACAAGAAGTAAGGTTCCAAAGGGGCAGGGCCTCAGGCCAAGCCAAAAGTTCCCTTACTTTATAACATTCCTAAAGAGGCTCTAAGGAAAGATCCATCTTCCAAAAGCCCTACATTTCTAAGCAAAAATCATACCCCTCCTTATGCTCAAGCTATCAAGAATCGTATGCCACCCAATGAATGTGTTAGTCTTTCTTCCAATATTGCCTTTCCCAAGAATGTCCCATATGACATTTCCCAAGTTTTGAGTCAAATCAAAGTCTCTGTCCCAATTGTTGAGTTGCTTAGGATTCTTGAGCACAAAAGAGAGAGCATTTGAATACTTGGGATTGAATGAAGAGAGGACAACCCTTGGGGAGAAATGTGAACATTATGGAGAATCCTCTAGCCATTGAAGAGTCTGAGACACCATCAGCATCAAAAGAGCTAGCTGAACCACCTGAGGTTTATTTGGGGACATCTTTGGTAGACTCTCAGCTGAATGTGGATCCATTCTTCACTACTTTGATCATCAAGGATAGGCTGCTCCATAACTGCATGTTTGACTCAGGGGCATCATGCAATGTCATGCCTTTGGAGGTCATGAATGAGCTGAATATTAAGGTAACAACATCATATGGGAAGTGCACTGCCATGGACTCTAGAGAGGTGCCAGTAGTGGGATGTGTGAAGGGTTTGGTGGTGTAGCTTGCAGCCTACCTAGGTAAAAATTTAAAACTTGATGTTGTCATAGTTGATTACCCAGCCAAGTGGGGTATGTTGTTGTCAAGAAAGTGGGCTACAAGTGTTGGTTATAGTGTCCAAATGGACATGTCTTATGCCACCATCCCAGTTGAGGGCAGCCTTGTCAGGTTATATGGGGAGAAGAAAATGTTGCACCTTATTGAGGATCCCAACAATGCGTCCTATGAAGTATTGTATACAAATGTTGATGCTGACAACTTTGTGGGATTTGCTGATGGAAAATAGCACTTCATTAAGGACTATAAGTGTCTTGAGCAAGCAGGATCTCCTTGGACTTTATTGTTTGATGGAGCTTGCTCCAAATTTGGAAATGGTGCTAGTGCTATCCTAATTTCTCCAAGCCAGGAAAGGTTTGTTATTTCCTTTTCCTTTTAAGCTTAACTTTGAGTGTACTAACAATATGTTGCTAAGTATGAGGCACTGTTGTTAGGTTTAAGAATTGCTTGGAAGTATGGTGTTAGGGACATCATCGTCAAAGGAGACTCAGCGCTAGTTGTCAAGGAAGTTAGAAAACTGTATGCCACAAAGAATCAGCGACTGAAAATAGTACAAGCACATAGTTTGGGACTTCATTGAGATGTTTGACTCCTTCAACATTGTGCATCATGACAGGAGGTTCAATGACTTGGCAGAAAATCTTGCGGTGTTGGGGTCTCGGTTTGATAGTTCTGAAACATCCCCTTATTGTGAATATGAGGTGGAGATAGTGACAAGACTGTCTGTCCCTGACAATATAAAACATTGACAGGTTTTTGATGATGAGGTTCATGTCAGAAGGTTCTGTTATCACCGAATCACAGCACCCCTGGATGTTGATCAGATTTCTAGTTTGATCACAGAGGGGAAGGCATCCACCTATGATTTTGGATAACATGGGCACTATCATCCACGTTGTGGGACTTGCAACTTGACCATAGACCTCCAGAGAAAGTTGGTTCTTGCTCTTGAAACTAATTTCCATAATCTGACTCTAATGTATTAGATAAGCATATGGCTATCCTTCTAGGGATGTTGAGGAGCATGACCTTGGCATGAAGAGAAACCAAGAGAGAGAATGCATAAAATGGAAGCAGTCTCAACAAGGATGAAAAGTAGTCGGTCCAATTGTTAACACCAATAATCAAAAGGCATGGTGTGAGACCTATTCTCCAGCTCAATGTGTGAAATACAGAGAAGACCAAGGTGCACACTAGAAGAGGTGATGCACAGTTCACCATAATCTAGCAAAATGCATTCACAATTATATTCCAAGCATACACAATGATAAGGAATCCCTGAAAGAACATAAGTGAATTAAAAAGACACAATATTCTTATAGAAAGTAACTCTCCAAAGGGGCAAGAAGAATGCAAGAAAACACAGCAGGGGAAGATACATAGGAATCTACAAACTGGTATTTTATTACTTCATGTTATGCACAGTTCAATCTATTACAAGATTTTGGGCCTGGATCACCATGCAAGGAGTACACTACAAGGGTCTGCAACACAATGGCTTCACTTCGTACCAATTTTGTGCAGAGCTTTTCTACTCCAAAAAACTCTCTCCTTTACAATGATCCCAACACTCCAATTTATAGAAAAATGAGAAGGAAAAGAGAAGGGAAAATGGAAATCCCGAAATCTGTTCCTTCAACCACCCGTAAGAGGGATTAAATTGAGTGAAATGATTGTATATTACTTGAAAAAGCTCCCCATACTAATCTCATGTGCTGCAGCAGAGAAAGGATGGTCCGTGACGACCATGCCTCTTAATGTGAACTCCCAGCCGATTTGGCCGAAATAAAACACTCGTTCAAGGCAGTTTGTGAACCGGACACGTTACGCGTTCATAAAAAACTCAATCAAAATGAAATTTGGAATTTCCAAGATTTCTGTAGCATTGGGCAAGAACAGGAACCATGATTCCAACGGTACTTGTAGAGAATTTTGTGTGATTTCGTTGAGAAATGCAAAAGTTATGGCCTTCTGAGTGCGGGCAGCTATTTTGGGCCTGGCAGGCGTTTTCTCTCATTTGACGGGAATGAGCACTAACTGACTGGAGCCGACCATATATTTCTCAAGGAGCCTATTTTCACATATATCTACCCTCACAGAGCTTTTAAAAATAAGAAATCCAATCTAACTGGCATAGAGGACGCCGTGCTATTTTAGAAAAAATGAAAGTCCAATTTTGTGAAAATCGGAGCTCGAAGTCAAAAGTTCAATGGCCGTTTGAAGTTCCACGGGCCAAACGTTGACTTTTCTTTTCTGCCAAAATGCTCCCACTTCAGCTTTTTGCATCCCACACGTCCCTTTGTCCCAAATGTCCCAATGCTACATGGGAAAAATTCTTCCGAACCGCCTGAAATGGGCTTCCATGTCCCTCTTTGCGTTGGACACGTGTCGCATTTCCATTCGCTTTCGGCTTTTTCGGCTATCCGCGTCCCTTCGGCCCAGATGTCCCAAATGTCCCAGTGCTGAAGTTCCCTATTGAGGATGCAACAATGCCGGTTCACGTACTCTATCCCAATTTTGATCCCAGGACTTTGTTGTCATTTGACGGGATCCGGCCGGTCCGCGTACTAACTGCCCAAATGTTTCTAAATTGCCTGTTTCAACAGTTAGTCAAATTTTTCCATTTTTCGAGTGTGGCAGATTTCCGCGTCCAAGAAAGCGTCCCTTTTTTCCGGATGTCCCAAATGCTGTGCAAAATCACTTTGCCTGAGCGGCCTTTCGGCCGGTTCGTTGACCAGATGTCCCTCATGTCCCGACTTTTGCGAGGACTAGGACTTAGCCATTTTTCATGATTTTTTCTGCCCCGAGCCTGTTTTTTGCAAAAAATTTCACCTTTCTTCAGAACTTGCTCTCTCCTTCTTAGACAAGGGAGTTAGAAAAAATAAGAGGGGACCCTATCTTCCCTCATGACTTTTTTCCTGACTCAAACTATTATGCCTGGGATGTTTGAGGTGAATTTAATGCACCCTTTGTCCCAAAATTTACCCTTCAGGTGAATTTTGGATAACAGGTTCCTGCAAAACGATGGAGAGTTTGCTGATCAAAACATTGATTGGGAGCCAATGGTCTATAGAACAAAGGGGAAGGAAACCTTATTTAGAAAAGACATCATCTAGCTAAAGACCAACACCATTCCTAGAGGGATGGTTTCTTTTGAATCAATTTTTGATAATGTTGACTTCATTATTAATAGACATATTGCAGCCTTGAGAGATGTTGAGGAGCATGACCTTGGCACAAAGGAGAAACCAAGGAAGATTTGGTTGGGAAATAGTCTCAGCAAAGATGAAAAGCATTCATACATCCAGTTGTTAAAGAAATACCAAGATTGCATGGCTTGGACCTATTCTGAGCTCAAAGCATATAGGGAAGACCTGTTCCAGCATGAGAATTCCCTTGGAGCCTAGTGCAAAACCCTACAGCCAGAAGTAGAGGCCAATTAATCCTCTGTTATCTCTCAAAATGCAAGAGGAGCTGAAGAAGCTAAGGGATGGAGGAATTATCTAGCCCACAAGGTATTCTTATTGAGTTTCCAACCTAGTGCCAGTAATAAAGAAGAATGGTGACATCAGGTTGTGTGTGGAATTCAAGAATCTAAACAAGGCCTCAATGAAGGACAACTATCCTTTACCTAACATGGAGCACATGCTTCAGTTGGTGACTAGTTCTGAGTTGCTTTCTACTTTAGATGGCTTCTCTGGTTATAACTAAGTCATGGTAAAAGAATCAGAAAGGATCAAGACAACCTTCACTACTCCATGGGGAACGTATGTATATGTTAGGATGCCCTTTGGTCTGATGAATGCCAGAGCCACTTTTCAGAGAGCAATGGATGTTGCTTTTGCTGGTTACATCAATGAATTTATTGTTGTTTACCAAGATGATGTAACAGTGTTTTCAAGAAGGAGAAGTGACCATTTTCTGCACTTAGAGAAGATGTTGATCAGATGTAGGGAATATGGCATCTCACTCAATCCAAAGAAATGCCATTTTGGAGTGCAGAAGGAAAAATTACTCAGTCACATTGTGTCATAGGAAGGAGTGATGATTGATCCAGAAAGAGTGGAGGCCATCAACAAAGTCTCAGTTCCAAGAACTAAAAAAGGAATTTAGACCTTCTTTGGGAAGATAAACTTCATTAGAAGGTTTATATAAAACTTTGTTGAGTTGACTATCCCAATCACTTCCATGTTAAAGAAGGATCAGATCATCAAATGGGAAGAGGCTGTCATCCAAGATTTCAATGGAATCAAAGAGGCATTGAAGCATGCCCTTGTTTTAATAGCCTCAGATTACAATAAACCTATCCAACTATTTTCTTTCGCTTCATAAAACACTATTGCTTCTGTCCTGCTACAGAAGGATGATGAAGGGGCTGAGAGGCCCATTTCCTTCTTCAGTAAGGCTTTACAAGGAGTAGAACTGAAATACACCATCATGGAAAAGCAGGCATTTTCCTTGGTCAAAGCAACAAAGGTTTTCAGGCCTTATATTTTAAGTTCAAAAGTTGTTTCTTATGTTCCCCATACCATGGTAAAAGACATCCTGTCAGAGATGGAAGTCTCAAGTAAAAGATGTAGATGGGTGAAAAAATTGCAAGAGTATGATATGGACATCCAAACCATGAATTTGGTGAGAGGTTTGGGGTTAGCTAAGCTCATGGCTGAGAGAAACTTGCAGACCATTGAGGTAAATGAGATTGAGGAAGAAAGGGCAGCTGTTTTTGAAAGATTGATGAGTTCTGAGTGGTACAAGGATGTGATGTTCTATCTCAGACACTTAAACTACCCTGAGCATTTGAATAAGAACCAGAAAAGAGCTCTTAAGTTGGCTTCCCAGAAATATGTCATTACTGATTTTGGTTTGGCATGGAAGAACCCAGAGGGAGTCCTCTTAAGATGCATCACTGAAGATGAAGCCCCTAAAATAATTGTTGATCTCCATGGAGGAGTTTGTGGGGGACATTTTGCTATAAGAGTCACAACACATAAGATCCTAAGGGCTGGTTATTGGTGGCTAATTATTTTCAAGGATGCAACCATGTTGGTTAGAAGATGTGAGAGTTTCCAACATTTCTTTGGAAGGCAGAAAGGCTTCAGGCTCCCTACCTTTGCAGTCTGTATCAATTGAAGCCCCATTTAAGCAATGGGGAATGGACTTCATTGGTGAGATTTCAGACCCTTCAAGTGCTGGCCATAAGTGGATTCTTGTAGCCACTGATTACTTTACCAAGTGGGTGGAAGCAATCCCCACCAAGAAGGCTACACACCAAGTTGTCATGGATTTTGTGCTAAACAATATTATTTGTAGGTTTGGAGTACCAGTCAAAATCATAGTTGATAATGCCATGAGTTTTAGGGCTAGACCTCTGGTGGCAATGTGTAAAGGATATGGGATCAATTTGACATATGCCTCTAATTATAATCCCCAAGGAAATGGACAAGCTGAGTCCAGCAATAAGAATTTGCTAAAGATTATCAGAAGAACCTTGGAGTTGAACAAGAGAAAATGGGGTGAACAGCTGAAGTTTGTTGTCTGGGCTGATAGGATCACTGTCAAAAGAGCCACTGGAAAGAGTCCATTTGAGTTGGTATATGGGACTCAGGCCCTGCTGCCCCTGCATATGCAATTATCTTCATATCAGTTCATTCAACAACTGGAAGATCAAGAAGTGAGTCCTCATGATGCCTGCATCAACCAGATTGTTGAGCTTGATGAAGAGAGGAGGGCATCTCACCAGAGGCATATAAGGTTAGAGAAAAGCTAAAGAAACTATTTGACAAGAAGGTCACTCCTAGAGCCTTCAATATTGGAGATCTTGTGCTATTATGGGATAGCAGGCATGAGGATAAGGGAAAGCATGGAAAGTTTGATTCATTGTGGATGGGCCCTTACTCCATTGACATCAGAATTGGTGAACACACCTTCTTCTTGAAGGATCTAGATGGTGAATTGCTTGAACTACCTGTTAATGGCAGGCATCTGAAGCATTTCTTGGATTGATTCCTCTGAATCAAGGTAAACACCTCTTGTACAGTGTATAGTTTGTTGTTTGTTCCCTGTTTTGTGTTTTGGTTCGTCGTGGTCCTTGGTGACCTGTTTTTGCTGGCTTCTTTGTTTGTTTTTGGAGATGGCTTCATTTCTCTACTCTGCGAGTTGACTCTGTCACCCAATGGATATTTTGGCACTTGGTCTACTATTGTTCTTGTGGCACTCGTAGGGAGTGCCCATCCCCGAGTCAGAGCCAATGTTGGTGCTCAGAATTGTCTCGCCCCATTTGTGCCCTTGAAGATTTATTGATTCACGGCCTCTATCATTTTATCCTTCCCCATATTGTGTTTGGCCAGTCTTTGTTGCCATTTTAATCTACTCCTGGGTCGAAGATCATGTGTGGGTCTGTATTTGTCTCATGGTTCCTTTGTTCCTCTGGAAAAGCTCTGTATTTTGAGTCTCCCATGCTCTGTTCCTTCAAAACTCATGTTTTCCCATTTCCTCCATTTTCCACAGTCAAGATCTATGTTGTCCCTGTCATTTTTTCCCTAAATACTCAAGGAGAAATGAGTTGATGTGTCCCTAAGGATCGTGTTTGAGCCTTGCAATAGTTTAAATTCTCTGTCCTTGAAGAAAACCTCATTTTCTGGCTCGAATGGACGTTTCTCTGTGTTTTACGGTTTGAGGGTTTTCTCCCAGTCAAATTTGCATCATTCAGTTGATAGGGAAATGTGGCACCTCTTGGTTGGATGCGGGTCAGCTTAATACTTTGGAAATTCTATAAAAATCCTCAACTTTAAAATGTGTCCACGTGGAGGAACGACACTCATTTGAGAATCAAATTTTTGGTTTGGCTTTGAAGTAGCGCCAGGAGGACACATGGAGGGCTGGCAGGAAAGAGACATGTGGAGACTTCCACTGGGTTTCCCATACTTACACAAATTTCAAAAGGTTTTTGGGAAGTCTAGGACATGTGGAGGAATGACACTCATTTGAAGATCTACTTTTGGGCTTTGCCTTGGAGTAGCGTCAGGAGGACACGTGGAGGCTTCCACTGTTTGGCCTAGAATTAGACAAATTTTATGCAGTTGGAAATAGTTTTGTGGAACAGGGACACATGGCGAGCCCACGCTCATTCAGGGTCTTCAACTTGGGCACCATCTAAGAGAAGCACCATGCGGACACGTGGGGCACTCTGCTCACTTTGCATTTTACTTATACTTTTCAAATGGCCAAAAGGAGACTTCCTCGGAGCTTGACAAGTGGTGCCTTCCACTGAGCTTCAAGCCTTCAAACAAATTTTCCCAGAGCAGGACACGTGGTGAGCCAACACTCATTCAAGGTATCAAATTTTTGGGACTGCCTCAAGGTGCACCATGGTGACACATGGCAATTTGAAAAGTCATAAGGGGTGGGGAGGCAGACCATCGGAGGTAATTCAAACTTTTCACCTCTTTTCTTCATAAAGGTTAAAATAGCAAAAATGGCCCGCGAGCCCGATGGGAAATAGTCAATGTTTTTCCCCGGTCAACGGCGGAGGTGCGGACCCACAGAGGAAAATTGGAAAATATTCCTATTTAGAAAAAAGAGTTAAAAGTAAAAGGGGAAGTGTAGTTCTACTGGGAGACACATTGGGACATGTGTCAAAAGTATTTCTCAAGGGCGGAGCTGCGGGGAAAACTTGGAAAATTTTCCTTTTTCCAAAAGAGAGTCAAATGGTAGAATTTCTCCATGTTTCCTTTGGGACCCACCTTAGGACACGTGTCAGGCCCATTTTCAGAAGCGGAGGTGCGGAGGAAAATGAGAAATTTTTCCATTTTTTCAAAAAGGTCAGAAAAGGTCAAAGGAAGCCCCTGAAGCCTATTTTTACATCTTCCATGTGGATGACCCACATTTAAATCAAAGATCAATGACTGCTGAGTGTCTAAATTTTATTTTCCCCCCATTTTCTCTGTAAAACTCCTTGGAGTGTGAGTCTTCATTATTTCTTGATATTTTCTACATGCCAAACAGAGGAGCAAGTTAATTTTGATATCTAGAGTTTGGTGGGAGAGATCTGGAGACATCTTTCACCATTAAAATGGTCTGACTCTCAAGCCCGATCAGGTTTTCCATTTTTCTTCTCCTGAGCATGCAAGGGGTCAGATTTGATTGATATGGGGTGGAAGTGGTTGGAAAATGGATGGAGGCATGTTTTTCCTAAGAAAGGAGTTGAATGCGGGAAGAAATGAAGAGATTTTCCCTCGAGCACCTGGAGACTTTTGCAGATCTGATTCTGTGAATCACGAAAGAATCATGGCAAGCACTGGTGCATTTAAAGTTTTTGTCTTTTCGGAGGAAGGGGATCTATTGGAAATTCTATAAAGGGCACGAATTCATCGTGCAAATGGTTGGGAGTTTTTGTAAAAGATCAGGACTGATTCTCTCCAGCAGAAAAAGCTTGACAGAGCCCATCCATTTTGAGAAGCCATCTAGAGAAGCCTGTATATCTCTCTTTGTGTCAAATTTGATCGTGTCAAGGTGGTTGTAAGTGTACAGCCATTGAAAATATTTGAGATTGTTCTAGAAACTTTCCCTTGCTGATAAATTTGATCAAACTTTGAGTTATTCGGTGTCAATCTTGAGTAAAGTGTATTTATTTCATTTCTGAATGCATACGGGTAGTTTTTCTTGTTTCTATTGCAATATTATACCAAAATATAGTCCAATCACATAGGTCTCAGTCCTTGTGATAGTTTAGTGGCATCTACAATTTCATTTCTCAGAAGAGCCTTCATCTGGGAGTGGTATAAATGGTTTAAAATCACTTTTCTTTCATTTTGTTGATAGAGATTATCTGTAAGCCTCCGGGTGTACCTAAGGCTTGAGTTGGTTTAAATCTTGGTGATTTATTGAGTCCTTTGACTCGAGCCTTCATGACAGAATCCCACAGGTTGTGTGAAAGAGTGCTGATCTGGGCCTCCATTGAAGCACATATTCTAGTTGAGGAAACAATTTAACTTTTTGCGGCATTTTGTTGATTGAATCTTTCCATTTCGCATAATGCTCTCAAGGATCTAGTGAGTCAAGTCCATCCTGTCTCCCCTCCCACCAAAATTCATTTAACAACCAATCCTACCCATACTACCCCTATTTTTTCTCTGTATACCCACACTAGACCAAAATCCTTTTACTAAAGTATGCAGAACATATCAGGTTTCCAAATGTCTTTAGTAACCTTTGCCTTGTTGTGAAATTATCTCCATGATTTGGAAGTGACAACTCGTGAGAGTTAGATCGAGTGTGTTGATCATATTTTCCCCAAGGTCTTCTCTACAAAATTTATGCAAAAGAAGGGTACATGTATCTCCTTTCTGATAACAGAGGTTACAAAATAGGTTCTCTTACCTTGGTTGAAAGGCACAACCTAAAATAGTTAGGATAAGATCATATCCTTTTCAGGTGCTACCCATCTCTCCACAAATCCAAGTAACAAAGGGACAGTCAGACCTCCTCCCCAGCTACAAAATGACATATATTTATGATCTGGCTACCTCTAAGCTCCATGTTGAATCAGTGTTGCTACTTGGCTTGAAAAGGAGAACAAATTTGGGTACCAACACTGATGATCAGGTTCCATTTTTCTTCACATTCGCAATGCCTCTATATAGAACGATGATTCAATATGATTTCTCATGAGCTCAAAAATGGTGACTCCAACCCCATTATACCAATGATGCCTCTACATGGTACAAATCCTCCTCATCATGGTGACTATCAGGTACCAATCTACTACATGTTCATAATGCCTCTACATAGAATGAAGTTCTGACCTATTGATGTCAGATGCCAACAATGTTCATCTACCATTTTTTTACACAGTCACAATGCCTCTACACAAAATGAAGTTCTGAACTGACACCCGTGAGATCAAATGTCTCCACAAATGGTTGACAAATATCCAAGATTAATATGAGTTATATCATGTGTCAAAGTTGTAATAGGCACTCACACACTAATTAGGAGATATGTTTGGAGTATAAATCAAATTTTCTAAGTAATAAAATCCAGTTAGTATGGTAAACCTTTCTCTCAGCATTTTCTCACAAAATCTGATCTCTAAATAAATACTACATACTATTCATCAAGATGAGTTATGCAATATATAATCGAAAAACTATTGACTTACCCATTTTAAAAGACTTTTAGTTTCATGTATTACCTAGTCTTGGGTTGAATTTTCAACTAGTGGTGGAGTAGAAACCTCCTTTTCCTTTGCAATAGGCCTCAATTCCATATTTGGCTTTCCATCACTCTGATCTCGATATGGATGAAGTTTCCAGCAATTGTCCACTCGGTGCCCATTCCTTTGGAAATGAGCACAAAAATTCCTTTTAATATCCTTCTTCGGGGATGAGTAACTTTTTCTGCCATTTCTCGACTCTACATGATGAGATTGGTCTTTCTGAATTGTCGTGTTCTTGATGAATGACATAAAATTCTTCATTAGCGTCCTTCTCTTGCATCATCTAGCCACATAATGATTATGTAATCCACAAAAATTACATTGAAAGGCATCCCAAATGTTCAAAAAATCATAACCACACTTCTTAAGATGAAAAAATGGATCAAAAGTTTCACTGTGATTATGATAATGGTAAGAAAATGGAGGCGGAATTTCATTACCTCTTCGCTGATTTCACTTACCAAATCCTGCCTATGACGACAAAGCACAATTTTCCTTCTCAGAATCTTCTTACAGGACTAGTTGGGCATTCAATTTACTTTAACAATCTTGTCTCCCATCAGTGTTCTTGGAGAAATCTCCAATATCCATTCCCGCATTAGGATAACCCAAACCTTCAAAAAGGGAAATCCTCTACCTATATTGTGTTAGATATGTCTTGGCCATTTTTAACAAGGCCTCTTCCATAAAATCCCATTTTAACTCAAAATTTGGGTGCCAGTCAAGATTGTTACTGATAACGCCATGAGCTTCAGAGAAAAACCTTTGGTGGCAATTTGCAAAGAATATGGGATCAACTTGACATATGCCTCTAATTACAATCCACAAGGAAATGGATATGACGAGTCCAATAATAAAAATTTGCTGAAGATTATTAGAAGAACATTGGAGCAGAACAAGAGAAAGTGGGGTGAACACTTGAAGTTTGTTTTTTGGGCAAATAGGATCACTGTCAAAAGGGTCACTAGAAAGAGTCCATTTAAGTTGGTTTATGAGACTCAAGCTCTACTACCTCTTCATATGAAACTATCTTCATATAAGTTTATGAAACAACTAGAAGATCAAGAGGTAGGTCATTATGATGCTTGCATTAATCAGGTTGTTGAGCTTGATGAAGAGAGGAGGGCATCGCACCAGAGGCATGTAAAGTTCAGAGAGAAAATGAAGAAGTTATTTGATAAGAAGATCAATCCTAGAGCTTTCAATGTTGAAGATGTTGTGTTGCTATGGGATAGCAGACATGAGGATAAGGGAAAGTATGGCAAGTTTAACTCATTATGGACTGGCCCTTACTCCATTGATATCAGGATTGGTGAACATACCTTCTTCTTGAAGGATTTGGATGGTGAATTGCTTGAGCTACCTATTAATGGTAGGCATTTGAAGCATTTCTTTGATTGATTCCCCTGAATCAAGGAAAATTCTTGTGTAAAATGTATAGTTTGTTGTTTTTGATTCCCTCTCTTTTGTGATTTTGCACATTTTGGTCCTCGGTGACCTTTTTTTATTGGTTTCTCTATTTAGTTTCTTTGGAGGTGGCTCTGTTTCTCCGCTCTACAAACTGATTCCATTACCCAATGGATATTTTTAGCACTTGGTCTACCGTTGTTCTTGTGGCACTCACAAGGAGTGCCCATCCCCAAGTCGGAGCTGATGTTGGTGCTCAAAATAGTCTCACCCCAGTTTTCCTTTAAAAATCTATCAATTTTGGCCTCTGTCACTTTATTTTCCCCCATGTTGTGCCTGGTTAATCTTTGTTGCCATTTTTAATCTATTCCTAGGTCGTAGATCACTTATGGGTCCATGGTTTTCTCCTTGTTTCTTTGCTCCTCTAGAAAAGGTCTGTAATTTGGGTCTCCCATTCTCTATTTGTCTAAAAACTCGGGTTCTCCCATATTTTTGGTTCTCCACGGTCAGGATTTGTCTTCCTTTTCATTTCTACCCTAAATAATTGAAGAACAATGAATGGATGTATCTCTGAGATACGTATTTGAGCCTTGTAACATTTCTAAATTCTCTGTCCTTGGAGAAAATTTCATTTTCAGGATCAAATGATCATTTTTCTACATTTTACGGTTTGACATGTGTTTCTCCTAGTCAAATTTACATCCTTGAATCGACAGGAGATTTGGCACCTTTTGGTTAGACGTGGCTCAACTGGATACTTCAAAAAATTCTATGAATCACCTCAACTTAAAGATTTTTCCACGTGGAGGCACGACACTTGTTTGAGGATATAGTTTTTTGTCTAGCCTTGGAGTAGTGCTAGGAGGACACGTGGAGGTTTCTGTAGCTTTTCCTGGACTTAGAAAATTTTTATGCAGCTAAAACAGTGTGGCAGAAAATGGGGACACGTGGCAAGTCTTTGCTCTTTCAGGGTCTCCACTTTGGGCACCATTTTGAAGAAGCATTAGGAGGACACGTGGAGGCCTCCATTCACTCTACATTTTTGGGCTCAAATGATCATTTTTCTACATTTTACAGTTTGACGGATGTTTCTCCTGGTCAAATTTACATCCTTGCACTCGACAGGAGATGTGGCACCTTTTTGTTAGACATGGCTCGACTGGATACTTCAAAAACTTCTATAAATCACCTCAACTTAAAGATTTGTCGACATGGAGGCACGACACTTGTTTGAGGATATACTTTTTATTCTGGCCTTGGAGCAGCACTAGGAGGACACGTGGAGGTTTTCGCAGCTTTTCCTGGACTTAGAAAATTTTTATGCAACTAAAATTGTGTGGCGGAAAATGGGGACACGTGGCGAGTCTTCGCTCTTTCAGGGTCTCCACTTTGGGCACCATCTTGAAGAAGCATTAAGAGGACACGTAGAAGCATTCGTTCACTCTGCATTTTTCTTAGAATTTTCAACGGCCAAAGGAAACTACCTCGGATCATGACATATGGCACCTTCTACAGATATTCAAGCATTCAGACAAACTTTACTGGGCTAGGACACATGGCGAGCCACGCTCGTTCAAGGTATAAAATTTTTGGGACCATCTCAAGTTGTGCTATGGTGACATGTGGTGGTTTGAAAAGTCAAAGGTATGGGGAGGTAGACCATTGGGGGAAATTTGGTTTTTTTGCCCCTTGACATGAAAATGACCAAAAACATCAAAATGGTCCGCAAACCTGATAAAGGAGAGGTCAAAGTTTGCTCCGGTCAATGGTGAAGTTGCGGACTCTCGGGGAAAATTTGGAAAAAATTCCTTTTGGGAGAAAAGAGTTAAAAGTAAAAAGGGAAGCATGGTTCAGCTAGAACCACATTGGGACATGTGTCAGGCCTGTTTTTCAAGGGCGGAGCTGCGAGGAAAATTTGGAAAATTTTCACTTTTCCAAAAAGGAGGTGAAATGGAAAAATTTGGCCACAGTCTGACTGGGGCCCACCTTAGGACACATGTCAAGCTCATTTATCAAGGGCGGAGGTGCGGAACAAAATGAGAAATTTTTCCATTTTTTCAAAATTCTAAAAAGTTAGAGGAAGCAACCAAGTTTGTTTTTAAGTTTGAATCTTCCATGTGGATGACCCAAATTCAAAGTAGAGATCAATGGCAGCTGAGAGTTTGAATATGATTTTCCCCAAATTTTACTGAAACACCCCTAGAAGTGTGATTGTTCATGATTTATTGGTATTTCCTACATGTCAAGCAGAGAGGGGAGTTAATTTTGATATCTGAGTTTGGTGGGAAGATTTGGCAGACATCTTTTGCGATTAAAATGGTCTGACTATTGTGCTTAATCGGATTTTCCATTTTTGTTCTCTCAAGCATGAAAGGAGCCATATTTGATAGATTATGGGTGGAATTTGTTGGAAAATAAAAGAAAGAGTGATCTACCAAAGGAAGGAGTTGAATGCGGGAGATATTCAATGAGATCTACCCCCTCGAGCACCTGACAAATTTTTACATATCTGATTATGAGAATCATGATCGATATCATGGTGAGCACTGGTGTATTAAATGTTTTTGTCTTTTGGGGAAGAAGGGGCTCTATTGTAAATTTTATAAATGGCACAAATTTTTCATGTAAATGGTTGGAGTGTTAGGGGTCGGGACTAATTTTTATAATAGAAAGCTTGATAAGGCCCATCTTTTTTAGAAGCATTTGAGAAGCTTGTATATCTCTTGTGTGTTAAATATGATCATGTCAAGGTGGTTGCAAGTGTACAACCATTGGCAAGCTCTTAGACTATTCTAAAAACTTTCCCCTATAGATAGATTTAATCAAATTCGAGTTATTCTGTGTTTTCTTAAGCAAAATGTGTTTGTTTTATTTCTGAATGTATGTGAGTAGTTTTTCTTGTTTCTGTTGCAATCTTGTATTAAAATTTGATAAATTCAGACAAATCTAAATCCTTGTGATAGTTTAGTGGCATCTATAATTTCATTTCTCATAAGATCCTTCATCTAGGATCTAAATAAACGATTTAAAATCACTTCTCTTTCATCTGTTTGAAAGAGATTATCTGTAAGACTCTGGGTGTACCTTAGGCATGATTTGGCTTATATCTTGATGCTTTGTTGGGTTCCCTAATTTGCGTGTTAGATTCTCATAGATTGTATGAAAAAGTGCTAATTTGGGCCTCCATTGAAGCACATATTCTAGTTAAAGAAACATTTTGACTGTTCTGTGGCATTTTGTTGGTCTAACCTTTCATTTTGTAAGATTTCTCAAGAATCTGGTGAACCAAGTTCATCCTACCTCACCTCCCACAAGAAGTCATTTAAAATAACCAATCCTACCTGTACTACCCCTGTTTGTCCTGTGTATGCACAAATTCAAAGTTTCCATTACCAAACCATGCAGAAACAAATTAGGATTTTAAATGTCTTTAGTAACATGAACCTTGCCCATAAACTATCTTCACTATCTAGAGTGACAACTCATGAGAGTTAGATTTTGTTGCATTGATCATATTTTCTCCAAGGTCTCCTTAACCTCTTCATTAGGAAGGATATCTCCATTTCCTCCATAAACACAAGGCTACAAAAGTGTCTTCTTACCCTGGTTGAAAGGCACAACCTAAAATAGTGAGGAAAAATCAAATCCTCTTGAGGGTGCTATCCATTTCTCCACATTTGAGTGATAGAGGGCCAATTAGATCTCATCCCCAGCTACAAAATGACTCATCATGATATAATCTGTCTCTAAGTTTCCTGTCAAGTTAGTGATGCTGCTCAGACTCTGAGGGAGAATTAATTTGGATACCAACATGGTGAAAAACTTACAGTGCAATCATATTCCATGGTCTCTAATTCTAAATTTGAAGGTATTTCCTTTCTCTGATCACCACACTGCAACCTTGCCAAGAGCTCATCCTTGGTTTGCAGTTTTGATTTCAGAAACACATTCTCCTCTTTCAAGGAGTAATACATCGATCATGGGAGAGAATTATCTTCCTGGATCTAGTGATTGTATGCCTCAATTTCCTCGAGCTTCACGTATTTAGACATCTTTCCCATGGTGCACATGTACCTATTCAATCACACTGAACTACTACACAATTGAAGCAATCACATGGTCAAATTAATTGATTTTGATATAAAAAATTTCTTAGAGATTAGAAATTTTTCAAACACAATAACCTTATTTGATACCAACTTGATCTAAAAATCCAGGTCAAAAAAAATTAATTCATTTTATACGACCTTCGAACACCTATAGGCTTATTAATTTTTTTTGATAAATTACTCCTTTTTAAGTAGAAACAAAGAAAAATAATGCAAAAATTTAAATCACATTGCACATGGATTTATTACGGAGATTGGCAATAGCCTACGTCTTCGGGTTCTTATCGAACCATTCCACTAGTCAAAATTTGTAAGTACAATGTTATTTCTTAGAATAAAACCTAATGGAACTTTAATTGCCCATAAAGTACTCCAACATTCGAAGAACACCAATGATCAATTGGTCTGTCCTCCACCTTCCTGGGGCCCAATAATCCTACATAGCTTTATTGGCCTTCCATATGTTCCCAAGATGCCCTAAGGCTCTTTGTTCAACAATTCCAGGCTTGCTAGATAAGAGTGTGGTGGTATGGGCCAATTGGGTATTTTCCAATAATTCCCAATTTTACAATCATCCTATTAAAATAATAGGACTTAGCCTCCAAATATTTTCCTATTAAAATATTAAATAGGACTTACTTTACCAAAATTACATATAATTAATAATAAGGCTTTACTACAAAATAATAACATATTAAAATAATAAGCCTTTGGTAACTACTTGGAAGCTCATTTAAATATTCTCAGGCTACTTTGTTAATAGCCTAATGCCTTTGTTTTCTTTGTTTCCTTGAGAAGAGAAGAGAGAGGCCTTTATATAGGCTTAAATGGCTCGAACTATAGGCTATATAGAATATCGCACCAAATCTTATCACATCCACCTATATAGGGAGGCTGGTGAGGCCGCTTTGCTTGTAGTGGAGAGGTTAGGGAATGAAATCCCACCTACAATTTTTGTGTGGACCATTTGTATTTTCCATGGGAATAGTCCAACATTGATGGATTTAGGGATGGAATGTGCATCTAAATATGGGTCGGTCGCCCATGTATTGCATGACTTAGGTCATGCCTTTCCTACTTTTGGTTGGCCATGTATATGTGACGAGGTGGGTGCTTTGGATCTGCCGAGTTGTTGGTGCCTGGTGCATTTTTTCGATGTGGCATTGTTTATTAACCCATCATTGATAGATGCCCATATGGGTCAAGTCATTCCGTATATTGGACCTTCCATAGGATCTCTCCAGGATAATAGGTAATAATATGATCTTGAACCATATGGAATATAAGCCCAAACATAAGAAAATGGATAGCTGTAACACCCACTATTTCACACACAAAAACAACACTAAAAACCAGACAATTGTGTTCTGAATTAATCGAAGATATAACAACACTATAAGTGATCAAAATGGATACAACTAACTCTGAAAAATATGATGCCCATCACAAACAATTCACTCTCCTTTATGACAAGACCAGACATAAAGGTACAAGAACACGACACAATTATGGTTAGGGCATCCCATGGTGAAAATCCTCTTAAGGTTATTTATTTTACTGAAACACGACCTTCAATCTTTAACTTACGTTCTAGGAGATTCAGGTTATGAACCGTATAATTCTTCTAGAAAAATTAGATTCCTTTCCTTTATACTAGAGGCATTTGGATTTGGGTAAAACTCTCCAAAGGAGGATCATCTTTAATATGAAAATTTATTTGATTGATTAGTTATTAGATTAATGCTAAAAGGGGTGGGGTGAACCAATCCCCACAAGGTTATCTTAAACAAACACAAGCTACAGAATCTCGTTCCAACCTCCATTGCACAAGGAGACGAGTGTAAGCTCCAAATGAGGGAGGTACTATTTTAGGTTCAGAACAATAACCTCCTTGTGCAAGGATCAACAATTAACCACGCTTAAGAGAAGGTTACAATGCACTAAGGACAAAGGTTAGAGTGAGAAGTTCAAATTTATTTCATCATCATGATCTCTTTTTATAACCAGTCTTTTACTGAGGTTAAGAATTTATCAAGAATGGTTAAAGTTTCATTTAGGCTTTGCTTGATTAACTTTGACAAAATAATACAATTAGGTTTCAAAAATCGATGAGCCGGACTTATGGTTTCTTAACCATTCCCCCTACTTACAAAGACCTATAAATCTCCCAAGGGTTAAATATTGTTTACACTTTAATATCATTTATCATTTCACAACCATAAGGGTAAGGTTTATCAGTTTATCTTAGGGGTGGAAGGTAATTCCTTTTACACAAGTAGATAGTTCCTCTTCTTCCACTTAAAGCTCATGATTTTATCCACGAGATCACCAATTCCTATATTTTTCTTATTTATTCATTTATTTATTTTTGATTAAATTTTACTGGGATTTCCAACCCACTTGATTATGCCTAGAATTACATTGATGCCAAGACCATGGAGGGTTATCATACAAGAAATTTTTATGGCTCGAAAGAATAATTTACCATTACTTATCGAGAGAACAATACACGGGTATAAAATTTCTATTCAACATGGCACACAAACCAAGGGTGTCAAAAGATTCGATTGAACATTGACTGAGAACAAGAAAGTGACACAATTGGTCAAGTCACGCTACACAATTTTCATGATTGTTATAATATCATTAAAAAAATACACATAACAAGGTGATGATCGAGTTTTATTCCTCACAATAATAATTACAAGTTTTGCTACAAAAGGATAAGACAACCTTATTTCACAAATACCGAAATCCAAGGCAAGAGGCCTTCCAAACTCCTTTACAAGCACCATTCCAAGATTTAAAACACATTAGACATTCGTACAAGGAAATTCATAAATCAAACCGATGAAACCTTTACAAATATTTCCTTTATCTACTCACACAAGCCATCTGCACAAGTATTAATTTGAGTCACTTCACGAGAACCATGCATGATAAGACTACCCATTACAACAGTAAGCTAACATTTAACAAGATCATGAAAGGAAGGTTCTATATCAAGAATGGATCAAAGTACAAACCAATAATAAAAATCCTTCACACGAGATAAAATATTTACACCAGCCAACAAGGAGGAAGCCAAATATTCCAATAAGAACAATATCTCAACTAATCAAGGTAAGACCTTATAGGTTAGAAACAAAAGGTCAAGAGTATTGGGATTTCAATCATGTAATCCTATAGATTACGTGATTGAAATCTAATACTCAATCCATCCATCTCAAAAATAAAAACTTGAGAAGTCAAAACATAATAGTTACGATCATAAAATTTAAACAATAAAGGTTATTCAATCCTTCGAGGAGGGAGGTTTCATAGCAATATGGGTTCGTAACCCTCCTTAAAAAAACAAACCATAGTTCACTCTTAAACAATAAGTTTACCACCTCCTCCTTACAATATCTCTTAAATTAATACTTGTTAACATATTCAAAACCACTCTTCAAATTCATTTAAAAGAGTCACAAAAAGCCAGTAATCTTAACAAAAAACACCATCATAATTGTTAATTTATGTAAATAATATAAAGGAAAATTAATCCCCAAATGTCATTAATAATTGTTAACAATTTTCCGACATAGGCCAATAATGTATTGAATTAAATTTTCCATTTGTAACCTCATGACTATCCTCATAACGTATAATCAAATGTTATGAGTTAACAAGAGTCCTGTTTCAATAATGACTACAATCATCCCAAACACATTTCGAATTCTAAAACCAACACAAAGGTTTTGTCAAAAACTTATGACCATTAAAAATGCGTTCACTAGAGATTCACATATTATCAATTATCTCTCAACAAGGAATAATTCAACCAGGTTAAGGTAAGAGTAATTATAATAGGGCCAGTATTACGCAACTCCCCTTCCAAAGAAATCAATCCACTATAACCGAGGAGAAAACTCAAAGCAAAGAAAACAAAACCCAAGTACCTGATCGATCCAATCATAGTTCTCAAAAAGAAATATGACATCAAATTCAAGATCGGAAACTTATAAAAGTTCTAGAATGAAAATATTATTTGGTCATGGAGGCCACAATATCATATATTTTATAAGATGTAAATTATAATGTACCTACAACCAGTTCAGAGATTCAGGTATACAACCATATGAAATGAAAACCTCAAAAGAATACACATATCGTCAGATCTTCCCAAATGATTATGGATTTAGATCATAGTAACTATCTCCAGGGTAGAGATAAGGGTCCATAAATATCCCCCGAATAAAATTATTATAACAGAGATTTGGGGATGAAATCCAAAACCAACAATATCATATATATCTGCAATCGGGTTACATTAAATGAAGTCACAATATGGAGATAGAAATAAACAAGCCTGATTAATATATGTTATTTGAAGTTCAAATTTGAGGGATTTGATACATGTTAGGTAATACACAATTGATACCCGGTCTCATGATTGATGCTCAACCTAGGTAATATCCTTAAATTGAAACAAAACTTATTCAATGTTAAGTGATTATGGTTTCTTTACCAAATAGCTAAGGTCATGGCCACTGAACATTACGATAACAGAGAAAGTGGAATCATAGGGTAGGATAGATCATATTTTTACAAAGCCCATTATATATGCAGCCAAATTTAACTTCTAGTATCAATCTTGTTACTCATCAGGGGTGATTTCATATCAAAAATTGAAAATAGTTGAAACAACCAACCCAATATACCTGCCAACAACAAGTTATTCATACTATTACCCCATTCATTGCTATAGGTAAATATTTCAATTTCCTTAAAATGTATATGAATATATAATCATTCAAATAGGCAAAAAACTCTTTAATAGAATCAAATATCATAATGAACAATAGATAAGAGTAATGAAACCATGTCGAACATAAAGGATTCATCGAGAGTCACAAAAGCATGACAACAAAAAGGGGATGTCTAGAACCAGGTTACCCATTACCATTTTTCCCTTTCTTTGTAGCAAGTCCAACCATATAATACTATTCACAACCAGTAAATGTACAAGATTAAAGAAAAGGTGAAAGCCCTCTTTGAAAGCCATTCATTCAAAACCAGCGATTCAGAAGAATAAAACAGAGGGGAAACCAATACACTCAAGGAAATCTATAAGTAGCCACAAAATCCCATTTCTAGATGTTATTTTAGGAAGGAGAACCATTTGTTTTATGGAATTATTAAAAAGGTAGAAGAGCATTGCAAGGGTTAGACTTAACATGCTTGAATGGAGCTTCCTCAAAATTCCTAGCCTGCAATTCTTCTCCAACAACACACATGTCCAGACAAGCCCCTTCATCCTCTTAAAAATAAGGGCCAATCAGAGCAGTAAGGAATGGATGCAATTTCTAGCTAAAAGGAACACTAGAGTAGGTTAGAAATGGGAAAAATCCATATGTATGTGGCCAACAAAGGAATTAGAGTTTCTTTCCCCCAAATGTGTCCCCGGAAAAATGCCAGACACCTCTCATCAATACGCATTGAAAGGAAATAAAGGAAGACCAACATTTCTACCAACTGCCAGCTCATAAACAAATTCTTAGCAAAGTGGAGGCAATGGAAGTAAAGTGCCCAGTAGAGGTAATCCTATTTGGTGAACGACCACGTGACAAGGGATCAAGTCACTGGTGAAATGGTGAGAGGTGGTAGGTGGAGGAGTTAAAATCTAAGCATTAATTAATAGCCCCATCAAAAATTGCACCACACACAACATCCCTCCACTTCCACCTTCACAAGACAGAAACCAAGGACGAAAGGAACCCAATAAACCTATGCCAACCAAGAAGTTTAAATTGCATACAAACTGGCATGTTGGAGGAAGCAAAAATCATATTTTCCTTTAATTTAAATGATTAAAACAACACGCAAACATGCCTAAATGACCAACGGGGGGAAACTAGAGGTTTACGTTTGAAAGGGAACATGGATTAATGACCAACCATGGTGCCACAATGGAGTAATTCCCTTCTTTAGCAAAAAATCAAGCTCAATCTATGGGAGCACCCAAAATGATATAACAAAATAACATAGAGACAATTAATATTAATATCGATAACAATCGACAATAAAAATAATAATAAAAATATAAACTAATGACCGATCATTACATTATAAATATAATTAGTATCATTATTATCATTTTTTGTTATTAATTTTTCAACTTGAAAGATAATTATTATTCATATTAATAAAGACCGACACTCAAGCCCGATAATTCGAGAACACAATTTTCCTTTAATAGGAGAATCGTAAAGGATGTTGCGGGGGCCAGCAAATGGAAACATCGACAATGACACAAGCAGACATGACGAAGAGGGAGAATGCTAATTATTCTCTGAGATAAGGGTGAAGCGAACTATTGATCAATGAAAGAACAACAATGTTTGACGCTTAGCAACAAGGTCACTGAAGAATGAATTGGAGTAACGTCGAATGGGGCATTAAAATAGCATTGTGATTAATTCGAATGTTGAATATAATATAAACCTCAGTGGGGATTTGACCACCCCATTTAGCTAGAAATATAGCTCGTCGAGCTCAAATTAATCTTGTAATGTAACTCAAAAGGATTAATCCACTTATCAGTCCTTGATAGGCATATTGAGTGAATTCGATTCATGGTGGAAATTCACATGGTGGCTTGAGGACCCACCATGTCGGTGATAATAAAATAGTCCTCTTGGTGGCTGGACTCCCTTCCGTAACAAAATTTGAGCCTCTTGTTCCATTGAACCAAATTTTACGCCTGATAGAGACCAGAGGTCACAAACCAAATCAACAACATTCTTTTTCCTTTTCGCCAACTAACACGTGCAATCTATCCATTGGTACATGTGTTTACTTGTTGACTAGGGTTGACCCAAACTTTGAACGGCCACCATTTACAATGCA
This sequence comes from Taxus chinensis, assembly GCA_019776745.2. Lineage (NCBI taxonomy): Eukaryota > Viridiplantae > Streptophyta > Pinopsida > Cupressales > Taxaceae > Taxus > Taxus chinensis. The sequence continues at coordinate 189,196,140 of CM034152.1, forward strand.
GAATCCATTTTAAAAGTTCAAATAGTCGATGGAAAGATCTTAGACTCATCTTCTGCACTATGCTAATCATGGGAGATTTAGGGAATAAATATCCTCAATAATGACCTCCGGATAATCTACTATGATCATCCTCCTTATTTGGGTAACACAAAGTTCCTTAAGATTTCAAATTCCATGTCATGATTTTATTTTAATATAAGTGAATAGAATTAAAATATCCATTAGGCTTAAAAAATAAGTAATCATGGAATAATGAATACATTTTTTTAGTTTTCCCCTCCTACATTTATCTTCATTAACCATTATTCACATTGAATATGTATCTTATATTCTTACAATCATTTCTAAACTATAAAAAGAAAATTATGAACAAATACAAAATTCATATTTTTGATTGGAAAAGATCTCTTGAATGATAAAATTGTTGATACAATCATCTACGCTTTGCAGAAGGAACATATGTACAAGCTACTAGCAATTCAAACACAATGAAAGTTATAATTTACAAATCTTTTCTACAGGTTCTACATGGGGATATTTAAAAATTTAAATACCCTATAAATTACACCCTACAATAGTATAGTTAATTCACCCATATTTTACTTGTTTCCCCTAAGGTATGATTTTTTTAATGAATACTCTTAAATGATAAATTTGGTGATATAATTGTTTTCCTATTTTGGAGTTCATAAGCTATTTTTGTAAAGCTAGTTTGTGATGTTTTTTTTTCGAGAACTGAAGGAAAATTGACTGCGAAGCCAAGAACAAATACAAAGAGGATTTTTTACTTATTTTTTTCAAAGCTCATAGGTTCTCAGGGACTTCTGTCAAGTTTATAAAGATTCATTATTTGATTTTTAACAATTTAATTATATTTTTAAGTCTAAAAATTAATAGATCAATTCTAAAAGAACCCGAGGACATAGGAATTCTGAGACCCATAAAAAATCACCGTGTCATGTGTTTCTAAATTTTGCTTTCATATTTTAGTTATTTAACTCATAATCAGTTTTGGCAATAAATTAATAAGTTTTTACAATTTACGCGAAAATTATTAAATTGGGTAAAATTAAGATCTGTTGAATCAAATGGTTAACTGAGTTGAATGAATTTTGGGAAATTCAAATTAGGAATTTAGTCATTTTTAAATACATTTGGATCTGTTAATAATTCAAAAATTTTAATTAGATTTAGTTGGTAAAAAATGTTAGAATCTAATAAGATTTAAACATCCTGGAAAACAGTTAACTAGTGAATGTTTGTTTTATGGTTTTTACGGATCACCCTACTCATAGAAAAAATACACATCGTCATTATTTTTACATCCCCGATTCTCTATACAATATTATCATTTTTGACAAGATTTTGTTCTAGAGGATTCCATACACTTATCTGAAGAGAAATAGACGTGGGACATCCATATAACTCATAATAAGAAGAGTACAAGTCTTTAAAAAATGTTGTATAAGAAGGGGTGCACATGGATATAATGCAAATGAGTATGTCGTTATATTATATAATATTAACAAAATTATCTAATTAATTTACTGCAAGGACACACTTTTTGACCTATGAAATTTTTGGAGAACCTAACAAAATGATGTAGTGTGTGGGCTATCTGACATTAGTATAAAAAGAATAATATTTATGTAAATTCTTGAGGTAGTGAATATGTGTACACATATTTTTTCTTCTAAATCTATGAGAAATGTTGAAGATTCAACTTTTTAATATTGCTTTGGCATTTTTGCATTTACAAAAACATTTTTTTCTTGGTTGTATGTTGGTCCAGTTAATATTCCCTATGTTAGAGATAAACTAATGTCTATTTTATTAGTAATGTTTCAAATTTTCAAATTCGCTATGACCCTTACATTGTTTAAGATTTATTATTAATATAATATGTTCCCTTATATTTTTGATTATTTTCTATTTTCATTTTGTTTACAATTTTTTCCTATATAAATTTATTGTACATTATTAAACCATGTAATAATGTAACTGCAATGATCCCAAAAACTTACAAGACCACTAAATCAAGTTTTTTAGGTTGGAAACTATTAAATAAGACATATGTGGTTGTATCAATTATTAATATCTAAGTTTATAATTTGGTGTATTTGTATTTTTATAATGTTGATAAGAATTAATCGACGGGAATTAAGGTGGTTGAAGCTGACACATGCCATGCTTGGAAAGTGATGACACTGTTGGCGTGGTTGACAAATGTTTGATCTTGATTATCCACATTGAAGATTTTGGAATTTTTTTAACATTAATCATCACCAGAGCTGCTGCATCATGGGATTTTTTAACTACTTTAAGTGCATTATAAATAGCATCAAGCGCACTGGAATTGAACTTGTGATCACCACACCTAACCAACGTGAGGATATACACCTTTCCTTTCTTCTCTAAACTACACATCATCACTATCTCTATGTCCCTAATTCTCTTGACATGATTTTCACTAGAATATTCCCTCTATGTATCTAATGATAAATATACTAGAGCCAATGTCCATCAATAGATCCCATGATAAAAACACTATAAGTCCTTAAAAAATATTACATAAGAAGGGTTGCAAAGGAATACAATGCATAGAAGTATGTTAGTTATTATATAATATTAACTAGCTAACATCACTAATTTAATGCAAGGATACATGTTGTGACCCATGAGATTTCTGGAAAAGATAAAAAAATGATGTGATGTGTGGGCCCTCTAACATTAGTAAAAAAGAACAATATTTACGTTTTTTCATGGGGAAGTGAATATGCGTACACATTTTGTCTTGTAAATTTTTTAGCAACACAAAAAATCAACTTTTGATATATTACTTACGCATCTTCTGAAATTCTACAAAACCTGAGTAATTTTTTTTCTTATTTGTGTGTTGAGAGTTAATGTTCCCTACACTTTTATGTAGTTGATGTATATTTTATTAATAATGTTTAAAGATTTTTTATTTGTTACGACCATTACATTGTGTCGAAATTTATTTTTAATATATCATGTTCCCTTGATTTTGAATTATTTTCTATTTTCATCGCGTTTACAATAGTATTTCCTATAATCATTTCAATGTACATAATTAAACCATATAATACCATGTAATTAGCAATGATACCTCCTATATCATTTCAATGAAAACCATATAATAATGTAATTGCAATGAACCAAATTTTTTGAAAGCCATTAGAACAAGGATTTTTAGGTTCGTGGCTATTAAAATAGGAAAATCGTTTGTATCAGTTATTAATATCTAAGATTATAGTGGCATAGTTATGACCCATCGCATTGTGTGGGCCTCTTTTCATACATGGTAGGATTCATTTACAATATATTCCAACATGAACTCAAGCATTTTTATAATGAAATTTTCATCTTCTACTTTCAAATGCCCTAAAAAAAATTCAGCTCTTTCCTTGATGGATTAACAAAATCATGGAAAAAAAAGCCACCATGAAACCAAAAAATCATGTCAATCTTTCTTTTAGATCCTATTATTCTTTTCTTCATGCAACTAATCAAGTTTCGATGTAATTTTAAGTTCCCAAGAAAAATTCTCATCTAAGAAAGGTAAAAAACGTCATGAGTTTCACCTGAGAAATAAGAAAATACATCATCTAGGAGAAAGGTAAACAACGAAGTTTCACCGAGAAATAAGAAAATAATAAATTTGAATGAAATACAATATTTCATTAGAGTAACGGGAAAATCAGGATTAGCATGAGAAATTTTGAGAAGAGAGGTTCCTTTCTTATGAGGGAAGGGAACATGTGAAAATTAGGGGTGACAACTTGAGGCTTCCATACAGGTTATCACATTTTCCTACCATGGGGAAAATTTTTAATCTCAACATCAAAATGAAGAATCTAAATAACAGAAGGTTGTGTGAATACCTAATATGGGTGAGAAAGGAATAAGAATAATTTGATCTGTAACACATTGAGGAGTAACCCATAGAAGCACTAGAAGCACTATCAGATCCTCAAAAGATTGATTCATTACCCTATAAGTTGTTTTTTCATGAAAATGATGGGAAGAACCTTGATAATAATAGTGGTGTTGATGCAACAAAGACAAAAGATTTGTATTCAAGTTACGTATGAGGGTCATACCCCATATTTGATGTTGACTTACTAAGGCATTTTACAGATTTTTTTGAGCTAGAGGGTTATCACATTTATAATTTCAATTCAAGTGATTTTAAGATTTTTTTCAAGAGGGTTATCAAAATTTCAATTCAAGTGATGATAGTGATAATCCTATCCCAATTTTCCATCATTATAGGGAGGGTAAAGGGGTTAGCAAAGAACACATAGATCATTTTCCTAAAATTCAAAATATTTTTGGCATAATAGTGTGGGACCCTGATGTTATGTTGAAAACCATAAAAGGTAGAGTTTCTAATTTTCAAATCAATATGACAAATAATATCATTACTACAAGTTGGATAAAAGAAGATCAAACATCAATTTGGAGGAACATATGAAATATGTGGTGAACATTAGCCCCAGGATCATGAAAAATACATGGTTTCAACTCACGAGGCAAATGCAAGGACCAAATACATATAACCTCACATCCAAAAAACCTCAAAGCAAGCAACCACTATCACTCTAAATAGAACCCTGAGTGAAAATATACATGCAACCCTTCTCTTCGGTTGATAAAATGGTAACTTATTTGATATGTGGGTGACTCGAGTTGAGAAGAACCTCCAGAGCGTGTTATTTCACATGGATTAGATTAATCACCTAAACTAGTTCTCTAGTGGGGTTGAGGGAGACAAACAAACACAAAATTAATGGAGAGCATGTAAAATAGGTGACACACCAACATTTTGGAAACTTGTGGCTGTACAACACACACTAAATTAACTGCTAAATACATGAGAACAATCGAGTCATATTTTTCTTAATGGGATTTTACACTTCAGAAAAGGCATTAAAATACACTTCAAATGATCTGTAAAATCTTGAAAAACTACAATGGAGGTTTTTGAAATTTGTGAGCATGTAAGGGAAAGAAATAATTAACTAAAACACATGATAACTCACTGTAACACACTTCAAAAAGTTGTAAATGGAGGAAAATTGGGATTTTATTACTTCAACAAGGTACTCTAGTGCAAAATTATATATAGACTAAGCATGACATAAAAAATAAGATCTCCCTCTTACTTGTAAAGTAAGGGTACATATAGCAAAAATGATGAGGAGTTGACTCAACTTAATCTCCAAAAATAACTAGGTGAGATGAACACTCCCTACATCAGTATGACTGAAAATAGCTAGTTGGAGACAAATCCAATACTAGCAAAAACAGACACCTCCATGCACAATTTGACCCTCGAGTGGAAAAATAAAATAACTAATAATAACAAATCTATTATTGTTATACTTGATGTGTGCAAGGGATAAAAATATTTTTGGATGATCCATTTCTCATTTCTTAACTTGATCAAAGTCCTTGTTGACTTTATCAACATTCCCTTTGCAAAAAATAAGGTATTTGTCTCCCTTCTTAGCATAAGTTAGGGTAACTGTTGACAATTATTATACTTGTGAAAAAATGGGCAACTCAAAACTTTGTTACGATGGATAGCATTGATGAAGTATACCTAAGCTAGGGGAGATTATTTTATAGAATATGGTTACTATTGAATTAATTCATGATTACATGAAATCTGTAGCTATGTGTGTTGTTAAAAAATGTAACAGATCACGTAGTCTGCAATTTCATGACTATTTTTAGCAAAAGAAAACAAGGCCCAAAGGATAGCTATGTTATCTTGATGAAGACATTCAATTACAGAATAGATGAAATGCTAAGTTTTGGGACAACAAACATAAGTGCTGATTGAAGAAATCAAAGTTAATTACTGGATGTTACAAGTTTTCTTTAATGTTATTTCCTTTGCATGATTAAGACATTCAATTGTATTACTAAGTTTTTTAATTCATCATTAAATCCACACAGAAAGTTATAATGCATAAAGAAATGCACAACTCATTTTTCATAATTCAATGTTTTATTCATAAGGAAATTTCAAATGTTTCCCACACAAGCCGTGGGATGTAACTGAAAAATTAAAGTACAACTACTAAAATAAGAGGTACACATGCATGAAAAAGAAAATAAAGGAGTATGAATGAACGCATCATTGCCTTGGGGGTTTTCTTCTTTGGTCGAGACATCTCCATTTCCAAGATTTGTTCCTTCTTCATCTTCGTTGTAGAAGTCATTGTACCTGAAAAGAAAGAAAGAGAGAACTATTAGCTACGAGCTTAGGGATCAATCCATATTCCTATACTGTCTTAATTCATGTATATGAATCTCTTAACAATAGGAGATATAGTTTACTTGAAGATCAAATTGCATACATGTTTTACTCACTCAGAAAAAAGAAGAAAAGAAGAAAACCAGGGACATAAGAGAGGCCAAAAAGCCTAAATATTTTCTAAATGTTTTCTTAAGTGTGCAGGTACCGGTTGCAGCCAAGAAGAAATAAATTAAGTCTTTCACTATAAGCACAGATTGCAATTTTATAATGACTCTTATCGTATGGCATAAAAATAGATAAGTCTTAATTACATGTTGGAATAAAGGAAGAATGTAACTCAAGTTTTAGTAACTGTCCTACAAATGGAAGAAGTTACAGTATAGGAAGAGAGATTGGCAAATAAAATTACATGTTTCAGTTTTTAACTGAAGAAGAAGATTCATATTTCAAGAAACTGAAGTTAACTGAAAAAAAGGGTTACAACTGAAACAGAATGAAAACAAAAGATTTTGGAAAAAAATTGCCATGGCTTCGCCATGAAAAATCAACATTTCAATTTTTCCAGCATGCCAGAAATAATACTATCAAGGAAATAAATAATCTAAGTAAAAGAAATAAGATTACATTATTCCAACAAAGTGACAGAATCATCTTCAGAATCAAAATAAGAAGCACTTTTGGAAAATTGAAGTACAACCCAGTGAACCAAATAGGAAAAATTCTACAACATAGGTAGAGATTCAGATAAAAGCATAATATTTTTTGACAAAGTAAGGATCAAATAAGTATAACCGTTTATGCAAGGAAAAGGTCAAGTATAGATGAATCATACAGTTCTAAGCAATAAGCTCAAGGTACAGAAGTGAATACGAAGCACCAGAAATCAGGTTTGCAGCAACATAAATGACGTATGCAATACATATAACAACTTCAGGAAAGCATACTATGAAGCTTCATGATTTACAGTTGAACAAATGATAAGCATGCAAAGTGTCTAATTGATCATTTTAGGATACAAGATTTTATTTAATTAAAGCAAGTGCTTCATGTTTTAATACACAAGTGAATGGAGTATCAAAACACCAACTAAGTGTGTCAAAATGTAGTACAGAAACATCAAAGTGGCATAAAATTAAATGTGTGAGCATCCTAAGAACTCCAGGTTGTAAAATCAATAAGAAAACAAGAATCGGAGTTTTCATAAGCCATTTTAAAAATATGCAGGATTTGACCTCAAAAGTTTCTTGATAGAACATAAGTAACAACACTCAGGAAAATCCACAAAATGTGGAGTTTAAGAGATCAAAAGGAATGACGGTATAGTGTTATAGAGAGTGACTAATAGAATGAAAAATGCTACAAGATCATTCCCATAAGGTACAAGAAGCAGCTCCAAATTATTCATAGATCAAGTTAAGGTCCGTAAATGAAAAGTTACATAATCAACCTCAGAGTTCAAAAAGTCTGCAACTACATGTTACCAGAGATTAACCCAAAAGGTGAGACTTCAGAGGTTTAAAAAGCATCAAAGTATTCAAGTCTTGGGATGAAATAAAACTCAAATAAAGAACAAAATATTTCGTAGTTTTAGTCAAGAATAGAAAAGTTACCAGAAACCTTTATAAAAGAGCTCTGCATAATGATAGAATAAGGTTTTAGTAGAAAAATGCAAAATATGTAGACCATATAAAAGGAATCTTATTATCAGTGTCTCGAGAATCAAATGGCAAAAACAATGAGGATACAGATCTTGGTAAAACTTAGATAGAGGTCAATAACAGACTTGCCAACAATAAATGAGAAGTTTTGAGCTTAGAATACTACTACCCAAAACAATGAAAGCTACATAAGTGACAAATGCCTTAGACTCGAATCTGCAATGAAGGAGGATACAAAGTAAATGTTGCACAAAAATGGATCTCAAATCAAGCTCAAGGATATGAAGATGATCAAAAAACCAAAACCATAAGTTTCTCAAAACTTTCAATGCCTAAATGGAGTAATGAAGAAAAAATGAACTCATACAAAGTTATTCAGAGCTACATAGCAGAAAACACGATATCATAGAGTCTTTTCAAGCTCTTTTTATAAATGGCCGAAGCGTGAAAATACAAATAAAACCAAAATTTAATTATAGTGCATGATGAAAACCAATATTTCAAAACTTTTACAGATGTTATCTACACAAAGTTGAAGAATTTCTCAAAACTCGCGTCTATAAGTACCCATGTCTCAGAAAGCATAGATCCTGGCCAATAAATGAAGACCCATTAATGTGTAGCAATGAAATGGAGTAAGAAAAAGAACTCACTGACTAAATTGGATTTATCAAAACCATTGAAGTCATTGAATTTAGAGAAATAAGCGGAATCTCAGAATGAGTTTCAACTCGAAATGACCAAGGTTGAACCACGAAACCACATAAAATGCAAAGAAAGAAAGGATTATCAATATTTCTGAAAGACAAAATGGAAATGATGAATCAACAACAATACCCAAGGGGGTCAGGACTTACCTTCCCTCATCAAATAGAGGAACGGTTACAGAAATCTGCAGAGTTCGAGTGCAAAAAACGGTGTCTACTAAGAATCCTCACATGACTTTACAACACACAAAGATCTTTTGAACAAAACTGGGATTGAACCCAAGGGAAAGATCACAGCACCTCCTCAGAAAACGCAAATAGAGCGAATGACAAGAAAATATAGGTGCAAGAGAAGATCCAAAGAACCAATCTACAATGGGAGTCAAGCTTCAAGTTACCAATAATGGAGTTGGAAATTTTTTTTCCAAGGATTTTCCCATAGACAGAAGATCCAAATGAAATGATTATTAGAAACTGATTGACCTTTACTGCCTGAGCTCAAACATTGGGTTAGTTTGAACTCAACCACCATCAAAGATCAATGGTCGTAAAGCAAAAGGACAACAAATCAACACTCAAGGATCGATCCCTAAGTTCAAAGCAAAATACCTAGGTGAGATGCCATCGAAAAAATTCAGTACAGGCCAAAAACCTAACTATAGTTTCAAGGTTGAAGACTTGAGATATCAAAGTACAGAGATCAATGATTACAAAATGATTACCAATATCAAAGCAAACTCTACCTGAGTCAGCCATGTCACCAACCAACTATTGAAGGGGTGAGTCATCGTAATGAGGGGTCCAGCCCCATAATTACAAAAAAATAATTGCATTTGTAATGTCAAAAGGATCAACTATAGTCAAAATTCAAATAATGTAAAGTGCCGACTGAATCATGTTCACTGATGATCACCAAAAGGTAATGGTTATAAACTATAGTCAAGTGTTATCCAAATGCAAAAGCTAACAAGTATTACATGGTTGTGTTTAATCGAAGGTGACAACTATATATTATAGCATGTGTTACCAAGGTGGCCTTTTACAAAAGTGCCCCCATATACATTTTAAATTCAATAATGTGCTAAGTCCATAAAGGTGGCCAAATCAAATGGATATCAGTGATCAAGTGCAAAGGTGGTCCCCACTGTCAAGAGATTTGAAGATGATCTGCAGTATGTCACCAATGTGACCACTTAGACAAGGAATGTCAACATCAAAATCTGAGCATGGAGGTGGTCCCCATCAAATGGATGTGTGGATGGTTATTTTTACAAATATTGCAAGTATTGTAATTATTTTGCTCACAAACAAGGAGTTATTTTTTGCATGCCTTCACAAGAGGATAGAACATACAAGAAGATGAATTCACATGCACAAGGAAAGAGACTTATCTAGCAAGCAAGCTTATTATTAACAAATTATTCACCTTTATTTTCTTACAAATAAAACAGTCAACTTCAGTTTGATTGTAATGTAAATAAAGCTATTAATGCATATTTGTAATTACATGTTCTATTTTTATTCCTTTATCTATTATTAAATAAAGGATAAATAGGATGCATGGGTGAGTACAAGCCTTAATCTATTTTTGGGAAGGGTTGGGAAAATTATTTTGCTATATATTGTGTACTTTGGTAAAGCACAAGGAGGACTTTTTGGATATAGGAGTACTGAAGTAATTTTTGCTAGTTTTTCCCTCTGAGTGTGAAGTACTTTTTGGATTACCAATTATTTTTAGTGTAGGCGAAAGTGGGAAGTGCCATGCAAATAGCGCAAAATCCTTTTAGCAGCCTACCAATGACTACTATGAGGAGAATGGGAAAACCAAGATGCAAGCTCTACTGCAAATGAAATATCAAGGTGAGTATGGGTCAAGTACATGAGACTCCCAGCCAACTGCCTATACAATGTAGGATCACAAAGTTGTGTGGTACATGTGGATGTAAGAGTAACTCCATACTGAAAAAGGAGATGGACTTGGCTTGCAATCAGCCATATCAAAGCGCCTAAGAAGATCATTGGTGTACTTTTTTTGACTCAAATGATTCCCTGAATCTGTTTGAGAAATTTGCAAACCAAGAAAATAATGCAATAGCCTAAGATTTTTCATGTCAAACTATGTAGAAAAATCCCTCTAAATACTCTGAATGTGGGAAGAAGAGCTGATAGTAAGTAATAAATCATCAACATACAAGAAAAGTATCACAATATCCTCACCAACATGTTGGAGATACATTGTATGATCATAGTGGCAACAAACAAAACCAGTAGATAGAAGAGAAGAATCCATCTTCTCATACCAAGCCTGAGGGGCTTGTTTGAGACCGTAAAGAGACCTTCGATGCCTACAAACAAGAGAAGAATCTTGAACAAATCCAGCTGGCTACTCCATGTATATTTCCTCTTCTAGATCTCCATGTAAGAAGACACTCTTCACATCCATCTGGTATACGGGCCACCCATATGATGTAGGAAGAGAAAGTACAAGGCATACAAAATCCATGTTGGCAATGGGTGCAAAAGTCTTAGAGTAATCAATACCTTCAACTTGTGAAAAACCCTTTATAACAAGACAAGCCTTATACTTGTCAATGGACCCATCAGCTATGTATTTGGTTCGGTATACCCACTTACACCTCACCATATTTCTTCCTTTAGGAAGAGATACCAAATCCCAGGTATGATTCTTCATCAAAAAAGAATACTCAGCTGTCATCGCATCATCCCACTCCTATATCCGACGAGCCTTTGAAAAAGACTGTGGATCCTCATAAACTACCTGACACAAAAGTCTAGAACCTGTAGAATATCCGTGATGATGCCTAGTGGATGGAAGATCCTCCATGAAAGGTTTTGCCTTAGAAACTGTGGTACGAGCCCACTTAGGCATAGTGACAATATTAGTGGGAGTAGGATCCTCAATGACATCTATAACATCCTCATCAATATCCTCAAAGAAAGGATCCTCAAGATGAGATGAAGAAGAAGAAGGAATGGAAGAATATGAAGAATCATGAGGAGTGAAATGCTCATCAAATTGAACATGCATTCGAAATATAACATCATGTCTATCAAGATCTAAGAAACGATAAGCTCGCATGTCCTCACAATGCCCTACAAAGATCAAGGGCTTACTCTTCTTACCAAAATCTTTCCTTTTCTTCTTTGACACAAAGGCCCAAGCATGGATCCCAAAGAATCGAAAAAATGAGACATCTGGCTTAGTGTTAGACCAAGCTTCCTCTGGAGTCAAATGCTCAAGTGCTCTGTGTGGTGTGTGATTCTCAATATAGTTAGCAGAATTAACTGCTTCTGCCCAATAGATAGGAGGTATATCTCTAGAAAGCATCATACAGTTAGCCATTTCCTTCAAATTTTTATTCTTCCTTTTTGCTAATCCATTCTATTGTGGAGTATGAGAAACAAAATGCTGGTGAATGATGCCTTGAGTTGCCAAAAAGTGAGAAAACTCATTGCTGAAGTACTCCCCCCCATTATCATTGCTAAGGTTCTTTATGCTACTAGAAGATTGTTTCTCGACTAAAGCCTTGAAGACTTTGAAGTGTAAACAAACATCACTTTTTTACTTGATAAAATAAACCCAAGTACGCCTCGATAAATTATCAATAAATGTAAGTGCATACTTAGCTCCATTGAAAGATGGGGTAGGAAAAACCATCAAGTCACTATGCACAATTTCGAGTGGTGCAGAAGCTCTCTTAGAAAAATTCTTAGGAAATGGATCTTGGTGTTGTTTTCCTAATGCACAGCCAGAAAAAACTCCCTCAAGACAAGAAACTCTAGGAAGACCATCTACCATACCATAAGTGCTCAACTCCTTTAAATATCTATAATTTATATGTCCAAATATGTCATGCCAAAGCTTACTCTCTCAATCTGCATGAGAAACCAATCATTTCCCTGTATAAGAAGTGTCATCAAAACCCTCAAAGTGATATAGTCTAGAACTTTGATCAATAATACCCTGAGCAACCAGTGAATGAGGCTCCAACAAAGTTTGTACTTCTGCTCCATGTGGTGTAAAAGTCACTGTTTTTCCTTGACCAGAATGAAAAATTTGATATACAGAAAGAAAATTTTGAGTGATGTTAGGAACATATAGTACATCATGGATATTGCCACCATCAAGATGTATATCACCTTTTCCCTCAACAAAAAGGAAGGAAGAAACTCCAACCTCAATTTTGAAAGTAGAACTCAAACCTAGAGAAACAAAAGACTCCTTAGAAGAAGTCATGTGATGAGAAGCACCAAAATCAATAACCCAACTGTCTGCAAGTGGCGACTAAGATATTCTAACAACATTAAGTGCTTTTCCATGCTGATTAGGAGGTGGCGTGGAGATAAAAAAATTTTGTTTCTTGACTGCATCCTCTAAGGCTTTCATTCACTTATAACACCTATGTTCTTCATGATTACTACCCCCACAAAAAGAGCATGAACGGCTAGACTTATTCTTTGATTTAGAAGACTCCTTCAGTTTTGAGTTGTTTTCTTTTTGTTTAGGAGCATTTTGAGATGGAGAAGGTGTGGATTTGGTTTTACTATTTTGTTTTCCCTTTCCCTTAGGATTAGATGCAACTAATGCGTTTTGAAATGTGGAAGACTCAAGGTGAGACAATTTGGATTCATCCCTAGTAAGTCTTTCACAAAATCTTTCTAAGTTAGGTATTTTGAAGGTGTCACCTAAGGCATACATGCTAGAGAAAAAGGTAGAAGAAAAAATTTGGAATAGTCCTCTCAACTTCGATAGAATCAAGTAAACACACTCTTCATCTTTCTTATCTCTTCCACTCCCCTTTAACTGTGACAACAAATTCTTGAACTTTGTAAGATATTCTATAATTGTTGGAAAATCTTCAGGATTAAGAGAGGTGATATAAATTTCAAGTTAAATGGCTCTCATATGATCCACCTTACCAAATAAACCCTCCAATTTCTCCCATATTTTGAAAGGAGAGTCACACTTTTCCAAATGAAACAAAAGACTGTCACTTACATAAGTTCCTATCAAACCCATACACTCATCAAATTTGCATTGGTACTGAAATTTCTCATATTCTCTTGTGAACACTGGTTGTTCTAAAGAAGTTAAATCCCATAATCCTTTCCACTTAATTATTGTTTCCATTCTTGGTTTCCATGTGTGGTAATTATGTGTTGTTAATGGCTCAACATGATCTAATGAAAAAGTAGATATAGATTCCATCCTTAAAACAAACACTAAAAGAAATGCAAGAACCAATCAATGCAACAATAGCCCCCAAATTTTTGGCAATTTATAATGAGTGCGTGTTATAATATGACACTTTATAATTATATTGTGATTCTAAAAATTAATATTTCCAATGGAAAGAGCATGGAAAACAAGAACATTTGCAAAAAAATAGTACTCAAAACCGAGTTACTGATCAAAAGTTACAAGATTTTCAATATTATCCTCTGATATTTATTTTAGTTGCCAATATAACAAAATCAAATGCTCTTGCCTTCACCACACAAATAAAATGAAAGGGGGATGAATTTAAGCACCTACTAGTAGGAATCACAAGATTTAAGCCCTCATATGACCATACCATATGACCTGGTAAAAAATACTATTTTTGTGCTGTGTTGAAAATGACCTTCACCGCCCAAAATAGAAGCCTGCAGAATTTCCCGAAATAGAAAATCATGCAAACGCACCCGTGGACCCTTGCCAAAAAAGGAATTAGCCAGAATAACTTTACATAAACCTTTGCAAAACAATGAGCAGCAATATCATATATTATTATGGAACTCAATGAAATATAATGAGAATGGGTCTTGCTTATATAGGCAAGGAATAACAATCTAAGAACTAGTCAAGGTCATAGTTCAAGCCATAAATCATGGAAATAACTAGTCATCAAATAACTAGTCAATTCCATAGATTTATGAGAGAACTAGACATCAAGGATCTAGTCAATACCATAGATCAAGGAAAGAACTATACCTAACAACTAGATAATATCTCCTAATATATAAATAAATAAAAAGAAATATCCACACACATAAGTGGGTGAGGATAAATATAATAATTTACCTAGGTGAACATGACCTAGGTTAATTACCTACTCTAACAATTTATATCATGTTGTATGTTCTGATATGGCCACGAGGCCAAATGAGGTATTTGTGTTTTGCAGGTTAAAATATCACAAAAAACATCGGGGGATTGGAGACCAACCACATTGGAATTATAGATGAATTCAACAAGGTCACCATGGAAACATGTTTTGTGTGTGTGTGTTATTTTTGTTAGGGATTCCCATGGGGGGGATTACCTTTGAATGTGACCAAGGCGTTTTGTGTATTTTATTTATGCGCTTTCTTTTTATTATTGTTGCATGTGTTTATTTTATGATGCATTTACCCCTTTCCTTGTTCTTTTAATTATGGACTATTAATGTGAGTAGTCATATTGTTAAAATAAATAAATCAATCAAATTTGGGATATAAGAAAGTAATTATATAAGTTTTTGGCTCTTGTATTAAATGTGGTAAGTGATGTGTAAGTATGTGTAAGAGTTGTGTAATTCAGATTTTGGAGTATGAAACACTCCACCTCCTTGGAAATTCAAATTTGTCCTTGAAGGCTGATTTTGGAGGCTTGTGGGACAAGTAAAACTTGTCCCATACCTCTTAATTTTATTTACCAACCATACCTATGGTTGGAGGGTTGATTTTAGACCTTTTTAATGCATTTTTATAAGTCAAGTTGCATGTTTTAATTACACTTTCTTCATGTTTTAAATTTGTAGTCCTTATGGGGTGTGGGCTTGGTTGGAGTGTGTAAGTAATTTGTCATATTTTCACCCACCTATTTATTATGCTTTCAAGGGAATGAAGTTGACTTTTGGTGTTGGAGTTGAGGATGTGTGATGTGGCATCCTCCATGGATCCACCTCATCCTCTTCTCTTCCCTCTTTCTTAAATTTGAATTTTTTTTATTTGTGTTGGGTTGTTGAATTTTTGAAATGCTTCCTTGGGGAGAATCTTAATGGCTTTTTGGAGCTCTTGTTGATTTTGGAGGAGATTGGAGAGCATTTCATACTTGTGCATTTCTGATTTTGGGACTGTATTTTGACATTGAAAGTTTGTTGTTTTGGAAAAAAATCTACCATGGAGAGGTAGGAGCTTAGCTCTTCATATATGCTTGTATTTATTTTTATATTTGTATGGATGGTGAATGTTCTGTGTGTTTGTTGGCTAGTTGGGTAGACATCCTAGGAATTGTGTAGGAGAAGTATATGGGGAATCATTGAGGGGGGACATAAGGGAAATCCAGTGGCATCGGATTTATTGCGGAGGGAGTTTGGGATTGGGATCCACCATGGAAAAGAAATAGCTTAAATTTCTTACGTTATGGGGGGCATAAGGATATGTGTGATGATTTAAATTGGCAATTTGTTACAGGTGGATACTAATTTCCCATTGGGAGGCATAAGCAACTTCCCCCATAGTTCTTACTCATTTGGCTTGCATTGTGAAGCCTATGTTTTATTTGTTATCTTTCATTTGGTTACAAAATTGTTCTTTTGTTTTGGACTGTGTTTTTAATTTGAAATGTGCATGTTGAAAGATTGCTTTGTAAGGTGGAACCCTATTGTTACCATGAGTTGAAATACATTTCTTTTGGCTTTGTGGTTGGGGCTCAGGGGCCAATGAAGAAGGATGGTTTCCCCTCTTCATTGGATGTCTTGGTTGGGTGGAGAGCATTACCTTTCCCCTACTCTTATTGTGATCAAATTGGATGAATGAGAAGATTACATGTTACTATTCTGGAGCATAGGAGAAAGATAGTTTGAAAGTATCTTGTGAAATAAAAATCCCATTGTAACCTTTATCACTTGAAGTGGATGAATTTGTAAATGTTTTGAAATGGAAAGATGTTGTATTGAGCTATGAAAGTTGTAAATTCGAAATGTGAAAGATATATATACTCTGATTTATTCATTTGAAAGAAAGAAATTGAAATCTGTTATTTGCATTCAAGGAATTGAGAGATGTAAAGTTGTATTTGAAATCAATAAAGGATTGAAATACCTTTATTCATTTGCATTTTTGCATTGAAATCTAATCTTTAAATGTTATTGAAATATCTATTTGAAAGAAACGAATACGTATGAAGGAACTGTATTACTTCGTTCTTTTGAAAATATGACAAAATTTGAAACCAGACTTTACATTTTAGCTATTAAATGGTTTGTTGAATCAACTAAATGGATTTGACTAGGATTATAATGAACTTCCATACTTGAATGATGAAAAACTTAGATAGACCCTTTTTAATATGATCTCTGTTTCAAAAAGTAAAACTAGCAAATACTTCTCTAAAATGCACAGTTCGAGCCTGTAAACAATAATCATCATTGAAACATTAAAATGGAATATTCCCTGGGGTATAAATGAGTTGAATATGACAAAAAAAACACTTAAGGAAATATTTTAAAACATTACAAGATTAGGCCCAAACCTTTCACAGTCTTTTTGCTGTCAGAAGTTGTAAAAATTCAACTTGGAAATCAGTCAAGCAAAATTACCTTCCAAATGCATCCTAAATACTTCTTAGAATAATTCTCCATGTCTATTTGGCATGTTGAGTGAAGGAGAAGATAAAATTGAACCAAATTTATAATTTTAAATTTATCAGTTTGCTTTTAAAAAGCCTGTAGGACTTTTTCTTAAAATTAACCCCTAAAACTTTATCATAATAAAAAATTAATGAACCTTGTGAAAAGAGGGTGTCGAGATATTTCCAGAAAGTCCTCGTTTTCCCAACACTGAGCTCTCTATCAAAATTTATGGCCCTTTGAAGTTTTCCTTCCTTGGCGGAAAATTTTGGAAAAAATTTCCTTGTCGGGCCCACGGCCCAAATTTTTCCATTAAAACATTTAGGAAAATTTTTGGGAAAATTTTCAAAATTTTCTCCACTGCCCCGTTGCCTTGCAGCCAATCCAAAGCTGTCATTTGGCCTCACAAGGAAACGTTGGAGGTGTGGCACAATTTTCTTTCTTGGTATTTCTTAAAATTTTAGGAAACTTTTCTTAGTTTCCTCCGTCGGCCCGTAATTCTGCAGCCAATGAGTTCCTGACACGTGGCTTCACTCGGCAATGGTAGAGGAGTAGAAGTTTAATTAACTTTGAAACTCTAACCTTTGCTTTGGAAAATTTCGTTAGATCTCTTCGCCTACCAACTAGCCGTAGCCAATGAAAGTATGACACATGTCAGTCTTAGGCATCGACGGAGGTGCATGGAAAGTTTCGCCTTGGCGCTTTCTAACCCAAAATTCAGAAATTTGCATGTGTCCCTATGGTTCCCTGCGCCAACCTGAGCTTGTGTCCTCTTCGGATCCATGGGAGCGCGGGTGAAAAAGTAGTTTTTACCCCCACGCAGGAAAAATTTTCAAAAGTCTTCTCGCGGTGCACCAACTCGCCCTTTTGGGAAAATTTTCACCCTTGGGCCAGCAAGCCCGCTCTTGGGGGAAAATTTTCGCCCCAAGGCCCGCTGGCCCATAACTTGAGTTTTATGAAGAGTTAGGAGGACTTATTTATGTCATTGGAAAGGTGAGGAAATTTCCTATCCAATGGAAGTAGTTTAGGGAATTTTTTAATGTAATAAATGTGAGAAAAATAAAGTTGAAGCTTTAAGCCTATTAGAGAGTGGGTATGGTGAGGAATTTTCCCTCATAACCTAATTGAAACTTCTAACCCTAAATTTTGGACCTTATGACCTCTCATAATTGTTAATAAAAGAAAAGTATATTCTAGTGGATCAGAATTTTTCTAGAACTTGTTAGCGATAGTTGTTGCGTTGTAACCGGGTAGTAGACTCTTTTATTCAAAAAAAAAATTATTCCAAAATTTTCCTAACTAATCCGAGGTTGTTTCTTGGGTCTCAAGTAAATTATTTTTTAGCCGGAATCACACTTGGTATCAAAGCAGTGGTTCAAAATCTTGGACCATTGGGCACACTAGAAAACTTGGGACATGAAACTTAAACCTAGCACACTTTTAAATCTAGAAAACAACTTAGTATAGAAATTACATATTTTAGTAAACATGTAAATTGAATAAAACTTAGAAAACTGAACTAACTCTTGCCTTGGTTTGTGCATGTGGCACAGACGAGACGAGGGGAGTTTTCACATAGACCTAGACTTACCACCATCGGATCAAGATGTAGCAGCCATCCTACCCCAGATTTTACATACTCTTCAGGATGTTAATGCCGCTCTACTTGGAGGATAAGTAGGAGGACTTGCAGCTAGACATAAGGGACATTTCCATTGAGGGTCATGTATCTCCTCGACCCAGCAAGGAGCATAGAGGAGAGAAATCCCATGCAGAGTTAGCCAGGGTAGAGTCACCATAGAGGGGATAGGGTGACCAAGTTTTTGAGCATAGAGAGAGGTCTCGGAGCCCTAGGATTAGGGATGAGTATGCAGAGAGACCTAGAGGCCATCAGACCATACCTATAGATCACATCATGGAGATCCTAAATTTTTGACCCTCACATTATTTTGGTGAAACAGGTGGATTTCAGGTAAAGGCCTAGCTAGTGAGCTTGAGCAGTTACTTCAAGCTTTGTCCTTGTTCTAGCAGTATGAAAGCTCATGTTGCGATCCATCTATTGAGGGATGGAGCAGGAGTATGGTAGAGGACAGAGGAGTAGAAGCTCCATGTTGATTCTGATAGAGTTACCTGGGATCTCTTTGAGGAGCATATTTTGGAGCAGATATTTTTGACAGAGGTTCAGACAACAGAGGATCGATGAGTTCCATGACCTTCGATAGGCATCTCTTTCAGTAGTAGAGTATGAGAGTAGATTTTTGGATCTACTCTAGTATGTTGAATACATGCAGGATGAGCAAGTGTGGATCCACAGGTTCATCTGTGGCCTGACTCTAGACATTGGAGGTGCAGTGTGGATCCATTATTCACAAACATTAGCTAAGGTCATCAAGAAGGCCTATATAATAGAGGAGACTCAGGGAAAGACCCAACAGGATAGAGACCGTGTCCGGAGCCACATACAGTATATGCAAGACAACATATCAAGGAGGTTAGTACCTTCTCCTTGTTGTGGCTAGAGTTCTTCACAGTCATCATTTAGACCCCAGCAGTAGCAACAACATTAGTAGTAGTCTCACCCACCTTATAGAGCTCCATAGAAAGTTGATGCACAGAGAGGTCAGAGTATGGGGCCTCCTCCTAGGGGTCCCATTAGGACACAGGGTGGACCTAGAGCTCATTCAGTGGGAGCTCACCAGCAAATGCCGCAGTAGACCACCGATGGATCATCAGGATCAGTATCACAAATGTCCAGAGCACCTAATGGAGGTGCTACTCATTTGGGAGGATTATGCGGTTGTTTTGGTTGTGGAGTTGCAGGACATTTTTGGATAGACTGCCCTCAGAACCCTAATAAGAAGGGTAAGACACAAATCTTAGAGCCGACTATTGGTGACATGGGACACAGCCACAAGATTTATGCAGTGGTTGAGAACCACCAGGCTGAGTATCGGAGTACAATCATTGAGACTACAAGTAGCATTAGAGGTATTTCTACCTCTATATTGTTTGATTTAGGTTCTTCTAATTCTTTCATTGCACCATCTTTAATAGAGTGATGCAGGCTAGTGACAGTTAGGCAGGGTCATAGTTGGGATGTTGAGATGGCTTTTGTAGCCAAGATCTCTTTAGACTTCTTAGTTAAGGAGTGTATAGTGGATTTAGGACCTTTCACCACTACCTCAGATCTTTGTATCCTTCTTTTGGGCTCATATGGAGTCATTTTTGGTATGGATTGGTTATCTACACACAAGGCTAGGATGGATTATTACTACAAGACTATATCTTGTGTAAATGATATGGGAGTGGAGTCAATGATTTTAGGGGTCAAGATACCCGTTTCTATTCACACCATTTCTACTATACAGCTTAAGTGGTGTGTACGATGGGGTCTCTAGATGTATGCTTGTTATCCAAAATTCACCCCCTCAGGGAAAATTTTGATAACATGCATCAGATCTTGGGGGCCAGGAAAAATCATGAAAATTAGCTAAGTCCTAAGTCTAGGAAGTTGGGACAGTTGGGACGTCGGGGCATGAATCGGTCGAAAAGCCGCCAGGTAGTCCGAGAGCAATTGGGACGTCGGGACGCGCGGGATGCGAAAGGGCGAACCGGCCAAAAGAGGGAAAATATCGCCAAGTTTTGTTTTGGACAGTTGGGACAAAAGTACGCGGAGGACGCGAACTGGCCGAATCGGGTGAATTGGAGATATATGTCCCAGGAAGTCCGGGATAGTTGGGCCAAAAGTACACGGAGGACGCAAACCGGCTGGTTCAGCCAAAATAGAGGAATTTCATTTGGGACATCCGGGACAAAAGTACGTGCGGGACGTGAAAAGCTGAAGGAGCCGAGAGTGAATGAAATGATGCCACGTGTCTTCAATTCAAAGAGGGACAAGGAAGCCCATTTTGGGCGGTTCAGAGAAATTTGTCCCAGACGGTCTGGGACATTCGGGCCAAAAGTACGCGAGAGATGCGGATCGCCGAATGAGCCACCAACGAATTAGAATGTGACACGTGTCACAATGGGAGGCACAATAAATTTCAACTAAGTGTTTTTTGGCTGAGTTTTTAAAGGGGGTGAAATGGAATAGGGTTGGCCTGAGCCAATAAAAAGAGGACGCGTGTCCTAAGGGAGATAGGAGTTCAGGGCTCGAGGAGGATTTAGAAAAAATTGAAAAAGTTTTCACCGAAAGTTTAAAGGCCAAGGATGACCCCGCGCCCCCTGTCCTCCAACCAAATCATGCCACGTGTCCACAAGTGGCGGGGCGCGGGGGAAAAAACTAATTTTTTTTTCCAAAGTATGAAAAAGTCAAAGTTTTTAAAGGAAAACCCATGGAAAGGGTAGGAGAGAGAATTTCTCAGCCAATCAATTCCTGACACGTGTCATCCAGGTGTCAGAGCGTGGTAAAATTTTAAATTTTTGCCCGCCGATCCGTTTTTGGGCTATTTTTTTCCCTAAAACTTCAGACCTCCATAACTTTCGATCCAAATCTCAGATTTGCAAGTTCTTTATATCAACAGAAAGCTTATGAAATCCTCTACATGATTCAGGGGTCAATCTTGCATTTTGGTTCATTTTGGAGAGACAAAACTAAGAAACGTCTCTAGCGCAGAACTGACGTTTCAACAACTAGCTTTAATGCAAAAAATAGTCTGCCGCTCTTGCCAGGGTTCTCACCCATCGCCATTATGAGATAAAATAAATGTGACCTAGAAGTGGTTGGGGTATATCTGACTTTCCTCTCTCTTCCCTCTCTCATTCTTCCTATATATTGTAAAGAGGGGCTTCTTTCTAAGGGTTGAACATTCCTGTTTTGCTCCTCCCTTCTTCTCTTTATCAGGTGAATTTGTGGAGTTCGAACCTCCCATTTGAAACTGTAATGTGACTCTGCCTCTTGGCATTTTGTAGTGTATTGTATCAATCTTTGGAGCTAGTAATGCATGTCTGTGGATGATTCTCAACCCTCTCTGTGTTCATTTGCATCCTCTTGGCCTTTCACTACAATTTTTGTTATCTGTGCATGATCTTGCATCACATTTGAATGGTCTGTGTTTATTGGCAAGATAGGTGTTCTTCATTCCTCGGTGCATCACCTCTGTTAGCTTAGGTTTATTTTTATGCATCTCTCTTTCTCTATCTCCTTGGCAAGATAGATTAGGTTTTGAGTAAATCCTCTGCGTTTTCTTTGTGCATCTGAACAGAGGAATAGGAACCAGCCTTCTCTGGAGAATCCTTTCTCATTTGTGCAGGTCCCACACCTGGAGAAAGGATTCCATATAGTGCAATCACAATGGATGCCTGAACATCAACTTAGAAACCTGATTTGCATCCAGGGGTGTTGTGATTTTACACTAACAGTTTTGACACACCGGGTGGGACAATAGAGGTCTCATTTTTATTGTAGTAAAGTTGATGTGCATCTACTGCAATTTTCTTGCTTGAAAAGAGCTATTATTTGTGTATCTAGCAACTCCAAGGGGAAGAATCAACTGGTTTCAGCAGTGCAGGCTTGAAAACTCATGAGAATAGTCACCACAAGGTCAAGAGTTGGAGAAGAAGAAGTGTTGTTTGAATACCTACAATTATCTCTAAGAAGAAGGCAAAGAGGAAGAAGGATTCAAAGGTCTCCATCTCCAACAAACATAACTCTCTCAACTCCTCCACCTGGTAGGCCTTTCATTCAGTCAAGAAGGGTTTTAAGACCGATTAGAATGGCACAAAACCACCCCTATGTCAACCTCACAGGAAGCAGCCCGCTTGCCCTCAACGCACAACACCCAATTCCTATTGCAGCCTTGAAGAACATTCCGTACTTCACTGGAGAAAATTAGACTACTCCAGGTTATCATGTTAAAGACATTGCCAACCTTTGTGCAATCCATGAAATTAATGAGATGAAAGTGGCTGTCAAGTTACTGGCATCTTCATTCAAGGGTAAAGCATTGCAATGGTTTAGGAGCCTTGGAGCTAGTTCTATCACAAATTGGAATCAGCTGTGTATAGCACTTCATGAGCAATTTGGAGAAAAGGGGGACAACTTGTCTCTTTTGGAGCAGCTGACAACCATCAAGAGAGCTCCCAATGAACAGCTGACCGATTTCAACTTCAGATTTCAAAAGACTTGGGAGAGAATTCCAGTGGCAGTCAGGCCAACAGCAGAAGGTGCTTTTCTCTACTATCTCAAAGCTCTAAATTCTGATATTTCTATGTTGATTCAGTCCATGGGAGGCATAACTATCCCTATGGCTTATAGCATTGCCATTAGGGCTGAAAATTGTTTGATCCAAGCTGGCAAACTTGCCCCTAGACCTCCCATGCCATTGTTTCCAAGTTTAGAGAGTCCAAACACCAATCAAGCACCTAATTTGGCTCCTTCCCCCACTCCTAGAAATCAGAGTTCAAATGAAGCTTCCACTTCATCTCCAAGTGCCCCAAATGAGCTTCAAGAAGTCATGAAGCAATTGCAAAACCTAGGCAATGAGCTGGTTACTCTCAAAAGGCAGCATGCCCAAGGTTTTAGACCTTCTTATCAGCCCCAAGCTCAGCCTAATAGGCAGCCATACCAACCACAAAAGCCACTTAATCCAGTTGCAAATATGAATCAAACAAGGCCTCCTTCCAATAGACCATTTCATCCCTATAATCCAAATGTCATATCTGCCTCTAAGACATTGGTGCCAACACAAAACAACATTGCTCAGGAGTATGATTGGTGTTTTCCATGCAATGAGCCTCATAACCAATCCATGTGCTTCAATGGTGCTTTGAATCAAGCATTAATGGTGACAACTACTGGTGTGGAGGGTGAGGGCAGTCAAGGAAACAGCCAACAACAAGAAACATTCCAACAACAATCAGCCCCAAATGACACCACATTGGTAAATTGGCAAGCAGAGGATTTTTGTGGCATGAACCAGGTAGTTTCTCAAGGTGTTTCAGCCAACACAAGGTCAAAAAGGAGGAATTTGGGTGAAGAACAGCCATTAGCCCCAACCAATCCACAACCTTCTATTGTTCCACGAGCGGTTGGCAAACAAAATCCAGTTGTAAATGCACAAGGGCAGCCAAGAACAGCCCCTAGGCCAACTCAAATACCAGTTGTTGCTGCCCACGTGCAAGGATTGAATGTACAATCAAAGGGACAACAAAAGGATACTTCATCCCCATTCAACATCATTGATCAAATGAAGAAGACAAATGTTAATATATCAATGTGGGAATCCCTATCTATCCCAGGCCAAAGAGATCTTCTACAAGCTGCCATGAAGGACTGGTCAACTTCAAATCAATAGGTCCAAAGGCAAGAAAAGGTACTTACAAAGGCTTCCCAGCCTGAGGGAAACCATGGAGGACAGCAAGGTAAAATGTTGAAACCCCCTCCTTTCTATGTTTCATTGATCATTGGAAATCAGCTAGTGCACAATTGCATGATAGAATCCTGGGCAAGTAGCTCAGTAATGCCTAAACAAATAGTTGATTAGCTAGGGCTCCAGTATGAAACCATATCCAAAGGAGTAGTGCAGCTGGATGGGACAACAGTAACAACAGTTGGAGTGATTAAAAATTTGAGTCTTACCTTGCATGCATGTCCAAATGTTGTTGTTTTACAAGATGTATCAGTCATAGACCTTCCACCACTCTTTGCCCTATGCTTGTCAAGGGACTTCACAGCCAAGATTGGGGGATATTTGTCTGCTGATTGGTCACACATGTTGTTCAAAACAAGATATGGAACCAAAGCCACAATCAGGTCTGAACCTATTGCAAACTTCCACATTGAGCCTTACACTCCAAGTCAGATCAACACCAATTGTTCAGCATTTGATCAAGAAGACCACCCAAGCACTGATGAGGTTGACACCAAGTTTGGAAGCATCCCAGATCTAACTCTTGATGAATGGGCAAACAAGGTACATGCATTTGATCCTTGTCAAGAAGTAGAAGAATCTAAGCTAGGGGTCTATTGTATACATGAAGAAAATCAGCCTATTCCTAGCATCACCAAGCCCAACCATGAAGATGACAATGAGGTATGGCAGCTATTTTTTGATGGATCAAGGAGTAGACAAGGTGCAGGAGGTGGAGCTATGCTTGTTTCACCTCAAGGAATAAAGTACTATTCAGCTTTTATATTTCAATTTGCATGCTCCAATAACACTGCTGAATATGAGGCCTTGGTGCAAGGGATGCATTGGGCAATCAAGAAGAAAATAAAGAACTTGCAAGTCCTTGGTGACAATGAATTGATTGTAAATCAGGTCAAGGGATAGCATGCTACCAAAAATGATCTTCTCAAGTGCTACAAGAATAGAGTGTGGGACCTCATGGAAGATTTTGAGGGTTTCGGCATCAAATCCATTCCTAGGAAAGAGAATCAAGCTGCTGACAGGCTTGCAGCAGTAGGGGCAGCCTTTGACATTGTGGAAAGCATTCAACAAGACAAGGTACAGCCAAACATCCATGTGATTGTGAGGCCTTCAGTGCCGGATAACAATGTCAATTGGCAAGTGTTTTAGAATGACCAGCAAATCATCCATTTCTTGCAGGAAGAAGCTAAGTTCTTAGCCAAGAATCAAGAAAAAATGGAACAGCAGTATGGTGACCAAGTGGTACAGCTGAGAACTAACAAGCTTCCCAAGGGAATTATCACTTTGGAGTCCATTTTTAATCCCAATGATTAGTTTAGAAAGGAGAATGCAAAAATTCAGGCCAAGAGAGAGGATTCAGTATCCGTCTTGGTGGAAGAGAACAAACCATTGCAAATTGGAAAGATGACAACTGAACAAGAAATGTATGAGTTCATACAACTGTGTCAAGAGTTCCCTGATGTGTTTGCTTGGAGCTATGAAGACTTGAAAGGTTTCAATCCCAACTTAGCTTAGCATACCATCGAATTGGATCCAAACACTAAGCCTGTCAGGCAGAAACAAAGACCAGTCAATCCACACATGGAGCCTCTCATGAGGAAAGATTTGGACAAGCTGATTGAGTCAATGATCATATTCCCAATCAAGCATTCTAGTTGGGTTACCAACTTAGTTCCAGTCAGAAAGAAGAATGGAGAGATTAGATTGTGTGTTGACTTCAGAGACTTGAATAGAGCCTCTCTCAAGGACCATTACCCACTCCCTTCCATGGAGCAAATCTTGCAAGTTGTGGCTAGCTCTGAGAGGTTTTCACTACTTGATGGCTACTCAAGCTACAATCAGATTATGGTGAAGGAAGAAGACCAGTTCAAGACAACCTTCACAACCAAATGGGGAACTTTTGCATACAGGAAAATGCCATTTGGGCTGTCCAACATTGGTGCTACCTTCCAAAGGGAAATGGACATGGCATTCAAGGGTTTGATTAACAACGTGGTGCTGATTTACCTTGATGATATCACTATTTTTTCAAAAAATGCAGCAGACCACCTCTCTCATTTGAGACAATTCTTCACGAGGTGCAGGAGATTTGGAGTGTCTTTGAATCCTAAGAAGTGTATCTTTCTTGCACATGAAGGAAATCTCCTTGGCCATATTGTCTCCAAAGAAGGATTAGCAATTGATCCAGAGAGGGTTGAAGCCATAAGAGCACTACCATTGCCAAGCCACGAGAAAGCCCTTCAGAGTTTCTTGGGAAGGATAAACTTTGTTCGGAGGTTTATCCCAGATTTTACAGCCCTTGTCAAGCCCATCACCAAGATGTTAAAGAAGAGCATGGCTTTCAAGTGGACAGCAGAAGGCAAGGAGAGTTTTGAAGCAATCAAAGAAGCCATCTCTCAAGCACCAACTCTCATCAACCCGGACTTCTCCAAGGATTTCATCCTCTATGCATTTTGACATAATGACACTATTTATGCTATTTTGGTACAGTAGAACAAGGATAATGAGGAGTAGCCAATTGCCTTCTTCAGCCGGAGCCTAGATGACTATGAGGTGAGGTACTCTTTTGTTGAGAAGCATGTACTTGCAGTAATCAGAAGCTTGAAGAAATTCAAGCATTTATTCTCAAACAACAAGGTCCAGTTGCTGGTCTCACATGCTGGGGTTAAGGACTTCCTCCTCAACAAGGATTTGAATGAGAAAAGGGCAGGTTGGATCACCCATGTCATGGAGGATGACATTGAGATCAAGATCACCAAGCTGGTAAGAGGGAAAGGATTGCGTGAGCAGCTGGTTTTGGGGAATCAAAAAGAAGTATGCAATGAAGAAGAGGTTGTTTTGACAGTCTAGGACAGCCAGAATCCCAGTGGCAATCAAGAAGAAGACAATGCTACCCCCACTCCTTGCTGGACCCAAGGTATTATACACTTCCTAGGCATAGGCCTATGCCCTCCGGAGATGAACAAGACCCAAAGGAGACACTTCAAATTGCAGTCTGTCCCGTATGCCATTGTTGATGGAGTTTTGTTCAAGAAAGATGTGAACGGAGTGCTGATGAGATGCATTAGCACAAATCAGATTCAAAGGGTGTTGGAAGAGTTCCATGGTGGGCCATCTGGTGGTCATTTTGCACTAAGAGTGACAGCTCTAAAAATCATGAAGGCTGGTTATTATTGGCCTAAAATCTTCAGTGATTGCTATGCATGGATCAAGAGGTGTAAGAATTGTGCATTCTTCACAGGAAAAGAGAGACTTGCTGCCCTTCCATTGCATTCAATCTCAGTTGACCAGCCATTCATGCAATGGGGTTTGGACTTCATTGGAGTCATTAATCCCAATTCAAACCAAGGGCACAAATGGATTTTGATAGCCACAGACTACTTCACCAGATGGACAGAAGCAGTAGCACTCAAAGAGGCAAATGAGTCTAGCATCTTAGACTTTTATGAGGGGATAACAATCAGATTTGGTGTACCTGCTACAATAATATCTGATAATGCATTGGCATTCATTGGATCTAAGGTAACTGAGTGGGATGTCAAGAACGGGATCTACCTAAGCACTTCATCAAACTATTACCCTCAAGGTAATGGCCAGGCCGATTCTACAAATAAGAACTTGTTGAGGATCATTAGGAGGACTCTTGACGAGAATCAGAGGTCTTGGCATACCAAACTGAAATCAACCTTATGGGCTGATAGGATAACTCCCAAGAGATCCACAGGTAACTCTCCATTCAGGCTTGTCTATGGAAGAGAAGCAATCTTGCCCATGTCACTTGAGTTGCCAACATTAGAACTCATGAAGCAGTTGGAGTTGCTAGAGTTTGAGCCCATGGAAGTGAGGTATGCAGAGTTGATGGAGCTGCAAGAGATTAGAAATTAGGCATCCCAAGCAATGGAAAAGGATCAAGCTTTGATCAAGAAGACCTTTGATAGGAGGGCCAAGGATAGATCCTTCCGAGTTGGAGATCTAGTGTTGAGATGGGATGTGGATAGAGGAAAACCGGGAAGGAATTCAAAACTTGATGCCATTTGGAGTGGCCCATACATGGTCATGAAGTGCAAAAACAACAATGCTTTCCAATTGGCCTCATTAGATGGTGAAGAACTACAGATTCCAGTCAATGGAATCTATCTCAAGCGTTGCTTCTAGAGGGAAATTTACCACCTTGTAAAAATTAGATTAGATTTTCATTCCTCCAAGTGCTTGTGCATATTGTTTTGCGGTAGGTTAGTTTTACTTTCCCTAAGTGCTTTGGCACAACTTGCTGTCCATGGAGATGTTTTGCAGTCCTTGCTTCCATCAGGTGATATTCCATCTTCCTCCTTGCAATATTCTAGTTAGTTGGGGTATTAAATAGAGAATCAAGTGACTCCATGCCCAATGGATTGCTTCAGGCTACTGGTCTTTTCATCTAGCAGGCAGATGACCCCGCTGGGTCACCAAATTGTTATCCAAAATTCACCCCCTCAGGGTAAATTTTGATAACATGCATCAGATCTTGGGGGCTAGGAAAAACCATGAAAATTGGCTAAGTCCTAAGTCCAGGTAGTTGGGACAGTTGGGACGTCGGGGTGCGAATCAGCCAAAAAGCCGCCAGGTAGTCCGGGAGCAATTGGGACATCTGGGACATGTGGGACGCGAAAGGGCGAACCGGCCAAAAGAGGGAAAATATAGCCAAGTTTTGTCCGGGACAGTTGGGACAAAAGTATGCGGAGGACGCGAACCGGCCGGTTTGGTCGAAATAGAGGAATTTCGTTTGGGACATCCGAGACAAACATACACGCGGGATGCGAAAAGCCGAAGGAGCCGAGAGTGAATGAAATGATGCCACATGTCTTTGCTTCAAAGAGGGACAAGGAAGCCCATTTCGGGCGGTTCAGAGAAATTTGTCCCAGACGGTCTAGGACATTTGGGCCAAAAGTACGTGAAAGATGCGGATCACCGAATGAGCCGCCAATGAATCAGAATGTGACACGTGTCACAAGGGGAGGCACAATAAATTTCGACTAAGTGTTTTTTGGCCGAGTTTTTAAAGGGGCGAAATGGAACAGGGTTGGCCCGAGCCAATAAAAAGAGGATGTGTGTCCTAAGGGAGATAGGAGTTCAGGGCTCGAGGAGGATTTAGAAAAATTTAACAA
The DNA here is from genome assembly GCA_019776745.2 of Taxus chinensis. Classification (NCBI taxonomy): domain Eukaryota; kingdom Viridiplantae; phylum Streptophyta; class Pinopsida; order Cupressales; family Taxaceae; genus Taxus; species Taxus chinensis. The sequence goes on from CM034152.1 coordinate 189,225,926, forward strand.
AGTTTTCACTGAAAGTTCAAAGGCCAAGGATGACCCCGCGCCCCCTGTCCTCCAACCAAATCATGCCATGTGTCCACGAGTGGTGGGGTGCGGTGGAAATTTTTTTTTTTTTTCCGAAGTATGAAAAAGTCAAAGTTTTTAAAGGAAAACATGAGGAAAGGGTAGGAGAGAGAATTTATCAGCCAATTAGCACCTGACACGTGTCATCCAGGTGTCAGAGCGTGGTAAAATTTTAAATTTTTGCCCGCCGATCCGTTTTTGGGCCGTTTTTTGTCCTAAAACTTCAGACTTCCATAACTTTCGATCCAGAGCTCGGATTTGCATGTTCTTTATATCAACGGAAAGATTATGAAATCCTTTACATGATTCTGAGGTCAATATTGCATTTTGGTTCAGTTTGGAGAGAGAAAAATAAGAAACATCTCTGGTGTAGAACCGACGTTTCAACAACCAACTTTAATGCAAAAAACAGTTCGCCGCTCTTGCCAAGGTTCTCACCCACCTCCATTATGAGATAAACTAAATGCGACCTAGAAGTGGTTGGGGTAGATCTGACTTTCCTCTCTCTTCCCTCTCTCATTCTTCCTATATATTGTAAAGAGGGGCTTCTTTCTAAGGGTCGAACATTCCTGTTTTGCTCCTCCCTTCTTCTCTTTATCAGGCGAATTTGTGGAGTTCGAACCTCCCATTTGAAACTATAATGTGACTCTGCCTCTTGGCATTTTGTAGTGTATTGTATCAATCTTTGGAGCAAGTAATGCATGTTTGTGGATGATTCTCAACCCTCTCTGTGTTCATTTGCATCCTCCTGGCCTTTCACTGCAATTTTTGTTATCTGTGCATGATCTTGCATCACATTTGAATGGTCTGTGTTTATTGGCAAGATAGGTGTTCTTCATTCCTCGGTGCATCACCTCTGTTAGCTTAGGTTTATTTTTATGCATCTCTCTCTCTCTGTCTCCTTGGCAAGATAGATTAGGTTTTGAGTAAATCCTCGACATTTTATGTGTGCATCTAAACAGAGGAATAGGAACTAGCCTTCTCTGGAGAATCCTTTCTCATTTTTGTAGGTCCCACACCTGGAGAAAGGATTCCATGTAGTGCAATCACACTGGATGCCTGAACATCAACTTAGAAACCTGATTTGTATCCAGGGGTGCTGTGATTTTGCACTAACAATGGTGTTACAGTCAGTGACAGATCAGAGGATGGGTCTAGTGGACCATCACTAGATGATCACCCTGTTTTGAGAGAGTTTGTAGATGTCTTTTTGAGGGAGCTGTCGGGGTTACCACCCCCACATGAGATTGATTTTTAGATAGATCTAGTTTCAAAAGTAGAGCCTATCTCACGAGTAACTTATCAGACGACCACCCCAGAGCTAAATGAACTCAAGTTGTAGCCTGAGGGCCTTTTGGAGAAAGGCCTTATCCATCCTAGTGTATGCCCTTGGGGTACACTAGTGATCTTTGTGAAGAAGAAGGATGGATCCTTTCAGTTATGTATTGATTACCGCGAGGTGAACAAAGTAATGATCAATAACCATTATCCCCTTCCTTACATTGATGATTTATTTAATCAGATGAAGGGAGCCACAGTTTTCTCTAAGATTGATCTTAAGTCAGGCTATCACTAGTTGAGGATTACAGAGCTGGATATTCATAAGACCACTTTTCATATGAGATATAGGCACTATGAGTTCACAGTGGTGCCTGTACGTACCCAAAATTGTAAGGTACTGTACTGCTAGAACAACGTGACACGTGCCCCAATGATGATATAGGTCTCCTCGTAAGGTGTTCGGGATCCAGAAAAGCTCTCCGAGTGTGCGTTAACATCCCACATGCCCCTCTTAGTCCCCACGTGATTTATTTTTTCCTTTTCCCCTCTTTTCTTAGCCTTTTTCTCTTCAGTGACGAAACCACCACCCTGCTTAGGGCGGCGGTCCTTTACCCATTTTCACAAAGCTCTTTTAACATGAATCACATAAATTCAACGTTTTACCAGCTTTCTTTCACCGCCATAAGCTTGCATTTATGATTCTGGTTCCCTGGAATAGTGTTTTGCCATTGTTTATAGTTTAAGAGTTCTATTTGGCTTTTACCTTCGGTAAATGCAAATGATATAAACAGTTGGCTTGTGCTCAAGCAAATGGCCCCTCATTTACCTCTCATTTTCTCATTTCAGTAGTTGAGTCTTTTATTTTGTTTAGGATTCATAGTTTAGCTCAGTACATGTTCAGTTAGCATTGTTTTGTAGTTAGAAAGCCACATATCCATCTTGTGCAAGTGTTATCATTACTTCAGGCCCCTCAAAATTTGCCTCTGATTTCTCTTTACAATAGATTTAGTTTTCCTTTTGCTTAGAATGCTTAGTTTCTTTCATTGCATGCTTAGTTAGCATTGTTTTACTATTGGTAAGCTACATATCCATCTTGTGCAGGCACTGCTGTTATTTCATCCAATCCATTGGAGTAGAATAGCTTAGGAAGCCATTAAAGTTACAGGTTTTTCTCCTCAAATAGGATAGTTTCAGGTTCTAGATGCTTTATGTTGCATGACTCGCAATAAATCCCCCTAGGAATTGCATAAGCCAAGCTCTATACTCTTGCGCTATCCCTCTCCTACTCGCATTGTATTCAGTTTGTGTCTTGAGCTACCTTTGTCCCAATATCTACCTATGTTGATGCTAGCATTACACACTTTTCTGTATCCACATGAACACGAAAGAATGAGGAGATCACACTGAGGGGACAAGATCACACACACTAGCGGATTCTCCACTGTTATGCAGAATCCAGGTTCTAGCTTTCAAATTTCTAGTTAGAATCATATCAAATAGAGTAGTTAATTGCTTTGTTTCAGTTAATTCTACTCTCGATATTTCTAGGGAAGATGTGGGGATTGATAGTTTTTGAGAAACTCTGATTCACTCCTCACTTCTGAGGTAGGATCAAGAGTCTTACAGATAGATTAGATAAGCTATTTCATTGTTTAGAATAGATCTACAAATTGCACAGACAAATAGCTACACTCGATTATTTTGTTTGTTTTAAATTAATTATTTTAGTTTTCATTTCTAGATATTTTAAATAGCTGCTTTCTTAAATTCATAAAGCTCATCAGAAAACACAAAAAAAATAGAGCAGTCATACATACTATAGGTATACTTCACATAATTAAATTTTATTTTACTGTAGTTTTGTTTACTTCGTTGGTTTTGTATGACAATCACGGGACCTAGAGAGCCCAGGGAATACGTATTCGAGCCAATCATGCCTCATCCCAATCTCATCACAGTGATAACTGATATAGATAAAAATCTTAGGATTCAAGTGTCCCGAACAATGGTAAGCTTGTAACAAATCAATTCCCAATTGAGTGGGTTAAACGTAGAAGACGACCAAGCACACACATTTTGGTCAAATCAACCGAACTACAGATTACACAAGAAAACATTCATATGACTGTAGAAGGGTTCGTAAGAGAATAAACCTTTGGTTGTGATCCTTTGGTCCCACAGCCAGATGCAGGAGACACTCTTATAGATATAGATACTAGCCTAAGAATCTAGGTTGCACGAACGCCTGTAGGGTATTATGAGAAAATCACACAATTGTTGATCCTAAATATAGAAGCTGAAAAATTATATGATTACTAGATATTAGGGATTAGGACTTGATTTCACGCATGACCATAAAAAGTCCACAACAACTTAGAATATACGATTGTGATCCACAAATCCCGCAGCCCAACGAATCCATAGGAGAATTAGACATAGACACTGGCCTACGCACACTAGTATTACGGTCTACCCCACTTCCACCTATCATCATCAAACAATTATCCTTGCTAGAAACATCAGCTAACAGAGCTAGGAAATTCTAGACTAGGCCAGAGAATTGTCCATAGAATTGGCTATATTTACCATCCACCATATGACCCTGTCCGGAGAAATACACGAAACTATCCCAGGGCATTTTCCACATATTCCACAACCTATAGATCAAATCACGCCAGAGCTCGATATTGATTAGAGCCTTCGAGCAGTCATCCTTGCTAACCGATCTATCACACCAGTTCAAGTTAGGAGGGCTTTCTTTTCCTTAGATTTGCGAGTTCCGCTAGTGCGCATTGAAGACATTAGATTTCCTAACTAGTTTGTCTGTATCTCACACATATTCCATCCCCACTGGCTGTCTCGGCACGACCTCGGGAGGTTAGGTGCGAGGAAGAGTCACTTGTAGATTTCCATGCTCACATGTCACTTTTCCGTCGTATAAAATTGGTGAACCCAACATGAAATTACAATTGTTTCACCTTCTGTACCTCATCCACCTTCACATCAGCTTCACCAACAAAATTGGTGAACCCGATGTGAAATTACAATTGTTTCACCTTCTGTACCTCATCCGCCTTCACATCAGCTTCACCAACAAAATTGGTGAACCTGATGTGAAGAAAACAACTTTTTCACCTTCTCCATTTCATTATTCATTCATTAACCATCACTTTCACTCCTTCCCATTATTTTGCGGGTATTCATATACCCCCTGAATATGTCAAGATTCGATGCATATGGCAAACCCCTCTTGGGTCTTGAGGCATAATACACCCAGCAAAATAGGCAATCATCACCCTCACTCTCAGTATGGGGTGACAACTACTCAACTAACAAGTTGTCAACACAAACTCCGAGAATCAGATATAACTCATCATTTCAAACTGAGGAGTTAGATCAGCTCGCTCAAACACAAAAAACAAAGCCTTCAGGCTCGAATAACATGACATTCACCGAAGAATCCGGTTCATCTCCTCAGATGCTACTTAGACCAAAAATTAGTAGACAATCAGACTCATACCGAGGTTTAGACAATGAATATTCTATACGTTATGCCGGGAACAACCAACGTTCTCGAAGTATGTATCCACCTATAGGAGGTTTATAAACACAACCCGAGGTCTCTTTTCAAGAAAATACCTCTATACCACTGCATATAGGAAATACTCTCGGAGAAACTTGGCAAGATAGCGATCAGTTCATAGCAGGATATCACATGCCTATATAAAACCGTGTTATGCAACAAATGCCACTATGGCAAAACACCATGACTTCACCAAATGAAGTCATTTCAACTCTAATAGAAAATGTTAGAGGGTTAGAACTTGCCCAAGCAAGCCACAATTTGCAATTCATGCAAGCAGGGAATTCCAATCCTCCACACCATCCCAGCCAAGTATATTTCCTCACAGGAGTAGGCATGTTAGGCATGACTCCGCAGTATTCACAACAAACGACAACTAGACCCACCATCTCTAACACTGTTCCTCTTGGTCTAGTACAAAACAATCCATTCTTGGATAGTACCCCATCATACTTAAACATATACTCCAAATCACCACAAGGGGATATGTTCTCCTCTCCCGGCATGTTTTCTCAAACATAGGGACTTCTTTATGCCCCTGCCAACACATACGCTGCGCCATATCAACAACCCATCCCACCACCACTCCCTCAATAGGCACCATCAATGGTCGAAACATATGCGATAGAGACGTACTCAGAATATTTGAAAGAGCCCTTGGATTTCACCATACGAAGTGTCATGCTTCCAAGACCTCTTCCCGATTTTCCCAAATACAAAGGAGAGGGAGATCCAAATGCGCATATCAAAGCTTACGCTACAGCCATTTGAGAACTACTCCCATGGGATGGGGTTGTTGCTAAAATATTCCCAAAAACCTTGGAAGGCATCGCTCTCGATTGGCATTATAGAATACCTGAGGCTTCCATACATTCATTCAAACAACTCGTGTCAGAGTTCATCAAGGCCTTCGACATGAAAAAATTATTAAGAACAGGAATCAGGGAGTTCTTACACATCAAAGAAGAACACAACGAATCTATCGCCCGTTTCATCCAAAGGTGGCGTACAGTTCTTTATTCTTCGGCAAGTGCTCCAAACATGGATCAAATGGAACTATGTGATTTATTCCTTCATTCACTTAGCAGAGAAGTGAAGGAAGAAGTCCAGAAGTTCCCATTAAGAACTTACGATGAAGTACTTAAGAGCGCTCTTCGAATAGATCAAGTAGCAATTGATAGTGGTCGCAAAACATATAGAGCAAACGGGAGGTTAATCGCCCCAACTAGAACACTACAACTTATCCTACTACCACTAACGTAAATCAAGGACCTAAAATCCTTAACAAAAATTGGGGGGTAACAAAAGATGGAGTAACCAACTAGCCTAAAAAGGTAAATTTTGTCAATACTCCATCACAGACTCACAACCAATGAAATAACAACTTTACCCCGACAATTAATACAGTGGATTTTAACCATCCACAACAACAACAACAGCGGCGAAATCCCATACAGGGTCCAAGCCAAAATTCAACTAGGTACCAAAACCAGAATTCAAACCAAAAACAACAAACACAAAATTTTAATAGACAATGGTTTGATAAAAATTTTGGGCCACAATACACATCAAACCAACAAACTAGGAATTACAATCCTAATTCGTATTGTGGTTTCCACAAAATTCGGGGCCATGACACTAGAACGTGCCGTGACTACGATAAATTCATACAACGCTTGCCAGATGAACAAAAACAACTTTTCATGGATATATTCTTAGCAGATCCTATGTCACCAACGTCAAATACCTTTTCAGGGGCAGTTTCCCCTCAAAACACACCCCTGAAGATCTTTAACGATCCACTCCCAAATCACAATAACAACAGGCTAAATCTAACTAGGATGAACAAGGGTGTAATGACAGGAAACAATGATCATGAAGCCTCGACCTCGCTAAATCCATTAGTAGCGCTACAACTAGGAAGTCAGCCACGACCTAAGGTGGTCGGTTTAGTGGAGTTAGATGCTAAACTACCCATCAAAGCTATAACAAGGACACAAGAGTATTTCTCTTAGCCAAGTCCAAGCCACTTGCCAGAGGTGAATGACATCCAACAAATCATAGCAAAACCTGTGGGAGCCTATGATTTGATTAACGACCTAACAAAAACCTTCTCGCACATTTCATTCTTAGACTTACTAAAGAACTCTCCTGCCCACAGGGCTGCTCTTTTAGAAGCATTAGGTTTAGGTCATCTAATTAACATCACTCCACCACCTGAAACACAGGTAAATCATGTGGACTTTGATGTTCATCCTCCAGGGTAGACAGACAGGGATGTCGAATTCATATTCGAGATAAACAAAACATCCACAGATGCTGAGATCGCACGCCGAGGTGATCGAGCCTTACATTTGCAAGTATGGGTTTATAACAACTATGTAAAGCATGCGATGATAGACGATGGGGCAGCAGTTAACATAGTCCCCTTCTCTTTCCTCCAAAAAGTTAGGGTATGGAGAAACCAATTGTTCCACAACTCGAAATACACTAATGGGCTATGATAGTCTTAAAGCCACCTCGTTTGGAACTATAATATTACCGGTCACCTTAGGACCCAAAACCATCTTGACTGAGGTTTATATTATAGATCGAGAAACTAACTATAATATGATCCTCGGCTGACCATGGATACACCGCATGAAGGCAATCCCTTCTACACTATTTCAAGAAGTAAGGTTTTTACATTTAGGAAAGGTATTCGTGGCCAAAGGTGATCCAAAACCATTTGATGTACACCTAGCTGACTTAAAGAAAAGACCAGGTGTACACTCGGAGTTTGAACTCCCAACAAATCAACTTAATAAACCTACCGACGCAAAAACAAAACAAAAGTTGGTACCTACGAGAGATCTTGAAATTATGAGCATAGCCAAAGCAACCCCAACCCCCAAAGATGAGGCTAACACTATAGAAACAGTATCATTAGGAACTACTGCAAAAATCGTTGAATTGCTAGAAAATGATCTACCAATATTCTTACCATTCGATTCAGTACGCATAAGATATTCCCTAGACATTGGCTCTCTTCCAGCAGAGGATCTCTGTATGGTGGAAGTAGAATATGCAAACACAACAGATATCCCACTGTCCATATTCCCAGTCAAATATTGGACACTCCATTTTGATGGAGCTAGATGCCGTTACGGAGCAGGGGCAGGTGTAATCTTTACTTCCCCCGAAGGAAAAGTCTTACCTTTTTCCTTTAAACTAAATTTCGAGTGCACAAAAAATTGCGCTGAGTACAAAGCCCTCCTCCTTGGCCTAATCTTAGCTAAGAGAATTGGTGTTGATAACATCAGAGTCTTAGGAGACTCACAATTAGTAGCAAACCAAGTCTTTGAGGTATATGAAACCAAAGCCGAGCACTTACAACTTTACAAAAAAGTTGTATTAGATTTAATCAAGGAGTTTGACTTCATATCAATTAAAGCAATCCTGCGAGAGAAAAATCTTCTTGCCGATTCAATAGAAACTTCAGCATCACGTTTTACTCCAAGCTATGAGTTAGAGGATACCCGTTTCATGGTATCCCTTCGTAATGAACCACTGATAAAGACAATGACAAATTATCTTTTAAACAGAAATGAATCTACTTTCCTAGACTATGTTGATAGTGATATGGCCACTTTGGATTACTTAAATGCCTATGCGGCACTACATCTCTCCTATCATATGATAAATTTGTCCTTAATCCCACATTCGTCTTCCTACGAAAATCCCATGGTGGATCTTCCCTCACAAATGGAACCTAGCATATGCATAGTAGAAAATGGGGATGATTTGGATTTACCTCCAGCGCCACCTGAGTTTGAAGAGGGTAACACCTCTTTGATCAAAGAAACAATTGATATTAACATTGGAATGGAAGACAAACCAAGGATATTGAAACTAGGGTCCTCGTTAACCCCATAGGAAGTAGAAATACACACTTGGATCCTCAAAGAACATCAGAAGGCGTTTGCATTTAATTATAAGGAAATGACAGGAGTTGCACCCCACATCGCGGTGCACAACCTCGTCACTAAATCTGATGCAAAGCCAGTTAAACAAAAATCGAGACCCATGAAACCTAAGGTAACTCTCATGGTAAAAAAGGAGGTAATAAAACTCCTCCAAGTAGGATTCATCAAGCCAGTTGATTACTCCCAATGGGTATCTAACATCGTTCTTGTTCTCAAGAAGAATGGAAAGATACGTATCTGCATATATTTCCGAGACATTAACAAAGCATGTCCTAAGGACGACTTCCCGTTGCCATCCATCGATGTCATTTTTGATGCAACATCTGGGTTTGAAATTTTGTCTCTCATGGATAGATTCTCGGGATACAATCAAATTAAAATATCTGAACAAGATCAAGCTAAAACCACGTTTATAACTCCCTGGGGAACTTATTGCTATGCTGTCATGCCATTTGGTCTCAAGAATGTTGGTGCTACATACCAGCGAGCTATGACATATATATTTCATGATTTAATTCATTAAATCATGGAATCCTACATAGATGACTTGTTGGCTAAGGCCAAGAAGCGTTGTGACAATCCGGAAGTACTCCACGTCATTCTCTCACATCTGATAGAGTACAGAGTCACGCTAAATCTAGAAAAATGTGTCCTTTGTGTAACAGGAGGGAAGCTCCTAGGTTACATCATATCATCACGAGGGATAGATGTTGACCCAACCAAAATTCGGGCTGTCCTCGAAATGGTCCCACCGTCGAATGAATCTGGAATAAGATCATTTCTTGGAAAGCTAGGTGCAATCTGGAGATTCATCTCGGACTTAAGTTTCGCCATTCATCCAATCAACAATTTACTCAAGAAAGATTATAGCATTGATTGGACTGAAGACTGCAATGAAGCTTTAGATGCAGTTAAGCATTTCCTGTTATCACCACCTACGCTAATGCCACCTAAGCTGGATCGCCAGTTAATTTTATACTCACGAGCTACCAATGTCTCGCTAGCCTACATGTTGGCTCAAGAAGACGATGACAAGAGAGAACACGTGATTTATTTCATTAGCTGAACGTTACTCAACTATGAAACGCGTTATACACAATCAGAATGAGAATGCCTCGCCAAAGTTTTTGCAACCAAATGCCTAAGACATTATATGCTAAATCAAGAAACAAGGGTCATGGTAAAAATGGACCATTTACGAAATTTCCTCACACAAGGATCCTTATCTAAGAAGGCTGGACGTTTTATAACCTTAATGGGAGAATTCGAATTAACGTTTGTAAATCAGAAGTCAGTTAAAGGACAAATCATCACAGATTGGTTAGCTGATAACCCATTAGATGGAGGTGATCTAGTAGATTTGGATTTTCCTGATGAGTGCGTATACTACATCGAAACCCAACCCTCTATCTTTGAGTGTCCCTGGTACACTGATATCATTAATTATATCATGGACCATACGTACCCAAAAGGAGCTACACCGCAACAAAAAAGGTGGTTACGTATTATCGTAGCTAAGTACATCATTATAGAGCAAGTGCTCTATCGAAAAGTGTTCGATGGAATGCTCCTAAGATGTGTCGACACGGAAGAATCCAAGAAGATTATCCATGAATCCCACAGTGGAATGTGTGGAGGCCACTTCGGTACCACCGCTCGTAAAATACATCGAATGGGTTATTTCTGGCCTACTCTAGAACACGACGCAGGAGAGTTCGTACGCAGGTGTCATAAGTGCCAAGAATTCTCCCATGAGATCCATATGCCGGCACAAGCTCTACAACCAATCGCTACTCCATGGCCCTTTTCTACATGGGGCCTACATTTAATAGGGAAATTCTCTCCCTCGTCCACAGACGGCCATAATTTTATAATCACAGCCACCGAATATTTTACCAAATGGGTAGAGGCTATGCCTCTTACTACTATACCTGGTTCTGTAATCGCCAAGTTCATTTTGAACCAAATCATTTGCAGGTATAGTATCCCACAAATCATTATCTCCAATAATGGAACTTCTTTTAAAAATGAAGAGGTTCACGAGCTATGCAATAAATTTAAAATAAGCCATCATACGGCTTCCTTGTGTTACCCTCAAGCAAACGGATAGGCTGAAGCGACGAATAAAACACTAAAAGCCATTCTCCTTAAAATGGTGAAAGAAAACAATCGAGATTGGCACTTGAAGTTAGATCCAGCCTTATGGGCCCACCGAACCTCAATAAAAACACCAATGGGAGCAACTCCTTTCTCACTAGTATTTGGGGCAGAGGCAGTTCTCCCACTCGAGGTTGAAATACCCAGTCTCCACATTTCATTACAAGGGATTCTGGATGAAGATGCTTACAGGGAAGCATGTCTGTCCCAATTAGAAAGCCTAGATGAAGCTAGGTTAGATGCTGAGAAATGGCATAGAGTCTATGCTGACCGGATGTGCCGGAAATATAACAAGAAAGTCTATGAATGTGACATATATGAAGGTGATCTAGTTCTAAGGCTAGACAGCCGGATCAACAAGAAGACTGGCGAAGGAAGGAAATTCCGGCCTAAGTGGTTGGGCCCATACTGAGTCATGGAGGACTATGGAAATGGTGCATACCTCTTATGTACGCTAGAAGGTGAGGAATTTGGTGAAACAGTCAATTCCCTACACCTCAAGCGTTTCTACGGGTAAGTAGCTAGCACTACTTATATATCTATCTACATTGCATTTTCATATAGATTAGGATCATATTGTCCACTTGTTTTGTACACAAATTGTGATCAAGGAATCTATTCTCAAAGCAATTCATTACAAAGTCATGATTTTGTTGGCATAAACTTTCTAATCATACCTCTCCATTTTCATGATATCATCAAATTATGTCAGAATCATTTTATCAAATAAAGCTAGACATGACAAAGTCTTAATGGTAACCATACCAAGATCTGCAAGTTTATTCTCACTTTTGGTTTCTTCATAGGGTAGGTGTCTTACCTATGGTCTGTTCTAGAAGCTTCATGGTGTCACATCTATCCCATATGTATATCTCTTTGGAAATAAACACATACTGACATTTTACTCAAATAAATAAGTCAAACATTGATCAAATAGAAGATTTTAATTTTACACATTTCCTTGCCCCACCAACCTTTGGTGATGAGCTTGCATCTCTTACTAGTGACGTAGGGTTGGGAAAGGATGGAAATTCCCTTACTCGCCTATGCTTTTCCCATGGTGATAAACCCACGCTTCTTACTAGTAGCATGGGGCAAAGTGTAGGGGGTCCTCTTGACAAATAAATGCAAAAAGTCATACACAAACAATTCAAACTTTGAAACTTTGAGTCAAAAACAAATGAATTAGATGTTCAAAAATCCCAAGAGAGTTAAAATCCTAAAAAACCAGATTTTGTCTACTATGTGGCCATCTACGGGTCTAAGTCTGGATAAACCGCAAAGCAAGTTGCATCCAAAACTATGAAGTCACTCGAGTGGAGTGGAATTGTAGTGTCCTAATTTGGTTCTGCCAAAGATTTTTTTTTCTTTCATCACTACCATTTCACTACACCTCATGACTTGCACCCTTCCCAACTCTTGGTGATAAGCCCTTGCGTCTTACTAGTTGCGTGGAGTTGGGGTTAGGGGCAGGTTTATCTGTTCATCATACCGGTTTATTTTCATCACTTTTCCAAAACAAACATGAAGTATCTAAAATTGCTTACAGAAACTAAGATTCAAAATCACATTATATCTACATTATCATATATCAACATCATGAAACACAAAAGGAAAGTAAAACACTTGCATCATTTGTTCACCATTACATATATTCTAAAAAGAAACATATAAACATACATCATAGCATACATGAGGAAACTGGAAATAGAAAGAAAGCCATGAATGCCAAGATTTTGATCCAGAACAAATACATATATATAAATAATCAACGTTTATATACAAAGTCATCATGCACTAAGCATGGTAAAAATGCTCAAAGAGCCCAGGATATACAAAAGAATATATAGTACAAAATATACGAGAGCCAAGTGGCTTCTCAAACCCTATGAGACCCCTCTGAAGGTGCACACCCACGCCTAGGACTCTGGCTACGCCAGTGCTCTAAATGCACGGAGGGCTCTGGATCCCGAGGGGCAGCCGCAGTCTCACCACAAGAATGGCTCCTCATCAAGCGCTTAGCCGTCTTGTATCCCACGAACCTGTGATCTCATGGGTTGATGTTCCGCACGTGGAGGCATGATCGCTATTTCGTCAAGGATGTTTCGACTCTACTCACACAAGAAACCATTACCGTGGGTCCCAGAGCTCAAAATCAATCAAATCGACTCGCACAAATGAATAGGAAAATGGGCCCACTTTCATATATATAGTGTCCAGATTCATTTCAAAAAACTTTTTCACAAGTTTGGAGTGCTGAAGGAGGTAAACTCCTATCCCCACACAAATGGTACATTCTCATTTCCCTATTATTTTAGTATTTATTTTTCAAACTAAATTGTGTCTATCTGCACTTGAGTTCTCTTTTCATTTTGCAGGTAGCAGGAATTTTGGATGACATCATTTCAACACATGGATGTATCAAGTATAACTTCTAACTTCACATTTCAGAACCGCCATACTCGGACCCACCATTTTATGCCTCTTCATGGCTAAAATGCTTCTCCAACGGGGCAATATGTACGTACCCAAAATTATAAGGTACTGTACTGCCAGAACAACGTGACAAGTGCCCCAATGATGATACACGTCTCCTCGCAAGGTGTTCAGGATCTGGAAAAGCTCTCCGAGTGTGCGTTAACATCCCGCATGCCCCACTTAGCCCCCGCGTGCTTTATTTTTTCCTTTTCCCCTCTTTTCTTAGCCTTTTTCTCTTCAGTGACGAAACTGCCACCTTGCCTGGGTGGCAATCCTTTATGCATTTTCCAGAAAGCTCTTTTAACATGACTCACGTAAATTCAACGTTTTACCAGCTTTCTTTCACCGCCATAAGCTTGCATTTATGATTTTGGTTCCCTGAAATAGTGTTTTGCCATTGTTTATAGTTTAAGAGTTTTATTTGGCTTTTACCTTGGGTAAATGAAAATGCTATAAATAGTTGGCTTGTGCTCAAGCAAATGGCCCCTCATTTACCTCTCATTTTCTCATTTTAGTAGTTGAGTATTTTATTTTATTTAGGATTCATAGTTTAGCTCATTACATGCTCAGTTAGCATTGTTTTGTAGTTAGAAAGCCACATATCCATCTTGTGCAAGTGTTGTCATTACTTCAGGCCCCTCAAAATTTGCCTCTGATTTCTCTTTGCAATAGATTTAGTTTTCCTTTTGCTTAGAATGCTTAGTTTCTTTCATTGCATGCTTAGTTAGCATTGTTTTACTGTTAGTAAGCCACATATCCATCTTGTGCAATCACTGCTGTTATTTCATCCAATCCATTGGAGTAGAATAGCTTAGGAAGCCATTAAAGTTGCAGGTTTTGTTCTTAAAATAGGATAGTTTTAGGTTCTGGACACTTTATGCTGCATGACTCGCAATAAATCCCGCTAGGAATTGCATAAGCCAAGCTCTGTACTCTTGCGTTATCCCTCTCCTACTCACATTATATTCAGTCTATATTCTGAGCTACCTTTGTCCCAATATCTACTTCTGTTGATGCTAGCATTACACGCTTTTCTGGATTCACGTGAACACAAAGGAACGAGGAGATCACACTGAGGGGACAAGATCACACACACCATTGGATTCACCACTGTTCTGTAGAATCCAGGTTCTATCTTTCAAAGTTCTAGTTAGAAATATATTAAATAGAGTAGATAATCACTTCTTTTCAGCTAAGTTTACTTTCGATATTGCCAGGGAAGCTGTGGGGATTGATAGTTTCTGAGAAACTATGATTCATTCCTCACTTCTGAGGTAGGATTGAGAGTCTAGCAAATAGATTAAGCAATTTATTTCATTATTTAGAATAGATCTACAAATTGCACAGACAAATAACTACACTCGGTTATTTTGTTTGTTTTACGTTTTATCTTAGTTGTCAAATTCTAGATACATTTAAATAGCTACTTTCTTAAATTCTTAAGGTTTCTCAAAAAATACAAAAATAGAAATTATATATATGTTCTAGATTTATTCCACGTAGTTAAAATTTGCTTTGTTGCAGTTAGATTTACATTATTGTTTTGTATGACAATCACGGGACCTAGGGAGCCCAGGGAATAAGTATTTGAGCCAATTGTGCCTCAACCCAATCTCGTCACGGCAATAGTTGACATAAACCAGAATGTAGAATACAAATCTTCCGAACAACAACAGATTTACGATAGATCAGCTCTCAGTTGAGGGGATTAAATATAGAAGATGACCAAGCACACATGTTTTGGTCAAATCAACCGAACTACAGATTACCCTAGGAAAACATTCACATGACTGTAGAAGGGTTCGAAAGAGAACAAACATTTGGTTGTGATCCTTTTGTCCCACAGCCAGATGCAGGAGACACTCTTCTAGATATAGATACCAGCCTAAGAATCCAGGTTGTAAGAACGCATGTGAGGTACTCTGAGAAGATCACGCAGTTATTGATCCTAAATATAGAAGCTGAGAAAGCATATGATTATTGGATACTAGGGATTAGGACTTGATTTCATACATGACCATAGAAAGACCGCAACAACCAAGAGTCTACGGTTATGATTCACAAATCCCGCAACCTAACGAATCCATAAGTCAATCAGACATAGACACTGGCCTATGCACATTAGTATTCAGATCTACCCCACTTCCACCCACCATCATCGAACAGTTATCCTTACTAGATATAGCAGCTAACAAAGCTAGAGAATTCTGGACTAGGCCAGAGAATTGTCTGTAGAGTCGATTGTATTCATTACCCACCATATGACCTTATCGGGAGACATACACGAAACTATCCCAGGTCATTTTCCACGTATTCCACAACCCATAGATCGAATCACGCCAGAGCTCGATATTGATTGGAGCCTTTGAGCAATCATCCTTGCCAATCAATCTATCACACCAATTCAGATTAGAAGGGCCTTCTTTGCCTTAGATTCACAAATTCCACTAGTGCGTATTGAAGACATTAGATTACCTAACTAGTTTGTCTGCATCCCATGCATATTCCATCCCCACCGGTTGTCTCAGCACGACCTCGCGAGGTCGGGTACGTGGAAGAGTTACCTGTAGATTCCCACGCTCGCTTGTCACTTTTCCGGCATACAGAAACACTTTTGGTTTTACTAATTCCCCTGCAGTTTTTATGAGTTTGATGAATGGGGTATTCAGGAATTTCTTAGATACTTCGTGCTGATTTTCCCATGACATTTTTTCTCTCACGTACATCCTAGAGGATGCATGAGGGGCACATTGCCAGGTTCTTCAATGTTTTTGATGAAAGAAACTTGTCATTTTTGTCTTGCAAAGTGTGCAATTGAGATAGAGGTTTAGTAGCTTGGGTCATGAGTCCAATTTCTGGAAAAGGTTCACCATCAATCCTTCCAATATTGAGCCATTATTGATTGATAGCACCCTCTACTATGATGGAATGCGCAACTTCTATGAGAAGTTAGCAGGGTAGATACTAGAGATTTGTTGACTTCTCTCGAATTGCACACCCTATCATAGCAGAAAAGGATGAAATGATGGAGTTTGCAAGTCAAATAGATGTAAAAACGTGTTAATAGAGGACATGACAGGAGTGTCCCAGTTACAACACCTATTCTTGTAGTTTCGAAATCAATAGCAATGAGTTCACCTTTTTACACAAATGGCAACTTTTAGTAGGGCTTAGAGGTCTGTTAAATGTCATTTTCTAAAAGTAGTGGCCTTTGAATATGTAACAAACTCAAAGGTTACGAGATTAATTATTCTTTTCTTAGCTTGTAACAATTAGTGTAACTTTTAGTGTCGATGTAAGCACTTCAGTCATATATTGGTTGGAGATTAAAATCTTAGGATAGGTCATTTGAGTCTTCACCATCTTCTTGACGTAGCCCAATCTCGAAACTCGTATTAATTTCCTCGATTTTAGATTGTGATCATGTCATAGTGGAGATAGAGCATAAGAATACCAATCACAATGCTGGTTGCAAGACTTCTTCAAATAAATGGAGATAGGTGATGAATGGCTAATCAACTTTGAGCATAGATTTACAGAGTAAAGCTAAAACAAATTTGTGTCTACTTTATTCTAAATTGCAATCTAGTAAGTATCGAGTCTCAGAGACCCCTTATTGGAATTTTGATTAAAATCCATCCGAATCAGATAGGATTTTGTCCAGTGCATATAGTGCTGGATTTAACAATTTCATTATGAGAAGAGGTTTGAGGCATGAAATATTGAATGAGCATAAACAATTTAAAATCACTTTAACCCATCATTGGTGATAAAGATGTTTGTAATCCTTTGACAGTTGTATCATAGGTGAGAGGACTTCAGTTAGACATGGACAAATCGTGTAACAAGTCTTTAGCTCGAGCCTTGTGTTAAAGGCTTGGAGCATTTTGCATCCAAACGGTGCTTATATTTTCCTCCATTGCTATGCACAGAATTCAAGTTGACGGAATATTTTAGCTATTCTGAAGATTATCTTATTTAGCTATTTCTAATGTTGTAAAGGTATCACCAAGATCTGGCAAAATCATGTTGAGGATTGCTAAATTCCCACCAAAAGTATTCTCAAAACAATGAATCTTTACCTGAAACTACCACTTATTTTTCCTAGATAGTGGCATGGGTATATTCGGATGAAATTCTAGGTTGCACGGGATTGCAGAAGCATCATTAGTGACCGTAATCTTTTATATACTTCCCATTTTTGGACTACCATGCAGCATGTCTTTAGTAATTCTTTGAGAACGAATATCAATTCTTTTCAGCACAGCCTTTCATTGTCAGTGCAGATTGACATATTTTCTGAGCAGGTTTCCTTTCAAATTTTAAAGAAGGACATGCTCAGGATTCTCCTGATCATCAAAACAGGTTACAATGGGGAGTAGTACCTATCACCCTTACTAGGAGTTTTCCTACAAGTAATGAGGATTTTCAGAGTTCTTAATGAATGTTCTATCTCCTTCTCACTGATTTGTATGACAAAGAGTCAGATGTATCCCCTCTTAGCTACAACAATGAATCATAGGAATGAGGTTCTATCTCTTAGTGTCCAGCTAAATTTGTGATAGTTGACATGGATCAGTAGGTGGTAGAATCAATTTGGATACCAAGAGGCACATGATTGAAAAAAGTCGTATGCAGGGATCATCATAGGACCGAATTAGTTTTATTTGGCCTTGGTAATGTTTCATTACAGGATCATAATTCCTATCAATTATGCAAAAGGTTATAAGTTGAAACTAGTTGTGGGTCCTTTTCGAGATCTGTGGAGCATATCTGGCCCTTTGGCAAGTTACCATCTGCATTATTTCCTAGCTTGTCTATGCAGTTTTTTGCACTAAGTTTACATCATCATGTTAAACATGGGTAGGAGGTTGCAGTATCCTTCTCATGTGTTTGCATTGGAATCATTGTAGTTGACAGAATTTTGACAGGACCAATTTTAGTGCCCATTTACATCCTACTAAGGCAAGACCTTTCTGGCCTTTAAGTTGAATGAATATTTTGATCAATTGTGCAGTGTCATATATGACAAGACTGTCAACGTTAAATTTATCTACTGTATTTTGCAAATTTGGAAGTTTCAACATATTGTTTCATTAAAGACCCTACTAGAAAGTTGTTTCTAAAGCTGGTAAAGACAAATTTTGAAGGAAGTGTAGTGCCCACTTGCCTTTGACAAATTTTGATATTGATCATGATACTGTTAACTATATTATGGACATTATTATAGTTTTGATTTAGTATGATGTTGGATGTTGGACCATGGATTATTGTTGATCGTGATTTATTTATGATGCATAATGATTATTAGGGACACTTCATATGTGGATGGTGATATACTATTTGATATGGATATATTATGAATGTTGTCTCAGACATATGATTTCTAGATATTGTGAGTAGACCTAGATAATGGATATTATATGATGACGATATAGTTGTTGATATAAATTGTAAGTGATAATGTTGATTTCCTTGATGTTGTTGTGATTCATATGTATAGATGATTTTGGGATTGTATTTATATCATGTTCGAATGTTCTGATATGGCCACGAGGCCGAAGGAGGTATTTGTGTCTTGTAAGTTAAAATATCACAACAAACATCGGGGAGATAAGAGACCAACCACATTGAAATTCTAGATGAATTCAACAAGGTCACCATGGCAACATGTTTTGTGTGTGTGTTATTTTTTGTTAGGGATTCCCATGGGGGGAATTACCTTTGAATGTGACCAAGGGATTATGTGTATTTATTAATGTGGGTTCTTTTATTATTATTGTTGCATCTGTGTATTTTGTGATGCATTTTATCCCTTTCATTATTATTTTAACTGTGGAGTTTTAATGTGAGTAATCATAATGTTAAAATAAATTAATTAATCAAATTTGGGATATAAGATTGTAATTATAGAAGTTGTTGGATATTGTATTAGTATGTGGTAAGTGACCTGTGTAAGTGATGTGTAAGTCATACTTTGGGAGTGTGAAACACTCCACGTTCCTCGGAAATTCGAATTTGTCATTGGAGGCTGATTTTGGAGGCTTGTGGGACAAGTAAAACTTGTCCCATACCTATTAATTTTATTTACCAACCATACCTATGGTTGGAGGGTTGATTTTAGACCTTTTTAATGCATTTTTATAAGTCAAGTTGCATGTTTTAATTAAACTTTCTTCATGTTTTAAATTTGCAGTCCTTGTGGGATGTGGGCTTGGTTGGAGTGTGTAAGTAATTTGTCATATTTTCACCCACCTATTTAATATGGTTGGGGGAATGAAGTTGAATTTTGGTGTTAGAGTTGAGGATGTGTGATATGGCATCCTATATGGATCCACCTCATCCTCTTCTCTTCCATCTTTCTTAAATTCAAATTTGCTTGGCTTGTGTGTTGGGTTACTTGGTTACTGGATTTCACTTTGTGGCATACTTTATTTTGGGCATGAATTTTCCTTTGCTTGTTTAGAGCTCTTGTTGATTTTGGAGGAGATTGGAGAGCATTTCATAGTTGGGCATTGTTATTTTTGGGACTGTATTTTGACATTGAAAGCTTGTTGTATTGAAACAAAATCCACCATGGAGAGGTAGGAGCTTAGCTCTTCATATATGTTTTTATTTCTTTTTATATTTGTGTGAATGGTGAATTTTCTGTGTGTTTGTTAGTTAGTTAGGCAGATTGCCTAGAAATGCTGTAGGAGAAGGCTATGTGGAATCATTGAGGGTGGGGCATAAGGGAATGTCAGTGGCATCAAATTAATTATGGAGGGAGTTTAGGATTGGGATACACCATAGAAAAGAAATAGATTACATTTCTTATTTTGTAGGGGGGCAGAAGGAAATTTGTGGGGGAGCATAAGGAGGGATTGTGGGGGGGGTCATAAGGATATGTGAGATTATTTATATAGGCGGTTTGTTACAGGTGGATACCCATTTCCCATTGGGAGGGAAGATTCCCCCATAGTTCTTGATCCTTTGGCTTGCATGGTGAAGCCTAAGTTTTGTGTGATGTTTTCATGTGGTTGCAAAATTGTTGTTTTGTTTTGGATTGTGTTTTTAATTTGAAATGTGCATGTTGAAAGATTTCGATTTATGATGTGGAAGTCTGTTGTTGCCATGATTTGAAATACATTTCTTATTGCATTGTGGTTGGGGCTCGGGGGTCAATGAAGAAGGATGGGTTCTCCTTTTCATTAGATGTCTTGGTTGGGTGGAGAGTGTTGCCTTTCCCCTACTCCTATTGGGATCAAACTGGATGAATGATAAGAATGCATGTTGTTGTTTTAGAGTAGAGGAGAAAGATAGTTTGACAGTACCTTGTTGAAATAAACATCTCATTTTAACCTTTCCCACTTTGAAATGGTTGAATTTGTAAATGTTTTGAAATGGAAAGATGTTGTATGGATTATGAAATTTGAAAAGTGAAATGAAAAAGAGATAGACTTTGTTTTTGCTTTGAAAGAATGTGAAATACATATATACTATGTTATGTTGATTTCGAAAGAAAGAAATTGAAATTTGTTATTTGCATTCAAGGAATTGAGAGTTGTAAATTTGTATTCAAAATCAATAAAGGATTGCAATACCTTTCTTCATTTTCATTGTTACATTGAAATTTGATCTTTAAATGTCATTGAGATCTCTATTTGAAATAAAGGAATACATATGAAGGAATTGCATTACTTTGTCCTTTTGAAAATATGACAAAATTGGAAACCATAATTTACATTTTAGCCATTATATGGGTTTTTGAATCTTTTAAATGAATTTGAATAGGAGTAGAATGAACTTCCATACTTGAATGATGAAAAAGTTAGATAGACCCTTTTTAATCTGATCTCCATTATAGAAATTTAAAATTAACAAATACTTCTCTAAAATGCCATAGTTCGAGCCTGCAAACAATAATCAACATTAAAACATTAAAATGGATAGCATGCTATAATATCAATGAACTCAATTGGGCAAAAAAACACTTAGGGAAAAATCCTTCAAACACTGTAAAATCGGGCCCAAACCTTTAACGGTCTTTTTAGCTATTAGAAGGTGTAAAAATTTCGAATTGGAAATCAACCAAGAAAAATTACCTTCCAAATGCATCCTAAAATTCTTCTTATAACAATCCTCCATGTTCATTTGACATGTTTAGTGAAGGAGAAATAATGACAAAACTGAACAAAATTTATAAGTTAAAATTTAGAAGTTTGCTTTTAAAAATCTTGCAGAACATTTTCTTAAAACTGACCCATTAAAATTTATTAAAATATAAAATTAATGATCTCAATGCAAAGAGTGCATGTCGAGATCTTTCCAGAAAGTCCTTGTTTTCCCAAAACTGAGCTCTTTATCAACAAGTTAGGGTCCTATGAAGTTTTCCTTCCTTAGTAGGAAAATTTAGGGAAAATTTTTCTTGGCAAGCCCGTGCAGCTCTGAATTTTTCCCTTAAAATCCTTAGGAAAATTTTTGGGAAAATTTTCAAAATTTTCTCCGCCAGCCCGCAGCCAATCCGAAGCTGCCACGTGGCCTCACGAGGCAACGACCAAGGTGCGGCACCATTTTCTTCCTTGGCATTTTTTAAAATTTTAGGAAAACTTTCTTAGTTTCCTCCGCTGGCCCACAATCCTATAGCCAATGAATGCCTGACATGTGGCTTCAGTCGGCGATGGCGGAGGAGAAAAAGTTTAATTAACTTTGAAACTCTAACCTTTTCTTTGGAAAATTTCCTTAGATCTCTCTGTTGACCCACTAGCCATAGCTAATGAAAGGCTGACACGTGGCAGCCTAAGGCTTCGGTTGAGGTGCGCGGAAAGTTTTTCCTTGGTGCATCTAAACAAAAATTCAAAAATTTACATGTGTCCCTGTGGTTCCCCGCGCCAACCTGAGCTTGACGTGTGTCCTCTTCTGACCCGTGGGAGCACGGGTAAAAAATTGGTTTTTACCCCCACTCATGAAATTTTTTCAAAAGTCTCCCCGCAGTCCATCAACTCGCCCTTTTGGGAAAATTTTCACCTCTAAGCCCGTAGGCCCACTCTTGAGGGAAACTTTTCACCCCAAGGCCTACCGACCCATAACTTTAGTTTTATGAGTTAGGAGGACTTCTTTATATCATTGGAAAGGTGAGGAAATTTCCTATCCAATGGGAATAATTTAGGGAATTTTTGAATGCGCTAAGTGTGAGAAAAATCAAGTTGAAGCTTTAATCCTATTAGAGAGTGGGTATGGTGAGGAATTTTCCCCCATAACCTAATTGAAACTTCTAACCCTAAATTTTGGACCTTATGACCTCTCATAATTGTTAATAAAAGAAAGTATATTATAGTGGATTAGAATTGTTCTAAAACTTGTTAGCGACACCTGTTGCCTTGTAACCAGGTAGTAGACTCTTTTAATAAAAAAAAATTATTCCAAAATTTTCCTAACTAATCCTAGGTTGTTTCTTAGGTCTCAAGTGGGATTTTTTAGCGGGCATCACAATTATGAAACTATTTTTCCCCTAGGAGAGGAGCACCCATGTTGAACACTACCACTAGTCATTCCTTTATATTCGAGGCGCTTCTATCCATGCTATGAATTTTGCACAAATTTTGGCCAAGTCTGTTTTTTATCGTGTTCTATTATAATCATGTTGTTTGTGTTTTTATAACTACTTTCTCTAACAACTAGGAAGGTGAAATGGTTCACCTTTTTTTTCCTCACTCAATTGGGGTGCGTAGGATGAACAAATGAGAAATAAATTCAAACAAAGAAGGTTCAAATTGATGTTCACACCTTATATAGGAAGCCTATTGGAGGAATAGGGATTACACATGGAAGTTACCATAGGAAAAGAAAAATAATAGGAAAAAGCTAGTATATAATTGTTAGTGACAAATAAGCAATGTAAACTAAAATGAAAAATAGTAAAAGTTATATAGGAAAATAATAAACAAGGACTGAAAAATTAGATGGTTGCACACATGGGACACCCCTTACAAATTTTTAGGATAATCATATCCATCAAGGCTTGTTGAAATAAAGTAAGAAGAAAACATAGCATTTAGGCGACGAACAAAAAAAAAAGTATAATATAATCAAACAACCATGATTAGGAGTCCTACGATGAAAATGCTACACATGATGCACCCATTAGCATATTAGATATGATAAATATTATGTGACAATGTAATATTTAAATATAGGAATGAAATGTGAAATATTGCAATTATAAACCTTGATTAGTAAGTGGAAAAAAGTACATGCCCCTAGGATCCTAAGTGGGACTGGTTTAATGGACATGGCTAAGTATCATATGTATTGGAACAACCTATAAGTGGCGTACATTTACCTTAAGGTACTAGATGAATGCACATGTGTTAATGAAAAATGATAAAGCATTTTTTGAACCATAGTAATATCATAAGAAAAGGTACAACATAGAATAGTATAAGAAAGGAAGAATGGATCCAATCACTATCTAAGTTAATATTTTTATTTTTAAAATAGTATAGATGAAGAAAATGAATAGAAGGGAGGATTAAGGATGCCCCTGGTATGTGTGTGAACAATGATGTACCTAAGAAGAAACCCTAAAAATTCAATCATGAACTGGGAATAATAATGCGTTAGATGCCTCAAATTTGAATGGTAAAAGGATTTATGTGAGATTGTAGTTCCCAATAAATCCATGACCAAAACACAAGAGTAAATAAACGAGGATATTTTTTGGCATTACTTGTTATACGACACCACTTGGATTGATTTAGGACACACCGCATGAGACATTTATACAAAGGTAAACCCATGTATACAATAGGATAACAAAATATGCTCATTAATTTCACACTTTCCCCGAATGATCAAATAGAAATAATGACCCTATAGCAAAAATATATCAGGGATACGCACCTTCCTCAACTCATTGTTACCATGGTTACATCTTATTTACAATTAAAATCCCAAGAGTATTTATCATGGAAGAATAAATTATCATTTTCACATGCACATCATTAATTATCATTTAAACTTTAACTTGATGTAAGTACACTTTTTTTTTTTTTTCTCGTTTCTAATAATTGTCCATAACTCCTTTGATATTTGACACATTTTAACAACATACATAAATCTTGATGCTTGTTCTTATGCTATGGTTCCATTTCTACAAATACATTTATTTGATGAACTAAAATTACCCTCATTATAAAAGGGAACTAACATGAATTCAATGGGGAAGAATATTAAGATTTAGATGAGATTAAGTTCAAGTTACCACTTTCTATAAAATTCCCCCCATTAGAGCTCATTTTTTTTTACTATTAAGGTTGTTATAGCTCAAAATAACACGATTTCATTTTCTAAGAGTTGGTAACAATGTACACTTTAAAGTTAACCTCTTAATGGGAATGATTTTAGTTTAATTCCAAATTCCCTCATGGGCTCTATGCCCAACTATAAATCAATTTAAAGTGTTCAAAAATATTTATCCTATATGACCTACATAAAAGCTCAACATGTTTCATTGTGGCAGGCCAAGGTAACACCTTTAACTACAAGGATTTAATAGGATCATTAACAAGAGTTTAATACATAATAGAATTGGTACACTGACTCCATATGAATCATCTGGATCCAAAGAAGAGACCGAAAAATAATTAAGTAAACCCAAACTATCTTTAACTAAATATCGTTGATCACTAGGATACCAAGGTCAAATGTTAACATTGAACTCCAACTTATCCATGAAGACGAGTAGACCTATGATACCAATGAGTCTTAGTCCTATTTACCCTATGAATAGAAATTTTAGTCACTTGATTTGTTGCTTCGTTCAAGGACACTAAATACATAGAAATAGTCCTTTGGAGGAATGCTAGATGTATGAAAGGGAGACATCCTACCTATCTCTAAGTCATGTCTCCAAAGATGTTAGGAGTTTCAAACTATTCATGTCATGAATAGGATAAAAGTTATGGAAGAATGACTAAAACTTAGTTATATTTCGATGGTTTAAGTGTAATGAATTTCTATCATACTTTTTGATCATTATTAGGGGACTCTAAAAATAAAAGTGGTCAACAATTTCTTACATGAAAGGAAAACAACATGAGCTTCTGCATCTTGCCACTAAATTACAACTCAATAATTTATCCAAAACAGATATGATTATCATTTTATCATGGAAGCGGTAATATTCATCTTTCTTGATACAACTTTTTTTATTCTGTAAATTTGCCCCAAGTCATGTTCCTATTACCAATTTACATTGTATTCATTTAAGTAATTACAAACTATCATAAAAAATATCAAGTATGATATTGAATCCTCCTATTCAGGGTACCTGCAACCACAACATTGTCAGCAAAAAGTTGGCTTGGCATCTTCCTACCATCTAACAAAATTAATAATTTAATTGATTTCCATTCATGATGATAACACATAAAAAACAAGAAGAGAGAGTAAGAGACACTAAGTTTCATTTCATTTTCAAAGCCAGGGAGAGACAGAGAGAGAATTTTTTTTCCATAATCAATTTCTTTACAAAACGAGCATCAATTTTATTTTCCTAGAGTCATATGTTAATGTTTATAGGGTTTCAACATCAAAATTCTGCTAGAATAAGGTCATACAATAGTTTCCTCCATTTTTTTACTAGTTTACAAATAACGTCAAATTTAGATAAGTAGCTCAAAATTTTGCATTCAAAAACGATCTCATAGAATTAAATACAAAAGGAATCAAATCCTTAGCCACTCTCCGATATACATGGAAACAATTGGAGATGACAAAATCCAAAACTGGTGAACTATGTTCGATTGGCGCCTACCTTTCCACAACTACCGATTATAATCAAATTCGAATGGCCTCATCTTCCAGCAATTGGGATCCTGCAAAAACCCATCTCAAAAACTAGCTTTGGAAGTGGCTTTCTCCAAACTAAGGATTGGTAGTTATTTTCATAGAAAAATACTAGACGTATGGAGGAGCCAAATTATATTTCTCCACTCAGGACCTCAATTGCGGGTCAAAAAAAAAAGAACTTTTAACTTTCTGCAGATACCCAATGCTGCAAAAAGGGCCAATAGGGCTCCTATAGTGATACATTAAATTATAAAATGCTCAAATATGGTTATTGCAATATTTTTGTGACATCTCATGTTAACAAGGAATAAGGTCAAACTTCAATTTTCTCATTTCAAGGTTAATAGAGATATTTTGTGTCTCATTAAAAATATGTTTTGTTACAATTTCACAAGGTCGCCAAGAGGAAGTTTTTACTAAGTTATGATTTAGACGAGTTACCCGCATGACTTCGATAACTAGTACTATTAGATGAGTTTTCCAAACATCTCAAATAGATAAATACGGAATTAGATTAATGTTTAAAGTAACCTTTCAAGTTGTGTAAAAAAAAGAGGTAAATTGCTACACAATTCTATGACTCATCTAATTCACTGAAATATTATTCTTCTATGGTTTCATTTTCAATCCCATTATAATAGGAATAACTGAAAATGCTAAAGTCGTTCAAAGTAAGGATAACATCAGAATGCCCACTAATAAACGAAATGGGAAAAAAGTGGCACTAGGAAGTCCGTATTGTGTTCAAATGCATTTTCTTAAAAGCTCTGAATCCTTTCCGGAATACCCTTTTTCTACATACACTAGCCATTTCTATACTAAAATCCACACAACTGCCACCCCATAACCAAGAAGAAATCACGTATTACACATAAAGCCACCGCAAACCTAACTCCATGCCTCGGTAGACAACTCAAAACTCACCAAACGTAACCAAGTGTCATACGAAGACTATGTGCCTGGAGCGGTCGAATACCAACTCAACACATGAACGTCTGCATAGTTGAAACAAGAAAAGTATATTAAAGGGTATGTGAGTCTGTAGTCTGTTACACAACTCCATAATAGGCAAAAGTTGGGCAGATGCTAGAAGGGATGCACTCAAGATTTATAAAGAGGCTGACCTTTAAAATGAAGCGCGGCACAATCACCTCAAAACACAACCAACTAATGACTCCCA
This sequence comes from Taxus chinensis, assembly GCA_019776745.2. Classification (NCBI taxonomy): domain Eukaryota; kingdom Viridiplantae; phylum Streptophyta; class Pinopsida; order Cupressales; family Taxaceae; genus Taxus; species Taxus chinensis. Next base: position 189,253,461 of record CM034152.1, read on the forward strand.
TGTTTCTTCAACCATTGCAGACCTGTAAGACCAAGAAACCACATTTCTTCAAGAAATTTTTTCAAGTTCACCACATTTTTTATTATTTTATTTTTTGAGTTAACCAGTTCAAAGCATGACTCGAATAAAGGGAATTTAACCTTACCATAAGTAACTCGATCCCTCGAAACTGAATTCGGGAAGGTGGGAATGTGAGGGGAATTATAGAGATCATCGAGAATATCATCTAAACCTGGAACAAAGCCAAAGGGGGCTAGTTGAGATGCATGATATACGGAGCATTTGGGATTTGTATTGAAACATCCCGAGAGATAGAGATCATAAATACCCATATAATATTCTTCATCAATAAATGGTGTATTGAGGAATCTAATTGCATTCAATTGTGTCATCTTAGGAGAATAATTAGAGAATAAATCATTACAAATATTAATAGACATGGAAGCAACTTGAAAGTGATAAGATTATTATGTTGCTTAATAGCACCAGCAAGGTAAGAGAGCTAAGAATGTCCAAGAGTACGGGGATATGGACAAGGGTAAAGTGCAAACCAAACATTCATGTGGAATACACGTGGACCCAAAGCTTCCAAGTGGAAGATATAGCAGTGATATTGAGAGTGGGGTGCAAGCAAAAGGATGATATCAATAAGAGTCAAGACTAATTGGGTGATGCCATCATATGTGTAAATATTTTCAGGGCAAGTAGGATCATAAGAGACATGTTGCCAATATTTGTGATCAATGTATAATGTGATAGCAAAGTAATCAAAATAAGGAAATTAAATAGGAGAAGAGGTAATAGTAACATTGTGACCAGGACTACTAGATAAGGCAACATCTGTAAGGGGAAATAAGCTCTGGAGCATGTATCATATTAGAATAAGTAATGATAGCATCAGTAGTGGGTTGTGTGGCAAGAGATTTGACTTGATATTCCCCATGACCAATAGAAATATAGTGAATATCAAATAGAGACATATCAAAATCCATGGGAGTGAAATCTAAAGAATGCAAGGTATCATCATTAAGCTCAACATTATCAAGAACATCATCATCAAAATCATCATCCTCTACATCAATGTATTGTTTGTACTTTTGAAGGAGATTAGAACTACATGTGAAACGAGTATGGTAGGATATGGTAGGAGAGATGCGATAGGTAGAGGGAATATGAATAGAATAAATGACAAAAGGAAGAGGAATGAGAATAGAATCTCTAGACTACCCAACATCATACTATAAATATGGTGTGAGGGAATAGATTTAGTTGGGGGAATGATCATCGAGGAGGAAAATTCCATGTGAAAATAGATGAGTTGTTCAGGATCAACAGTAATTGTAGTGCCTGGCACATTTAAAAAATCATAATATAAGATGAGGCAATAAAAAAGTGGATAAATTTAAAAACAATAAAATAAAACTATGATGATAAAATAAAGAAATATAATTGAAGTTTGGCAGTGGTTGGAAAGTGGAGTTGGTGAGTTGGTAATGGTGAGTGGATGGGAGATGGATTAATTTGTTGGAGACGTGATGGATTTTTGTGATGCTAGGAGAAGTTGCATGTAGCAGGGATGGATACTGTCATATAATTCACAACCTTTGTCAGACTTGTATTTTCCGTGGACAATAATATAGGAACTTTAGTTGGGATCCAACACATTAACCATCATGAAACCCAAGTTACATTGTAAATCCAATAGTAATTTGATAGTTGCAGGTGAAGACAAAACTTCTTACACCTCCTCTAGTTGGTAACATGTCATAATGCTGTGAGATGGAGATTGGAAGTTGATGGCATTGGCTTTGATGTTGTTGTAGAGTTTTACCAAATCAAAGAATGACGAAGCTTCTCATAGGAATACGTCTTTGGGAAGTGTTCGGAAGGCACGGGGTTCCGTATGATCCAGTCACATCGTTTCATCTATGCACAAATAGGTTTCAAACCTAATCAGTTTACATTGCTGCGCACTCCGAGCCTGTGCCAAAAAAAGAGCATTAGAACAAGGTATGAACGTCCATCAAAGAATAAAAGATAAGAGGAGTTTTGGCAGATATTATAGTTTCATATGCTTTTGTGGAAGTGTATGTTGAATATAAAACTTATTCAGGGTAGTTGAACTATTCAACCTAATGCCTGAACAAAATATATTCTCATGGAACGCCATGGTTGCAGGCTTAGTGGAAAAGGGTTGTAATACTTTGATGGCAATGTGTTGTTCATAGCATTCCACCTAGAACTGAATATTGTGTCTCTTGGTTCATATTCCTTGTTTTCTAGCTATCTTGAAGAAACTATAAACTTATCATCAACACACCAATTGAACCTGTGGTGGTTGTGGTTGCGTTTGATTGGTGCCACTGTAGAGCACATAAGAATATGGAGTTGCAATAATTTACAGCAACTCTTCTTTTGATATGGATTGTCAAAATGTTGTAACTTAAGTTCTTCTGTCAAACATCTATGCATAAGTGCACAGTTCAGGTGAGGTTCGAATGGTAAGGAAATTGATGAGGGATAAAAGGAATTAATCCTCTACCGCCATAGTGAGAAGTTGGAAATTGCTTTTGGATTGTTAAGTCATGCCCTGGGACAACCAATGGAGTTATCAAGAACCTCTTTGTATGTGTTAACTTCCATACTTCAACCAACTTTATCTCCAACATCACCTTTAAGACTAGAAATTAAATCTTCTCACTCCTTTCAATCCTAGCTTATTAATATATCTTAATGTGGGTCGTTGTGTTAAAGATTGGTTTGTTCAAAAGGTCTTCAAAACTTTGAATCAAATGCCATTAGAAGGTGTAAAGTGAGACTCAACATCCTTGGCCAACACACTCTCTTCTTGTGTGAAAATGAGAGCTTCAAGGAAAGGGTGTTTGGTAAGGCACTTTACTACCATTCGAATAGATGGCACGAAGAGACGTGATCTCATGGTTTTTGTTGGTGGCAAGACGTGCCCAATGTGGAGTTTTGAAAATAAATGAGAATCCAGAGTAAAAGTGCATCTAGTAAGTGTTCCACCAACCTCTGCAGTGGTGAACACCAACATTTTTTTCCAGGCATGGTTTATCTCTCCTCATCTCTCATAATTTATGTTCTTTAGTTTTTCTTTTATAAATGGAATTAAATTTTAAACCAAAGGATTTTTCGTTTATTTGATTGTATCAAATAAACTTGGTTTAAAACAATAAAACGTTATAATGTTACTTACAAGATCCAATATTCCTTTCTAGATAATGAACTTAAACCCTCACTTTGTGACAATATAGAAAACATCACTACCAAACTAGATTACTATAGTACCCATTTTTATTGACAAGTTGAAGTTGAGTTCCTTATAAATATGTTGACCGATCCCTTATTAAAATAGATAAGTCACGATTTTTAGAGTCATGTAAAACTTCGCAACTCTAGAAAAAAAAAATTAAGCTTCTTTCATGTACCTTGTTATGTGTCAATCCTTAAATCAACCTTGAATGATCATCTGTGATATTTTTGATTCCCTTCTAGGAGCCATGTTACACCATTTTGGGAGTTGTAAGAAGCTCTTAAAATTCAAAAGTTGGGTTTCATACAGGCTCGCCATTTTAATCCTGGACAACGAAATACTTATCCACCTTCGCAAACCTCTAGTAATTTCAATAGATAATTTCCTAAAACTATTAGTTTAGCAAAAAAAATTCTTCTAGATAGTTGGAAAGGTCATTTTGTGGGTTTTTAGTCGCAATTTTGACTAGGTCAAACTAGACCAATTACGATCGATGACATCAGAAACCTGGTCGCCAATAGTAAATTGTTCGCCATTTTTGAATTATGTCAGCTCTTGTGAATTCCTAGTATACAGGAGGACATGTAGAAATTTACTTGTGGCATGTTTTCTCATTTGAAGAAAATTATTGAAAGTGGTTTCTTATCCTTTGAGCCTAAAATGGGAATTTTTGACAACCAACAGGAAAATGTAAAAATAAAGTTGTAAGAACCCCATTGGGTTACCAAACCAATAAGGAAACTTGTTAACACTTGTAATATTTTTAAGATGTTAGTGTTTAAGGGGAATGTCCAACTGAACATGGGTGTCTTTTGATGCAAAAATTGTATTGTAAAATTTAGATAAATGTGTTAAACAAAATTTAAAATTAATACCTTGTAGTGCACTTCCATTGTCAAACTGTTGATTACATAATTGGTGTTGTGTTCCTTTCCTTAAAAATGTAATGAAGAAATCTAAATAAAGCAATCGACCTTAGTTTAAAGCTTGCGTATATCTACCTTTCTTGCATGATCCTTCTTAGCATAGAAGCAATTGAAACTGTAGAATGAAATTAAACTTTACACTCTATGGCACCTTCTAGTTAAGTAAATAAGAGTCTAATTTTTAGTTTACATCTTAGCCGGTATGTTTAGCGTTATCATCATGAACTCGAAGGTTAGGAACGACATGGAAAAAATTTACCTAGAGTAAGTAAACCTAACACTTCCTTAGTATCCTAGTGGAATGAATACCTTTTCTTATAAAGTTAGATTTAGAATTAAATTTCTTCATCGAATGAATTTCTTAAGGTATCCAAATGTCATAATTGAGCTAGAGAAATAGTTGTACTATTACTTAAAATATTTTTAATGATCTCTTTAGTTCATCCCAGCTAAATGTGTTACTTTGGCTAATGACAATATAACACCTCAGTCTTATACGAAGTGTTTATAGGTGTTAGGAATTCTATGTTCTAGTGTGAACATTTAGGTGTTAGTATTATTTAATATTTAAATAATACATGAGTGTGCATAATTAGTTGTAATGCACAACTCATGTGAGAGATATGTGGGATTGTATGAGATATCCTAGAGAGATAGTTGAGGGATTGGAGATAGGTGTTGACTCCTCCTTTATAGGAGCAAGCAGTCTATATATTGTAACCTCTTTGCAATAATAAAACATACCGAATGATTTCTATTGAAATATATATATCTTATATTCGATGTATTTGTTTTTTATTCCTGTTCAAATCTTACCCAGATTCAACATCTGGTATCAGAGCGGGTCCAGGATGAGATTCTTTTACAAGAAACTCATATATGTGTGAGAATCAATGGAGTTATTATTATCCAGTGGCTATTATTATTATTGTTCATCGCATCTACTATTTATCATGTATACTATTCATCGCATTAACTATTCACATCTACTGTTCACAGGGCTATGGGGCTATTACAAGATTTTGTGTAGTTTTTGAGCAGGTTTTGACAAATTTCAGGGAGGTTTTTAGCAAACTTGATAGACTTCGTACATGTTTAGATTCCCACGATTTGTAGCTGAAGTCATTTTCAATTCATCCCTTTTGAAATAGGGATTTGCAAATCCCTTTCACATTTCTTTATGCAGACTTTAAAAAGTTTAGTTTTTAAGATTTTTAAAGCCGCCCAAAATGAGATTTGTAGAGATCTGGTTGTAGGTGCATAGATCAATGAATTACATTGATCAATCTGATCCACACAAGTTGCGGGTGCAGAGATCTGTAGAGATCTACGTTGGAAGTTTTTTTAATACAAGTGCATTGTAAATTTGGATCGGTGTCAAGTAATTGGATCTGTATCGCTATTTGTTGATGACTGCATGCCTAGCACACATGTTTGTATTGTTGTTTGTTGATGACATGTATTTTAGGCAAGTTCCCAGGCATGCTTAACGCTCCCAGTTTGATATTTTGGATACCTCAACGATGACTGTCAAGTCATATACATGTTGAGCTCGAGTTTAAATTAAAAAAATGTTGAGACGCAATGTAAGTTTATATAGTCAGTGATAAGTGAAGTTCATACTGCAGTATAACAACAGATGGTGTAGCATTTGTTAAATGGCTCGATGAAGAGGTATCTTCCCTAATTGATGAAAGAGTAATATTTTAACATTCTGTCTGATTTGGTTTATGTAGCCAAAAGAGAATAGTCATTATTGTCTATTTGTTTGTAAAAAGGAGTATTATCGGTCGAAACTGACACCCTAAAAACTAAAAATTAGATGAGCACATTTTCAGTTGAAACCCACGCTCTAGGATAATATGGAGATACCACTTGAAAAGTTTAATGGATTAAACTTTCACACTTGGAAAGTTAAAATCCAAATGCAACTTATGAAAAAAAACCTATGGGGGATTGTAAGCGGAAAAGAAACACAACCCACTGATGTTGCTAAATTACTAGAATGGCATAGCAGGGATGACAAGGAAAAATCCATTATTGGACTTGCTTTATCAGATACTAAATTACACTATGTGGATTTAGATAAATCATCACTAGAGATATGGGATCTTCTTAAAAAAACATTTGGGTCAAAAGCAACAAATGCTAAATTTTAACTAAAATTACAACTCTTTAAACTAAGGATGAGTGATAGTGTGACAATGTCAAGTCACATTAATGAGCTAAGTTCCCTTTTGAGACAAATCGCAGAAGTGAAAGCTAATATAGTAGATGAAGATGCAAAAGCCATATTGTTAAACAACTTGCCTCCAAAATACAACAATGTTGTATTTACATTAGGAAAAATGCCTTCTCAAACACTTGAGGACATGATTTTAGCTATCCTAGCAGAAGAGAAAAGAACTGCAAAAGACATAAAAGAAGAAACTACTTTATTTTTAAGGAAAAAGAAATACAATAAATTTCTTAAAAACAAAGAAGAACCAGAATGCTTCTACTGCAAGAAAAAAGGGCATACAATCTTGTATTGCAGAATTTGAGCTAAAGAATTTACTCAATGGAAATATTAAGCCAAATGAAGCAAATGTAGTTAAAGAAGAGTCAGAGAATGAAGATGAAGACCCAGAGAAAAAAGATCCTGACTACAATTATGAAGATTTTCTGTTCTAAATAAACTTACTGGAGGCAGGAGGCAAAGGAGGAGGAGGCTGATCAACATCTCTTGTTAGTAACCAACAAAGAGACTGCTTCAAATTTATTGGTGAATTCTATTTCAATTATGTGTTTGCTTTCTGTTATAATAATGAACAGTGGATTATTCCGTTTCACGATTGTAAATCAATTTCCTATATGAAATCTCCTAAAAATTGGAATATGATGAGAGCTAAAAATAAATTGTAAACAACATGATCTTTCTTGGTTTGTGGTAGACCACTTTGGAAACTACTTCCTTGGTTTGTGGTAAACCAATTTGAAAACCATCCTTCTCTGGTTTATGGTAAACCACTTTGATAAACCATTTAATTGGTTGATGATAAACCACTTTGAAAATCATCCAGGTCATGAGTCAGCATCAGGCGACAAGTTACAGTTCAAGATAAGTTTTCCCCATGTTAACACTAAGGGGGTGAATGTTAGGATTTTTATGTTCTAGTGTGAACATTTAGGTGTTACTATTATTTAATATTTAAATAATACATGAGTGTGCATAATTAGTTGTAATGCACAACTTATGTGAGAGATATGTGGGATTGTATGAGATATCCTAGAGAGATAGTTGAGGGATTGGAGATAGGTGTTGACTCCTCCTTTATAGGAGCAAGAAGTCTATATATTGTAACCTCTTTGCAATAATAAAACATACCGAATGATTTCTATTGAAATATATATATCTTATATTTGGTGTATTTGTTTTTTATTCCTATTCAAATCTTACCCAGATTCAACAGTAGGGTACATATGTTTCCACACTTTAACCTAGTCTATAATAGGGAGTAGAGCCCTGACTGTGAATTGGAATTAAACTAAACCTTAGTTTATTAATAGGTTAACTTGGGGGTATAAAACGGTAAGTAACTCCTTGCAAATGAAATTTATTTGAAAGATGTTGACTTTAGAGAAACTTTGAAACCAGACACTTGGTCCCATAATCCCTTTTTATGCCCTTTTATGACATTAAGAATAAAATAAATTTCACATGCAGAATCGTGAAATGATGAAACACGGGATCTTACCTTGAACACAAATCACTTATGGTTCATGTGTAGTTTGTAATGCTCCCAATAATGTACTTCTTCAAGATGTTATACAAGAACTTTCGTAACTCTTTTGTTCTAAAATTATGACAATAATGAGACCATAGTGCAATGTTAGAGTAAAGCATATAAGAGTAAAAGGAGATTCAAGGTTAGGAATAATGTCACTCTTGGAGTCCTTGTAACTGAATGAGACATTTACTTGTGTTAAAAATAATATGAATTGCCTTGGTGTGATGAAACTTTGAGAAAACAAAAGATATATATACATATATATGTATATATATTTTCTCGATGTGGAAATTTTGAATGGATTCAAAAAACTTATGAACTATTTTAACTATGCTGGGAAATAAGGATACCATGATCAAAAAAAGTTTTGGGAAAAGGAATCTTAAATCTAAATCTATCTCAAATCCTAAGATTTCTGTCTTGACATCACATCATAGTCACTTTTGTAGTAACGGTAAAATTTAGACATTGAATAAACGTTTGAGAAACATAAGCATAACATAAGAAAGATTGAAATAAGAACTTTATACGCAATTTGAAATATGTCAAATAATTATTTAAGTTATGAAGATTTTCGTAAGAGATAAAGGGAATACTTAAAGAGTTGAACTATAAGTTGAATGTGAAATGAATTTTAGAATATGTAGGTGGAAAAAGAATAAAATTATCCTTACACAATAACGTTCTTGGAATTTTTATCGTAACTAAGATGTAATCATGGTAATGATGTGTTGTGGGTTTTCCAATCCTTGAGTCCCTTTGTTCTTGTTGGGTCATTTCTAGTATTTGTTCAGTAGGGAAAGTGTGGCATTGACATATATAAGGTGTTTTCATGTGTGTATGTGATTCAATGAATTATGTTAGTGTCCAATGCATAGTTTAATTTCTCTACTTGGAGTCCTTGTGGTGTTTTGTAGTGAGCAATGTAAGTCAAAAAAAATTATTCTGGTATTTTTACTGTTGTATTTGTGTGTGAAAAATGTGGGTGTTACATTTGATATCAGAGCGAGGTTCATGCTCTCGAAGCTCTGGGATAGATTTGAGTAGTGATGATTTTACATGGTGGTGGTGGATATTGGAAGATTAATGTGATATATGTTGTAATGTGAAAAAAATTTAATTGTGATATTAGGAACACACAAGTTGTGCATGCCACTTAGTGTGTAATTATTATCATGTTTATGTGCTTGAGATGAGAGCATTAACTCTCCTTTTCGTGGATTCAATGAGGATTTTACATGTGATGTGTCACCTTGGTGTATGTCAAAATAATTTTGTTGTGGATTGCATAGTGTTGGAGTTTCTTGTTATTCTATGGTATGTAGGTGTGTTTAACGAAATAATTTTTATATAGTGAATTAGATCGTATCATGATGTTTCCACCGTATTATGATTAATTGTGTGTGTCACCATGTTATATAGCAATTTATTTTATGTTATAATGTTACTCGTTGTGTTCATCATACATATTATTCATGTAATATGTGATAGTTCATGTCATAATTTAGGGACATATGGTGAATGTATGATCCCTATTGTACAGTGCGTACAATTGGGTGCAATATGTGATAACGTGATTTAATTTATACAGTGAATGTAATAATTGTGATGTACCTTGTGTTGGTAACCAAATTGATTCTCCCTCAGAAACCAAGCAACACCACAGATTTGAGAAGACACTCAAAAACAGACAGATCACAGTATATGTCGTTTTGTAGTCAAGGAGGTGATTCAGCTGGCTCTTTTTTACTTGGTAGATGGAGAAATGGATAGCACCTTAAAAGGATTTGATATATCCTCACTATTTTAGGTTGTTCCTTTCAACTAGGGTAATACAACCCATTTTGTAACCTCTATTCATGAAGGACATGAAGATATTCTTCTTTGCAAAATTTTACGGAAAAACCTTGAGAAAATATGATCAATACCCCACAATTTAACTCTCACGAGCTGTCACTTCTAAAGAATGGAGATATTTTCTAAACAAGGCTTAGGTTACTAAAGACATGGAAACCTGATTGCTTCTTCATATTTTTGTAATGGAAATTATTCATTTGTGGATATACAGGGAAAATAGTGGTAGTTCAGGTAGGATTCGTTGTTTTTGAGAAAATTTTTGGTGGGAGATTAAGCAAGAGAAACTTCACAAGAATTGGAAAACTCAACGATAGAAAGCTTCAAAATAGCTAAAATATTCTTCAACCAGAAGGTGTGCATCAATGGAGGCCCAGATCTACACATTTTCACACAGTCTTCAAGTATTTAACACAAAGGCTCGAGTTAAAAGACTCATTTAAAAATTATCAATCTTTGGTTCATCACGCCTGAGGTACCCCCAAAGACTTACAAACAATATTTGTAAACAAATGAATGTAAAGTGATTTTAAATTGTTTATTTCATCACCAGATGAAAGCTCTTCTGATAATGAAATTGCAAATGCCACTAAACTATCAAAGAGATGATATCTTGTGTGATTTAGAGAGATTCTAACATAAGATTTCAATAGGAACAAGAAAAACTATTTTCACACATTTTGAAATATAGAAGACACAAATCTTGGTCGATATTACACAAATTAATTCAAATTTTATCAGATTTATCAGCAGGGGAAAGTTTCTTGAAACAATCTCAGAGCTTGTCAATGGTTGTACAAATGCAACCAACTTGACATGAAGCAAATCCCAAATGTAAGAAATTAGTAGGTTTCTCAGATGGTCTCTCAGAAATATGGGTTTTCTCATATTTCCTCGTAAAAATTAACCCCCAACCATTTGCATGAATCCATCATGCATTTTTATAGCCCTCATTTACATCCAAGCTTTTCCCCCAAGAAAAGAATATTTGAGGAACATTTTTTTGTTACATTTTTTATCATGATTTGTAGAAAGAGATGTTTAACAGATTTACAACAAAAAATTTCCAGGTGTTACAAAAAGGTGAATCATTTCAAATATTTTCGTCATTGCTTTAACTGGGAGCACGCTTTTTACCCTTCGTGCATACAACATCTCTTTCCTTGATCATTTTATTGTTTTCCCTCAACAATTTTTCTCTACAACTAACTCCTCTAGTAATTCACATTTTTTGCAAGTTCTCGAGCAATTCCAACTTCAAACTATTAACCTTTACATTCCTTGGATCCACAATCGAGCTCCAAAACCATTCAATTTCACTTTGCCAATAAAAAAGAAAAGAAATCATCAAGAATCGATGAAAATTAATGCAAAAATTACATTTCCAGAAACCTTGGAGCGTTAATGGCAGAAGAATCAGATGCAATGCACAACAGCCGTTTATTTCTGCCCTTTTCTCAACCTTAAATTAGAATCATCCACGTGGAAAGATCTGATTCGAAGCGGGCCTGGTGGTGCCCTTTTATGTATTTTAGGACTTTTTGTGAAAATGCACAATTTTAACATTTTTCCCCGCCCTTCCACCTTTGAATATAAGCCCTACACGTGGCTTAATCCTGGCCATCGATGGAGTCGTGGCTCAACTATGCAATTTTACCTTTTTTACAAAAAGGGCAAAATTTCCAAATTTCCCCCGATACTCTGCCCTCCCGCGTTGACCTTTCAACTGGCCGCATGTCTTTCTCTGATTCGCTGATGGAGTCACGATTTACTTTATAAATTTATCCCTTTTTACAAAAAGGGTGAACTTTCCAATTTTCCTCCAAAGGCCTACACCTCTGCCTTTGACTTTTCAATGAAGGCCTTAACTGTTTTATGGCGGGGCCATGCTTTAATTTACAACTTTAACTCCAAAACAAAGCCAAAAAACTTCAAAGTCCTTTGGCAACCCGCCTTCCCACTATTGATGTAAAATTGACACGTGTCTTCATCTGAGCATTGGTGGAGCCATGTTTCATTTTTATTCTTTCTCCTTTTTACAAGATAAAGCTAAAAGATTAAAAAATTTCCCGGCGACCCAGCTCCTTGTTTTGACTCTTCAAACCTGACACGTGTCCTCCTTTGATTTATTGCGGGACCGTGCTTCATGTTATAACTTTATTCTTTTTTACAAATTAAAGCTACAAAACTTAAAGTTTCTTGATGCTCCACATCTCCACCTTTGAGTTAGAAGTGCCCACGTGTCCTCGTGCGGGCCTTAGGAATTTCTTTTACATTTTAACTCTTTTTTCCTTAACGCCTTAAAGAAAAAAAGGGGCCCATCTTTCCACAATCACTCAATTGATGACACATGTACACCTTCATGGCAAAAATATGAAATTTGCTCCGCCACTCTTCCTTTTGACTTTTCAAACCGCCACGTGTACCAATTAGAACTAAATCGGGGCCATGGGACCAATTCAATAATTTTGTAAACATAGTCAACAATGACAATTTTATAAAATAAACCCATTGTGCCTCATCCAATCAAAGGAGGCCACATATCTGCAGATGCTACGATAAAATTTGACGGGGAAAAATGCCCGTCAAACAGTAAAATGCAGAGAACTTCACCATTCGTGCGCAGAATTGAAATTTTTCACCAAGGGAAGAGAATTTACAAATAATACATGGCTAAACTTGATTCAAGACCATGGGAAAGGATCTACAATGGAATACAGAAGGAGATTGAACATTTTTGTGTATCCATTCGAGAGATAGAAGATATTTCGAGCCATGCAGATTTGAGAATTTTTTAGGGAAAATTAGGGCACGATCAAATCGAGCACCAACATTAGCTCTGACTCGGGGATGGGCGCTCCCAGCGAGTGCCACAAGAACAAATAATATACCAAGTTATGAAATAAACCAGTGGGCAATAGAGTCACGAGCCAACCCTCAAAGATCAAACTGAGAAACCAACAAAAATGGCCACCAAGGACCAGAACAAACCCAAACCGAAAAAAAAAAAGCAAAAACAGAATGAAAACCAAAGACTATACACTATATAAATGGTGTTCACCTTTATTTTGTGGGAAACTAATTAAGGAAATGTTAAAATTGCCTGCCATTAATAGGCAATTTGAGAAATTCTCCATCTAAGTCTTTTAGGAAAAAGGTGTGTTCACCAATTCAAATGTCAATTGAATAAGAGCCCATCCACAATGCATAAAACTTTCCATGCTTTCCCTTATTCTCGTAACTTCTATCCCATAATAGCACAAGATATCCCACACTGAAAGCTCTTGGAGTCACCTTCTTGTCAAACGACTTCTTCAATTTTTCTCTGAACCTTACATGTCTTTGATGAGATGTTCTTCTTTCTTCATCTAATTCAAAAATTTGATTAATGCGAGTATCATATGGAATAAATTCTTGATCCTCTAGTTTTTGAATAAACTAATATGAAGAAAATTTCATATGCAGGGGCATAAGAGCTTGAGTTCCATACACCAACTCAAAGGGTCTCTTTCCAGTAGCTCATTTAACAATGATTCGATCAGCCCAAACAAAAAACTTCAACTTCTCACCCCACTTCCTTTTGTTCAAATCCAAGGTTCTTCTGATTATCTTTAATAGATTCTTATTGCTGGATTATGCTTGTCCATTACCTTGGAGTTTGTAATTGGAAGCATATGTCAAATTGATCCCATATTCTTTACACATGGCTAATAACGGTTTAGCTTGAAAATTCATAGCATTATCAACAACTATTTTATTAGGCAATCTAAACCTGCAAATGATATTATTCAAAATGAAGTCCATGACAATTTGGTGAGTTGCTTTCTTGGTGGGGATTGCCTCCACCCACTTGGTGAAGTAATCGGTGGCTACTAAAATCCACTTATGGCCAACACTTGAAGGATCTGAAATCTCACCAATGAAGTCCATTCCCCATTGCTTGAATGGGGCTTTAACTGATACATGCTGCAAAGGAAGGGAGCCTGAAGCTTTCATTATTCTAGAAAAATGCTGACAAATTTCACATTTTCTAACCAAAAAAGTTGTATCTTTGAAAAGAATCGGCCACCAATAACCAACCCTCAAAATTTTATGAGCTGTGACTCTTCCAGAAAAATGCCCCCACAAAATCCTCCATAGAGATCAACAATTATTTTAGTGGATCCATCTTCAGTGATGCGTCTTAAGAGAACTCCCTCAGGGTTCTTCCAAGCTAACCCAAAATCAGTAATGACATATTTATGGGAAGCTAACTTAAGATATCTTTTCTGATTCTTACTTAAGTATTCTGGGCACTGTAGATGTTTGAGATAAAAAATTATATCCTTGTATAATTTAGAATTCATTAATTTTTCAAGGGTACTCAACCTTTCTTCATCAATTTCATTTATCTCAATAGTTTGCAGATTGCTTTTTTCCATAAGGTTTTTGAGGCCCAAACCTCTAACCATTTTTTTTGTTTGGATATCCATATCATACTTCTATATCTTGTTTACCCATCTCCATATCTTTCTTGAAACCTCCATTTCTGATAGAATATCTTTCACCATGGTGTGGGGAACATAGGCTATAACTTTAGAACTCAAAATGTATGGCCCAAAAACCTTTGTTGATTTTACCAAGGAAAATGTCGGCTTCTCCATAATAGTATATTTTATCTCTGATCCTTGTAATGCCTTGCTAAAAAAGGCAAGTGGTCTTTCAGCTCCTTCATCATCCTTCTGCAATAACACAGATGAAATAGTATTTTTTGAAGAAAAAGAAAACATTTGGAAAGGCTTATTATGATCTAGTACTGCCAAAACAGGAGCATTCTTTAATGCATCTTTGATCCCAACAAAAGCTTGTATAGCAACTTCTTCTCATTTGATGAATTAGTCTTTCTTCAGTATGCAAGTGATTGGGATAGTCAACTCAGCAAAGTTAGATATAAATATTCTAATAAAGTTAATTTTCCCAAAAAAGGATTGGATTCCCTTCTTGGTTCTTGGAATAGGGACCTTGTTGATGGCTTCCACCCTTTTAGGATCAATCATGACCCCTTCCTTTGACACAATGTGACAAAGAAACTATGCCTTCTGAACTCCAAAATGGCACTTCTTGGGATTCAAGTGAAATACCATACTCCCTGTATCTTAACAACATTTTTTCCAAGTGTTGTAGGTGATCATTTATTTTTCTGGATAAAACAGTCACATCATATTGATATACAACAATGAAATCCTTAATATAACTAGAGAAAGCTACATCCATTGCTCTTTGCAAATTTTCTCCAGCATTCATTAGACCAAAAGGAATTCTGACATATAAATAAATTCCCCGAGTGGTAAAGGAAGTCTTAATTCACTTTGATTCCTTCATAACCACCTAGTTATTTCCAGAGAAACCATCCAAGGTAGATAACAACTCCGAACTAGTAACCATTTGTAACATGTTGTCCATGTTTGGAAGAGGGTAGTTATCCTTCATAGATTCCTTATTCAAGTTTTTGAAGTCCACACATAACCTTATATCCCCATTCTTTTTTCTGACAAGTACTAGGTTTGCAACCCATGATGAGTACCTTATGGGCTAAATGATTCCTCCATCCCTCAACTTCTTCAATTATTCTTGCATATTTAGGGAAAGGAGTGGATTGATTGACCTCTGTTTCTACCTGAATGGATTGGAATTGGATTCTAGATTTATTTCATGTTGAAACAGATCTTCCCTGTATGCTTTCAGCTCTGAGTATGACCATGCTAAACAGTCCTGGTAATTTTTCAACAATTGAACATATGACTACTTTTCTTCCTTGCTCAAATTACATCCTAACCATACCTTACATGGTTTCTCCTTTATGCCTAGGTCATGTTCCTCCACATCTCTTGAAATTGACATATCTTTGTTGACAATGCAATCAACATTATCAAAATTCGATTCAAGTGCTACCAACCCTCTAGGGATAGTATTAGTCTTCAACTGAATGATGTCTTTGCCAAACAAGGTTTCCTTTCCTTCAGCTGCACAAACCGTTGGTTCCCAATCCATATGTTGATCAGCAAATTCTCCTTGGTTCTGTAAAAACATTTACACCTGGGTCTCATCTTCAAATACTTGCCAGTGCTTGACATTGTCAGGGATAGATGTCCTAGTCAATATCTCAATATCATACTCACAATATGGGGATACAATGCAATTTTCAAATCTTGATCCCAATATTGCTAACTTATCTGCCACATTATTGTAATTCCTATCGTGATGTATAATATTAAAAGAGTCAAACATCTCAATGAATTCCCAAACTACATGCTTAGATTACTTCATTCTCTGATTTTTAGTAGTATTCAACTTTCTAACCTATTTGACAATCATCTCAGAATCCCCTTTAACAATGACATCCTTGACACCATATTTCCTAGCAATTCTTAAGCGCAAGAGCAGTGCTTCGTGTTCTACAATATTGTTAGTGCACTCAAAGTTGAGTTTAATAGAAAAATAAAATCATCTTGGCTTGGGGATATCATAACCACACCAACACTATTTCCAAATTCAGAACAAGCTCCATCAAATAACAAATTCCAATGAGATCCTACTTGTTTAAGACACTTGCATTGATCAATTTTGTGCTCTTTACCATCAACAAATCCAACAAGTTATCAACATCAACATTTGTATATAACACTTCATAAGAAGCATTATTGGGATTTTCAATGAGATGCAACATCTTCTTCTCACCATACAACTTGAAAAGGCTTCCCTCAATTGGGATAGTGGCATAATACATATCCATTTGCACAATACCACCCACACTGGCCGCCCATTTTCTAGATAACAACATTCCCCATTTCGCATGACAATCAACAATAACAACATCTAGTTTTAGGTTCATGCCTAGGTAGGCTACAAGTTACACTACTAAACCCTTGACACATCCAACCATTGGCACATCTATGGAATCCATGGCAGTACATCTCCCATAAGCTACTTTTACTTTGATATCAAGTTCATTCATGACCTCAAGAGGGGTAACATTACAAGAAGCTCTAGAATCAAACATGTAATTGTGTAACAGCCTGTCCTTAATAATCAGAGTAGTGAAAAATGGATCTACATTTAGCTGAGACTCAACCAAGGAAGTTCCCAAATAAACCTTAGGTGGTTCACCAATTTCTTCCAATACTTGTGGCTTTTCCAACTCTGTAATGGTAGGAGGAACCTCAACATTGTTTACATTTCTACCTTGTGTAATATTTTCTTCTTTCAATCCCAAATACTCAAAGGCCCTTTTCTTGTACTTAGGAATCCTAAGCTACTCAAAAATTGGAATAGAAATCTTGATCTGAATCAAGACTTTGGCAATGTCATAAGGAACATATCTGAGAAATGCAGCACTAGGAGAAAGATTGACAATTTCATTTGATGGCATGGGAGTTTTTACATTCTAAGCATGGGGAGGAATACACATTTTGTTTGGGGCAACAAGGCCTTTTCCAGATGCATCATTCTTAGGAATCTATTTTGGGATATTGGTGAGAACTGGAGTTTTTGGCTTGGCTTGAGGCCCTGCCCCTTTGACAACTTTACTCCTAGTATTGTATTCTTTTTCTTGGGCAACCACAACATTCATTAACAACTACCTATCCTCTTCAGAAGGGATTCCTCCATCATAATTTTTAATCATTAATGCCCTTAAATATTCAAAATCATTATTGGGCAATTCAAAAGCTTGTACCATGTCTATTTCAAAAGTATGAGTGGGAGGAAGAGGAGATACCCGGTGAATGCAATTCCAGAAGTCTACAGCAGTTCTTGCACTTATCACTTCAGTTGAGGTTGCTCCCTTTTGTGAACTTGTGGAGCAGTCCATCATGCATGCATCATCATTTGTATCATCATCATCAGTAGCTTCCTTAGCTTATTTTTCTACCTCATATAGATAATGGGGCAAGAAACATTTATCACACCACTCCATATCATGGACATCCTCAACAACAGTAACTATGGAAGTCAAAGGGTCAGGCAACATTCTATTTTCATGAGGTTGGGGCTGTCTATTTTCAGATCCCATGGGTCTTTTACCTCTGTCATCAGATCTATGATCACCTCTAGGATGATTTCCAAACCTTTTTTGACCTTGTTGCTTATGCTAACCTTGGGAACTATCCAATTCATTTCTCTTCCCTGACTAACTTGTAAGATATTTCTTTAACAACTCTTGCCAAGGTTTTTACAACCTCCTCAAGATGCACCACTTTTTTTGACTGAGTTTTGTCTGAATTGATCATCTTAATACCCTCCCTCTTAGGAGGTTTGCTAACTTCTCTAATATTGTTTTCAATTTGCATAGCCATGGTAAAGGCCTGCCTCAAAGTTCTAGGGTTTTTGTCCCTCAAATAATATGCAACCATTTTTTCAAATGCATTAGAATAATTTATAAGACAAGATTCATCACATGGCCTTAAATTTATAGGAAATATTCTCAAAGTTTTGTTGAATCTTGTGTTGAAGTCATGAACAGATTCATTAGGATTTTTCTTAATATTTTCAAATTCTGATAAAAGAAATCTATGGTCTATTTTATCTCCATACTACAATCTAAAATTATTCTTCATTTATGTCCATGAATATATACAGTTATCTGGAAAAGATTTATACCAGTCCCATGCATCTTCTTCTAAAGTATGAATAAACAATTTAATATAGACATCCTCAAAATATATTTCACAGTACTCCATCATATTGAAAAAAGGCTTTAAATGTTGATCACCAGTGATAGCATTATTTCCTTGAAACTTTGGTAGTCTATTTCTAACATCTTGTGGAACTGCATTTGGATATCCAGCCATCCCTCTAAAATTTATGGGACCAAAAGTGTTTACAACAAATGGAGGTCTGGGTGGAGGTTGGGCCATATTGTTTTGTGGAGGTGAATTTACAGGAGTTACAAAATGATGAGGAGTGAGGGGTATCTGAGCCACAGGAATGAAATTTTCAAAATGAATGTCCCCTAATGGTTCTATTTCTTGGAGAACCCTATCAGCTTTGGAAAACACAGGGGTAGAATGAGGAGAAAAAAATTCAAATATAAATGAAGGCCCCTCACCAGATGGAGAACTCAATTCTACAAAGAGACTACTTGATTCATATTCACTTGAAGAAGAATGACAATATTCAATGATAGGCTGATCACTTTCAACAATGGAGATCTCTTTTATTGATTACTGATCTCTAACAAATTTCAAGATTCTTCTTCCTTCAGAATTTGTATTTCCTAGTTCTGGAAACAACCTTCTAGCAGGGTCCTTAACAAAGAAAGATCTTCTTCCTTCCATTTTTCTAAAGATTAGTGATAAATTTTACTTGATATAGGTTAATACACTGGTATTTATTCAGAATTAAAACAACATGGAGTCGTCACTAAGGATTTTCACCTTAGTTGTGCAAATGCACTATAAATGACATATCAAATGTCTTTCAATACCAGATTCATGAAAATATCAGTAGATCTGACCTTCCTTTACCTAAATTTATCATTGATGACACAAACTTAGTGAAAAATACCACTAGAACTAGAAATATTACACACAGAACTTGTAACTTTTCTCAATTCTTAAAAATTTCAACTCAGGATGATGTCTAAAAAAACATATTAGCACTTAAAATGTGTAATAAGTACTACCAAGGTTGATCTGTGTAAACTGGAATCAAATTTTCCCCGAAAATTGTGCCAATATAGTGTTTATATCCAAATTGATTCTCCCTTACAAGCCAAGCAACATCACAAATTTGACAAGATACTCAGAGACAGATAAATCATCATGTATGTCATTTTGTAGCTGGGGAGGTGATTTAACTATCTCTTTATCACTCAGATGTTGGATAAATGGATAACACCTTCAAGAGGATTTGATTTATCCTCACTATTTTAGGTTGTGCCTTTCAACTAGGGTAAGAGAGCCCATTTTGTAACCTATGTTGGTGAGAGACATGAAGAGATCCTTATTTGCAAAATTTTAGGGAAAAACCTTTAGAAAATATGATCAATACCCCACAATTTAACTCTCACGAGTTGTCACTTCTAAAGAGATATTTTCTAAAACAAGGTTAAGGTTACGGAAGATATTGAAAACCTAATTGCTTTTGCATATTTTTGCAATGGAAATTATTCATTTATGGATACAAAGGACAAATAGGGGTAGTTCAGGTAGGATTAATTGTTTTTGAGAATTTTTTTGGTGGGAGATTAAGAAGGATAAACTTGACTTTTCCATATCTTTGATAACCTTCACAAGAATTGGAAAAATCAAAAACAGAAATCTTCAGAATAGCTAAAATATCCCTTTAACACAAAGGTGTGCATCGATGGAGGCCCAAATCTGCACGTTTTCACACAATCTTCAATAATTTAACATAAAGGCTCAAGTTAATAGACTCAATTAAACATTAAAGATCCCTGGTTCATCATGCCTAAGGTACCCCCAAATACTTACAACCAATCTCTGTCAACAAATGAAGGTAAAGTGATTTTAAATTGTTTATTTCATTACCAGATGAAATATCTTCTCATAATGAAATTGCAGATGTCACTAAACTATCAAAAGGATGAATTTTTGTGTGATTCACAGATATTTTAACATAATATTGAAATGGGAACAAGAAAAACTATTTGCAGACATTCTGAAATAAAGTAAACACAAATTTTCTAGAGATCAACACATATTATTTCAAAATTGATTTAGATTCATCAACAGGGGAAAGTTTCTTGAAACAATCTTAGAGCTCGTCAATGGCTGTACACATGCAACCAACTTGACATGATGCAAATCCAAAACATAAGAAATTAGCAGGTTTCTCAGATGGTCTCTCAGAAAGATGGGTTTTCTCATATTTCCTCGTAAAAATTAACCCCCAACAATTTGCATGATAAATTCGTGCCTTTTATAATACTCAATTTACATTCAAGCTTTCCCCCCAAGAAAAGAATATTCAAGGAACCTTTGTTTGTTACATATTTGATCATGATTTGTAGAAAGTGACGTTTAAGATATTTGCAACAAAAATTTTCCAGGTGTTTCAAAAAGGTAAATCATTTCGAATATTTCCATCATTATTTTAACTGGGAGCACGTTTTTCATCTTTCAGGCATGCAAAATCATTCCTCACATATTTTCCATTGCAATTTTGATCTTTTATAATTTGATCCTCTGGATATGGCATTTTTCTATAGGTGCCTGAGCAAATTTGATTCAAACTATCAACCTTTACATTCCTTGGAATCACAAATTTGAGCTCCATATCCATTCAATTGCACTTTGCTAATAAAAATTACAAGAAATCATCACGAACTGATGAAAATCGATGCGAAAATTACATCTCTAGTAACCTTGGAGTGTTAATGGTGGAAACATCAGATGAGATGCACAACAACAATTGATTCCTGCCCTTTTCTCAACTTTAAGTTAGAGCCATCCATGTGGAAAGATCTGATTTGAAGCGGGCCTGGGGATGCCAATTTTGCATTTTATGACTTTTGGTGAAAATGTGCAATTTTAACATTTTTCTATGCTCCTCCACCTTTGAATATAGGCCCTACAAATGGCTTAATCCTTTCCACTGATGGAGTCACAGCTCAATTATGCAACTTTACCCTTTTTACCAAAAAGTAAAAATTTCCAATTTTCTTCCAGTGCTCTGTCCTGCCGCTTTAGAAACTTTTGATGTGGGTCCCATTGGGACCTCACTTCACTTATAAAATTTTACCTCTTTTACCAAAAAGGAAAAATTTCTAACTTTCCTCTGAAGGCCCGCACCTCCGCTCTTGAATTTTCAACACTAGCTTAAATTGACTTCTGGCGGGGGTGTGCTTCACTTTTACAACTTTATCCCTTTACAAAATAGAGCCAAAAATCTTCAAAGTTCTCCTCCGGCATTCCTTCCTGCTTTTGATGTAGACTCAACATGTGTCCTTCATCTAGGCATTGATGGGGCTGCGCTTCATTTTATAACTTTATTACTTTATAAAACAAAGCCAAAAATATTCAAAGTATTCTGAAAATCCACCATTCTTCCTTTGACTATTCAAACCTACCATGTTTCCCTCTCTAATTCACTGCGGAGTCGAGGTTTACTTTGTAACTTTACTCCTTTTACAAAATAAAGCTAAAAAAAACTTCAAAGTAAACCAACAATCCGCTCTCCCATTTTTGACTTAGAAGCAACCATGTGTTCCTTTCTGATTTGCTGTAGGCCTTAGAATTTCCTTTGCATTTTTACTCTTTTTTCCATAACACCCTAAATCACAAAAAAGACCCATTCTTCCGCAGCAGCTCAACTTACAGCACATGGACACCTTGCGGGGTCAAAGTAAGAATTTTTCCACTTCATAATTTTGACTTTCCAATTAAAAATTAACGGAGCTTCAGGGCCAAATCAACCTTTTTTCCAAAGTATCCAAAAGTGACAAGTTTAAAGAATAAACCCACCATGCCTCATCCAATCAAAAGAGACCACATAGCCATGAATGTCGAGATATAATTTGACGGGTAAAAAATTCCCTTCAAATAGTAAAATGCAGAGAACTTCACCATTCACGCCTAGAATTGAAATTTTTCACCAAGGGCAGAGAATTTACAAATAATACATGGCTAAACTTGATTCATGACCATGGGAATGGATCTACAATGGAATAAAGAATAAGATTGAACATTTTCACACATCGATTCGAGAGATAGAATATATTTCAAACCAGGTGGATTTTTGCATTTTATAAGGAAAATTAGGGCACGATCAAATTGAGCACCAATACCCTGTACAAATACCATGTGTAGCTTTATGGTTACTGTGCATACGCAGCAATTGTGTTAGTGATGTAGTTATGTGTTATGTTGTGAACCTTACACTAACTGACCCTAAGGTAAATCGGTAAAAGGTGTATGTTTGAAGTGAGGAAATGTGTACCGTTTACCAGTCACTCAAGCTGACTACGAGATAGGAAGTGGAGTCTTACAGAGGTTGAAAACCCAATTTTGTTTGTTTGGTATGTATGGCACTTACTCAACAAATGTCATGCATATTGCATTTCCCGGACACCTTAGGCTTAGTAGATGACATTTTTTACTCCTTTCTCTCTCCCTATATGGTTATCATATGGATTCAACAGAAGTGTATTTACGACTATGTTGAGCCTTGTGGAAGTGGTGGAGGGATGATTCAGACAGAGATGATGATAGTTTTATTATTTGATATGTTATTTTATGAGCCAAGGCTCAATGTCTGAGTGTCAGCAACTCGTTGAGTACCCCTTTGGTGGCTGTATAAGGCCACATATTTATTTTGATGTGCTACTTATCTATATGTATTTTATTCGTAAATTGAACATTTTCTTTTTTCTTGCTAGAACCAACAGTTTTCTTACTTGATGTGTTCTTATATTTTTGGGCATTTTATTTGGTTGTTGCACTAACATGCAAAATTTTGCATTAACTATGGATATTTGGCCATTTTATTTACTGATTTCTAAATTTGATTTTCATGTTTAAAAGTTTTATAGGCTAGCCCAAGGCTTGGGTTTTTTATTTGCCACTTTGCATTTTAAATGGATTCTTATACTGGTTCTAATGTTGTAGTGTGAGGAATAGGGTCATGCTATGCACCATGGAGTGGTGGAACCTATGGACCCACTTCATTTTATGGAGGTACGCACCAAGGAGTTACAGATAACTAGCAGGTTGTTCAACCATGAGTTATTATGTCACTTGGGTTAGAGGTGTTTGGACCTTATATGCCCAGGGCCATAGGGTGACTGACCTATTTTGGGGAGTGAAAAGGAAAATTTATCTTTATTTTATTGTTTGGGAGGTATATGGAGTTGTTTTGTGATTCTTTGAGGGAGGCATAAGAGACTTGAGGGAGACATTAAAGACTTGAGGGAGGCATAAGATATTTTTGTGGGTGTTATTGATACTTTGGGAGGTATATGGAGTTGTTATGTGATTCTTGGGAGGTATATGCATTTTTTTGTGATGCTTGGGAGGTATATGGAGTTAGTTGTGGTGCTTCAGAATGCGTATGGATTTTGTTGAATTATGTGTAATCTTAAGATTCTGGTTTATGTCTTGTGATGTTGTTTCCATCTTGAAATTATGTAGCTACAGTTATGGTCTGGAGTTTTGTGAAACCTTTGTATGTGTACTTTTTTAGATTTCCATGTTGTTGTAGTTTTCTTATGTTATGAGTAATGTTGTGTCGGGAGCATGAGTGATAAGTAATATGTTGTGAGGGATATGTATATTATTTCCATGGTTTGGTTTAGCTCTCGAGATGTGATACAATCGTGAAAGCATTTAACAATGTCTTGTGGGTCGTTTGTGTGGTGTTTGGCCCCATTGTGGTATTTTGATGTCAGTTTATGATTGGGCACCCACGAAACATAAGACAATTGAAAAAATTCTAAACAATGAGTATTGAGATCTTGAGATAAGAAATACTGTAAAGGAATACTAACTAAGTAATAAAGTAAAACAGAACTGTAAATCTTCATAGAATATTAAAATGTAAGATATTTCAAGATTTAGTTTTCTTCCTTGTGGTCGCATTGAACCGAAAAGTTGTTTTGTTAAACGACATGTGTCATTATTGAATTTCTTATCTACGTATCCCTTCGAGCTTCAGCGTTATGTCGCATCGAGGATGATGCTTTTATAAGGGGAGGGAAATGTAGTGCCTGACACCATTAAAAAAAACATAAAATAAAATGAAGTAATGAAAAATTAGATAAATTTAAAAATAATAAAATAAAATCATGGTGATAAAATAAAGGAAGGTAATTTAATTTTTCCGGTGGTTGGACAATGGATTTGGTGAGTTGGTAATGATGAGTGGATGGGAGATGGATTAATTTTTTGGAGATGTGATGGCTTTTATTGATGCCAGGAGGGGTTCTGTGTAGAAGAAATGGAGACTGACATATCCTTCGTATCCTTTTCCGGACATGTCTTTTCCTTACACAATAATACAAGACCTTTAGTTAGGATCCAACACATTAATTACCATGAAACCTAAATTACATTGTAAATCTAGCAGTAGTTTGATAGTTGCAGGTGAAGACCAAACTTCTTGCACCTCCCCCAGCTGGTAACATGTCATAATGTTATGAGATGGAGATTCGTGGTTGATGGCATTGGATTTGAAATTGTTGTAGTGTTTGAATGAATGAATGAACAAGGTGATTTCTCATAGGAATAAATTTTTGGGAAGCGTTTAGAAGACACAGGGTTCCCTACGAGCCATTCACATTGTTTCATCTATACATAAACAAGTTTCCAGTCTGATCAGTTTACATTACTGCGCACTCCTTGCCTGTGCCAAAAATATGAACGTTGGAACAGACTATAGACGTCCATAAAATCATAAAATATAAGAGGAGTTTTAGCAGATGTTCTAGTTACATATGTTGTTGTGGATGTGTATGCTGAATATGGAACTTATTCATGGGAGGTGAACTATTCAACTTAATGCTTGAAAGAAATACAGTCTCATGGAACACCATGGTTGTAGGATTAGTGGAAAAGGGTTGTAAATACTTTAGTGGAAATGTGTTGGTTATAACATTCCACCTAGTACTCAATATTATATCTGTTTGGATGACATTCCTTGTTGTGCTGGCTATTTTGAGGAATCTATAAACTTATCATCAACAAACCAATTGAACTTATGGTGCTTATGTTGTTGTGTTTATTTCATACCTCTGAAGAGCACATAAGAATCCAAAGTTACAATAATTTACAGAAAATCTTCTGTTGATATTGATTGTCAAAATGTTGCAACTTATGTTCTTCTTTCAAACATCTATGCATAAGTGCACAGGTCAGGTGAGGTTTGAATGGTAAGGAAATCGATGAGGGATAAAAGGAATTAATCCTCTTCCGCCATAGTGAGAAGTTAGAAATTGATTTAGGATTGTTAATTCATTCCCTGGGACAACCAATGGAGTTTTCAAGAACCTTTGTGTATGTGTCGACTTCCATACTTCAGCCAGATTTATCTCTAAGATCACCTTTAACACTAGAAATTAACTCATCCCACTCCTTTCAGTCCCAACTTATTAAGATATCTGAATGTGGGTCATGGTGTGTAAGATGGGTCTGTTAAAAACGTATTTAAAAATTTGAATCAAATGCCATTAGAATGTGTAAATCAAGATGCAATATCCCTTACCGACACACTGTCTTCTTGTGTGAAAATTAGAGCTTCAAGGAAAGGGTGTTTTGTAAGGAACTTGACTACCATTCGACTAGATGACTTTAAGAGACGTGATCTCATTTTTTGTATTGGTGGTAAGACGTGCCCAATGTGGAGTTTTGAAACAGTCTTGTAGATAGTTGGAAAGGTCATATTGTAGGCCTTAAGTCATAGTTTTGACTAGGTCAAAATTGACCGATTACGACCAATGGCCTCGGAAATATGGCCGCCAATTCTAAAGCATTTTTCTATTCTGAATTCCGTAGGTTCTTTTGAATTCTTATTGTATAAGAGGAAACATATAATATTACCTGTGGTGTTTTTTCTCATCAGAAAACAAAGATTGAAAGAGGTTTCTTAGACGCTGATCCTAAAATGGGAATTCTTGACAACCTGTAGGAAAATGTAAAAACAAATTTGTAGGACTCTCATTGGGTTACCAAACAAATGTGAAATTTTTTTAACACTTGTAAATAATTGTTTTAAATTCTACTGTGTGACTTATTGTGTGAAATTAAACTTTTGGGAAAAATAGTGTTTCTCTCTCTTCCCTATTTCTTTCTCTCTCCTTGGTTAAGAAATGAAGTGAACTGAAATGAAATAAATGTGTATCAAACCCTCTCCTTTCAAATGCAAATTATTCATGTTATTATTTGAATTGGAAACTAAAGATGTTAATTATGTTATATTATGGTGGTTGTCATTTCAACGATTTATCGTTGATTTCATGCTCACATGATTTTGTAGGATGTAAGAAAGATGGCAAAAAGGCGTTGTGTAATTTGATATTTATCACTATAATTTATATAGGTCATTATAAAATCTATATATGTATAATGTAGTTCCATCTTACCAAAAAAAATATTTTAAATTTGCTAATATGTGTGAACTGCTACATTTAGGGATACCTTGGGAAATTCACATTTAACTATAGGTTCAATTTTGATTCATATATTACGTATGGTAAAAAGGGGATTGGATATATATGTTAAGTGATATTGTAGAGGATAGTTGTCATTTGTGAAGTATTGAAAGGGTTATTAATGGAGTTTTGTAATATTTTTAAGATGCTAGTGTTTAAGGGGAACGTCTATCTGAATATGGGTGTCTTTTGATTCCAAATTTGTATTGTAAAAATTGGATAAATGTGTTAAACGAAATTGAAAATTAATACCTTATAGTGCACTTCTATTTTGAAATTTTTGATAAAGTAATTGGTGCCGCATTCCTTACCTTAAAAATGTAATAAAGAAATCTAAATAAAACAATCAACCTTAGTTTAAAACATGCACATATCTACCTTTATTGCATGATCCTTCTTAGCATAGAATAAATTGAAACCATAGAATAAGATTAAACTTTAAAATATATGGCACCTTCTAGTTAATTAAATAATAGACCCATTTTGAGTTGTCACCATTGCTGGTATATTTACCATTATCATCGTGAACCTGATGGTTAGGAATGACATGGAAAAACTTTACCTGGAGTAAGTAAAACTAACATTTCCTTAGTATCCTAGTGGATTAACTACCTTGTCTTACGAGGTTAGATATAAAAATAAATTTCTTCATCGAATGAATTACTTGTGATATCCAGATGTCACAATGGAGCTACTATAATATTTTTACTATTACTTAAACTCTTGTTAATGCTCTCTTTAGTTCCTCCGAAATAAATGTGTTACTTTGGCTAGTGATAATATAATGCTTCAGTCTTATACGAAGGGTTTATAGGGTAAATATGTTTTCACACCTTAACATGATCTATAATAGCACATAGAGCCGTGACTGCAAATTGGAATTAAAGTAAACGTCGGTTGATTAAGAGGTTAACTTGTGGGTAGAAAATGGTAAGTAGCTCCTTGCAACAGAAATTTATTTGAAAGATGTTGACTTTAGAGAACCTTGAAAACTGGAAAATATGTCTCATAGTCCCTTGTTATGCCCTTTTATGACATTAATAATAAAATAAATTTCACATGCAGAATTCCGAAATGCTGAAACACGGGATCTTATCTTGAACATAAATCAGTTGTGGTTTATGTGTAGTTTATAATGCTCCCAATCATGTACTTCTTCAAGATGTTTGACAAGTACTTTCGTAACTCTTTTGTTCTAAAGTGATGCCTATGATGAGACAATATTGTAATGTTATAGTAAAGTATATAAGAGTGAAACGAGATTCAAGGTTAGGAATAATGTCACCCTTGCAGTCCTTGTAACTCAATTAGACATTTACTTGTGTTAAAAAGAATATGAATTGCCTTGGTATGATTAAACTTAGGGAAAATAAAAGATATATATATATATATATATAAATAATATTTCTTGATGTGGAAATGTTAAATGGATTCAACAAGCTTTTGAACTATTTTAACTACGATGGGGAATAAGGATATCGTGATCAAAAAATGTTTTGGGAAAAGCTATCTCGAATATAAATCTGCTTAAAATCCTAATATTTCTATCTTGACATCGCATTAGATTCACTTTTGTTGTAAGGGTAAAATTATAACATTGAATAAACGTTTGAGAAACAGAATCTTAACATAAGAATGAGTGAATTAAGAACTTTTTATGCAATTTGAAATATGCCAAATAATTATGTAAGTTATGGAGATTGCCGTAAGAGATAAAGGGCCGACTTAAATTGTTGAACTGTAAGTTTAATGTGAAATGAATTTAAGAATATGTAGGTGGAAAAGGAATAAAATTATCCTTACATAATAACATTCTTATAATGTTTATCATAACTAAGAGGTAATTATGGTAATGATATATTGTGGGTTTTCCAATCCTTGAGTCCCTTTCTTATGGTTGGGTCATTACTAGTATTCATTTAGTAGGGAAACTTTGGCATCAACATGTATATGCTTTTTTCATGTGTCTATGTGAGTCGATGACTTATGTTAGTGTCTAATGCGTAGTTGAATTTCTCTACTTGAAGCCCTTGTGGTGTTGTGTAGTGAGCAATGTAAGTCAAAAAGAATTATCTTAGTATGTTTACTTTTGTATTTGTGTGTGTAAAATGTGGGCGTTACAGTAATAGTATGCTCATATCTATCAAATATAAACTTAGCAAAATAACAAAAATAAAAGGAAAAATTTTCATAAAACAGATCCAAGGTCAACTATGTAGAAAATTGTATTACAATGAGTCATATATGACATAAAATAGGTTTTTAAAAGTGCATGGTCCTAATTGTAACTATAGAAGTTATAGTCACAATTAAATACACGAGTTGTAAAAGGACAAGAACATATGGCAGTAGTAGACTTGTAAATTGCATTCATGCATAAATATTGAGATTTCTAAATGTACATTATCAAATCACAAATGTCTTTTTGTTATGATATTGTTAGTATGTTACATTATGCTACATAAGTACATGCTTTATTTGGAAATCTTGAATGCGAGCCGATAATAAGAATATTTATTATCTTTTTTTGTCTTTTTATTTTAAGGAAAAACTAAGAACTAATGATCCTCATTAAAGTAAAGTATGATAGAATTGGTTGCATGGATTCTTGAAAGAATCCATGAGGTGGGACAGCTCTACTTCAGGGTCATCACTTATGGATTTACATAGTCCTATTGAGGGCATCTTATGCCAGGTATGGTGATGATTAGTATTTTTCTATAAATAGATCAAACAGACATCATATTCACCATGGCAGTAATATTAAATAAGGTAATGGTATCATATGTGTACAACCATGGGAATTGAGAAATGTAGAAAGTGGGGCTTTTTTTACTAAAAATTTGTCCTCTTGCATCCTTATGAGAGAGTATTTTCGCTTATCATATTTAATTTGTGTTATTTCCGAATTTTGGATATGTAAATAAAAAAGTAAATGATGGATGTCTATTTCTAGTTAATGGGTTTCGTAACGAGCCAAGGAAACAATGAACATGACCACGAGCTAACTAGAAGGAGATCCCATTATCGGTTTAAACACGGTACATTGAGAGAGTGATGAATAATAGAGGTATTGGCCTTATATTTCCTGTGCACTAGTGTATCCTTGGCTTCCAAGGCTTCTCAACATGCTCATGACCTTCACACATATGTTGTTCTTGACTTGCACACTAGCTTGACATTTTGGGTATGCTTTTACCATGATCCTATGACACAGTGCTTTGTACTTTGATGACACAGTAACTCTTTTCCCTACCCTTGGCTGATGGACTTACCACATCGAGGATGGTGTCTATGTTGTATGGTCTCATCGGTGTGGTCCATTTACCACATGGGCGATGGCGTCCTATGTGTAACTTACTGAACCAAATGACATGATAGTATCATACAGGGTACAAGCTCACACCCGAAATCATATTCTTGTTTCAGTTTTATCTGAATGGGTCCATATGCAGGCCATATTATCAGCACAATATCTTATCATGTTGGTTACATCTTACACCAACTTCTTACGGTAGATTTTAGATGGGCAATATTCTTTATGGAGGGAATATGCTTGCACTTATCATGCTACCATGTAGTGAATGTGCAGATACGAAGAATGATTTTCACTTCTCCATCTAATAGGATCCATTATGCTCTTGGTGTGTTTCTTCTCTAGAGAGATAAATTCCAATCAAATGTCCACCCTACAGTTGACAATGTTAGTTACCTAACCATCTGGCTTAGCGATTTTGCATCAAGGTAATTCTAGAAGTTTGCATTTCCTCATGGAAGGAAAGCAATACCATCGCGCATGTAACCACTGTTTGCGAAGATAGCTCCGCGATAGTGAGTGGTGTTCGATTATCAAATAGTTACCTACCATGAAGACTTTCAATATCGATCTTAGGAAATTGCATTCTTGTTTTACATACACAAGGATTTGTACCTCTCCAGTCACCCATCTACCGACATATCAAGAGGGATACTTCCACTATATTGACTATTGAGCCTTGGAAGATCTGACATGGAAGACCTAGATTTATGCACTACAGAGATCTACATATGTTGAGCCTATCAGCTCATGGTATCCCATGGAAGAAGACCATTCGTAAGCTATTGTATGTGAGTTTCCGAATCTCATGACATGGATACCTTTAGATGCACACAGGACTTATTGAGCCATAGCTCTAACATTTTTGATACAGATTGATATGGCCCACATAGAGACTCTATTGAGCCATAGCATAAATTCTGACATACATTCTGATTGAGAACATGTCATTAATATTAAACAAATTGCAGTTGCGCTGATAGCTATAACATTGACAGAAAATACCTAAATAACACAGAAGTGTTGATTTGAGTTTGCACATAACACTGTTTCATTTGCAAATTATTCCTATTTATTTCTATTTTCTCATATATGAAAGATTTTGGCCCCTGTGTAGACCTATTTGCATGGTCGATCCTATCTATTCTCCTAGATTTGTTTACAAACACTTTCTACTCATGTCTTCATTCTCTTATATGACTGATTGTGTCTAAAGCATTCATTTTTGGACCTTTTCTCATCCAATTCATCACTCCATCATGGAGTATCTAGGTCTTAGGTTATCTATCTCTTTTTTGCATAGATTTCAAAAATCATATCATCTTGAATATAAGTTTCCATTTTGTATGGACTATTGCATCATTGAGCACCTAGAAAGAAGCCTTATACCCACAACAATGGCCCACCCGAGGATGATGAAGAAGAAAAATGGAACGATGATACTTTTTACCATCCTCCTCAGCTTCATAAGTTTCCATCTCAATTTACTCAATACATAAACGAATAATAAGAAAATATTAGCAAGTGTCTTCATGAATTCATCTCTGAATAACTTGACCATAAGGGAGAAAAAAGGGGAAAGCTGTTGAATTAGGTTCATTTGAAAATACTTCCAATTCATACCGTACTAACCTATTTCTCCAACTAACTAATAGGATTATCCAATAAAAATCTAATACCATGGCTGAATTCCTCAAAATGCAAGTCAACATGGCTAAATTAGTAAAATATCCTATAATAGAATCTTGGGGCACCATACCCCCTCCTTTGCCAAATGGGCCTAATGGGGTGATCGTTACCCAACCCCCATCAAAATCAAAGTCTAGAGAGTAGTCCGAAAAGATCCCTTATAACCTTATATTTCTAACATGGATATGTTTGTCATTGCTCCATATATTTCTTATAACGTATATACTAATCCTACCATTCATATCAAGGCCTTTGGTAATCATAAGAAGGAGTAAATCAAAACCAGTTCATATGATTCCTCCAAACTCCTTGCAAAAAACTCACTAGAGATGTTTTAGATTGCTACAATATTTTTCCTCTTAATTCTATAGATGACCGAGAGTTCGTAGTGACAACCCTAGTAAAATAATTCCAATATCATGATCTACCTAAAAACAACATCAAATCCTTTTTCAATTGTCAACAATATAAGATAAACTTAACAAAAGATTTAATTAAATGCTAGAAGACTCTATCTACATGGTAAGAACATAATATACCTAATGATAGCCTCTCCCATTTTTTCTTACGAGCTCTTGAACATTGTGTCTAATACAAGATGAGGTATTTTTATCCTTATTCCCTATAAGAGAACTTTGAATAACCAAAAAGGAAATATTATCTCATGATGGAATTCGAGAAAACTCCTCCCAAGACAGAATTCAACAAACAATTTTAAATCCTTTAACGCTCTATAAACAAGATGGCGAAGAATGACAAAGTCTCAGACAATAATCATCTTTTCTCTTCTTTAAAATAATATTGTATTCAATATTGACCAAGAACCTTATAACAAAAAATTCCAACCTAACTATTATCAACTAATAAGTAAGGAAGTGTTGAAGTGTCAATTTTGTAAGCAGTTTACAGTAATATTAGATTCCTCTTGAACTATTCCTCATTTGCATTATGAGACTAAATTTTATTGGTGACACGCTAATTAGGGTCACTCACATGAGAATTGTCATCCACTCCAAATGGATTCCATGAGCTTCTTCTTATGACCCAACTTTGACTATGCTGCCATCACTCATGAATGTTCGACCAAAGTGGTTAAAGCTAGTGATGTGGCTCAACAAAAAGATTTTCATAAGGCTATTAAATAGGATAATGAAAATATACAAATATTCTCTAATCCTATTCCTAATCATGATGCCACTGAAATTTTTAAGAAGCAAGAACATGTTGTGACCAATGTAGTTGACACAGATTACCCTCTTGAAAATACGGTTGCAATTAACAATGTAAAAGATGTCCTAGCTTATGTAGAACCAAAATATACTATAAAATTCCAACCTCGTAATCAAATATTCATATATCATTATGTACCTTAGAATCAATATCCTTAAAGAAATAAATTTCTTCCTCCAGA
This sequence comes from Taxus chinensis, assembly GCA_019776745.2. Lineage (NCBI taxonomy): Eukaryota > Viridiplantae > Streptophyta > Pinopsida > Cupressales > Taxaceae > Taxus > Taxus chinensis. Next base: position 189,286,844 of record CM034152.1, read on the forward strand.
TGCCATCAATCCCTGTGGAAATTCTCTTATAGGGTCGATTGTGTCTAGATGTGAATCCATGTAAACATACACCATCGGCTCCTCTGAAAATCAAACTTAAAGGACCAATGACATAAGAACTGAGAAAAAATAAATTTTGAAAGTCTCCCTTATCACCCTTGTTCCTTCTAGATTTGTTTCTGAGGACTCCCAACACTCTCAACCTACTAAATAGTCCAGTTATGACAAGTGAGATCCTCTTGAAGCACTTGCTCAAATTCTTGGTCCAATTCCATTTTTAGAACTCATTCATATGTCACATCACTATCATGAATGTCTCATGACTATGGTATTTAACATAATTTATTTTCTTCCCTCTTTAGGGTGGATTTTTACATTCCATGGCTCAGAAGAAAGAATGCATCGAAAATGTGAGGAAATCTCCATTAATACTGATCTCACTACAATTGCTTATTCATGCATTTATTTTCATATTAATTTTATGATCCCAAATGATATCTTGCTTCGTGAAGATGATATTACACTCTTTATCCTATTTCATATCAGTCAAACTATAGTCAAGCATGCTCTCATTGAAGATGGGGTAGGCACATGTGTTGTCTCATTCGATTTCATCAAGGATCTTGGTTATTCTATTAATAACTTAAAAATACACACCAACCACTTGTCAAGGATATAATCACCGGCGGGTGCCTCGTATGAAGTATATTTAGTTACCCATCACATTTCTCCCTAGGACTATCTACATCAAATTCATGGTTTTAAAATTTCCCCTATCTTATAATATTCTCTTAGTGTGGCCTTGGACTCATCGTATGCACATTAGTGCTTCTTCTTTATGTCAGTGTGTGAAGTTCACTCATGGAGCTATTTATAAGAATCAAGAGAACAAAATAACTTGGAAATATGATATGCTTCAACAAAAAGGAACATACAATCTCCCCACACTTAATAAACTCTCAACTATCCCCTTTCACGAATATCATCTTTTTAACTACCCTATACATACTATTCGCAACAATTTCGATCATCCTGAATTGGATAGGTTCACGCCTGCAAATATCTTGTAATTGGATGACGAAAATCCTAATGAAATCACATTTAGTGTCAAAACCTACGATCTTTCCGAAATCATTATATCTGAATTTCCTACTTCATTGCGGCCTTGCGAGAATGTGCTTTCGATTCCTATAGTTATCACACATATATTGCAGCCCCGACAGGAGCATGTCCTCCAACTTGAGACGATAATTTACTCTTGTGAGGTGGATGCTTCCATATCATATTCCAATGATGGTTACTCTTTAGATGACCTACACTTAGCTAGCTACACCTAGAATCGTGATCACGAATTACTACACAACCAAGAAACCGTATACACCAAATTCACTCATGACATAAATGTCATCCTAATACAAGAGGAACCTACGAGAATAGTTTAAAAATCTTCCTCACCGGTGCCTTAGCCTCATATTGCTCCACCAATCATATTTCCACAATATACCACGATCGACTTAGCCAACCCGTTCTCCCTAAAAGAAATAGATGATCATGTTTCACGTTTTGACTACGAAGTCGATTATCTCATGGGTGACAATCCTATTTATTATTACTTGATGACTGGGTGACTTACAAACCCATTGGCACCATCCTCATACATTACACCGATGCCCATATTAGACATCCTTGATAGCCCTATGCAACTTAAAAAACCTCTCCCCTAACTTTTTCCCTTATGGCTCCTCAGTATTCTATGATCGAGTCATATTACACATGACACAAGGCTCCGGGTTATGATGTTTATGACTGTAGAGCCTATGAATGCTACATGAAGAAACTTGAAGTTAAGGTCAAAAGTGACCGAACAAAAAATGGTACACATCCTTCTGCTTCAACTCATTTATTTTAATCTCATCACGGTTATTACGTGCACACCGATGCTAACTGTCGAGTTATGTATAACAAGCATCCCATAAAAAAAACTAACCCTCATAATTGGAAGTGTGGAGCCAATTCCTCTTAGAAAAAATCACCTTCCTTGCAACCAACTAGACCACAACCTACCTATGGACCACCGCCCCACCAGATCCTCATCCCACTAAGGATACTATTTGGCGTGAAATTCTCACCTGACTAGAGGATCAAATAGATGACACATTATTCGTGGCTCGCCAAATGGTATAAAGTCCATCAACAAGTCTCTATTACATACCATGCCATCAAGGACCTCATGACCCGTGATAGAAGCCACATTATGAATGAACTTGACGATATTATCACTAATAGGTTACGATATTTTACGCATTGTGGCTAGTTACCTACAAATACCTTTACTACATATTATTTTCCTTCTTTTTCCCGAGCCTCGACATTCTCTTGGGCTATCAGACCACACTTGGGTTTTACAAAACACCTTGGGCCTTCTCTTCAACTCTCGACCCCCTTTGTGTTTATCACAGTACTCTCAAAAAAACTCATTACATCCTTTCTTGGGTTGTTCGATTTACTTGGTTTTATAACCATGTATGCCTTGGTTTCTCCTACCGTCATAGTACGTTGGTCCCAAATTGTCTTCTTTTGACTCTGATTCGCCATGGTCTTTCCTTTTCAATCAATGTGGGATTATGTGCATACTCATTTAGGACTATGGCCTTTTTTGTATTTATATACCCACGTGCACCCTACCCTTTTACCATTGGATTTCTTCACCTTGATCTAATTCTCACTGGCTTTTGCCATCTCTCACATTATCATTATTCCTACTTGTATCCTGGTATTATCACATACATACATGTAGAAAGTAGGAAAATGATACAGAAGTTTCACATACACACGACCAAATACTCATTCAATATGTGTGTGTGTGTGTGTGTGTGTGTGTACATATACATATGTACATGTATACATATACATGTACATATATATATATATATATACATGTACATATGTATATGTATATGTATATATATATGTATACATATATATGTATATATATAATACATATATATATGTATATATATGTAATACATACATATATATATATATATATGTATATTTATATATATGTATATGTACACACACACACACACACACACACATATATATATATATATATCAAATCAAGGTTTATACATCGCTAAAAATCATACAAACTAGATTTGGCCCATCTAGAAAATTGTTGAATCACCCTCACCTCCAATGGGAGGTTTGAAGATGATTTGGATTGATGGGGCTGTGGTATCCACTCTCATTATGCGAGCTAGGGACATCACCCTAGATTAGGCTCTTGAGGCCTCTCCTTGTGCTCTCGTTAGCTGGGTCTCTAATGAGGTGATCCACGTCCTAGCTCTTTGGGCATCTACTAGGTGAGCTACGTACTCTTGTACTAGGGATGCATGCACATGCAAAAGACTCTGAAGCATAACATTTATGCTTCCAATAACCACCAATGCTTGTATATCTTGATAGCTTTGTAATGTCTTAGATGCCTCACCCACAAGATGAAATGAGCTTATTAAATCCCCAACAGATGGTGTTGTCGGGTTGATAATGACTCTAGTATACTAGACATCTAACACAGTGTTGGGAATTTCATCGAGGGAACTGTCGATCACAGAGTGCCACTCCTCCATTGTCCACTTTGTGAAAAAAATAAACAACATATATTACTCATAAATGCTAATATGACTTAAATAATTTCTATAAAAAATAATCTAAATAGCATACTATCATTCATACTTTGTTGCTCGAGTCTCTCCACTGCAGTCTCGCCATCTCCTTGTCCACCCATAACCTTCTTCACGTAACATCAAGATGATGTCTGGCTCCCAAGGCGTGAAGATCATGTCTCCTCTCTGCTAAGATCTAGGTATCTGTCTCAAATGCACAACCATCTAAACCTCAAATGATAAGAAAACTCCTCCTCAAGGAAATCACATGTTATGATCTTTAAGCCATGGCACTAGTTATTTGACTCCCCGTCGTATGGTACTGGGACATGCGTACATCAAATCCCTTCTCTAAACCACTGACTACTATAACTTATGGTGGGCCTTGATCATCCCTACAAGCTAAGCGTAAGAAAACATTGATTGAAGATGAAGTATCTTTATTTGATTTGTTTTTGTAGATAGTAGATAGGATATCCGAAACTTCCTTGGATGTCGTAACATCCTACATATATGGTTGCACGCTTTATCGATAAAGTAGAGTGTGATCAACATTAGGGCTTTTGTATTTATTTTATCAAAATTTGTCCACTCATCATCTCGTGTTGGGTGGATTACACATCAGGTAATGATCTCCCATATCTCTTTGAAATGTAGGATCACGTGCTTTTTTTTTTCCATGTGGCATAATTATACCCTTGTAGGAGCTGAAAATTAGAAAGAAATAATTTTTGTGCCGACAATATATATATATATACACACACACAAAGAAGAGGAGCTTTTATTGCATCAAAAGTGTAAGTTTTTTTTAAAACAATACAAATCCCTTTAAAGATGATATTGTGCGCTCAAATGGGAAATGTATTCTCATGCACTTAGACAAGAGTGCTTCTGAGGTCTCCTTTCCTCGTATTCATCATCAGCGTGGTATCCAGCTTCGAGTTGTGTGCGCTACTTCTTTGCTTGGTACTTGACATCGAACATGAAGCACTCGAGAAATCAATCTTGTAATAATTTGTTGAATTGGAGGTGTCCGGTAATTTGCTTGGTAATTTGTTGATATTCATCAATTCCTCCTTTAGTGTAAAAAAAAACATGTGCTTTCTTCACTAACAATGTCGTGACATGCATGTGTTAATGAATGCGAAGATTCTATGCGACTCCTGCACTTCTATTTTCATGATTTTACTGCTTTGTCACGCTCGCCAAAACAAGCTAAGGGATGGCCAAAAGAGAACACGCATCCCGAAGTAGCACGATATCAAACAACATTTGACTCCTCCTTATACACCTTATCACAATGGTGTCATGGAATGACGCAATCACAGTGGTGGAAATGTTTCGTTGTATGCTTTCCACTTCGAGAATGGAGGAAACGTATTGGGCAGAAGCAGTTCGAACAGTAATGTATCTTCTTAATGCCAGCATAAAATAATGCCAGAAGATTTTTAGAATGGGAAGGTTAAGGTGCTTGAAAATGGCCGGGTATAAGATTTCTCCGAGCTAATCAACAATGAGCTTGCTCTGATACAATGAAAAATAGGTGTGTGTGCAGCTGACAAGTGTGTGACAGATGTGCAGAAGATCAAAAGAGCATATGCTACACTCTGATAAACATGTGTGGACTTAGTCTAACAACTGCCATAATAAAAAAGGTCGCTATTTTTTTGCCCAACATGGATGCATCAACCATAGAAAGTTAAACAATGCCAATGTAGTGAAACACCCATGCCTCAGGATGATAGTAACCCCAATAATCTTATAAGGTCTTAATTAAAGGTACATAAAATTGTATACGGAACTCTCCATTATAAAATCAATAAAAATAATTCAGGCTTCACGGTTTTACAGAAATTCATCATTACAATAATAAAAACTATATTCCATCACAACTTAAAATAAAATCTTATTATGCCAAAGGTGTTATCCCTATGGGAAAAGGTTTTGTGGATATTCATGGGACTGTGTCAAATTTGACGACTTAAATGATGATTTTGTTATTTTTAACAATTTTACTTTTGCTATTTTTAACAATTTTGTTTTTTGTTTTTATAACAATTTTACTTTTATTTTTAAATTTTATTTTATAGTTTTTGCATGCATTAACCTTTGCTTTTGCTATTTTTAACAATTTTAAGAAGTTGGTCAAGTTTAGTCAACTTTATCTAACCTAAATGGACATTTTTTGAATTGCCTTAAATGATATTTCTATACAAAGTAAGTTCTACATGCTTTGTAATGTTTGCTAGAAATAATTTATGTTATTGTTTTTGCTTGATTTTTCTCTGATTTTTTTGTTGGAATGTACTTCGCATGCTCTACATGGGCTAAGTGTTTTCACTAGTGAAGGGCAATCAGTTCGACTTAAATGTGTTTTGATTCGTCATGATTGACACGAATATTTGCAAGTACATAGTTAGCAGTAAACTTCTAATCCAACACTATTTGTGGTTGATATTGAAAAAGACTAGGAATGATTTTAGTGGCCAATATTAGCTAGTTGACTATTTTTCCCTTTTTTACTCAAGTATTGGCAAATGGAATCTTAATTCTTGCTGAGGTATTTGAGCTTATGTGTATGATTTTTATTTGCACATTTCAACTCCGCGATTTTTTTTCAATTATATGTCTTCGAGCCTTGTAGCAAAATTGAAAAAAGTCTTCAAATTGAAAGAAACTACATTATTTTGTCTTCTAGAGCCATGTGAGACAAAACCCTCTTATTCCTCGAGGAACTTATTGATCCACATTTCTTTAACTCTAATTGACTTTGCTTTTTATTTGAAAATTATGAAGTTGAAAATTGGCTTTCATCTTTAAATTCAAAAAAATAAGTCAATTAAGGTTAAATAAATGTAGATTCACATTGACCCTTCTGAAAAAAGAGGTTTTTTTAAGCAGCTGAAGAAAATGAGAAAAAAGGTGGTTTTTTGTTCAATATAGAAGGGTTTTGCCACTAGGATTAGAACCCAATATCCTATTTAATTTGGAGGTTTTTCCCAATATGGTTGAAACCCGATATCCTATTTATTAGACATACAAAATAAAAATGAAAAACACATATTGCAAAAATTCTACAATTTATATGTCAAAAGAACCCAAAAATTGTGTTTAATCCAAAAGCCAAACTAGCCCCTTTATGTGATTTCTATGTCAGTAGATCTCGTGTTTGGGTGGCCTTGCAATATAAATTTTCCATGACAACAAGGAACAACCAATGCACAAGTTTCATTCTAGAATTTTCTGCTCCAAATGCGAGATTCAACTGCTCTTATTGAGGACCGAGAAAAAGGTTTTTTAAGCAGCTAAAGAAAATGAAAAAAATGTGGTTTTTTGTTTAATATAGAGGGGTTTTTCCACTAGGATTAGGACCTGATATCCTATTTAATTTTGGAGGTTTTTCCCACTATGGTTGAAACACGATATCCTATGTATTAGACATACAAAATAAAAATGAAAACGCATATCGCAAAAACTGTGCAATTTATATGTCAAAAGAACCCAAAAATCATGTTTAATCCAAAAGCCAAACTATCCCCTTTATGTGATTTATATGTCAGTAGATCTTGTGTTTGGGTGGTCTTGCAATATAAAATTTTCCACGACAACAAGGAACAACCAATGCACAAGTTTCATTCCAGAATTTGCTGCTCCACATGCAAGATTCAACTCCTGTTATTGAGGACTGGGAACTTCTAATGTCTCGCACCAACTCACACCTAACTCAGCAGGAACTCAAAATTTTAAAGGATGCACCACATTTGTTTACAAGATCTTGTGAAATCCCACAATCTTCTGGAGCTAACATACTTCTTTTCCCTCTCCAGTTTAATATGATGCAAACTAGAAACACAATTCCCCTCCCTACAACAAGATTGAAATTAACTATGCCTCGCTTACAGAGGGAGGAAGAGTTTAAACGTCATCAATTTGTTGTTAATGTTTTGCATTGCAGGCAACCAAAACCACCTAAAAACAGTGATAACCAAAACGATCAGAGATCGACTCAACCTAATGGCAATGATCCCTAATTTTTCTCTTCTGAAATCCGAATGATTGGAGATCATTCACAAGGCTTCTGCTCTATTTATGATTATAACGAAGATACACTAAAATATGAACCACCCCACAAATTGAGGAGAATGGGAATACCAATCGAGACATCTGCAGTTGGACAAAAATAGAAGAAACATGCAAAGAAAATTGCACAAAGAAAAAAGTAAGAAATTTGATTTTTAAAAATAGCTTGTAGTGTTTAGTTTATAAGTGTTTGTCTATAAGCGTTTTTAAAACAAACTTGTAACTCGTTCCAAATAATTCCATGTATATATTGTGGCAGTATATATCCGACAGATAATCAAACTTATTAAACACATGTTCAGTTGTTGTTATCCAACAACTATGCATTCAGGATTTCTTTATCATTGTATCTGCATACAAATACCTATAGTTTTCTCACTTTTAGTGTAAATATTATTCTTATTGTTTTCCATTTCATTTTATTAACATAATAATCTATAATTCATTATGTGTGTGTGTGTGTGTGTGTGTGTGTGTGTGTGTGTGTGTGTGTGTGTGTGTGCATATATATATATATATATATATATATATATATATATATATATATATATATTGCGGCAGAATATATGGAACACAAAATCTAACTTTTCAAAAAATGTGTTCAATTTTTCCTTTATACAATTGCTCGTTATTGTATGTTAACCAATAACAATGCATTCTTAATGTGTTCTTCATTATATCTTTTCTTTATACAATTTCTCACTTCTTTATGTAAACCAAGAACAATGCATTTTTAATGTGTTTCTCATTATATCTACACAAAAATACATATAGTTTTAAAATGACAAGTAAGAATCATGCAATTTTTAGTTATTTTCATGCAAAGCTTTGTACATTAAATCATATTTTTTGCAAATTGAAATGTTAACGGGTTAGACTTATTGTTTGCGCTTTTTTAGAAAATATAAATGAAAAAGGAAGAAAACTTTAAAAGTTCTCATTGCTTACAAATGCATGCTTTCCAGAGCACGTCCTTCATTTCATCTTTGATTGCACTACAAGTTTACATTTTTAAGTTTACGTTTTCCATCATACATTTGCAGAACTCTCATTATCTCGAGAATATTTTAGTTGCCATGGAAATAACTTTGACACACAAAGGCATTTTTCAACTGATTGAGGGTGGTTCCATTGTTTACCCCACATTTTCAGATATTGCACTTGTCCTCCATAAGGTCTATTCTCAACATGCGACAGCCCAACATCATGTTGACCTTTCAAATGAAAAACATTTTCAGACAACACTTCTACCCTATCCAAATTTGCAAGTCGTGTAAATAACAAATCAATACAAGAAGGCTACATTGTGTGCTTACATAAATTCCGCACATTAGAATGATCAAAAGTGAACTATAAGTTTTATCTCTTACTTGATTACCAATGTATATAAACTCCCTATATTAATTATAATTTCTTTATGTACTATAACCATTTCATATTTGTTTATATATAATTGCATATTCTGCCTTATTTTAATTTCATAGAGAGATAATCTATTGAAAACACTTGGTGATTCTTTCAATCTACTTTGACACACAACACTTCGCTTTCACTACATTCTTGAGAGTGAATAATATCAAACTTACATGTCTCACTTACATTTGTATTCAATTATTACACAACTAACTATTATCTAACATCCCTTCTAATGTATTTTGCAACATTTGTTCTCGCTTTAATAGAAAATCAGGATTTGTCAATCACACCTCTTATCATACATCATCTACAAAAGTAATAATTGTCTTTCTAAATCTAATAACATATACCATACGGCGTTCACATTGCATTGTACACATGCAATTGCTAGTATGACTTTTGATAAACATATTTTTAATTAAACTAATTTGTAATCGATTTTTTATTATTAGGATATCAGCTCTAGGTGAACCAGCATTCAAAAAATTGAATTTTAGAAAATTAAAAAAATAAATGTATTGATAAAAAATGTCGACTAAACTATGCAAATGAAATATGATTGGCTCTGGAAAAAGTGAGAAGTTTGTATCCATCACCATAAACCCTACCTTTGGAAGGATAATAAATTAATTAAGTAAAATTTTAGCTCAGTAAATGCCCTAAATTTCAAAAATCATCCATTGCATTTTATCTTATAGGAGGTAAATTATGCGCGAAATAATATTCACATAATTTTTAATTTACTCACTTGCATAGGAATTATGACCCCTTAATATTTTGATACTGGTAAAACTATTAGTACATGTGTATAAAATTGATAGTTGTTTGCACATTTTTCTATTACACATGAGTGAAGTCAAGAGACGTAGCTAAGTATTATAAATATTGATATTATATGTTAGGAGTGGATAAAGGGACTATGAATTTTCTAAGAGTACGTGAGACAAATTAGAGAATCAGTTCCTCATTTAGAGAGGTTGAAGGTGTTGGGTACCACAACTTTCAAGAAAGATCTTATTTAGAACAAGGTCATACATTTCAATTTATGTTTCCTCTACTTATGCCATCCATGTTCTATATAAGGTTCATTTTAAGAAGAGTCATCTGAAAATTTACTTTCAAATTATTGGCGAATCACAAAAATCTACTTTCAAATCATTGGCGAATATCTGAAATAAATGTTTCGTGGCAAAGGTGATTTCACAGAGAGAATTTTTCCCTCATTTTTTAAAGTTGGTCAGGTAGGTTGGTCGGGGGTGGCAAAGGTAGGTTGGTCGCTTGCATAGGAATTATGACCCCTTAATATTTTGATACTGGTAAAACTATTAGTACATGTGTATAAAATTGATAGTTGTTTGCACATTTTTCTATTACACATGAGTGAAGTCAAGAGACGTAGCTAAGTATTATAAATATTGATATTATATGTTAGGAGTGGATAAAGGGACTATGAATTTTCTAAGAGTACGTGAGACAAATTAGAGAATCAGTTCCTCATTTAGAGAGGTTGAAGGTGTTGGGTACCACAACTTTCAAGAAAGATCTTATTTAGAACAAGGTCATACATTTCAATTTATGTTTCCTCTACTTATGCCATCCATGTTCTATATAAGGTTCATTTTAAGAAGAGTCATCTGAAAATTTACTTTCAAATTATTGGCGAATCACAAAAATCTACTTTCGAATCATTGGCGAATATCTGAAATAAATGTTTCGTGGCAAAGGTGATTTCACAGAGAGAATTTTTCCCTCATTTTTTAAAGTTGGTCAGGTAGGTTGGTCGGGGGTTGGGCAGGAAGTTGGTTGGGTATGTTGGTAAGGGGTTGGATGGTCAAGGTTTAGACAGCTAAGGGTTAGACGGGTGAGCTGTTGGATGGCTAAGGGTTAGATGTGTGAGTGGTTGGAAGGCTAAGGATTGGACGTGTGAGGGGTTGTATAGATAAGGCTTAGATCGGTGGGTTGGACCAGTGGGTCGGATGGGTAAGGGGTTAGATGGCTCAGGGTTGGACGGGTGAGGGGTTGGATGGCTAAGGGTTGGATGGGTGGGTTGGATGAGTGAGGGGTTGGATGACTAAGGGATAGATAGGTGGGTGGGACGGGTAAAGGGTTGGAGGGGTGGGTTGGACGAGTGAGAGGTTGGACGACTAAGGGTTAGATGGGTGAGGGTTAGATGGCTATGGGTTGGACAGGTGAATTGGACAAGTTAGATGTTGGATGGCTAATGACTTGACAGGTGGGTTGGTCGGGTGAGGGTTTGGACTGTTAAGCCTGGAGGGGTTGGATGGCTAGGGGTTGGGCGGGTGTGTTGGTCGATGTCGGTGTTGGACGGATAAAAGTTGGGCGTGTGGGATAGATAGAAAATAATTGGACGACTAAGGGTTTAACGGGTGGGTTGGACGGTTAAATTATTAAGGGTTGGTCGAGTGGGTTGGGCGGCTAAGGTTTTGGTGTCTAAGGTTTTGGAAGCTGAAACCAATGGATCAATGATTTATTCATCTGTCCAACATACATACCCCTATAAATACCCCTACAAGGTTCATTTTGTAACTTTTATACAAAAATTTCTAGTGCTCTGAGCTCTCTAATCCTACACCCAAATTTCACTTCTCCCAAATTTCAGTAATGGCCAGCACCACATCTATTCCTACACCCAAATTTCAATACAAAAACCTCATGTGCTCATAGATTTTATCTCTACTAAGAGAAAAAAATGTTCAAAAGGATTGGCTCGAAAAACTAGAATTTACCAAGATTGTCGACATGCCCCAATTCGATACTGATACTTAATTCCTTTATTACCTTCTCGCCTCTTACAATGAGAGTGACAGAAAAAAATTCGTTCTTCTCGTTCATCCAAAACATCTTCAAATTTATTTCTCAATTGAACACAAGGACGTGCATCGATTGATAGGTTTACCATTCGAAAATAAGCCCCTCGTTACTACAAAGGTTGTCCTTATAGATGAAGACAAATTGTTTTGGAATCTCATTACAATGTACAGGTTGATGGTAAGTTTATTATTTTCAAATTCTTTTTTTCTTAACATTACTCGACCATCCAAGGATCTAACATTTCTTTTCTTTAATTGCAGCTCCTCTTAATCGTTCATCAAGAGGCCTTCTTATACAAGGTATTAGAAACAAATTCTTTATTACAGTTACGTCACTTTTTCATGCCAGGATGGTATTACAGGTAAGATTTGCAAATATTTCGTATTGGGAAGTTCATTTTTTATTACAGAAATTATCTGGTCAACAATTTGATTGGTGCAGTTATTTGTCCAACAGAATAAAAAGATATATCTCCCATGCCCACAAAGTCAGTAAATTTGATAAATCTGGGACTCTATTCTCTTGTTGAAATTATATTCTTTCTTTCTATTATGAAGCGTTCTATGAAATTCCACAAGATAAAATTCCTACTGCAATCAATGATAAGATGATTGGTCTTAGTCTCGAAGAGAAACAGGTAACAATTATTTTTACTGTTTACTTATTATAACGATTTCAAATTCAATATTTTTGAATAAAATAATAATTGTAAGATTTTATTTTGCAGAGAAAAATTATAGCTGCAACATCTCATATGGAGGAAATTGCTAGAGGTAAAGCCCCTACATATGTCTGTGCTAATTTGGACATGGATTAAGTAGAATCAACACCAGTAAGACCTCCTCGTAAAAAAACCACTGAGGGTGTCAATATGCACATCACGTTTACCATCACATTTAAGTACAAGTATGAATTTTTATATATAAATTACTAATTCAAACAATTAATATAGATTATGTATGTAGTACTATATTTTAATATTTCTATTGTTCTTTTCTACATTTATAGTATTGAGAAACTATCGAGTTTGATGATGAAGATCAAACTCATTCTAGGTGTGAGGATCGAAATGCCACGATTGTGTCTCCGTCTATGCAAGGTATATTGTAATGTATAATATTTTGCATGTTTTTTTTCCTTACATTGTTTTAGAATTTACAAATCCTAATTGTTATATTCTAACAATTTTTTGTTTGCTTCATGTAGGTAATATGGCTTCAGGGTACATTCCACTTGCAAAGAGGCCACCAATTCCTCCAACACGTCAAGTCCAAACAAAAAGAAGAACTTTAGGAAATAATATTAGGTTTCCCACAGAGTCAATAAGAACAATTCATCATGCAACCAAAAAATTTCCTTGAATTTCACTAGGTGGTGTTTTAAGTGTAAAAACCACACAACTTTTCAACAACATCTCCCTTAACGAGGAGTATCTAGGCTTCAATAGTGGCGATGCAAAAAATGGTAACTATTTTGACACCCACAATATGATTCAATCTACTCCACCTCAACCACAACAAAATGTGCATGTAATACAGGGAAGTGACTCTCCTCCTCCTCCAAGAAATGCTCCACAAATAGATGATGAAAAGACACATTTTATATTAGAAAATATGATATTAGATAGTATGGGCATAAAAATTCAAGAGGTTGTAATGTCTGATGTGGATTTGGTGCGGTCTTGGGAGAGGAGAGATAAAATTTTGATAAAATAAATAAATACAAGATACCATAATCATGTTGAAAGGCATTCATTGTTCACTATCGTAGAGTGCCAACTAGCATGGCATGACATTTTTCTAAACAAAGATCAGTTAGGGACAATTTCATATAGTAATGATTACAATGATGAAATTATAGACATATTGGTAAACAGGTTGGAGAATCTGAATGCTGAAGCACAAGCTTAGTACAACAAATGGTCTAAAGAAAAGACAATTGTTTTAATAGCAAATGCAGAAAAAGAAAAAAATGTTGTGAGTGGGCTTTTAGTTTTACATGAAAAATGCTAATATTATAAGCACTGCAATATATTTTTTCATTTTATCTAATTGAGTAAAAATTTAATATTTTTGTTTTGCAGGTAAAATATGAAAATTTAGAGAAAGAAGTAGCTGTATTTGAAGCACATTTGAAGAATGTACGCAAAATCCTGAATTCTTTTGTATAGTTGAAGGAAAAACTCATTATTATAAATCAAAAAAATAATACATTGAGAAGGATAATAAAGGAGCATAAAACGGATCCAGAAGTCTTACTGAAGGAAAAGAAAGATGCATATGCAATACATATGTCTGCAGAAGATGTAGCAAGGGAGGAAATGAATATTCTAGAAAATATCAATACCGCACCCTGAGATCTGCAGGCGTCAGGAGTTATAGCAGGTATCTCTGTACATATGTAGCAGATTCCTCCAACTCTTACCCAGGAAATAGAACAAGCTTCATATGCAACATAAATTTAGATAAGTTAGTAAATTTCACCATGCAATAGCTGTGTTGTCATAATTCTGACCCTGGTGTAGGAGTTAAAATATAGTGGCCAATCCCTTTTTAGTTTCTATTCGGTGTGGCAGATGTAAGGACTACTATGATTTTGAATCATAGGAAGAAAAGAGGATGACCTCGTAATGTTTCCTTATATGATAGAACTTGTCCAGAAGCTTTGATATGTTATGCCAACCCCCTTTTTGGAATTGTATTGGATGACAATGCTTTATGAATTTGTACTTTTCTTCATAAATTAATCCACCACATGAGTGATCAATTTCAAAAGAACTTTGGAAATTAGAATTGTACAATGTTATGTATGTTGTTAATACAAATTATTTTTATTTTTTATTGTTTACGTAAAAGTTTCTTGAATTTTCTTGATTTTGTTTCTTTAAAATATTTACATTTCTGATTTGTTACAGATGTAAAATAAATCAATTAACAGATATAAAATACAAATGTGTCCTTATTTCAATCTAAATTTGAAAACCAAAGTTAAAAAACCATTGGGATAACTGAAACATATAATGACATTGTTCCAATGGCAAAGGATCAAATAAAGACATGTGGTGCCCACTTTCCTTCAACACCTTGTGATATTGATCTTGATACTGCTAACTATATTATGGACATTGTTATAGTTTAATTTAGCATGATGTTAGATGTTGGATCATGGTTTATTGTGGACTTTGATTCATATATGGTGCATGATGATTATTAGAGACATTTTAGATATTGATTTTGATATATTGTTTGACATGGTTACATCATAGATGTTGTTCGGACTTGTGATATTTGGATATTTTGAGTAGACCTAGAAAATTAGAATTGACTTAAAATTGGTGATGATATAGTTGTGGATGAAATTGTAAGTGATACTGCTGATTGTCTTGATGTTTTTTGTGATTCACATATATGTCGGTGATCTTGAAATTATACTTATATTCATTTGGATGTTCTAATATGGCCACGAGGATGAAGGAGGTATTTTTATTTTCTAGGTTTGAAATATCACAACAAACATCGGGGGATTGGAAACCAACCACATTGTAATTCTAGATGAATTCAACAAGGTCACCATGTCAACTTGTATTTGTTTGTGTGTTTTATTGTGTTAGGGATTCCCATGGTGGGGTCACCTTTAAATGTGACCAAGGGTTATGTGTATTTTTTTATTTCGTTACTTTTTATTGATGTTTGTATGTATTTATTAAGTGATTTGTTTACCCCTTTTTTATTTAAATAAATTGTGGTATATAATGTGCGTAATCATATTGTTAAAATAAATTAACCAACTTGGGTCATAAGACAATAATTATTGGAGTGGTTGAATCTTGTATTAAATGTTGTACAATATGTGTAAGAAATGTGTAAGTGATGTGTAAGTAAAATTTGGAGTATGAAACACTTCATCTTCTTTAGAATTTGAAAATTTCCTTGGAGACAGTGTTTGGAGGTTTGTGGGATAAGTTAAACTTGTCACATAGCTCTTAACTTTGAATACCAACCTTACCTACGGTTGGAGAGTTTAAATCTGGCCTTCATTATGCATTTTTGTAAGTCTAGCTGAATGCTTTAATTTCACTTCTTGCTTGAAATTATCTTAATTCCTTTGGGGTATGGGCTTGATTTGAGTGTGCAAGTAAAATTGTCATATTATTCACCTACTTATTTATTGTACCTTGGAGATTGAAGTTGACTTGCGAGTTGGAGTTTAGGATGTGTGATGTGGCATCATACAAAGATCCACCTCATCCTCCTCTCTTCCCCCTTCCATATATTTGAATTCATTTTATTTTTTTGGGGTTACACCCTTTCGGTTGCTTCACATTTGCATACTTCATTTGGGGTGAATTATTTTGTTTACAGGCCTGTGTTTCATTGAACTTGGGATGTTTTGTATTGGAAAGCTTCCTGGTTAGAACTTGGAACAAACTCCATTATGGAGAGGTAAAATCTTGACTCTTGAAATGCTCTTCTTTTAATTGTGAAAATGTTATTGTTGTGAATGTTTTGGCATGTGTGTGGGTTTTTTGGGTAGATGGCTTAGGGATGGTGTAGAAGAAGACTATGGGGTATTTCTGTGGCAGGCATAAGTGCTTTTTGGAGGTATAAGTGTGGAGGGAGTTGGGATATGGGTTCCACCTTAAAAAAAGAAATAACTTACATTTATTTACTCGTTATGGGGTGCATTAAGAGGTTGGGTAGGCATAACGAAATGTGAGGAATAAGGGGTACTTGTGGGAGGCATGAGGGCATGCCAGGGATCTGAAATGATATATATATATATATATATATATTGGTGGTTTGTTCTCAGGTGGTGATACCTATTTCCCCTTTGGGTGGAATAAGCAGCGTGCCCCATAGTTTCTTACTCCTTTGGCTTGCATGATGGAGCCTACGTTTTTTATTATGTCTTAATATGGTTTACAACGACATTCTTTTTTGGACTATTTTTTAATGTAAAATTTACATGTGTGTTGTGGAAATCTGTTGTTTCCATGAGTTGAAACACATCTTCTATTGCATTTTTGTTGGGGATCAGGGGCCAATGAATAAGTATAACTTCTCCTTTTCATCGGATGTCTTGGCTGGGTGGAGAGCGTTGCCTTTCCCCCTATTCTATTGTGATCAAATCGAAATAAAGAACATGGAGGATCTCCATGTTGTTGTTCTGGAACTGGGAAAGAAGACAAAGTTTGGAAGTCCTTTGTGAGACTTCTTTTTGTAGTCCTTTTTCCCACTTCAAGTGGATGACTTGTAATATTATTGGTATTGGATAGTTATTCTATTTTGGAAATGCAATTGTATGTTTAAATGAGAAAAATTTATGCACTGCAATCTGTACTATGTAAAGAGAGGTGAAACTGCATTTGAATGAAAGGAAAAGAGAAAGAGTGGTAAATTGTAAAGTTGTATGTGATAAATATTGTGGTCATGGATAAATTAGATATGCTATGGAAATGAAGTTAAAACCTATAACCTCAAAGCATGAACCTAATCTATACTAAACCATCATGATAAGAGATAAACAAGACTAACATCTATCATTGTATGAACTAGATTAAATCTAAACTAACATGATAAATCTACTCTCTACTCTTTAGATCACTTAATTAAACATTACACCCAAAAATATCAACTTAGCAATCAAAGGTGTGATTAGTTGTTTCATGTTTCTCAAGCTTTCAAGAATGGAGTCTCGCCATTAATGGCTTCAAGGCCAATGGTTCTCTCTATTTACTCAAAATTTGGATTATGGATGCAAATGGAGGTTATTTGATCAAGTTAAATGAAGGGAGTAAATTTAATATCAAATGTCTTATAGCTTAAAGCTAATACAAATGGAATCCCAAAACACGGTGTTCTTAGTGTTAATAATATATCCTAGATGTGAAGGTGTAAGTTGAATGGGTAGGCTTAGCCTTGTATTTATAGTTTTCCAAATGGAAGAGTTTGAACTTTGGGCATATGAGGGACTACAGCTCTTTTAGATAGATTAGGATAAAATGCTTTATGCTTAGTTAATTTTGGTTTAGGCTAGTTAACTAGGTTTTAGGCTAGTTAAACTTGATTATCAAGTGATTAGAGACTTATTGAGAGTTAGGAGGGGTCTAGATAACCAATTGTGACTGATAGATAGCCTACGAAGCCAATAGAAGTGGTCTAGAGAGAACTAGGGAGGTTTTGAATGGTCCAAAGGAGGAATGTTTATCTAATAAGAGAGATATTAGCCAAATAAGTTTAATATAGGAGGAATATGACTGAGAAGGTGTCGTAAACAGGCATCTGAGAATGGAGTGAAGAAGGGGGAATTAACGAAGTGTCGCTAATAGATTGTATTGGAGGAAATGCTAAGTGTAAGCATACTTTAGGTGTCTACAAATATTAAAAGAAGTTGTATTCTTTCCCACAAATGGAGTTGCTGCTATGTAAAATATGTGTTGAAATATGTTGAGGAATTTATGTTTGAAAGAGAGAAACACGTATGAAGAAGATATATTACTCTATTTTTGTTGAAATGCATGATTTGAAAAATAGAAGCTGCATTCTTGTTTTTACATTTTGATTGAAGGAAAGATAACTAGTTAAAACTAGTATGAAATGTAGTCAATGTTGGTATAGTATGGCAAAAGAAATAGATTAATCTCTAGTTGTGAAATGTATAAAATTCATTTTTATTTCACTGTAAACTTTGAAAACTTGTATCAAAAGATACATAACAACCCTATAAAACAATGGAAAATAATTGAAACACTAATACAATATAATAAAGATCAAAACAATCCCAAACACAAACTAAAATACTTACAAAAATTTTATAGAACCTTTCAAATTGGGTTCAAACAAAAACTCATAATTTTGTTGTATTAAAATTTGTAATTTTGGAATTGCTAATAAATCAAACCTCTTGAACCTTGCAATCCATTCTAAAATCTTCCATGTAAAATAATCCATGCTTGTTGGGCATGTTGAGAAAGATTTAATCACAAATTTGAACAAAAATTATAAGTTTAAAAAGATTAGTTCACTTTTTAAGTGACAGAAAAAACATTTTCTTAAAAATTACCACTCCAAACTTTATCAAAATTAAAATATTAAGCTTCTTGTGCAAAGAGGACTTCAAGATCGAGATCTTTCCAAAAAGTCCTCATGTTTACCAAAAATGGAGCTCCCAGTCGAAAGTTATGGCCTTCTGAAGTTTTACTTCATCTTGGCTTCAAAATCTAACTATCAAATTTAAATAAAATATTCTTGGGTGGACCCGCGGGATAAATATTTTCTTTTGCGCTTTTTTCCCAAAATTTCTTAAGGCACAAAGTTCCCCAATGCTCCACTAACCCGTAAACCTTCTGATTGGTCAAAATAAGCTAAGTTAAAAAAAAATAAAAAATTGGGAAAAATTTCTAGGTTTTCCCCGCTTTCCCGTAGGCCCGCAACCAATCGCATGTTGCCACATGGCTTAATGAGGCTCTGTCGGAGGCACGGAATTCCTTCTAACCTTGGCACTTGCAAAATTAAAATTTGGGAAATTTTCCTATTTTTTTTCTCCGCGGCCCTATCGGCCCGCAGCTAATCAAGTGCTGCTACGTGGCATAACGAGGTACTATCAGACATGCGTAGTTTGCTTTAAACCTTAAGCGCTTTAAAAATTAAATTTTTGGAAAAATTTGTAAAGTTTCTCTGCTTCCCCGCCGGCCCGCAGCCAATCAGATGTTGCCACGTGGCTTCACGAGGCATCAACAGAGGAGCGAATCCCTTTCTGACTTAACACTTCAAAAAAAATTTGGGGTAAAATTATTAAGTTTCCCCGCCTACCCGCCAGCCCGTAACCAATGATTGATTGACACGTGGCATCATTGGGCATCGGCAGAGGTGTGGGTGATTCTTAACCTTTAACGTGTTTCGGGAAAAAGTCAAATTTTCTAAGTTTTCTCCGCCGGCCCACTTCCCTACTTGGAAAATTGGGACTGACACATGGTGTCTCTATGCGCCAGCAGAGGAGCGGGTAATTTTGAACCCTTTTACCCTTTCAAAAAAAATATAAGGCAAAAGTTCAATTTTTCCTCTGACGTCCCACTTTTCCACCTAGGCTAGAAATTTGGACACGTGTCCCTTGCGGACCTCAAACTTAAATTTCCTCTTGGGGCACAAAGTCCCACCGCGGGCTCGCGGGGGCACGGGTGAATTTTGTTATTTTTTCCAAAAGTGAAAAATAGCCAAACTACCTCCCTAGCCCCGCCGACCCGAATCCCTTTTTGGGAAAATTTTATTCCCCAGGCCTGCAGGCCCACCATTGGGGAAAAGTTTCCTCCCAAGGCCCGTCGGCCCATAACTTGAGTTTTATAGGGAGTTAGAAGGACTTCTTTATATCACTGGAAAGGTGAGAAAATTTCCTATCTAATGGGAATGTTTTCAGAAGTTTCAAGTGCATTAATTTTGAGAAAAACTAGGTTGAATCTCTTAAGCATGTCAGGGGGTGGGAGAGTGAGAAATTGCCCTCTTAATCTTAATGACTATTCTAACCCTTAGTTTTGACCCTGTAAATTTAATAATTTTTGTAATGGGAAAATTATGAGCTAAGATTTTTATTTGGCCTAGAATCCTTGCTTGTGACAACTTTTGTTTTGTAACCTAGTAGCAGACACTTTTAATTAAAAAAAATTATCCCATAATTTTTCTAACTAATCCTAGGTTGTTCTTGGGTCTCAAGTGGGTTGTTTTAGTAGGCATTACACTTGGTATCAGAGCCATGGGTTCAAGAGCTTGGACCCTTGGGCACACTAGAAAACTTGAGACATGAACTTTAACCTAGCACATTTTTGAATCTAGAAAACAACCTTGCGTGGAAATTACATATTTTAGTAAACATGGAAACTGAATAAAACTTAGAAAGATGAACTAACTCTCGCCTTGGTCTATGTAGGAGGCACAGATGGGATGAGGGGTCTTTTCACATAGACCTAGACTTACCACCACCAGATCATGTTGTAGCAACTATCCTACCACAGATTTTACAGACACTTCAGGATGTTAATGTCACTCTATGCAGAGGGACCATAGGAGAACATTCACTAGACATGATAGGGTGACAATCCATTGAGGCTCATGCATCTCCTTGGAATAATGAGGAGCATAGAGGAGAGAACTACCATGTGGAGTTAGCTAGAATAGAGTCACCGTAGAGGGGACAGGGAGACCGGGTTTCAGGACACAGAGATAGGTCTCGGAGCCCTAGGCTTAGGGATGAGCATGTAGAGAGGCCTAGGGGTCGTCAGACCACCGCTGTAGACCATATCAGGGAGATCCTAAAGCTACAACCAGCTCATTATTCTGGTGACATAGGTGGATTTCAGGTAGAGGCCTTGTTGGTGAGCTTGAGCGGGTGCTTCAAGCTTTGCCCTTGCTCTAGCAACACAAAAGCTCATGTTGCGATCCATCTTCTAAGGGATGGAGCAGGTGTATGGTGCAGAACAGAGGAGTAGAAGCTCCATGTTGATTCTGAGATAGTTACCTGGGAGCTCTTTGAGGAGTAGTTCAGGAGTAAATATTTATCTCAGAGGTTTGTACAACAGAGGATTGATGAGTTTCATGACCTCTGATAGGCATCTCTTACAGTGGCTGAGTATGAGAGTAGATTTCTTGATCTACTCTAATATGTTGATTACATGCAGGATGAGTGGGTGTGGATCCACAGGTTCATCTGGGGCTTGAATATGGACATTGGAGGTGTAGTGCGGATCCATTGTCCATAGACATTGGCTGAGGCCGTTGAGAAGGCCTATATAGCATAGGAGACTCGGGGAAAGACCCAACAGGCTAGAGACTTATTCTGGAGCCGTATACAGCAGATGTAGGACAACAGATTGAGGGGGTCAGTACCTCCTCCTCGTGGTGGATAGGGTTCAACACAGTCATCTTTTAGACCACAACAGTAGCAGCAACAGTCTCGCCCACCATATAGACCTCCAAATATTTGATACACAGAGGGGTCAGAGTATGGGGCCTCCTCCTAGGGGTCCCATTAGGACACAAGGATCACCTAGAGCTCAGTCAGCAGGAGCTCGCCAGCAGAGACCTCAACAGTCAACAATACGGTCATCAAGGTCCACAACACACCCCTCTAGGGCACTGACTAGAGCTACTACTCAGGGGAGAGGATCAGGTGGTTGTTTTGGGTGTGGTGTTACTAGACATTTTTGGAGAGACTGCACACATAACCCTAATAACAAGGGTAAGACACAGATCTCAGAGCCTACTTTTGGTGACATGGGGTGCATTCATAGGATGTACATAGCAGTCGAGAACTACTAGGAAGAGCATCAGAGTACAGTTATTGAGACTACAGGTAACATTGGTGGTATTCCTACCTCCATTTTGTTTGATTTTAGTTCTTCTGATTCTTTTATTGCACCATCTTTAGTAGAGTGATGCAGGCTGGTGGCAGTTAGGCAGGGTCATAGTTGGGATGTTGAGATGGCTTTTGGAGCCAAAATCTCTTTAGACTCCTTAGTTAAGGAGTGTGTAGTGGATTTGGGACCTTTCACCACTACCTCAGATCTTTGTATCCTTCCGTTGGGCTCTTATGGAGTCATCTTGGGCATGGACTGGTTATCTGCACACAGAGCCAGAGTGGATTGTTACCATAAGATCATATCTTGTATAGATGATCTAGGAGTTGAGGCAGTGATAGCGGGGGTCAGGAGACCCATTTCTATTTGCACCATCTCCTCTATGTAGCTTAAGCGGTGTGTGTGACGAGGTTGTCAGATGTTTTCTGTCACAGTTAGTGACTGATCAGAAGATGGGTCTAGTGGACCATCTCTAGATGACCATCCCATTTTGAGAGATTTTTTTGATGTCTTTCTAGGGGAGCTACCAGGGTTACCACCCCCGCAGGAGATAGATTTTCATATAGATCTAGTTCTGGGAGTAGAGCCTATCTCACGAGCACCTTATCGATGACTACCCCTAAGCTCTGTGAGATCAAGTTATAGCTTGAGGGCCTTCTGGAGAAAGGCATAATTCATCCTAGTGTATCCCCTTGGGGTGCATCGGTGATCTTTGTAAAGAAGAAGGATGGATCCTTGTGGTTGTGTATTGATTACCGCTAGCTGAACAAAGTAACGATCAAGAATTGTTATCCCCTTCCACACATTGATGATTTGTTTGATCAGATGAAGGGAGCCACAAATTTCTCTAAGATAGACCTTAAGTCAGGCTACCATCAGCTGAGGATTTCAGAGATAGACATTCATAAGACCACCTTCCGTATGAGATATGGCCACTATGAGTTCACAGTGGTACCTTTTGGTTTGACAAATGCCCCTGCAGTGTTTATGAGTTTAATGAATGGAGTATTTAGGACCTTATATCGCTTCATGCTCATCTTCCTTGATGAAATTTTGATTTACTCACATACGCGTGAGGAACATGAGGGGCACCTTTGCCAGGTTCTTCAGTGTCTTCGGGAGCAACAACTTTATGGGAACTTGGAGAAGTGTGCATTCTTTCAGATGGAGGTGCAGTATTTGGGTCATATCATTTCTGGGGAAGGTATCACCATCGATCCTTCCAAGATTAGAGCTATCATGGATTGGCTAGCACCCACTACTGTGACTGAGGTGCGCAACTTCATGGGATTAGCAGGTTACTACATGAGATTTGTTCAGGACTTCTCTCAGATTGTGCACCCCATCACTTCCCTTCAGCGGAAAGGGAAGAAGTTTTTTTGGTCAGACAGGTGTGAGTAGGCCTTCAGGAAATTGAAGGAATGTCTCACTACAACACCTATTCTTGTAGTGTCGGATCCACAAGGTGAGTTTTTTGTATGCACGGATGCTTCTTTGGTAGGACTTGGAGGTGTTTTGATGCAGGAGGGAAGAGTAGTGGCTTTTGAGTCTCACAAACTCAAATATTATGAGCTTAATTATCCAACTCATGATCTTGAGCTTGCGGCAGTTGTGCATGCTTTGGTTCGATGGAGGAACTTTCTTCTTGGTTGGAGATTCACACTCAAGACTAGATCACTTGAGTCTTTACCACCTCTTCACGCAGCCCAATCTCAACGCTCGTCAGCGGTGTTGGATGGAGTTGCTTTGTGAGTATGATATGGAGATAGAGCATGTGAAAGGGAAGGAGAATGTGGTTGTAGATGATCTTAGTAGATGGAGGCATGTTACTATGGCCACCTAAGTGAGCATAAGATTTGCGGAGTAGGATTCTACAGTAGCTTCCTCATGACAGCTTCTACATTGCAGCCAGAGGAGAGATCGAGTCTCAGAGACCCCTCGAGGGGAAGTTTGATGGTTTTTCTTTAGAGGTAGATGGTCTTCTCAGGCACAGAGGCCAGATTTATGTTCCCAGAGATGGAGGCTTGAGGTAGGACATCTTGGCAGAGGCACATTGTGCACCCTATTCAGCCCATCCTGGGGTGAAGAAGATGCACGCCACCTTGAGATAGTTGTATCATTGGAGAGGACTTCGTAGAGACGTGGCTCAGTTTGTGTCATGTTATTTAGAGTGCTAGAAAGTAAAGGCCGAGCATCAACATCCAGCTGGCCTTCTCTATCCTCATGCTATACCGGAATGGAAGTGGGACACCATTTCCATGGACTTCATTGTTGGGATACCGATGTCGAGATACCACCACGATGCCATCATGGTCACGGTGGATAAATTGACAAAAGTGGCTCATTTTTCTCCAGTAAAGACCACTTATACAGCTAGTGCAGTGGCACAGGTATATCTTGATGAGATTGTCAGGTTGCATGGGATTCCACAGAAGATCATTTGTGACCGTGATCCTTTGTATACTTCCCATTTTTGGACCACCATGCAGTATGCCCTTGGGACGAGGATCAACTTCAGCACAACATATCACCCTGAGACAGATGGAAAAACTGAGTGGGTGAATCAGATTTTAGAGGACATGCTTAGGATGTATGTGATGGATCATCAGGAAATATGGGAGGAGTACTTGTACTTGGTGGAGTTTTCCTACAATAATAGTTTTCAGAGTTCTATAGGCATGGATCCTTTCCAGGCCTTGTATGGTAGAGAGTGCAGGACACCTCTTAGCTGGGACAGGTTAGAGGATAGGGTTTCTCTTGGACCAGCTTTGTTGCAGGACATGGAGTAGCAGGTGGTTATGATCAGGAAAAGACTATAGGAGGCACATGACAGGTAGAAGAAGTATGCCGACCAGCATAGGACCAATCATAGTTTTGATGTGGGCATGAAGGTGTTCCTTCGTGTCAGGCCACATAAGAGCCCTATTCATTATGGAAAAGCTTATAAGTTAGATCCTAGATTCGTGGGTTCTTTTTAGATCTTGGAGCGTATCAACCCCTTTGGCCTACCGTCTAGCATTTCCACCTAGCTTGTCTCGCATACATGATGTGTTTCATGTTTTAGTTCTTAGGATATATGTTGTAGATCCTTCTCATGTGCTAGATTGGACATCATTGCAGGTGCAGGATCAGGGGCAGGTGATGGTGGAGCCCATTCACATTATAGATCGTAGGACCCTGGGCCTTCAAGGTAGAGAGATTGATTAGGTCTGGGTGTAGTGGGACAGATATGATGAGACTGCAGCTACATGGGAGGATGCTACTTTGTTACGAGTTCAGTTCCCACATC
Source organism: Taxus chinensis (assembly GCA_019776745.2). Classification (NCBI taxonomy): domain Eukaryota; kingdom Viridiplantae; phylum Streptophyta; class Pinopsida; order Cupressales; family Taxaceae; genus Taxus; species Taxus chinensis. Next base: position 189,312,474 of record CM034152.1, read on the forward strand.
TGTTCCAGTGACTTCAAGGAGGAAGTCGAGCCTAAGGGGAGGGGGATGTAGTGCCCGCTTTCCTTTGATACCTTGTGATATTGATCCTGATACTGCTAACTATATTATGGACATTGTTATAGTTTAATTTAGCATGATGTTAGATGTTAGATCATGGTTTATTGTGGACTTTGATTCATATATGGTGCATGATTATTATTAGAGACATTTTAGATATTGATGTTGATATATTGTTTGACATGGTTACATTATAGATGTTGTTCGAACTTGTGATATTTGGATATTTTGAATAGACCTATAAAATGAGAATTGAATTAAAATTGGTAATGATATAGTTGTGGATGAAATTGTAAGTGATACTGTTGATTGTCTTGATGTTTGTTGTGATTCACATATATGTCGATGATCTTGAAATTATATTTATATTCATTTGGATGTTCTAATATGGCCACGAGGCTGAAGGAGGTATTTGTATTTTGTAGGTTTAAAATATCACAACAAACATCGGGGGATTGGAGACCAACCACATTGGAATTCTAGATGAATTCAACAAGGTCACCATGGCAGCTTGTATTTGTTTGTGTGTTTGATTGTGTTAGGGATTCCCATGGGGGGATCACCTTTAAATGTGACCAAGGGTTATGTGTATTTATTTATTTGGTTCCTTTTTATTGATGTTTGTATGTGTTTATTAAGTGATGTGTTTACCCCTTTTTATTTAAATAAATTGTGGTATATAATGTGAGTAATCATATTGTTAAAATAAATTAATCAAATTGGGTCATAAGAAAGTAATTATTGGAGTGGTTGACTCTTGTATTAAATGTTGTAAGATATGTGAAAGGTAAGTGATGTGTAAGAGATATGTAAGTAAAATTTGGAGTATGAAACACTTCATCTTCTTTGGAATTCGAAATTGTCCTTGGAGACTGATTTTGGAGGTTTGTGGGACAAGTTAAACTTGTCCCATACCTCTTAAATTTGCATACCAACCTTACCTATGGTTGGAGAGTTTAAATTTAGCCTTCATTATGCATTTTTGTAAGTCTAGCTGAATATTTTAATTGCACTTCTTGCTTGAAATTAATTTCAGTCCTTTGGGGTATGGGCTTGATTTGAGTGTGTAAGTAAAACTGTCATATTATTCACCTACTTATTTATTGTGTCTTGGAGATTGAAGTTGACTTGTGAGTTGGAGTTGAGGATGTGTGATGTGGCATCCTACAAAGATCCACCTCATCCTCCTCTCTTCCCCCTTCTATATATTCGAATTCATTTTATTGTTTTGGGGTTACACCCTTTTGGTTGCTTCACTTTTGCATACTTCATTTGGGGTGAATTCTTTTTCTGTTTGGAGCTCTTGCTTTTGGAGAAAGTTTGTAGATTTTTTTTACAGGCCTGTGTTTCATTGATCTTGGGCTGTTTTGTATTGGAAATCTTGTTGGTTTAGAACTTGGAACAAACTCCATTATGGAGAGGTAAGAGCTTGGCTCTTGAAATGCTCTTCTTTTAATTGTGCAAATGTTATTGTTGTGAATGTTTTGGCATGTGTGTGGGATTTTTGGGTAGATGGCCTAGGGATGGTGTAGGAGAAGACTATGGGGTATTTCTGTGGGAGGCATAAGTGTTTTGGGGAGGTATAAGTGTGGAGGGAGTTGGGATCTGGGTTCCACCTTAAAAATAAATAACTTGCATTTCTTTACTCGTTATGGGGTGCCATAAGAGGTTAGGGAGGCATAAGGAAATGTGAGGAATAAGGGGTACTTGGGGAAGGCATAAGGGCATGTCAGGGATTTGAAATGATATATATATATATTTTGGTGGTTTTTTCTCAGGTGGTGATACCCATTTCCCCTTTGGGAGGCATAAGCAGCATCCCCCATAGTTTCTTGCTCCTTTGGCTTGCATGATGGAGCCTGAGTTTTATTTGCTATGTTTTAATGTGGTTGAAAACTACATTCTATTTTGGACTGTTTTTAATGTGAAATTTGCATGTGTGTTTGTGGAAGCCTGTTGTTGTCATGAGTTGAAACACATCTCTTATTGCATTGTGGTTGGGGCTCGGGGGCCAATGAAGAAGGATGGCTTCTCCTTGTCATTGGATGTCTTGGTTGGGTGGAGAGCATTACCTTTCCCCCTGTTTTGTTGTGATCAAATTGAAATAAAGAACATGGAGGATCTCCATGTTGTTGTTCTAGAACTGAGAAAGAAGACAGAGTTTGGCAGTCCTTTGCGAGACTTCTTTTTGTAGACTTTTTTTCCCACTTCAAGTGGATGACTTGTAATATTATTTGTATTGGATAGTTATTCTGTTTTGGAAATGAAATCCTATGTTTAAATGAGAAAGAGATATGCACTAAAATTTGTACTGTGTAAAGAGACGTGAAAGTGCATTTGAATGAAAGGAAAAGAGAAAGAGTGGTAATTTGTAAAGTTGTATGTGATAAATATAAATAGAAGTTGTATTCTTTTCCACAAATGGAGTTACTGCTGTGTAAAATCTGTGTTGAAATATGTTGAGGAATTTCTAGTTTGAAAGAGAGAAACATGTATGAAGAAGATATATTACTCTGTTTTTGTTGAAATGCATGATTTAAAAAATAGAAGCTGCATTCTTTTTTTACATTTTAATTGAAGGAAAGATAACTAGTTAAAACTAGCATGAAATGTAATCAACATTGGTATAGTATGGAAAAAGAAATAGATTAATCTCTGGTTGTGAAAGGTATAAACTTCATTTTTATTTCACTGTAAACTTTGCAAATCTTTACCAAAGGATACACAACAACCCTGTAAAACTATGGAAAACATTTGAAACACAAACAATCTAAGGAAGATCAAAATGAGCCCAAACAAACTAAAATTCTTATGAAAATTTTATAGAACCTTTCAAATCGGGTTTAGAGAAAAAAACTCAGACTTTTACTGTATAAAAATTGGTAATTTTGGAATTGCTAATCAATAAAACCTTTTGAACTTTGCAATCCATCCTAAAATTTTCCAATTAAAATCCTCCATGCCTGTTGGGCATGTTGAGAAAGAGTTAATGGCAAATTTGAACAAAATTTATAAGTTTAAAAAGACCAGTTCACTTTTAAGCGACAAAAAAACACTTTCTTAAAAATTACCACTCAAAATTTATAAAAATTAAAATCATAAGCTTTCCTACGCAAAGAGGACTTTGAGAGCTTTCCAAAAAGTCCTTGTTTTCCAAAATGGAGCTCCTAGTTGAAAGTTATGGCCTTCTGAAGTTTTACTTCATCTTGGCTTCAAAATCTAACTGTCAAATTTAAATAAAATATTCTTGGGTGGACCCGCAGACTAAATAATTTCTTTTGCACTTTTTACCCAAAAGTGCTTAAGGCACGAAGTTCCCCGCCACTTTGTTGACCTGCAAACCTTCTGATTGGTCAAAATAAGCTAAGTTAAAAAAATTAAATTTGGGAAAAATTTCTAGGTTTTCCCCACTTTAACGTAGGCCCGCAACCAATGGGGTTTTGCCACATGGCTTAACGAGGCTCTTTCGAAGGCATGGAATTCCTTCATAACCTTGGTCCTTGCAAAATTAAAATTTGGAAAATTTCCTTTTTTTTCTCTACGGCCCCGTCGGCCCATAGCCAATCAGGTGCTGCCACGTGGCATAACAAGGCACTGTTGGATGTGCGGTTTGCTTTAAACCTTAGCACTTTAAAAAATAATTTTTTGGAAAAATTTGTAAAGTTTCTCTACCTCCCCGCCGGCCCACAGCCAATCAAATGTTGCCACGTGGCTTCACGAGGTGTCAGCGGAGGAGCGATCCCTTTCTGACTTAACGCTTCAAAAAATTTTGGGATAAAATTCTTAATTTTCCCCGCTGACCCACCGGCCCACAACTAATGATTGATTGACATGTGGCATCATTGGGCATTGGTCAGAGGCGCATGGGTGATTCTTAAACTTAATGCATTTCGGGAAAAGTCAAATTTTCTAAGTTTGCCCCACCAGTCCGCTTCCTCGCTTGGAAATTGGGACTGACACGTGGAATCTCTACGCGCCAGCGGAGGAGCGGGTAATTTTGAACCCTTTTGCCCTTTCAAAAAAAAATATAAGGAAAAAATTAAATTTTGCCTCCGGCATCCCACTTTTCTGCCTAGGCTAGAAATTTGGACATGTGTCCCTTGCGGACCTCAAACTTAAATTTCCTCTTGGGGTGTGAAGTCCCGTTGCGGGCTCACGGAGGTGTGGGTGAATTTTTCTATTTTTTCCAAAAGTGCAAAAATCCAAACTACCTCCCCAACCCCACCAACCTGAATCCCTTTTTGGGAAAATTTTCTTCCCCAGGCCCGCAGGCCCGCCTTTGGGGAAAATTTTCTTCCCAAGGCCCACCAGCCCATAACTTGAGTTTTATAGGGAGTTAGAAGGACTTATTTATATCATTGGAAAGGTGAGAAAATTTCCCATCTAATGGGAATGTTTTCAGAAGTTTTCAAGTGCCCTAATTTTGAGAAAAAAAACTAGGTTGAATCTCTTAAGCCTGTCGAGGGGTGGGAGAGTGAGAAATTTCCCTCTTAATCTTAATGACTATTCTAACCCTTATTTTTGACCTTGTAAATTTAATAATTGTTATAATGGGAAAATCATGAGCTAAGATTTTTATTTGGCCTTGAAACCTTGCTTTTGGAAACTATTGTTTTGTAACCTGGTAGTAGACACTTTTAATAAAAAAGAATTATCCCATAATTTTTCTGACTAATCCTACATTGTTCTTGGGTCTGAAATGGGGTTGTTCTAGTAGGAATTACAAGACAAAAATAATATTGCATTTATTAAAATTTGTAATCTTTGTATGAAATACATTAATACTTATTACATCACATTATTGCAATGAAATCTATGTGAATTAGAAGATTCCTGGAGCAACACTTTCATTTTTGTCTTGGAAATTAACTATAGCATGATCTATGGATGTGTCTCGATCCCATAGCTTAGGAAGAATATTAATAAATTATCTTCTTTGTACTAGTGAATTCCATTAAACCAGTTCTTTATCATAAGGAAAAGACTCCATAGAGTAACTCGATACATACAATCAGAGACAAATTTCTATATTCCTATCCAATCTATTTCGAAATTTTGACTTTATAAAGGATAGAGCACTGAAAACCCTCTCATCTTCCATAGAACCCAGAATCATTGTTTGAAAGATCTCATACAAATTAATATACTCACTCAAATATTCACTTAGAATACTACTTGAACATATATCCTTCTAAATCCTTTTCATGAGACCGTAATCCTATGGGTTTTGTAGAAGTTGAACTTGTCATATCTTAGTATTAGCAAAATACATTGATTGTGAACTAAGAAGTTTTATTTTAAAAATACCTTCTATAGAAACTCCATTTATCTCTTCAGTCTTATAGAAATGATTAGTTATATCAGCCATGTTTTTCAAAAATAAATGACAGATAGATATATAAGGTTTTTCGCTTGACAAATTCCAAAACTGCGGATTTACAACTCCCATTACTTCAAGTATTTTATCATTTTTGAATCTTTCCCAGATCTCTTTAGCTAACGATTCAGAGATCTTTCTCAACTTATTCGTATTTTCCATTAATAATGCATCATCTAAATTTCATGTCACTCTTACTTGTTCTATTTCTTAGTTAGCCATATCAAATCTTTTTTAGTACGTATGAAGTGGAATCTCTCTTCCATGTGCTATTATACATAGATGATCATGTATATTTTACTTTAAGAAGCACCTAGAATTTTTCAAATTTGTTAATGCATTCCAGTTTTCAAAAGTAGCAGCATGAAAACTCCCATTAGAAATATATAAACTTTCTAGACTGTAGAAAACACGTCTTCTGAGTCTTATGCAGTCTGTAATGTAGAAAGACTGATATTGACCATGCTTTGTTAAAATATTAAGATCCCTCAACATGGGAAAAATACTGCAGAGTCGTGTAAAGTTTCTATGTCAGTTACATGGAACAATAGATCTTTAGCTTTATCTACATCCCTGCGGTATTTAAACATAAATCCTATCAGTGAAGGATATTCATCAAATATTCTACGAGTAGGTTCATACATAGATATCCATCTAGTATCTACATCTTTGAGAAGTTTTATTTCCCTCTGTCAGTACAATACAAAAAAAAATTAAATTCTTAAAATCTCTTCGAACTGCTAGAATAATAGACTTGTAAATCACGTATCAATTCATCCACTTTAGGTATATTTTCAAATGCACTCATAATTTTGTAGGTGAGATTCATTCTGTGAGACATGCAGTGGACAACAACCATATACGGCTCAATAGTTGTCTAAAGTATAACACAGACCATTTTTCACTCCCTACATTACAGCTGCACCATCGGTTCTGACACAAACTAATTTCGTTGCAATAGAAAAATCATCCATTCTAGTGATATCCTTTAGATTTGACACCACCAATTTATAAATATTTTCATAATTGTAATTCTCAGTCATTTTATGAATTGCTAAGAGGTGTGGAGTCCTTATTTCATCAACAAATTTTTAAACATGAATACATATCCATGAGGTATTATCAACTGTAGTAACCTCATCTAATGAAAGGGAAATATACTTTGCCTTTTGAACACGTAGTTTTAGATCCTCCTTCTCTACCAGAGGTAAATGTTTTGCAATCTCCTAGCTGCCAGTATCTGACCAATGAGATTAAGGAACGTTCTGTAGACCAATAACTTGATACAACATTTTATTCTTTCTGAAATTTAACATCGTTCTTCCCCTTTTCGTTATATGAAATATGGTAGCAAACTGAATACCCTTTGCTTGCATTTTTACCTCCATATCTTTTATCAATCTTGCTACTATGGTACCACATTTATCAATTACTTATTTGATATGTTTTTTTTTCATTTTCATACTTTTTTTTGTATTTAACATGTAGATAATCTTTTGCATCTTTCCATTTATGTGTTCTGGATATGCTGCCATCCTTAAGCTTTTGGGAAATGTATATTTTACCACAGTGTTTTTCAATTATGTCCAGTTTGAGCTACATCACGTGATCCTTCCCCTACTTCCACCCACATATTTTGCATCGACATTGTGTTGAAACATCATTACAATTTTTAGTGTACACAAGTTCATTAAAAGGATATTTTCCAGCCCATTCGAACTAGAATTTCCTTCCAATTGTCTAGTTTTCCCTCTTTCTTTTGAGATTTTTTATTTTTTTTCTTGGGATTCAACTTCTGCATTTGGGCTATCAGCAAGAATATTTATATTCTCATGTCTCTTTTTTTTTAAAATAGACCTTGGATTAGAAGCTTCCTCTGTTGGTGTATCCTGAGAATTCGATAAATTTTCTTGTACTTATATGTCATCAAGGGAGGAAATGTTTGCCTCAACATATATATGATCATCAATATGTATAAATTGATTATTCTGTGAAGGAATTTATGAAACGACTACATATAATTCTATAAAATTGTTACTTATGTAGTATTAATCTTATCTATAATTATATTTTTACAGAGTACAAAGAGTTCCAAGAACAGGATCATAAAAATAATTACTAAATTCTGTAAGATAAAATAACCAGTAAATAGCACTTGCCACATACCGATATTTTCAGTTGATGCAAAAACCGACTTCGTTTTTTGTGATTTTCCAAAGTAGCCAAGCAAAGTATTGGCACCCTTTTTTAAACTTGTTAATCTTGTAATCGTCTTGCCTTGATTTCTAGTATCCATGACCGCTTACTTATTAGGCCCTTAGGTACGACTCTTATGTTTGAAGGCTTTGAGAATGGATGGTAAAGGGTTGGAAAAAAAATGGTTGGACAAATGAGTCACTGAGTGGTTTGAAATATCATGACTGAGGGGTTGGACACCTAAGTTATTGGATGGATTAATTCTTAGGGGTTAGACGGCTCAGGGTTGGATAGCTAAGGGGTTGGATGGCTTGGATTTTGATGGATAATAGTTGGGTAGCTAGGGGGTTGGACAGGTAGGGGTTGGATGGCCAGGGTTTGGACGGCTAAGGGTTGGATAGATAGAGGTTTGATGGCCCAAGGTTGGATGGAATATATTTTAATAGATCATAGTTGGACGGATCAAATTTGGATGGATTAGAGTTGGATGGATCAGATTTTGATGGATCAAAGTTGTATGGATCAGAGTTGTATAGATCAGAGTTGAACGGATCAGAGTTAGATGGCTAAGGGGTTGGACGGTTAAGATTTCAGAGTCAGATGGGTCAGGTTTGGATGGCTCAGAGTTCGACGTCTTATAGTTGTATGGATCTGATTTCATTGTTGATGGCTGAGGATTTTCTTATGTTTACTTTGGCGAATATGTGTAAGATATGATTTGAAATGGTGGTGAATTGCATTCATAACCTCTTATATATGTGTGAAATCTAGGTGAAATGAATAGTATAAGGGGCATGTCAGTTGAATTTTTTGATGAATAAGTCGGCTCTGAACAACATAATATTTTCCAATTTGAATTTCCATAATCCTTGATTTTTGTAATTTTACAAAAATTCGCCACTAAAATTTTCCCTGATTTTATATTTCGTAACTAGAGAGGTGGAAATAAAAGAGAATTCTTTTTGATGTAGTGAACGTGACTTCCATTTGAATCCTTCAAACCAACACCAATATTCTCCTAGTTGTGCCAAAAGGTGACCTTGAAAATATGCTATTAACACCCATCAATGAATGTTCAAGAGATTATTTTACCTTTTACAAAAACCTACTCTTGCACTCGCCAACCATGAAAAAAATGGAAATTTTAGAGTAATGTATAGCTTTCCATCATAACATAAATAAAATTGATTTCTATCATCTTTTTAAGTTACAAGTGGAATAGTGGAGGATGTTACATAAATTTGCAAGTATATGTAAGGAGCATCATGTTTTGGAAATTTGCTTCAATTTATGTGCTACAATAGCCTCCAATGATTGATTGTTAGATTTTCTCTCAAAGGGGTTGTTGAAAATATCTTAGAAACTTTAGGATAAAGATTTTGGAAGCTTTATATCTTGTACAAAAAATGTTGGTGATCATCCTACCAACCTGATTCATAATGGGATCCTTACAATAATATATCAAGGGAGTTCCTCAAAGAACTATGGAAAGTGTATATTGTTAGATCTGATTTTTTGCACCGCCTTTTTAGTTTTATGCTAACTTGGAAGCTTTGTGATAAGGAAAAAATCTTAATTCTCAAGAAATGAAATATAGGTTGTGTATAGTATCTTGTATGGAATAGTCTATAAAAATGTAATCCGTATGCAAGAGTAATGAGGATTCATGGAAAGGTTTTGATGAAATACATTAGAAAAAAGAAGTTTTATGGAATGCCATGATTTTTTACATTTTTCAAAATTGGAGTTGCAAGGATAATAACTATTTGTTGTAAAAAATAACTATGCAACATACCTATGCCATTTAATCTTATATTATTTTCATAAATGTGTAGTGATGAAAACTAGTGGATGATCATTGTATATATTTCAATCGATTGATAAAATCATAATTTTTTGATCCTTCACTGAATCTCTGACATGCAAGGTTGATCACCTTTGTGACGTTCGATATGTTGAAGGACTTTGGAATAATCATTAGATGTGTCCCTCATAAAGTTAATCATGACGACCTATTGCAAATTTCATGAATTTCTGTAATTTAATGCTTCATGGTCTTTAATTGCTTTTGATGTAATTTATTTTTTTAATTAAATCTAAAACTTTTATGGATTAGGATCACTTTATTCATAGGTTTAGCTATTGAGGAGAGATGAATTTATATTCCATCAATTTTACTTAGTGCATTATTCTCGCCTCATCCCATATTAAGTCGTAACTCCTAGAATTTGTTTCTTGGTGGATGGCTAGGATACACCTTTTATACTTTCATACACACCCTTGGATTATAACACATTTAATAATTAAATATTTTCAATAACATTCACATAATTAAATTTCATTATATATTTTGTATCAAATACTTTAGAATATCATGATTCTTATTCTAATAGGGATGAATCCACTATGAAAGTGGGCTTGTCACTAAAAATAATATGTCAATAGGTGGTATGCCTCATTCTTAGTTATTATGTAACCAATAAACCTCCTTTAATGCAAGTGTCAGTAATATATTCTTTGCATTTGAGAGATATGTCTCACTCTCACTCTTCATAGTAAAATTGTAACATAATCAACCACCATTATGGCATTAAATGCGGGGTTCAATTATGGATATATAATAATTGACCTCATTATTTCATGTGATATCATAACCTTAAATATGAGGTATTTTATCTAGTGTATTTAATGTTATAGTTGTTAACATTTTTGGCCGATAGGTCTTTCTTAAGTTAAAATTCTTAATTAACCATTATTCTTCATCGTAGTCATTTTTTAATATATTGTTTTCGTTCTATTCCTTTTCCACAACGATGAAAAAAAAAATTAGGTGATGCTTAATTTCTATGGAAATCGAAGAGTACATAATTCATTCAATTAACAATTGTGCGGAATGGATAAAGAGAGGGTTTGATGCAAAGGAAGAGTTAAACACATAAATATTATAGAGACATGAGTGGGATAGAAGGAAAGGGAAATTTCAATGTCTTAATCAATACAACTACTACTCGAAGTTAAAGTTAAAGAGAAGGAAAAACAAATTGGTCGACGTTGTCTACTGCGAGAATGGTGCTGTAATTATCCATGCAGTATTTTCCTCTCAGAGACAATTGAATGTATACAAAATACTTACGTATACATTGGTGTATGAAGGGGTAGGTTTTTTTTTTCTCTAGTGGTGGATTGTGGGAAAACAAAGGCAAGATGACAGGCATAAACACTTTTCTTCTCTTCATTTTTTTCTTTTCTGAATCGCAATAGCAATCGAAATCGAACTCGCATTCACAATCACATTCATCCTCTCTCTATCATCTCACTAAACCAATCAACAAAATAATCCAATCACTCAGATGGGCACATAATGGATTCAAACAATCACCCGGATTCCGTTGTATTTTATCAGGAGGGAATAAAAATATTCAAGTGTATGCATCCTATTGAGCCCTTGTTGTTTAAATAATACCAAGCTAATATTTCTTACAAATAATCATTCATTCATGTGTGCATGCAAGTGATTTTATAATCCAATTATTTTATTTTGTTTAGGTTTCCTATTCTTTATTATTTTTTTATCATTCCTTACTATCGCTATTATTGATTTCTCATAATTGATTATCTTGACACTAACCATTACCCTGTTTGGATCGAGATTTCTATGTCTATATTCAGTAAGTCATGGGATTGTTGTCTAATTTCAATTTCTCCTTTAGTTCAATGGAATACAAGAGATTATTTCCCTTTCCTTCACACTTAATCAATCCGAATTAAACTTAATTTCCTATTCAAATCGCCTGTGTTTCTTTGAATTTCTCACGTGTTAGTTGTAAAAAAATGTATTTGTTGTAGATTATTTTCAGAAAGTTTTACATATCTAATAAATTTGTATTGTAACATAATTATTTCTATTAAACATTGCTCAAAATTAATTTAATTTTTATTGTTAATGTTTGAAATATCAAGGAATTTAGACCATAATTTCCTCTCATAAAACATAGTTTCCTCTCAAAGACCATTCAACCTATTTCAGATACAAATAGAGATCCATATCAATCAATTTGTTTATAGTAAAATGAGGAGATATTAGGGTTAAAAATTTATATCTGTGTGCAGGGATGATTTAACTCATAATGGTATTGATTTTAGGATGGATATTAGTGAGAGATTTGTTAAGAAAAATTCCCCATAACATTTTGTTTCTTTAATTATGAGAGTACAAAAACTTGATTTAATATTGTTAGTAATCAAGAGGTATGACTTCAACACTCGCTAAAACTATCCAATTACTTATAAATTTACAATGCTAACTTAGGTTTTAGTGTGGTTAATGCATTTGGATCTCAAATAAAGTTCTTATATTATTGCATAAGGAACTGATAACTCTGAAAGGACATTTAGGATGTGTTGATCTCTGTGTTCTTCTTTGGGTTTTGAAGAGTGCTTAACCTAGTTTGTGGGTTTGTTTTACATGGGTATATTTTTTGCACTCACCTTTTATTTTTCTTTTCAACACATGTAGAAATAACAACAGATACAGTACTTTTGAAGCTATACGATTCATATTATAATATATTTTCAACCAGAAACCTATCACTCTCATGAATATCTATAATGAATAACCCTTAAAAATAAATCTAAAATATGTCATAAATTTACAAACCCTAGATTTCCTACATCAAACTTTCCTTATTATGAAAATATTGATATTTCCATACAGGATGAGGATAAATGTAAAATATCTATAAATTAAAATCCCTAAAATTTAATTTTTTTTTTTATTATTGGCAAATAGTTTTTTGAAAGGGACTATACCCTTGTACAACATGACTCAAAATCCAGATATAGCCAAAGTAACATAACCAAAGAGGATCAGGATCCAGATATGAACAATAAACCCAACGGCAGAAAACAATCTACCAAGAGAAGCCTGTAACCAGCATTCCAACAACTGAAAAACAGCTAAAAAACAACAACTAAACAACACCTAAACCACAGAACAGCTTCCCAACAGCTACATAAAATACCAACATCCATTCTACTATTATTTCCAATTAATTACTACTATTTTCAATTCAAGCAGTTTTCTTCTTGTTACGAACTGTAATCCATTCATCCATAGATTTGTGTAAAGGAATGAGAACTTCAGAATCCTTAATTGGCTGAAAATTATTGTATGAACAATGAGATCATAGAATATTCTCCTTATCCACTGTGAACTTTCTTGTTTCAGTAATTCCGATGCTCTGTGTCTCCTCCCCAGATGACTCTTTATTTGCATGGTTTTTGAGCTCGTTCAAAGGAGTTTCAAGGACCGACTCCAATATGTCTTCCTTCTCAGCAACAGGGATATTCAGAGGATCGAATCTCAAATGTTCCGGGAGAGCATTTTTCCACCAGTTAGCGTTCTCCTTTTTGTGTTTTATCATTTCACAATTAACAACAGAATGTCCCAGAGAGAAACAATTCCTACATCTAAAAGGTATGCCCTCGAAGTCCAGAGGTTGGATTCAAGTTCGATTTTGCACCTTTAGCTCAATATGAGCTGGAAGATCCTTAGAGGTATCAACCTCAACAAGAATTCTTGCATAGGTTGTATGCGTAAATTCAGAGGTTTGGGAGTCTATGTTAATGATGCTGCCCAATGTATTGCCTATGGCTATCAGACATTTTTTATCCCAAAATTACAGAGGAAGGTGGGGTAATCTGATCCAAATCAGTTTGCGTGAGAAAGATTCAATGAGAGGGTTGAAAGATGGGAACCAGGGTTTTAAAATAAGGTATTTTTTCTGGCAGATCCAAAGCTGATTAGAAATGATAACCTTATCATCTATGGATTCGAAAGCAACAATGAAGATACCTTTAGCACATGGGTAGAGATCTAACCTTCCTCCTAGAAGCGGGATCCAGTGCTTGGAGATCCATTCGTGTAGGACTGGTAAACTAGGCCAAAGTCCACCGAATCTACAAATTAAGGCATGTTCTTTATAGAAAGACTCTGTTTCAAGGACTTCCTCTCCGAAGGTAATGCATGGATTTTTCTCAGCAGGCTTCATAGTAGTCTTTGCAGTATTCTTTGACTTTTTAGATAGTATATCAGCAAAGGAGGGACCACTGGATCTCCCATTAACTGTATCCATCCCACCCCCCTGGTTCAGCACTTCAGGAAAGAGTGTAGGAATCGAATCAGATCCGCCACTCTGCCAAACTACATTTTCTCCGTTGAGGGGAGCAATAGAAACCGCATGTCGTGAGCTTGACCCAAAGCCGGTTTTTCCAAACCCTCGGGCCTGTGACTTCATGGGAGAAGGACCCCTGAATTCCTTGTTTCCATACAGATTTTTACCAGTAGCCACAGATCTATCAGTGGAGACTGCACCACCGCCTTCCACTGATTTTTCATTGACTCTTTCAGCAGCGGCAGTGTCTTTACCAAATGCTATGTTAATCCATGAGAGATCACGACTCTCTGCAGAGCGTATTTTTTCCCCAACACTGCTACCCATATTAGGGTTTTCACCAAACACGTGGCCAGGGTTGCGATTTGGGGTTTTTTTAACCATGTTTCAGCGTTAGAGTTATCAGTTCCATATATATGTATATACATATACATATACATATATATGTATATATATGTATATGTGTGTATATATATATATGTATATATATATGTATATATGTCTATGTATATGTATATGTATATATGTATATATATGTATATGTATATAACATACATACATATATATATATATATATATATATATATATATATCTACATATACATATACATATACATATACATATCTATATATATATATATATATATATATATATATATATATATCAAATCTAATGTGTTAGTAGAACAGAAGCTCAAGATCATCAAATTTTTATATGTAAAAACATGCATATAATCCATCCTGTAAGTCATGTCATAAGTCTAAAAATCCATACTGTCTATCAAGTAACTAATAAAATATAGCAATGTCCATCTGTGAAGTCTAAAATGTGATAACAATGTCTATAACTCTAATGGGCTAATAAATAAAATCATAATAATATCAATGTCGAAGAGGAGTGGGCACTACACTTTACAATAACTATTTTACTTGATGTAGAAAATCCATCTAGCTTATAACATTTAATCACTTAAATAAGCACATATTCTAACTAGCTTTACATTTTCCTTCATAGATATCCTTAACAAAATGTTGTTCAACTTATCATATCTCACATAAATTTTATCTTATTTAGCTACCAAAAAAAATTACATGCATCTTAAAATAACATATTACGTAAAGCATGCTAGAAAATAATATAAAAAACCCCTCCAACTTTTCTGAAGCACTACTTCAAGCTTCGTTTCTAATTCAATCTTTTCATTCCTTGAACCATCTTGAATAACTGATTTCATGGACGAAAATTTTCTTAAAGTAATATCATCCCTTCGTGCAATCGTCTATTGAATATACATAAATACTCGTGTGCCGTTTATTGCAAAGAATTAACGCTACCATGAAAACGAGCTTAGTTCCTTAAGGGAGACACTTAATCAAAGTTATGAATCTTCCTCAAGCTCCAACCACAATAAAATTCCATTAGATTCAAGTTTCATGTAGAGGACATGTCAAACAATTTGCATTCTTACATATTTACTAGATATCATTCGATCATATTCTCATAATATGTCCACTAATCCCATTCAACGAAGTTTATACATGGAAGGAATTAAACTGTTCCCGAAACAAATTACAAATTCTCAAACAATTTTATTATTAATAAATGATAGTCCATACCATCACATAAAAAACATTCACCTAAATCCCCTCCCATCATCGACTCTTTCGATGTAGACTTGCTCCACTAGGAGTAACCACTACTGATTATAATCAGATAAGAATCTAAAACTACCATGAGGCTTGTTAAGTGTTTTAAATGTTGGATATATTTCAGACTATGTAGTGAAGATGACAACTGTTTAAATTACAGAGATATTTCCGTGCTAGATTTTATTTATAGAGATCAATTATCTCAATAAATCATTTTTATTTCTAGGCCAACATTACCATTGTGAATATAATATATCACTTAATGTGTTATTTTTTTCCCTATTTATAAGAGTTTTTGTTTTATACTTCAAATATGCATAACTAATGATTTAACCATTTAAATTTATCGGAATTGAACTTAATACTAGCAAAATCATCCATAAGTGATTGTAAGAGGCCAATAGGAATCCAAAAGGATTTATTAGAAGTATTACATTGCTAATAATTGTAGTTCATATGTAAATTATTAAATAAATTTTTTAATCTAACTTTATTTTAAACAAATAATAGTAGCCATTATGTATTGATTAATTCGTTTGTGATGGATTTACATGTAGAAAAATAATATTTTATTCATAGAAAAATCATGCACGAGTGCTTGTGGTAGGTGAATACAAAAATATAAATATTAGTGTAAAATAAATAATGCACAAAATAATAACCCACTTAATGCTATAGATCAGGAATGAAATTTTGAAAATATGTTAATAATAATAGTAGTGTTCTTAAGAATTTGGATTCTACAAAGAAAGATTATATCATAAAAGTGGATTTACAGGTAGTTAATCATAAAAAACTATTTATCTAATTCTACAAGTATAAATAATTGTGAAGTATTAATTGAGAGTAAATATTATTTTTAAATTACTTGTATTTATATGTTTCCACATTTTCTATGCACCCCTAACATCGCACTTGCAACTTCAAAATTTTAAAGGAAAAGAGTGTGATGCATGATTGTACCTTTTCTAGAGTTTCCGATTTTTCATAGATTCTTAAACTTTTAAGAGTTATTATGGATCTCATTTTACCAGTCCTTCATGAATGTATCTCCAAGTATTGAATCTCACTCCTCGCTGGAAGCTTATACCTTTATCCATATGTTAAAGGAATTTTTTTTGTAGTTTTTCTTCTATAGTTGATAAAGAAACCATTGCGGGTAAACTCTAGGTTTGTTAATAAAGATACCTTGTTATAAAACCATGGTTCCCTAATTCCAATCCAATCACAAAATATTTCCCTTACAAACCCATTTGGATTAGGATATCCTATTTACCTCTGTAATTTTAGGACCATGAATATTTGATCTCCATTGGAAATGTATTGGGAAATATTTGTTTATATTGATTCGCAAACCACCGATTTCAACCATAAAACGTATTAAATAATTCTCATGGAGCTAGATAACTATTAAAAACTTCCTGTAAACATTGAGTTCAAAGTGCAAAAAATAACTTGTACTCAACCTTTACACTACAAAGGTTTAACCTTCAGATACATAAGGTATTTCACCTTAGGATATACGTTCTCTTTATGTGGGATGGCAAAGCGTAACAGTGAAATAAATAATTGTTGGAAAAATTCCCTCCCTGAGTACTTGGTCTCTAAAGCTAAATATGACATATATTCAATTGATAACACAAAATTGGTGGGAAATGAGGTCCTTGAAACCCCTCTTTCATAAATTACAACTATTGTAAACAAGGGAAATGTAAAAGATGTAACTCAGACTAACAAGATTGTTGATCCAATATCTCGTAATGTCGCTAAGTGAAATATTCCTCCTCGCGATATTGTTGAGAAAAACACATATCTAGTGATCGAATCTTTTCTGGTTGAGGAAGTTGTGGATGGGTGGACAAGAATACAAAATAAGAAAAAAAAAAATCCTAAGAAAACTATTAGTTCTACCAAGTTATTTCTTCACTATTGTGCATCAGTTTCTTTGTTGTTCTTATTTTCTCAATGTTTTTTCTACACTTTTAGGCTTTTTTCCGAGGTAGGGCCACTAATCAAAAAGCATTTATCCTTGATGAAATTTTTTTAAAAGACTTTAATCCATGAGAAATATATTTTTTATTAAGGATAAATATTTTTTATAAAGGGTCTTACACCCAGATATAATAGTAAGAACAATACATGACATGCTTGTTGCAAAATAAAGCAGTTGTCGAAAAGAGTAGAAGATAAATAACAATACCACAACAAAACTAGAGAAAAAACACCAAAAAATGCAACAAAAAATAGACAAAGGCTCGCCCCCTAAAACAAAAACAAAATAAAACAAACTACTCCTCCTCATGTCTTTCATATGTATTTTTGATCTAATTGTTACATGGTAGGTGGAATATTTCTTAATAAATGCTCTTATAATACATATTGAATGTGTGTCCTCTTTTGTCAATATTCAATTTACTTGTCTTTCACCTACATATCATTTTATAAAAAATATTTATGTATTTACACCTCTCATTTACTACCTATTAAAATAGGTCAAAATCTCCCATCCACCTATCAAGCATATATATATATATCGTCACTGGTAAGTAAGGAAACTTGCTTTCACACATTTTATTAGTGTTGGGATATTTGATAACAATTAAACCTCAACGACACCTTGTATGTCATTTTATCAATATTTCCTTGATATTAAAATTAAATTTTAGGTGGAATTAATTTTATTAATTTTTATTGCTCTCTCTGCCGCTGCTCTACCACTAAAACATGGTTAAAAAAACCCCAAATCGCAACCCTGGCCATGTGTTTGGTGAAAACCCTAATACGGGTAGGAGCGTTGGGGAAAAAATACACTCTGTAGAGAGTCGTGATCTCTCATGGATTAACCTAGCATTTGGTAAAGACACTCCCGCTGCTGAAAGAGTCAATGAAAAATCAGTGAAAGGCGGTGGCGCAGTATCCACTGATAGATCCGTGGCTACTGGTAAAAATCTGTATGGAAACAAGGAATTCAGGGGTCCTTCTCCCACGAAGTCACAGGCCTGAGGGTTTGGAAAAATTGGCTTTGGGTCAAGCTCACGACATGTGGTCTCTATTGCTCCCCTCAACGAAGAAAATGTAGTTTGTGGTTTTGCATTTTTGGTTTTATTTATTTATGAGTAAGTGTACTTTTTTGAGTATGTGGAGTCACTTTTATTATGGTTGTTAAGTACTCCTTTTCAAGTTAATTAAAATTTTTTAGTTAGTTCTAACTTGGATGTGAAAATGGGGCGGGGTGGGGGAGGAATAAATGTGAGAATATAGTCTTTGTTTGTGTTGGATTTAAAAGAATTTCATTGATTTCGAGTAGTGCGTACTCAATCTTACTATTGAATTTCGGATTTTGACTTTCTAGGCCATTTTGGAGACTTGTGGGACACATTAAGCTTGTCCCACACCGCTTAAAGTCGCCCACCCACTAGGCTTGTAAAGTGAGGGGCTTATTTTATGCCTTTTTGTGTGTTTTAATGGAGAAAAAGAACAATTAATTGCACTTTTCTTACAAGGTTCTATAATTATGTCCTTTAGAGGTGTGGGCTTGGGTTTGAGTGTGTAACAGGGTTGTCATTCCCTCAACCACCAATTTATTATGCTTTGGGGTTTGGGTTTGAACTTGGTGATGTGGGTTGGAGGAGAAATGATGTGGCATCGTACACGGAGCCACATCACCTCTCTCTCCCTCTTTTCTATTTATTCCTATTTGTGTTAGTATTTGAGGGTTACTTGTTTTTTTAGGGTCCCTTGATATTTGAGTTGCTTTGTTTTGGGAGTGCTTGTTGGAGTTGTAGATATTTTGGGATTGCTTGGGCTTAGAAATTTTGGAAATTACTTAAGGATTGGAATTCTTACAATGGCAAGGTAGGGTCTTCACCCTTGGTTTCTTTTACTAATTTGATTTTCTTATGGCTGTGAATGAATTTTTTATTACATGTGTGTTTTTGGGTAGTAAAATGTCCTTAGGTTGTGTATGATAAATTGAAATGGGGTAAATTTTGTTGGGAGGCATAAGAGTTTTAATTGTGTATTTAAGAGGGAGTTGGGTTGGGGTGCCCCACCTTGTTATGAGTATCACTTGTGCTTATCTTGTTGTTTCGTTCATTGTGGGAGGCATAAGAGTTAGGGAGGCATAAGAGTTTTTTCAGATTTGATTGAGTTTTGTAAGTTTTTGAGGTGGATACCCAAACCCTCGGGAGGTACAAGTGTAATCCCCATGTTCCTTTATCTTCTTCGCTTGAGTTTAGAGACATTGTTTTTGGGAAACTTATGTATGTGGAATTGAATGTTTTGTGGTTATCCTTATTTTAAGAATGTTGGTTTGCATGTAAATCTGGAATTCTTGTTTCGTTACCCACAGTTGTCAAATACTCCATATTGTTTCATTGTTGGGGCTCATGGGCCAATGAGGAACAAGGCTCCAGTTCCTCCTTGGATTATTAGTTGGGTGGAGAGTGTTTCCTACTCCCCCATTTCGGTTGTTGTGTTTGATCTTGGCAAGAAGTGGAGATCAAATGAAGAATGATTTCTTGTAGAATTTGGAGAAAAGAATCAAGAACCCTCTTGTAGAGATTTAATCATATTGTGTCCATTGTGTATGGAGTTCTTGTAAACATGCATTTTAAAATTAAATCTCTTAGTTATTTTGTTTATCAACTTTGTGATATTAGCTCTCATTCTGAATGAAAGTACATGGCTCGAAAATTATTTCCTTGCTTGTTGGAAAGAGCGACTATTAGATTGTAAAATTGAACCAACTTCTTTAGAAATATGTGTATTGTTCTGGTGAAATAAGATGCTTGAAATGAGTTTAAAATGTAAATAACCTTGTTTTAAATTTAAGTTGGTCCATTGCCTTCAAAATGTGTCATGTTCATTCTTAATAATATTAGGAAATCCTATTATAAATCATTGTTTGAAATGGTTTTCACTTATATCTTGTAAAAATAAAAAATAAAAAAAATGGTTACTCTTGTTTTATTGTATAAAAGGCATATTGAAGTATTTCAACTATAGGTACTTTTCTTGTATTGTTGAAGGAAAGAGAGAAGTTGCATGTCCTTGGAATAGTGAAAAGGCTTTCCCTTAAAAACTTATTAGATTGTATAAGAAAGTTTCTAGAATCTCCCAAGTTTATAATGATATGAAAAGGTAGGAAATTTCCATTACTTGACTTGTATATTACCTTAGTATTTAACTCAACTTGACTAGTTAGAATAATTAAAAAAAACACAAGCCTATATTTAAGTAGTTATATATACATTCAGAAGTATACTTAATTATATAAATTTAATTCAAAAAATATATATTAAACACATTATAAATATATAATTAATAGTATTAAATAAGATAACGTTAATAGTAATATATATACTTTTATATTAATATTAACAATAATATTTTTCCACCTTATAAATCTTATAAAAATCAAAAGATTGAATGTTGAAATGATGTGCATTGTTTTGTTAAAGTGAAGCCTATTGAAATAAAATCAAATAGGAGTAGATTAAAATGGAAGGGTGGGTGCCGCACTCACCCCAACCCCCATAATTTTTATATGGGGTGGGGTGGGTGCGACAGCCACCCCCCATTTATTTTTAAACATGTCATATAATATGCAGCCGATAATGTTTCATTAATATATGTTTCATTATCTTCTTTTGCAGTCTGTGTAAGGCCCGTGCCACGGCTATGTATATATATATATATATCCACACAAATCCCCTTCTCTATATACATATATACACAAAAGAGAATATATTTTTCTCTATAAAACCCGAAATCTAGAATAACTAAACGGATATATGCCAACACACACACACACACATATATGTCTATAAATACATATACACCCAAACCATTGGAGATATACAATACTTTAGATCTGATTTGTTAAAATTGGGCAAAATGCCCATACCTTAACAAGGAAAATAAAAATGAAGAATATTGTAACAAATGATAAAATACATACAAACCCTTGACGAGGGTATAAATGGAATTTTAAATAAAAGGAAGAGTGTATATCCCTCCACGAGCTTCAGCATCCTTTCATGGCCTCCACTCTCCTTCTCCACCAAATCTGCAAAATGAAAATGAACCAATAAGTCAAAAGAAATGAAAAACGAGCTTTTCATAAGTATGTTTAGGGTTAGTTGGATCCCTAGATCCAAGGGATCAAAATGAATCCATCTAATGGATGATATTCATTCCTACAAAATTTAGGTGAAGGTTAAGTGAGAATACTGAAATTGAAATGCATGGGTCAGACTTGAATGGGGACAATTAAGTGGTGTGGAAATTAAGTGGCTTCATGATAAAAAATCCTATAACCCTTGTATTAATTAAGTCAAAATTATTGCTTAACAAGCAAACAACGATTATTATAGGAATTCAATTTATTTTTGTTTGATCTCTAGGAGGGTTAGTTTATACTTAACTCTAAATAATAAATTTATCAAGGGACATTTGAGTTATGTCATTAAATTAAATAAGAAGGATATTGAGGGGATTGTAAACCCAAAATGGATTTTAAATAATATTAATTAAATTTTAATGAAAATGAATAAAATGTTAACCGAGAATAAACTAGATCTAGTTGGAAGCTACACCCATTGTAACCGATTTAAACAAAAAAAATTATTTCATAAATTTTTTAATTTAAGTTCTGGGTTGTCTTGGATTTCGTGCGGGAATTTTTATGGGCATTACACTTGGTATCAGAGTCATGGGTTCGACACTTGGACCCTTGTGCACATTTGTAAACATAAAAATATAACGTAGTACAACCTACAACTAAATCACACAGCTTTGTATGATATTTTAATATGTAGAAGGGAGACGAGGGGTTCTTACACGTGGACAATGATAAAATAACTCTCGCCTAGTTATGTGTAGGAGGCATCGACTAGACGAGGGGTTCTTCCACGGGGACCTAGACTTTCCACCCACATATTAGGTAGGAGTAGCCATATTTCCTCAGATACTAGACACTACAAGATGGTAATGTTTCTATACGTGGGGGTTATTTAGGAGAATGACCTAGGACACAAGACAAAGAGCCATCAATAGAGGCTTGTGCACCTCCAAAACACAACAATGAGCATAGGCCATAAAAATCCCATGTGGAGTTAGTTAAAGTGGATTCAACTCAGAGGGGACACAGAGATAGGGTATCAAGACATAGAGATAGATCTCTGAGCCCTAAGCCAAGGGATGGGCATGCAGAGAGACCTAGGGGTTGACGATCATCAGTTGCAGATCATATTAGGGATATCCTAAAGCTACACTTGTCTCATTGTTCTGGTGATACAAGAGGTTTTCGGGTAGACGCTTATTTATTGAACTTGAGCAGGTGCTTCAAGATTTACCCATATAATAGATACATAAAGGCTCGTGTTGTGATTCATCTTCTAAGGGATGGATTAGGTGTCTAGTGGAGGAATGAGGAGTATAAGCTCAACGTAGACTCAGAAACAGTCAGTTGGGATCTGTTATCCATATTTTTCCCCCGGGAAAGATATTGGATCGGACACAACCCCGTATAGAGAGAACCTGAGAAAACTCGTTCAGATCTTATAAATTGCTCGCAGAGGGACCCAACAATGGAGTGGTGGGGAATGAGAAAGATTAAAGGACCCTATGCAAAAGAAACGACTCTGTCGAGTCATTTCCATATCTTAAATCCATTTTTCAAGTTAGAAAAGAAGGGGCAGTTCCATAGAGGAACCAGGAACAAGAAGGGGAAAAAATGGTGAAGTTTCCAAGTTCTTCAGGCTTGAGACCATTTAGGAAAGAGTCCAAAATCAACTAAGTATGGAGGAGGCAGCTGAAACAACAACATGTCTCTATGGCACTTCTCAAAAGTTGAATCTAGAAAAGGAAAAGGTTAGCGTTTAAGCTTGAGTCCAAAAGTTCAAAGCGGCCTATCGGGGACAAAATTGGTTTTTTTGCCCCTTAATATTCCAAAGGTGTTAAAGTTGCAAAATGGGCCGCAGCTCCACCGAAAGGAGAAATTCAACATTTGAGCCAAAGTCCAAAAGGTCAAAGCGGGTCGTCGAGGGGGAAACTTGGTTTTTTGCCCCTTGTTATTCCAAAGGTGTAAAATTTACAAAATGGGTCACAGCTCCGCCGAAAGGAAAAAGTCAACGTTTAAGCCCGAGTCCAAAAGGTCAAAGCGGGCCATTGGGGGGAAAGTTGGTTTTTTGCCCCTTGTTATTCCAAAGGTGTAAAAGTTGCAAAGTGGACCACAACTCCGCCCAAAGGAAAAATTTAGCATTTGAGCCCAAGTCCAAAAGTTCAAAGCGGGTCGTCAGAGGAAAAGGTAAAAATATTTCCTTTTTTCAAAAAGGCACATGCATAAAAATTGAAGCGCATCTCCCCAGCGAACCAAATGGTGCCATGTGTCCAAGTGGAGTGTCGGGACCATGGGTTTCTTTTAAGTTTTGCATTTTTTGTGGAAAAGGGGGAAAAGATAAATGACGGGCCTGCAAACCCAATTTTGCCCTAATTTGGCTGCCACGTGTCCCATATTAAATAGGAGACCCTTTTTTCAAAAAATTTTCCGCATCCATTTGTATGGACTCGATACAAACTTCGAAGGGGCATATCTTTCAACTCAGGGCTTGAAATGTTGCAAATTTGACACCGTTGGAAGCATCTCGGCGTTCTCTACGCCATGGAAAGATAAAAAATCATTTTTCATGGAACTAGTAGGTGAAAACGGGGAGAAACCGTCTTCAGGCCTTTAACACAGGATCTTCTTGCCTCAACAACTAGATTGGATTTGATTTTTCCCACCATTTCCTCTTCCTTCAAGGAACCTAACCAAAGATTGATACAGTCAAGACGGATTTGCGGGCACATTTTTTCATAGGCATTAACAGAGGTGGTTTAGCTTCAACCTGATCTTCCCGCTTCTCTCTCTTTCTTCTCTCTGATCGAGCCTATAAATACTGGTTCGAGACTCATTGTAAAGGGTTGGACATTCTTT
Organism: Taxus chinensis; assembly: GCA_019776745.2. Classification (NCBI taxonomy): domain Eukaryota; kingdom Viridiplantae; phylum Streptophyta; class Pinopsida; order Cupressales; family Taxaceae; genus Taxus; species Taxus chinensis. The sequence goes on from CM034152.1 coordinate 189,336,907, forward strand.
GTTTTGCAGGATCCCCTTTCCTTCTAGCGAAGGAATTCATGGGCTTCAGGCCTTCCATTAAAATTGCAATATGTTCCTTTCCTCTTGGATATTTTTTAATGCATTATATCAATCTGTAGAGAAATAAAAACATTTGGGATCTATTCTAGATCCTTTCTATCTCATTTTCTCATGTCTGGTCTTTCATTACAAATATGGTTATCTGTGCTTGATCATTATATGTATTTTGTTTGTTTGTTTCTATCAGCAGAACTAGTGTTCATCATTCCTTTGGTGCATCACCTTGTGGTTTAGTTATTTCTTATTTCTTATATCCTTTTTATCCTTGTCTCCTTGACAAGTTTTAGATTAGGTATAGAAATAGATCCTCTGCATGTCTCGATGTATGCACCTAAATAGAGGAATAGGAAACAACCTTTAATCTAGAGAGCTTTTCCATTTTGTAAGGTCCCACACCTTGGGGAAAGTTCAATTTTATGCAATCACACCAAATGACTTTTCCTTAGAAAATTATATCTATATAACTCATTTGGGGGTGCTTTCATTTCGCACTAACAGTTTTGGCATGCCCGATGGGATAGAGAAGTCTCCATCTTTTTATAGTAACATCAATGTGCACTTTCTATGATTCTAACTTTTAAGAAGTTTTAAAATTGTACTTCTGGAAACTCCAAAAGAAACAAATCCACTAGTTTCAGTAGTCCAAGCAAGTTCATGAGAAGAATAAAAAATGGTCAAGAACCAGAGAGGAGGGATTATTTCTCTATCTAGACTTATCCCCAGATAGAGGGAGGGGAAGAAGAAGAACCCAGAGGTCTCTATCCCCACCAAATAGAGGCTTATCGACACCTCCTCCTGGAAGGCCATTCTTTCAATCAAGAGGGGTAATCAGACTGATCACAATGGCTCAGCCAAATCCTTATGTCAACTTCACTGGCAATAGCCCACTCGCCTTGAATGCACAAAATCCAATCCCAATTGTAGCATTAAAAAGTATCCCATATTTCACTCGAGGAAAACTAGACTTCTCCTGGTGATCATGTCCAAGATATTAAAAATGTCTGTACAATCCATGAAATCCATGAGATGGACATTGCAGTCAAGTTTCTCATCTCTTCACTCAAAGGTATAGGTTCACAATAGTTCAAGAGCCTTGAAGCATGCTCTATCCAAAATTGGAACAAGCTATGCACAACTCTTCACAACTAGTTTGGAGAAAAGGGTGATAATTTGTCTTTATTGGAGCAACTAACAACAATCAAGATAGCCCCGAACAAGAAAATGATGGATTTCAACCTCAAATTTTAGTGGACATGGGACAAGATTCCAACAACAGTAAAGCCCACTAATGAAGGTGCCTTCTTATACTTTCTTAGGGCTTTAAATTCTTATATTTCTTTAATGATTCAGACAATGGGGGGCACAACCTTAACTGCATCCTATAGCCTTTTCATAGGGGCTTAGAATCATTTGATTTAGGCTAGAAAACTCACTCCTAGGCCATGCATGCCTCTATACCCTGAGTTAGGAAACCCATGTACCATCCAAACACTGACATTAGCCCTTGTACCTACAACTAGGAGTCAAAGCTCAGTTGAATCCTCCACCTGATCATCTAACACGTCTAAGGAACTCATGAAAGTCATGAAACAACTTCATAACCTAGGGAATGAATTAGTAACCATCAAAAGGCAGCAAGCTCAGAGTTCTAGGCCAAATCAGCCCCAGGCTTAGTATCAAGCTAGACCACAATACCAACAAAATAGACCACCATCTCAGACCATAAATCAGATCCAAAACCAAGCACAACCTCAAGCTGCTAGACCTTTTAGGTCATATGATCTAAACACAGCTTCAACATCAAGGGAATTGGTTCCAGCATAGAACAACATGGCACAAAAATATGATTGGTGCTTCCCATGAAATCAACCACATAACCAATCAATGTTCTTTAATGGTGCACGAAATCAAGACTTGATGGTGCAAACCCATATGGTGTCACAAGAACCTAGCCAAGAAGGATATAAGCAGTAAGGAGCTCAGCAAGAGGGACCTCCAAGTGAGACTATGCTTGTCAATTAGCAAGCCAAGGATTTTTGTGGGATGAATTAGTTCCCTGCTTAAAGTGTAGCTTCTAATACACGGTACAAAAAGAGAAATATTAGAGAAGGTCAACCACTGAACTCAGGTAACCCTCAACCTTCCATCACTTCACAAGGTTTTGGTGCTCCAAATGTAACTCCCAATGTGCAAAACAATTCCAAGCCACCTTCCAAATCGACTCAAGCACCGGTTGTAACAACCCATGTGCAAGAAAAAATTGTGCCTGGGAAGGGGCAGCAAAAGGATAGCTCATTCAATATCATTGAGAAAATGAATAAGAAAAGTGTGAACATTTCACTATGGGAGTCGCTGGCCATTCCAAGGCAGAGGGATCTATTACAAACTGCTATACAAAATTAGTCAAGCTCAAATCACACCCCTAACCTAGCAAGAGAAAAGTGCTTACCAATACAACTCAACATAGGGAAAACCATCGAGAACAACAAGGTAAGAATATTAAGCCCCTCCATTTTATGATTCATTAATCATTCGAGATAAATTGGTGCACAAATGCATGATTGATTTGGGGGCAAGTAGTTCTATGATGCCCAAATAAATAGCTGATCCGTTGGGCTTCTAGTATGAAGTCATCTCTAGCAGAGGTAGTGCAATTAGATGGGACAACAATGACAACTATTGGAATCATCAAGGATCTTAAACTCACTTTGTATGCCTGCCCCAATGTGATTGTTTTGTAGAATGTATCAATCATAGATTTTCCACCTCATTTTGCTTTGTGTTTGTCCAGGGACTTCACTTCCAAGATTAGAGGCTATTTGTCTGCTGACTAGTCACATATGCTCTTAGAACAAGGTATGGGGAAAAGGCCACAATCAGATCTAAGCCCATTGTTGATTATCATATTAAATCTTATGTGCCTATCCCAATCAATGCCAACTACTCAACTTTCTATCAAAAAGACCTCCTAAGAACTTGTGAAGCAGATACCAAGGTGGGATGTATCCCAGAATTAACTCTTGATGAGTGGGCCAACAAAAGAATTTTTTTTTACCCCTATAAGGAGATGGAAGAATTTGAGCTAGGTGTCTATTTTCTACATGGAGAGAATCATCCTCTTCCTTACCTAATTAAGCTAGAATATAAAGATGACAATGAGGTATGGCAATTATTCTTTGATGGCTCAAGGAGTAGACAAGGAGCTGGAGGAGGAGCTATGATTGTGTCCCCCAAAGGTATGAAATATTATTCAACCTTAGATTTTAGTTTTCCTGCTCAAATAACACTGCTAAATATGAGGCTTTGGTCCATGGCCTTCATTGGGAAAGGAAGCTAGGAATCAAGAACTTGCAAGTGTTTGGTGATAGTGAACTAGTTACCAATCAAGTCAGAGGACTTAATGCTATCAAGAATGACCTGCTCAAGAACTACAAGAGTAGGGTATGGGATCTCATGGGGGATTTCGAGGCCTTCAGCATTGTGTCCATACCCAGGAAGGAGAACGAAGCTGCTGATAGGCTTGTAGCAGTTGGAGCAATGTTTCATGTGCTCGACAACATCAAAAGAGAAAAATAACAACCAAATATCCATATAGTTGAGGGAAGCAGTGCCAGATAATAACACATGTTGGTAGGTTTTTGAGAATGATCAGCAAATCATTAATTTTTTACAAGAAGAAGCTGAATTCTCAGCTAGAAATCAAAGAAGAACAGAGCAGAAATACGATAATCAAATTGTACAGCTGTATACAAACAAGCTCCCCAAAGGCTTAGTGACATTGGAGTCTATTTTCAATCCTAATGATCAGTTTAGAAAAGAGAAGGCTAACATACAGATCAAAGGAGAAGATTCAGAGTCAATCCCAGTTGGAGAAGGCAAAACACTTCAAATTGGAAAAGTGGCCACCAAGCAAGAAAGGTATGAATTCATACAACTTTGCCAAGAATTTCCAATGTATTTTCTTAGAGCTATAAAGATGTAAGAGGCTTCAATCAAAAGCTATCTCAACACACAATTGGACTAGATTCAGCTACTCAGCCCATCAGGAAAAAGTAGAGACTAATCAACCCACACATTGAGCCTCTGATGAAGAAAGAGCTAAACAATCTAGTAGAGGACTGTATCATATTTCCAATCAAACACTCAAGCTGGGTTGCAAACCTGGGGGTATTCAGGAAGAAAAATGGAGAAAATAGGTTGTGTGTAGATTTTTGAGACTTGAACAGAGCCTCCCTCAAAGATCACTACCCACTTCCTTCAATGGAGAAAATTTTGCAAGTAGTGTCTAGATCAGAGAGATTCTCCCTCCTAGATGGCTACTCAAGGTACAAGTAGATCATGGTGAAAGAAGATGATCAGTTCAAAACAACTTTCACCAGAAAATGGGGCACCTATGCCTACAAAAAAATGCCATTTGGATTGTCCAATGCTGGAGCCACTTTTCAAAGGGCAATGGATATGGCATTCAAAGGGCTGATCAATAAAATAGTACTGATCTATATGGATGACATTACAGTGTTTTCCAAAAATGTAGCAAGCCATCTTTTCCACCTAAGGTAGGTGTGTCAAAGATGCAGGAGTTTCAGGGTATCGTATAACCCTAAAAAATTCATATTCTTGGCCCATGAGGGCAAGCTTCTAGGCCATAGTGTATCAAAGTAAGGATTGGAAATCGACCCGGAGAGATTGGAAGTAATAAGAGCATTGTCATTGCCAAGCCACAAGAAATCTCTTCCCAACTTATTGGAAAAAATCAATTTTGTCTGTAAATTTGTACCAAACTTTATTGCCCTTATTAAGCCAATAATGTTGATGTTGAAGAAGAGCTTAGCATTCAAGTGGAAAGCTAAAGGAAAGGCAAGCTTTTGGGCCATCAAAGAAGCTATATCACAAGCCCCAACTCTCGCGAACCCAGATTTCTCTAAAGACTTTGTATTGTATGCCTTTGGTGGCAGTGACACAATTTCTAAAATCTTAGTTCAACAGAACAAAGAAAGTATAGAAAAGCCAATTGCTTTCTTGAGTCAAGGTCTGGAAGACTATGAAGTTAGATACTCCTTCATTGAAAAGCAATTTTTGGCAGTAATCAAAGGATTAAAGAAGTTTAAGCATCTGGTTTCAAATAATAAAATCTAATTATTGGTCTCCCATGTGGTGAGTTAAAGAATTACTTCTCAGCAAGGATTTGAATGAAAATCGTGCAGGGTAAACCACTCATGTCATGGAGTATGACATTGAGATAAAGGTCACTAATCTTGTTCATGGGAAGGGGTTTTGTGAACAACTAGCCTCAGGTCAACAAGACAAAGTAAACGGTGAAAAGGAGGTTGTTTTTGTTCTACAAGATACTCAAGAGGAAGAAAATGATGATGTACCTACTCCTTGTTTGAATCAAGACATCGTGCACTTACTTCAAACAACATGTGTCCTCATGGGATGAGCAAACAAAAATGGAGACATTTCAGACTATAGGCCATCCTATATGTTCTTATTGATGGTGTCTTGTTCAAAAAAGACATCAATGACATTCTGTTGAGATGCATTGGGACAGATCAGGTTGAGAGAGTGTTAGAAGAATTCCATGTTGAAGCAGCTGGAGGCCATTTCGCTCCAAGGGTAACAACACTCAAGATCATGAAGGCGGCTTATTATTGGCCCAGATTTTTTAGTGATTACTATGCGTGGATCAAAAGGTGCAAGAATTGTGCATTCTTCAAAGGAAAAAGAAAAGCTAGCAAGCACTTCCGTTGCACCCAATTTCAGTCGACCAGCCTTTCATGCAGTAGGGATTTGACTTCATTAGAGTCATCAATCCAAATTCAAGCCAAGGACACAAATTGATTCTAACAACAACAAACTATATCACCAAGTGGACTGAGGTTGTGGCACTCAAGGAAGCTAATGAGTCTAGTATAATAGATTTATATGAAGGGATAGTGACTAGATTTTGAGTTCGAGCCACCATTATATCAGAAAATGCATTGGCATTCATAGGTTTCAAGATAACAAGATGGGTTGTCAAGAATGGGACTTACTTGATCACTTCATCTTACTATTACCCTTAAGGTAATGGCCAAGCTGAGTCCACAAACAAGGAACCTGATAAAGATCATCAAAAGAAACCTTGATGAAACTCAGAGATCCTGGCACACAAAGCTCAAATTAGCTTTATGGGATGATAGGATAACAGCCAAGAGATATATATGAAGATCTCCATTCATTTCTCATGTCTATGGGAAAGTGGTAGCGTTTCCTATATCACTTGAGTTGCCAGCATCAGAACTTTTGAAACAACTAGAGATGTCTGAATTTGAACCGATGGAGGACTAACTCTGCAGAACTAATAGAATTGAAAGAAACTAGAGAGCATGCACTCCAAGCAATAGAGAAATATTAGGACATAATCAAGAGATTCTTTGATAAGAAGGAAAGATCCAAGACATTCTTGGAAGGAGACCTAGTCTTGAAATGGGATGCAAATTGAGCAAAGCTAAAAAAGCATTCCAAGTTTGATGCCATTTGGAGTGGCCCTTACATGGTCACAAAATGTAAAAGTAACAATGCTTTCCAATTGTCTACATTATAGGGTGAAGATTTATAGATTCCAGTGAATGGAATTTATCTTAAGCACTACTATTAAAAGGGAAGCTCTCACCCTATACATATTATTTTAGTTTCCTTTTCCTCTAAGTGCTTGCGCACATTGTCTTCTTGTAGTTTAGGTTACTTTTCTCCTAAGTGCTTTGCAGGCTCTACATGTCTTATTTGAAGGATGTATGATTTCAATTTTTGTATATAGTTGTGGTGCTATTTTGTTACTCTTATGCAGTCCATTCAGAGAGACAGATGAAGCCCAGGTCAAAATTATTTTCTACTCTCAGAAAATTTCGTTTCGAGATTTCTTATGAACATTGAGAATGCAAACATCCGGGCTCATGAATGAGAGGTAGAATCAGTATCAGACTATCGTTCTCGACTCCATGCCAAATGGATATCACAAGGAAATTGGTCTTTTCATCTAGCAGGAAGATACCCCTATGAGTGATCAAACTGTTATCCATATTTTTCCCTCGGGAAATATATTGGATCAGCCATGACCCCGCATAGAGAGAACCTGCGAAAACTCATTCAGATCTTGTAAATTAGTCACAGCAGGGACCCAACAATAGAATGGCGAGGAATGAGAAAGATTAAAGGACCCTACGCAAAATAAACGACTCTGTCGAGCCATTTCCATATCTTAAATCCATTTTTCAAGTTGCAGAGGGACCCAATAATGGAAAACCAGGGTCAGAAAAGAAGGGGAAGTGCTGCAGAGGAACCAAGAAAAAGAAGGGGAAAAAATGGTGAAGTTTCAAAGTGTTTCAGGCTCGAGATCGTTCAAGAAAGAGTCTAAAATTGACTAAGTATGGAGGAGGTATTGGAAAGAACCACGTGTCTATACGACGCTTCTCCAAAGTTGAATCAAAGAAAAGGAAAAAGTTGGCATTTGAGCATGAGTCCAAAAGGTCAAAGTGGGCCATCAGGGGAAAAGTTGGTTTTTTGCCCCTTGTTATTCCAAAGGTATATAATTTGTAAAATGGGTCGCAGTTGCACGCAAAGGAAAAGGTCAGTGTTTAAGCCCGAGTCCAAAAGGTCATATCGGGTCGTCAGAGGGAAAGTTGGTTTTTTTCCCCTTGTTATTCCAATGATGTAAAATTTGCAAAATGGGTTGTAACTCCGCTCAAAGGGAAAACTCAGCATTTAAGCCCAAATCCAAAAGATCAAATCGGGCCATCGAAGGAAAAGGTAAAAAAAAAATCCTTTTGTCAAAAAGGCATAGAGATAAAAATTGAAGCACATTTCTGCAGCCAACCAAAGGGTGCCACATGTCCAAGCTGAGCATCGGGGCCGTGTAATTTTTTTTGAGTTTTTCATTTTTGTGAAAAAGGGGGAAATGATAAATCACGGAGCCCGTAAAATTGATTTTCCCTTAATCTAGTTGCCACATGTCCCATACTAAAAAGGAGACCCTTTTTTTCAAATTGTTTTCTCACCCATTTTTCCGAGACCCAATACAAACTTTGAAGGGGCATATCTTTCGACTCAAGAGCTCAAAATATTGAAATTCTAACACTGTTGGAAGTGTCTCGGTTTCCTCTACCCCATGGAAAGATAAAAAATAATTGTTCATTCCTTGCTAGCTGAAAAATGGATAAAACGTTTTCAGACCTTTAATGTAGGATCTTCTTGCCTTGACAACTAGATCGGATTCGATCTGTTCCACCATTTCCTCTTCCTTCAACGCACTGAACCAAATATTGATACAGTCAAGACGGATTTGGGGGCAAATTTTTGTTAGAGGTATTAATAACATTGGTTGAGCTTCAACCTTCTTTTCCCTCTTCTCTCTATTTCTTCTCTCTAAATCAAGCCTATAAATATTAGGTCAGGACTCATTATAAAGGGTTGGATATTCTTTGTTTTGCAAGCTCCCTTTTCCTTCTAGCAAAGGAATTCATGGAGTTCATGCCTTCCATTAAAATTGAAATATGTTCCTTTCCTCGTGGATGTTTTTTAATGCATTATATCAATCCACAGAGAAATAAAACATGTTTGTAATTGATTTTAGATCCTTTATGTCTCGTTTTCTCGCATCTGGTATTTCATTACAAATATGGTTCCATGTGCTTGATCATTATATGTATTTTGTTGGTTTGTGTCTATTAATAGAACTAGAGTTCATCATTCCTTTAGTGCATCACCTTGTGGTTTATTTATTTCTTATTTCTTATATCCCTTTTATCCCTATCTCCTTGGAAATTTTTTAGATTAGGTATAGAAATAGATCCTCTGCAAGTTCTGATGTATGCACCTAAATAGAGGAATAGGAGCCAACCTTTAATTTAGAGAGATTTTCCATTCTGCAAGGTCCCACACCTTGAGGAAAGGTCAATGCTATGCAATCACACAAAATGACTCTTCCTTAGAAAATAAATATTTATAGAAGTCATTTGGGGGTGTTTGTTATTTCACACTAATAGGATCTCTTTGAGGAGTTGTTTCAGAGAAGATACTTATCCAAGAGGTTTATTAAGAAAAGGATAGATGAGTTCCACGACCTACGTCATACATACATGATAGTAGCGGAGTATGAGATCTGATAAATGGACTTGCTTCAGTATGTCGACTACATGCAGGATGACCAAGTCAGGATTCATAGGTTTATCAGGAGCCTAAACTTGGATTTGGGAGGTGTTGTATGGATTCATTTTCCACAGACCTTAGCCGAGTTCGTTGAGAAGGCTTATGTTACAGAGGAGACCATGGGGAAGATGCAGAAAGGTAGAGATAAAATGCAGAGCCAGATCCAGCAGATGCCAGATAGCAGGTGAAGGGGTATTGCTGCTCCTCCTCATGCCAGACATGATTCTATACAGTTTTCATTCAAGCTACCTCAGTATCCACCTTAGTAGTAGCAGAAAATAGAATCATCCACCATTCAGACCTCCATAAATATTTGAAACTCAAGAGGAGATGGGGTATGGGTCCTCCCCCTAGGGTTCCCATAAGGACACACAGAGAACCTAGGAATTACTAAGCAAGAGCTCGTCAGTAGCAACCACATTAGTCCATAGCATGATCATCATGATCCATAGCTTCATAACACTAGAGTACCTGTTGGGGCCACATCTCATTGGAGGGGATCAGGTAGTTATTATGGATGTGGTGTTATTTGACATCATTAGAGAGAGTGCCCACAAAACCCTAATAAAAAGGGTAAGGCACAGATTTTTAAGCCTATAGTTTGTGACATGGGACGTAGCCATCAAATATATACAGTGTTCGATAACCACTAGGAAAAACATCATAACATGGTGATTGAGACTGCAGGTAGCATTGGTGGTATTCCTACCTCTATTCTATTTGGTTTTGGCTCATTTTATTATTTAATTTCACCATATTTAGTAGAGAATTGCAGGCTGGTGATAGTTAGGTAGGGCCTTAGTTAGATGGCTTTTGGAGCAAATATCTCAGTAAAATCCTTAGTCAAGGAGTGTGTAGTTGACCTAGGACCCTTTACCACTACTTTGGATCTTCATATCCTCCATTTGGGTTCATATGGAGTTATCTTGGGCATTGATTTGTTTTTTGCACACAAAGAAAAATTTGATTTTCACAACAAGGTTATATGTTGTGCAGTTGATTTGGGAGTTGAGTTGGTGATAGCTAGAGTTAAGATACACATCTCTATTTACACTATTTTTGCTATGCAAGTTAAGCAGTGTGTGTGAAATGGGTGTCATTTTTATATTATTATAGTTAGTGATAGGTCAAAGGATGGGGCTAGAGTACTTTCACTTGGTGATCATCCCATTTTTCAGGAGTTTTCTGATGTTTGTCCTAGTGAGCTACCATAGTTTCCTCCCCCATGTGAGATAGAATTCCACATTGATTTGGTTTTGGGAGCAAAACATATATCACGCGCTCCAAATAGGATGACTAACTCTGATCTATGTGATCTCAAGTTGAAGCTAGAGGTCCTTCTAGATAAAGGCATAATCCTTCCTAGTGTATCCCCTTGGGGTGCACGAGTGATTTTTTTTTAAGAAGGACGGATCCTCGCAGTTGTGTGTGGACTATAGGGAGCTGAAAAAAGTAACGAGCAAGAATCGTTACCCCCTTCCTCACATCAATGATTTTTTTAAATAGATGAAGGGGTCCACAGTGTTTTCTAAGATTGATCTTAATTCTAGTTACCATCAACTGAGGATTGTAGAGGTAGATTCCCACAAGAGAGCCTTTCATATGAGACATGACCACTACGAGTTCACATTTGTGCCTTTCAGTGTGAAAAATTCCCCTTGTAGTGTTCATGAGTTTGATGAATGGGATGTTTAGGAATTTTATAGACCACTTCGTAATTGTGTTCCTTGATTAAATTTTGATCTAATCATGTACGCGTGAGGAGAATGAAGAGAACCTTCGTCAGGTTCTAGAGTGTCTTTAGGAGAAACAACTTTACGGGAACCCAGAGAAGTGTGCATCCTCTAGTCATAGGTGCATTATTTGGGCCAAATTATTTCTGGGGAAGGTATAATAGTTGATCCTTCCAAGATTAGATCTATTATGGATTGGCTAACACCCACTAGTGTGACCAAGGTGCGCAATTTCATGGGATTGGTAGGTTACTATAGGAGATTTGTGTAGGACTTATCTCATATTGTGCATCCCATCACTTATCGTGAGCGAAAAGGGAAGAATCTATAGAATATATCTCTAATAGCTATGGCCAAGGTTTTTATAACCTCTTCCAAATCCAGAGATTTGTTTGACTGAGGATTTTCATGATTGATCAATTTGATACCTTCCCTATTAGGAGGCTTACAAACTATCTTGATGTTATTCTCTATTTGCAGAGCAATGGTAAAGGTTTGTCTCAACGTTCCAGGGTTTTTATCCCTCAAATAATAATCAAATTTTTTTTCTAATGCATCAGAATACTTGATCAAACAAGACTCATCACATGGCCTTAAGATTATAGGTAGCCTTTACAATGTCTTATTGAACCTAGTATTTAAATCATGAACAGATTCATTTGGATTCTTTTTTATATTTTCAAACTCAGAAAAAAGAAATTTGGGGTCTAATTTATCCCCATATTACAATCTAAAGGAATTTTTCATCTCAATCCATGAATCTATCAAATTATCTGGTAAATACTTGTACTATTCACATGCATCATCCTCAAGAGTCTGAATAAACAATTTTATATACACGTCCTCAAACTCAATTTCAAAATCTTTCATCATGTTGACAAAAAAATTTAATTGCTGGTCACCAGTGATGGAATTATTCCCTTGAAACTTTAGTAGCATTTCTAACATCTTGCGGCACCATATTTGGATATCTAACCATACCTCTGAAATTTATCGGTCCAAAAGTATTTACAACAAAAGGATGTCTAGGCGGAGGTTGGGCCATATTTCCTTAAGGAGGTGAATTTACAGGAGAAACAAAATGATAAGGGATAAGGGGTCTCTGAGGCATAGAAATATGATTTTTAAAGTAATCGTTCTCTAATGAATCAGTTTCATGGAAAACCCTATCAAATTTGGAGAACACAGGGAAAAACTAAGAGGCCCACTTTTCAAACACAAATGATGGTCCCTTTCTAGTAGGAGAATTAAAATTTACAAAAAGACTACTTGATTAAGAAAAACTTCAAGATGTATGGTAATCCTCAACAAAAAAAATTTCACCTTCCACATTGGATATCTCTTTTCTTTACTCCTGATCACCAACTACTTTCTAGAATCATTTTCCTTCTGAATTTGTTTTTCCTATCTTTGGAAATAATTTCCTAGTAGGATCATTATTGAAGAAAGATATTATTCCCTCAAGATTTGTAAAGATTAATGACAAATTTCACTTCAGACAAGTAAATACACTGGTAATTTTCAAAAATAAAATCAACACGGAGTCGCCACAAAGGATTTTCACCTTAGTTGTGTGAATGCATTATAAATGACTTTTCAGATGTCTATATATACTTAATTCCTACAAATCTTAGCAAATATGACCTTCCTTTACCAATATTTATCATTGACGATATAAATTTAGTACAATAGCCACTAGAAACTAGAAATATTTCATGATGAACTTGTTATCCCGCATAATTCTTACAAATCTCAAGAAAGAATGACATTTAAAAATGTATTTTCACTTAAATCAGGTGAGAAACATTACCAGGGTCAGTTTGTGTATGTATTTGTATAAATATCCCTGAAAATGGTGCCACTTAGGTGTCGGCATCCAAATTGATTCTCCCTTGAAACTTGAGTAGCATCACGGATTTAACAAGATACTTAAAGACAGACAAATCATGGTATGAGTCATTTTTTATCTAGGGAGGGGATTCAGCTAGCTCTTTGTCACTCAAGCATTGGAGAAATGGATAACATCTTCATAAGGGTTTGTTCTACCCTCACTACTATAGGTTGTGCCTTCAACCAGGGTGAGAGGACCCATTCTGTAACCCGTATTGGTGAAGGACATCAAGAGATACTTCTTTGCACAATTTTAAGGGAAAAACCTTGAAAAAATATGATCAATACAGCACAATATAACTCTCACAAATTGTCACACTAGAGAGTGGGATATTTTCTTGACAAGGTTACGGTTACTAAAGACAATAATTGAAATTTGATTGTTTCTACATATTTTGGGAATGGAATTTGTTCGTTTGTGGATACACAATACAAACAAGGGTAATTCATGTGGGACTCAGGCTTTAAGAATTTATTTGGTGGGAAGTTAAACAAGATAAAGTTGATTTCACCAGATCTTCAAGAACCCTTACAAAAATTAGGAAAATCACAGAGAAAATGCTTCTAAATAACAAAAATATTCCTTCAACTAGAAGATGTGTATCAATGGAGGCCCAGAGATGCACGGTTTCACACACTCTTCAAGAATTCAACACAAATGCTCATGTTAAAGACTCAATTAAACATTAGAAATACCTGGTTCATCACACCAAAGATACACTCATAGACTTACAAACAATCTTTGTCAACACAGTGACAGTAAAGTGATTTTAAATTGTTTATTTCATTATAGGATGAAATTTGTTCTCATAATGAAATTGTAAATGCCACAATACTATCATAGGGATAAGATCGTTTTTTATTCAGAGCGATTTTCACATAAGATTGCAACAGGAAATGGAAAAACAATTTGAAAACATTGTAAAATAAAAGTAGACACAATTTTTCACAAGAACAACACAGATTAATTCAAGGTTTATTGGATTCATCAGAAGGAGAAGGTTTCTTAAAAATTCTCAGAGCTTGTCAATGGTTGTACACTTGCAACCATCTTGACATGATCAAATCTAAAAGACAAGAAATTAATAGGTTTCTCAGATGGTCTCTCAAGAAGATGGGCTTACTCAAATTTTCTCAGAAATTGTAAATATCGACCCCCCCTTTTTGCATGACTGATTCATGCCTTTTATAGCACTCAATTTACATCAACACTTTCCCCCCAAGAAAATAATATTCTGAGGAATACTTTGTTTGTTAGGTATTTGTTTCAGAAAGTGACATTTAAAAAATTTACACTCAAAAGCTGCCAAGTGTACAAAAGATAAATATTTTCAGATATTTCCACCAGTTTCTTTAATTGGGGCATTTGGTTGTCACTTCTAGAAAATTACTTGGATCATCCTTTGTGCCTGCAACTTCCTCCTCTTTATCTCTTTCCTCTGCATCTTTCTCTGTTGGATCTGTCATTTTTCTACAGGTTCCTAAGTAATTCTGATTCATAATATTAACCTTCACATTCCTCAGATTCACAAATTTAGCTCCACAATAATTCATATTTGTACTTTACTGATAAAAACATCAAAATATCATCAAATTAACAATTAAAAATGATACATATTCACATATTTTGAAGTATTGGAGCATTAATGGAGGTAAAATCAGATGCATCGCACCATAGTTGTTAACTCTACCTTTCATGAATTTAAATTTTAGTCATTCACGTGGAAAAATCTAAGCCGAAACGGGCCTGGGGGTACTTTTCGGCATTTTTTTGAATTTAAAAGAAAATGCATATTTTTGAAATTTTGGCCGTCCCATCCAATTTTATTATAGGCCCTACACGTGGCTTTCCTGGGTGTTGAAGGGGATGTGACTTACTTTATGACTTTACCTCTTTTTACAAAAAAAAGCTGAAATTTCCAAATTTCCCAGGTGACCTGCCTTCCTATTTTTGATGTAGGCTCAACACGTGGCTTTATCTGGGCATTGGCAGGGCCGTGCTTTACTTTTATAATTTTTTCCTTTTTCATAATAATGTGAAAATTTACAAAAACCTCCAACGACCTGCCTTCCCACTTTGACTTTTCAAATGGCCACGTGTCCTTCTCTGGTCCCCAGCGGAGTTGCACTTCACTTTATAACTTCACTCCTTTTATAAAACTGAGCTAAAAATATTCAAAATGCTCCGTTGATCCACCTCTCCACCATAATTACCCAAAACACAAAAATGGCCCACCTTCCAACAACTGCTCGACTCATGACACGTGTACACCTTTCGTATGAATTTACTTAAGCCACTTAATAAATTCAAACAACCAATAAAGATCATTCAGGCCACGGGACCAATTTGATATTTTTTCAAACATAGAAAAAGTGACAAGTTTATAAAATAGACCCATTCTGTCACATCCAATCAGAGATGAACACATATCCATGAACATTGAGACAAAATTTAATAGGGAAAACACGATCATGGAAGATAAAAATGTAGGGGAAACTTCACCATTTACACCCGAATATGAATTTTTCTTCAAAGACAGAGAAATTGTAAACAACACCAGGCTCAATGCAATCCATGAACATAAAGAAGGATTAAAACCGGCATACAAATGAAGGATAAATTTTTCACACATCCAGATAGGGAAATAGAAAACACTTCAAACCAAGTGGACTGAGAGATTTTTGAACAAACAGGGTGAGATTAGATCAAGCACTAACATTAGCTCCAAATTGGGGATGGGCACTCTCATCAAGTTCCATAAGAACAACATAGTAGACCATGTGCTAAAAATATATTAGGCAACGAAGTTAAGAACCGACCTCAAAAACAAAGAGACAAAAACCAACCCTTTAAGAATGAACAAAGAAACCAACAAAATTGGTCACCAAGGACAAAGACAAACAAAAATAGAAAAATAGAACAAAACCAAATGACTATACACTATAGAATGATGTGTACCTTGATTCTAAGAAATCATTCAAGGAAATGTTTCAAGTGCCTACCATTAATTTGAAAACTAAGCAATTCCCCATCTAGGTATTTTAAGAAAAATGTATGCTCACCAATCTGAATGTCAATAGAATAAGGGCCCATCCATAAACTTTCCATGCTTTCCCTTATCCTCGTGTATGTTATCCCACAATAGCACAAGATCTCCCATGCTGAAAGCTCTTGGAGTTACCTTTTTATCAAACAACTTCTTCAACTTCCCCCCTAAACTTCACATGTCTTTGATGGGATTATCTTTTGTTCATCTTACTCAACAATTTGATTGATATGTGCATCATAGGAACTAAATTCTTGATCCTCTAATTGTTGGATGAATTGATAAGAAGACAATTGCATATGCAGGGGAAGTAGGGCTTGAGTCCCATACACCAACTCAAATGGACTCTTTCCAGTATCTCTTTTAACAGTAATTCTATCAGCCCGAACAACAAACTTCAACTGCTCACCCCACTTTTTTTATTTAATTCCAAGGCTCTTCTGATTATATTTAACATATTTTTATTTCTTGATTTTGCTTGTCCATTGCCTTGGGGATTGTATTTTGAAGCATATGTTAAATTGATCCCATATTCTTGTCACATGGCTAACAATTGTTTAGCCTGAAAGCTCATAGCATTATCAGTAAATATCTTAGCAGGCACTCCAAACATGCAAATTATATGATATAAAATGAAGTCCATGACAATTTGGTGAGTTGCCTTCTTGGTGGGAATTTCCTCCACCCACTTGGTGAAGTAATCAGTGGAAACTAATATCTACTTATGGCCTACACTTAAAGAGTCTTAAATCTCACCAATGAAGTCCATTCGCCACTTCTTAAATGGGACTTCAATTGACACAGGCTGCAAAGGAAGGGAGCCTGAATCTTTCAGTCTTCCTAAAAAGCGTTGACAACTCTCACACTTTCTTATCAAGAAATTTTTATCCTTAAAAAGAGTTGGCTACCAGTAACCAAACCTTAAGATGTTATGGGCTGTGACTCTTCCAGCAGAATTCCCCCCACAAACTCCTCCATGGAAATCAACAATTATTTTTGGGGCTTAATCCGTAGTGATACATCTTAAGATAACTCCCTCAGTGTTCTTCCAAGCTAATCCATAATCAGTGATGACATATTTATGGGAAGTTAACTGAAGTGATCTTTTTGTATTCTTGCTTAAATATTCAGGACATTGCATAAGTTTGAGATAAAAAATAATATCCTTGTACCATTCAGAATTTTTCAATTTTTCAAGGACATCCAGACTTTCTTCTGCAATTTCATTCACCTCAATTGTTTACAGATTTCTCTCTTCCATAAGCTTTGCTAGGCCCAGACCTCTGACCAACTTTGTAGTTTGGATTTCGATATCATATTCTTATAGTTTATTTACCCATCGACATCTTTTACTTGAAATTTCCATTTCTAATAGGATATCCTTTACCATGGTATGGGGAACATAAGATATGAATTTAGAGCTCAAAATAGATGGTTTGAAGATTTTTGTGGCCCTGACGAAGTAAAAATCCTATTTCTCCATGATGGTATATTGAAGTTCTGACCCTTATAATTCTTTACTGAAAAAAGCAATTGGTCTTTCAGCTCCATCATCTTTCTGTAACAACACAGATGCAATGGTATTCTCAGAAGTAAAAGAAAACATTTGGAATGCCTTTTTATAATCAGGGGCTACTAAAACATGGGCATTTTTAAATGCTTATTTTATCCCAGTAAAGGTTTGAATAGATGTTTATTCCCATTTGATACTTTGATCTTTCTTTAACATGTCGGTGATTGGGATAGTTAATTCAACAAAGTTGGAAATAAATCTCCTAATATAATTTATCTGCCCGAAAAATAATTAGATTTCCTATTTGGTTCTTGGAATAGGAATTTTGCTAATGGCCTCCACTCTATCGGGATCAATCATTACCCCTTCTTTTGATACAATATGTCCAAGAAGCTTTTCCTTTTGAACCCCAAAATGACACTTCTTGGGATTTGGTGAAATACCATACTCCCTGCATCTTAACAATATCTTTTCTAAGTGTTGCAGATTGTCACTTATTTTCTAGGAGAAAATTGTCACATCATCCTGATTAACAACAATGAAATCATTTATGTATCCAAAGAAAGATACATCTATTGCTCTTTAGAAAGTGGCTCCAACATTCATCAGACCTAAAGGCATTCTGACATACACATAGGTTCCCCATGGAGTGGTGAAAGAAGTTTTGATTCTCTTTGAATTCTTCACAACCACTTGGTTATACCCAGAGAAACCATCCAAATTAGATAACAACTTAGAACATGTTACCAATTGCAACATGTTGTCCATATTTGGCAAGGGATAATTTTCCTTGATTGATGCCTTGTTTAAATTTCTGAAGTCCACACACAATATTATATCCCCATTGTTATTTCTAACAGGTACTAGGTTTTCTACCCATGAGGAGTACCTTTTAGGCTATATAATTCCTCCATTCCTTAACTTTTTCAACTCTTCTTGCATCTTTAGGGAAAGGAGTGGATTGATTTGTCTTTTTTACTACCTAACTGGCTTGGAATTAGCTTTCAGGGGGATTTCATGATGAAAATGATCTACCCTATAAGCTTTCAGTTCTTAATATGACCATGCTAAACAATCCTAGTACTTTTTTAACAATTAGACATATGACTGTTTTTCTTCCTTTCTCAAATTTATACCTTACCATATTTTCTGAGGCTTATCCTTTTTGCCTAGGTTATGTTCTTCAACATCCCTCAAAGCTAACATGTGTCTATTAATAATGTAGTCAGCATTATCAAAATATGTTTCCAATGCAACCAAACCTCTAGGAATAATATTGGTTTTCAAATGGATAATGTCCTTACCAAACAAAGTCTCTTTTCCATCATTTACACAAACCATTGGTTCCTAGTCCATACTTTGATCATCAAATTCTCCTTTATTTTGGAAAAACCTTTCGACCTACGCATCATCTTCAAACACTTTCCAATGCTTGATATTTTTAGGGACAGACGGATTGGTTAATGCTTCAATATCATATTCATAATAGGGAGATACTGTACAATTTTCAAACCTAGATCCCAATACTACCAATTTATTGTCTATAATATTTTATCTCCTATCATGGTGTGTTCTATTGAAAGAATCAAACATTTCAATGAAATCCCAAACTACATGCTTGTACTGCTTCATTCTCTGATTCTTTTCAGCATACAACTTTCTAACTTGTTTGATTATTAACTCAGAATCTCCTTTAACAATAATGTCCCTAACACCATACTTCCAAGCAATCCTTAAACCCAATAGCAGTGCCTTGTACTCTGAAATATTGTTTGTACACTCAAAATTGAGTTTAAGAAGAAAAGTTAAACTCCTCTTGGCCTCGAGATATCAAGATAACACCAGTGCCATTACCAAAATTAGAACAAGCCCCATCAAACATTAAACTCCAAGGAGAACCATCCTACTCAAGATACTTGCACTCATAAATTTTATGATCCTTACAATCAGCATATCCCACAAAGTTATCAGCATCAACATCTATGGACAATACTTCATAAGAAACATTGTTAGGGTCCTCAATGAGATGTAACATTTTATTCTCACCATATAACTTCACAAGGATTCCCTCAATTGTTATGGTTGCATAAGACATGTCCATTTGCACACTACCACCCATGCTAGCTGCCCATTTTCTAGATAATAACATCCCCCATTTGGCAGGACAATCCACAATAACCACATTCAAGGTTAAGTACTTTCCTATATAAGATGCCAGTTCCACTACTAATCCCTTGACATACCTAATTACTGGCACTTATCTAGAATCCATAGCAGTACATTTCCCATAAGCTACTGTTATTTTGATATTTAACTCATTCATGACCTCAAGAGGCATTACATTACACGAGGCTCCTAAATCAAACATGTAGTTATGTAACAACCTATCTTTAATAATCAAAGTAGTAAAAAATGAATCCATATTGAACTAAGATTCGACCAGAGAAGTTCCCAAATATACCTCAAGTGGTTCCCCCAGTTCCTCCAATACTTGTGGTTTTTCTAATTCTGTAATAGTACGAGGAACCTCTACATTGTTCACATTTCTTCCTTGGGTAATATATTATTCTTTAAATCCCAAATACTCAAATACCCTTTTCTTATGCTTAGAAATTATAAAAAATTCAACAATAGGAATAGTAACCTTGATCTGACTCAAGATTTGGGCTATGTCAAAAGGAACATATTTGGGTAAGGCAGTATTAGGAGGGAGATTCACAACTTCATCTAATAACATGGGAATATTCACAGTCTGGGAATGGGGAGGATTATAAACTGTTCTATTAGGGGTGATAAGGCCTTTGCTAGATGTATCTTTTTTAGGGGTTTCCTTAGGGATACTAGTAAGCATTGGAATATTAGGCTTGGCTTGTGGCCCTCCCCCTTTGACAACCTTACTCCTGACATTATATTCTTTTTCCTGAGCCACTACTGCATTCATGAACAACTACAAGTCTTCTTCAGAAGGGATTCCTCCATCACACTTTTTAATCATCAATGCCCTCAAGTATTCAAAATCATGATTAGGAAAATCAAATGCTTGTACCATATCAATTTAAAAAGCATTAATGGGAGGAAAAGGTAATACCTGCTGGAAACAATTCCATAAGTCTTCAACAGTTCTGGAACTTATTAGATTAGTTGAAGTTTCCCTCTGCTGTGAGTTCGTAGGGCTCTCCATCATGAACAGATCATCATATGTCTCATCATCATCAGCTTCCTCAACTTCCTTATCTACATCACATGGAGAATGTGGTAAGAAATACCTATCACACCACTCAATTACATGGGATTCTTCCATAGTAGCAACCCTGACAGTCAAAGGATCATGAACCAATCTATTATCCTAGGGTTGAGGCTGTCTATTTCATGAACCCATGGGTTCTTTTCCTTGGTCATCCAATCTATGATCACCTCTGGGATGCTTTCCAAATCTCTCATAACCTTGTGGCTTGTGCTAACCCTAGGAGCTCCGTCCTATCCCCTTTTCTACTTTAGCCAGTTTATAGGATATCTCTTTAATAGCTCCGGCCAAGGTTCTTACGACCTCTTCAAGATCCACAACTTTGTTTGACTGAGGCTTTTCAGGATTGATCAATTTGATACCTTTCCTCTCAGGAGGCTTACCAACTTCCTTGATTTTATTCTCTATTTGCAAAGACATGGTAAATGCTTGTCTTAATGTTCTAGGGTTTTTATCCCTCAAATAATAAGCAACTTTTTTTTCGAAGGCATCAGAATACTTGATCAGAAAAGACTCATCACATGGACTTAAGATTATAGGTATCCTTTTCAATGTCTTATTGAACCTAGTATTGAAATCATGTACATATTCATTTGGATTCTTTTTTATATTTTCAAACTCAGACAAATGAAATTTGGGGTCTATTTTATCCCTGTATTGCAATATAAAGGCATTTTTCATCTTTTTCCATGAATCTATCGAATTATATGGTAAAGAATTGTATGGTCAGTCTGTGCATCCTCCTCAAGAGTATGAATAAAAAAAATTATATACACATCCTCAAACTCAATTTCAAAATCTTCAATCATGTTGACAAATAGTTTTAAATGTTGCTCACCAGTGATGGAATTATTCCCTTTAAATTTTGGTAGCCTATTTCTAACATCTTGCAGAACCATATTTGGATATCCAACCATACCTCTGAAATTTATATGTCGAAAATTATTTACAGCAAAAGGAGGTCTTGGCAGAGGTTTGGCCATATTACCTTGAGAAGGTGAATTTACAAGAGAAATAGAATGATAAGGGACAAGGGGCCTCTGAGGCACAGGATAATGATTTTCAAAGTAAGTGTTCTCTAATGACTCAATTTCATGGAAAACCCTATCAACTTTAGAGAACACAAGGAAAAACTGAGAGGCACACTTTTCAAACACAAATGATGGCACCTCTCCAGTAGGAGATTCAAATTTAGAAAAAGACTACCTGATTCAGAAACACTTCAAGATGTATGGTAATCGTCAACAATAGGTTGTTCACCTTCCACATTGGATGTCTCTTTTCTTAACTCCTGATCACAACATACTTTCCAGAATTGTTTTCCTTATAAATTTGATTTTCCTAGCTGTGGAAATAATTTCCTAGTAGGATCCTTATTTAAGAAATATCCTCTTCCCTCCAGCTTGCAAAGATTAATGAAAAATTTCAGTTGAGACAAGTTAAGACACTGTTAATTATCAAAAATCAAATCAACACAGAGTTGCCACCAAGTATTTTCACCTTAGTTGTGCAAATTCACTATAAATGACTTGTCAGATGTCTATCAATACTTAATTCCTACAAAGCTTAGAAAATCCGACCTTCCTTTACAAGTATTTATCATTGACGATATAAATTTAGTACAATAGCCACTAGAAACTAGAAATATTGCATGATGAACTTTTCATCCCGCACAATTATTACAAACCTCAAAAAATAATGATGTTTAACAACATATTTGCACTTAAATTAGGTGTGAAACATTACCAGGGTTAGTTTTTGTATGAATTTATAAAAATATCCATGGCAATGATGCCACTTATGCATCGGTATCAAAATTGATTATCACTTAGAAGCTCCTGAACATCACATATTTAACAAGATACTAAGAGACAGACAAATCATGGTATGAGTTGTTTTGTATCCAAGGAGGGAATTTAACTAGTTCTTTGTCACTCAGGTGTTGGAGACATGGATATCACCTTTATAAGGGTTTGATCTACCCTCACTACTATAGGTTGTGCCTTCAACCAGGGTGAGAGGACCGGTTCTATAAGCTATATTGGTGAAGGACATCAAGAGATCCTTCTTTGCACAATTTTTAGGGAAAATTTTTGAGAAAGTATGATCAATACAACAAAATCTAACTCTCACAAGTTGTCACACTAGAGAGTGGAGATATTTTCTTGACAAGGTTCAGGTTACTAAAGACAATAATTAAACCTGATTGTTTCTGCATATTTTGGGAATGGAATTTGTTCATTTTTGGATACACAATAAAAACAGGGGTAATTAATGTGGGATTTGTGGTTTAATAAGTTTTTTTGTGAGAAGTTAAAGAAGATAAAGTTGATTTAACTAGATCTTCGAGAACCTTTACAAAAATTGAAAAACTCATAGACAAAATGCTTCAGAATAACCAAAATATTCCTTCAACTAGAAAATGTGTATCAATGGAGGCCCAAAGATGCACGATTTCACACACTCTTCAATAATTCAACAAAAAGGCTCGTGTTAAAGACTCAATTAAACATTAGAAATCCCTAGTTCATCACACCTAACAACAGTCATAGACTTACAAATAATCTTTGTCAACAAAGTGAGAGTAAAGTGATTTTAAATTGTTTAGGATGAAATATTTTCTCATAATGAAATTTCAAATGCCACAATACAATCATAAGGATAATATCTTGTGTTATTCAAAGTGATTTTCACGTAATATTGCAAAAGGAAATGGAAAAACTATTTGTAAACATTCTAAAATAAAAGAAAACATAATTTTTCCCAAGATCAACACGGATTAATTCGAGGTTTATTAGATTCATTAGCAGGGGAAGGTTTCTTAAACATTCTTAGAGCTTGTCAATAGATGTACACTTGCAACCATCTTGACATGATCAAATCTAAGAAACAAGAAATTAACAGGTTTCTCAGATGGTCTCTCAGGAAGATGGGCTTTCTCAAAATTTCTCAAAAAATATAACTCTCGACCTCCCCCCTTTTTGCATGACTAATTCATGTATTTTATAGCACTCACTTTACATCAATGCTTTCCCCCCAAGAAAATAATATTCCAAGCAATAATATTTTTGCTATAGATTTGTTTCAGAAAGTGACATTTAAAAAATTTACACTCAAAAGCTGCAAGGTGTACAAAAGATAAATATTACAAGATATTTGCACTGGTTACTTTAACTGGGGCATTTGGTTGTCATTTCTAGAAAATTACTTAGATCATCCTTTGTGCCTGCAACTTCCTCCTCTTTATCTCTTTCCTCTACATCTTTTTGTACTAGATCTGGCATTTTTCTGCAGGTGTCTGAGTAATTCCGATTCAAAATATCAACCTTCACATTCCTCAAATTCACAAATTTAGCTCCACAACAATTCAGATTTGCACTTCACTGATAAAAATGACATGCATTCACATATCTTGAAGTCTTGGAGCATTAATGGTGGAAAAACCAGATGCATCGCGCCATAGCCATTAACTTTGTCTTTCACAAGTTTAAATTTGAGTCGTCCACGTGGAAACGATTTGAGCCGAAATGGGCCTAGGGGCACTTTTTACATTTTATGACTTTTAAATAAAATGTGTATTTTTGACATTTTGGCCTATCCATTCGCTTTTAATATAGGTCGTACATGTGGCTTTCCTGGGATTTGATGGGGTTACGGCTTACTTTATGACTTTACTTCTTTTTACAAAAAAGCCAAAATTTCCAAATTTCCCATGCGACCCGCGTTCCTACTTTTGATGTAGACTCAGCACATGACTTTATCTGGGCATTGGTAGGGCTGCGCTTCACTTTTATACTTTATTCCTTTTTCTTAATAAATCTAAAAGTTACAAAAACCTTTGGTGACCCACCTTCGTGATTTGACTTTTCAAATGGAGATGTGTCCTTCTCTGGTTCCTAGCGGAGTCACGGTTCACTTTATAACTTCACTCCTTTTACAAAATAGAGCTAACAATATTCAAAATGTTCTGTCGATTTTCCTTTCCACCATGATGCCCCAGAACAAAAAAAGGGCCCACCTTCCCACAACTGCTCGAATCATGACACATGTACACCTTTCGAGGCCAAAGTAAGAATTTACTTAAGCCGCTTACTAATTTCGAATAGCCAATCAGGATCCTTCCGGCCACGAGGCCAAATTGATTTGTTGCAAACATAGCAAAAGTGACAAGTTTATAAAATAGAACCGCCGTGCCACATCTAATTAGAGATGAACACATATCCGCAAACGTTGAGACAAAATTTGACAGGTAAAACACGATCGTGGAAGATAAAAATGTAGGGGAAACTTCACCATTTACACCCGGATACAAATTTTTCTATACACACAGAGAAATTGTAAACAATACTAGGCTTAATGCAATCCATGACCATAGAGAGGGATTAATAATGCATACAAATGAAGGAGAAAGTTCTCACGCATCCAGATAGGGAAACAAAAAACACTTCAAACTAAGCGGACTAAGAAATTTTTTAACAAACATGACGAGATTAAATCGAGTACCAACAGGCATTAAATTTTAGTTTTCTATGAGTATGATATGGAGATAAAGCATGTGAAGGGGAAGGATAATGTGGTTGTAGATTCCTTGAGTCATCAGAGAAATTTAGTTATGGCTACATTAGTTGGTACATATTTGCAGAGTAGGATTTTACAGCATCTTCCACATGAAAGCTTCTACCTTGCAGCCAGATCAGATATTGATTCTTAGAGACACCTTGATGGGAATTTTGATGGATTTTCAATAAAGTAAAATTGTTTTCTCAAACACAAAAGTCGGATCTATGTACCTAGAGATGGAGGTTTTAGACAAGATATTTTCATAGAGGCTCATGGTGCACCTTATTTAGCCCATCCAGGGGTGAAGAAGATGCACACAACATTTAGATAACTATAGCATTGGAGAGGTATACGGAGAGATGTAGCTCAATTTTTGTCGCATTTTTTAGAGTGCTAGAAGGTGAAGGTTGAGCATCAGCATCCAGATGGTCTTCTATATCCTCATGCCATACCGAAGTGGACATGGGACACCATTTCCATGGATTTCATTATACGGATACCTACATCGAGATACCGCCATGACGCCATCATGGTAACGGTGGATAGATTGATGAAAGTGGATCATTTTTCTCTAGTAAAAACCACCTAAAACTATAGTGCAGTGACACAAGTATATGTAGATGAGATTGTTAGAATACTCAAGATTTCGTAGAAGATCATTTGCGACCATGATCCCTTGTACAATTCTCAATTTTGGACAACCATGCAGCATGCTCTTGGGACAAAGATCAAATTTAGTACAACCTATCACCCTAAGACAAATGGAAAGACAGAGCAAGTGAATAAGATCTCGGAGGACATGCTAAGGATGTATGTCATGTATCATCAGTCTAGGTGGGAGGAGTACTTGTATTTATTAGATTTTTCCTATAATAACAGTTTTCAGAGTTCTATTATCATGGGTCCTTTTCAAGAATTGTGTGGTAGGGAGTGCAAGACACCACTAAGTTGGGACATATTAGAGGACAAGGTTTCTCTTGGGCCGGATTTCTTATAGGACATGGAGAAATAGGTTGTCATGATTAGATAGAAATTATAGGAGGCTTAAGATAGACAAAAGAAATATGCAGATCAGTGGAGGACAGATCATAGTTTTGAGGTGGGAATGAAGGTGTTTCTTCATGTCAAGCCTCATAATATCCCTATCCGTTACGGAAAATTGTCTAAGCTCACTCCTATATTTTTGGGTCCCTTTGATATCTTTGAGTGTATCAGTCCTTTGGCCTATCGTCTAGCATTTCCACCTAGATTTTCTCACATCCACAATGTATTTCATGTTTCTATACTTAGGAGGTACATTTTAGATCCTTCTCATGTATTAGATTAGACCTCATTGCAAGTGCAGGATCAGGGGCAGGTGATAGTTAAGCCCATTCGTATTTTAGAGCACATGACCCTAGGCCTTTGAGGTAGAGATATTAATCATGTTCACTTATAGTGGGATTGATATGATAAGACAACAACTACGTGGGATGACGCTACACATTTGAGAGCACAATTCCCACATTTGTTCTAGTGACTTCCAGGAGGAAGTCAAGTCTAAAGGAAGGGGGATGTAGTGCTCATTCCTCTTCAAGATTGATATTATTATGATTTTTCTTAGTAGGGATTAGAGTTATAGACATTGCTATAACATTTTAGACATTGACAGATAGACGTTGTTATATTTGATTAGTTATTTGATAGACAGTATGGATGTTCAGACATATGACATGATTTAGAGGATGAATTATATGCATGTTTTGACATATCAAAATTTTATGATCTTGAGCTTCTACTATACTAACACATTTGATTTGGTATATATATCTTGCTAGATGATTTAGTTGATTTTGTTATCTTATGGCTACTTGATAAATTTATAAAATTGAAATAATTGAAATCATGAACAATTGGTGATTTACTTGTTTAGGGATGGTTTAGTTGTGATAATTGATGATATGTATATGCATTTGTTTTACTATTTTTATGTCATTAATATGGCCATGAGGACAAAAAGGTATTATCTTGACTTTTGCAGGAATTCACAACACATTAATCAAAAGGGGTATATGAGACCAACAGTGAAGGAATTTTGGGTATTGGCAACAGGTCACCTGGGAAACTAGTGTATGTGTTTGATGTTTTCTTGATAGTTTTTTGGAGGTCCCCATTGGGTAAGTTTCTAGTTTTTCATTTCTTATTTTAATTATTTGTAAGTAATTGTATTTTTGTAAGTATGTGGAGTCACTTTGATTATGATTGTTAAGTACTCCTTTTTAGGATAATTGAAATTGTTTAGTTAGTTCTAAATTGAATGTGACAAAGGGGGGGAATAAATGTGAGTAGGTAGTCTTGGTTTGCATTGGATTTGAAATAATTTAATTTATTTTGAGTAGTGTGTACTCAATATTAAGAGTTAATTTAGGATTTTGACTTTCTAGACCATTTTGGAGAGTTGTGGGACAAGTTAAGCTTGTCCCACACCTTTTTAAGTCACCCACCAAGTAGTCCTATGATGTGGTGGGTTTATTTTAGGACTTTTTGTGTGTTTTAATTGAGAAAAATAGAAATTAATTCCACTCTTCTTACAAGGGTATTTAATTTTGTCCTTTAGGGGTGTAGGATTTGGTTTGAGTGTGTAATAGGGTTGTCATTTCCTCAATCACCATTTTATTATAATTTAAGGTTTGGGTTTGACTTTGGTGATCTGGGTTGGAGGAGAAATGATGTGGCATCCTACATGGATCCACATCATCTCTCTCTCCCTCTTTTCTTTTTATTCCAGTTCGTGTGAGGATTTGGGGGTTACTGGTTTTCTTTTTGAGTCCCTTGCTTTTGCAGGTGCTTGCTTTTGGGAGTGTTTGTTGGAGTTGGAGATAGTTTGGGATTTCTTGGTCTTGGAAAGTTTGGAAATTTCTTGTGGAGTGGAATTCTTACAATGGAAAGGTAGTATCTTTACCCTTGGTTATTTTAATAATGTTTTATTTGCTTATGGTTGTGAATGAATTTTGTATTACATGTGTGTTGTTGGGTAGTAACATTTCCTTAGGTTATGTATGAGAAAGTGAAATGGGGATAAATTTTATTGGGATGCATAATAGTTTTTATTGTGTATTTAGGAGGGAGTTGGGTTGGGGTGCCCCACCTTGTGATGCGTATCACTCGTGATTATCTTGTTGTTTTGGTCATTGTGGGAGGCATAAGAGTGAGGAAGGCATATGAGTTATTTTTCTTGTAGGGACGCATATGATTTTTTGGGGATTTGATCTATTTTTGGAGAATTTTGAGGAGGACACCCAAACCGTTGAGAGGAACAAGTTAAATCCCCATGTTCCTTTCTCTTATTCGCTTGAGTTTAGAGCCATTGTTTTTGGGAAACTTATGTGTGTGTAAGTTAATGTTTTGTGGTTATTATTATTGTAAGAATGTTATTTTGCAGGTAAATATGGAAGCCTTGTTTTGTTTCCCATGGTTTTCAAATATTCCATATTGTTTCATTATTGGGGCTCAGGGGTCAATGAGGAACAAGGCTTCACTTCCTCATTGGATTATTAGTTATGTGGAGAGTGTTGCATACTTCCCCATTTTTGTTGTTTTGTTTGATATTGGGAAGTAGTGGAGCTCAAATGAAGAATGATTTCTTATAGCATTTGGAGAAAATAATCAAGAACCCTCTTGTAAATATTTTAGCATGTTGTCTCCATTGTGTATGGAGTGCTTGTAAAATTGCATTTTAAAAGTAAATCTCTTAGTTATTTTGTTTATAAAATTTGTGATGGTAGCTCTCATTGTACATGAAAGTAGAGCACTTGAAAATTATTTCCTTGTTTGTTGGAAAGAGATACTATTAGATTGTAAAAGTGAACCAACTTCTTTGGAATGATGTGTATTGTTTTGGTGAATTAAGATGCTTGAAATGTAAATAACCTTTTTTCAATTTAAGTTGCTCCATTGCCTTCAAAATGTGTCATGTTCATTTTTAAGAATATTGGGAAATATTGTTCTAGATCATTGTTTGAAATGGTTGTCACTTATATCTTGCAAAAAAAAAAAAAGAGTTACTCTTGTTTTATTGTATGAAAGGCATATTGAAGTATTTCAACTATAGTTGTTTTTCTTGTACTGTTGCAGGAAAGAGAGAAGTTGTAGGTCCTTGGAATAGTGAAAATCCTTTCCCTTACAATTTTATTAGATTGAATAAGAAAGTTGCTAGAATCTCCCAAATTTATCTTTATATGAAAAGATAGGAAATTTTAATTACTTGACTTGTATATTACCTTACTATTTAACTCAACTTGACTAGTTGGAATATTAAAAAAAACACAAACATATATTGAAGTAGTTATATATATTCATAAGTACACTTAATTATATTAATTTAATTCATAAATCTTTATATTAAATACATTATAAATATATAAAATTAGTAATATTAAATATGATAAAGTTAATAGTAATATATATATATATAGACACACACACGTATACTTTTATATTAATATTAACAATAATATTTTTCCACCTTATAAATGTTATTAAAAAAAAGATTAAACATTAAAATGATCCGTAATGTTTTTTAAAAGTGAACCCATTGAAATAAAATAAAAAAGGAGTAAATTAAAAGGGAAGAGGTGGGTGTCGCACCCACCTCAACCCCCATATTTTTTATAAGGCATGGGGTAGGTGAGTAACCCACCCCCCATTTATTTGTAAACGAGGACACGTGGCAAGCCCACGCTCATTCAGGGTCTCCTCTTTGGGCACCATTTGAAATTACGCCATGGAGACACGTCAAGGATTCCGCTGGGTCTTCCCATACTTAGTATTTTTCAAAGGGTTTTGGGAGGTCTGGGACACATGGAGGACCCGTGCATGTTTGGTGGTCGGCCCTTGAGTTTCATTTCAAAGAAGCACCAGGAGGACACGTGGAGGCCTTCGCCCACTTTAAATTTTTCTTAGACTTTTCAACAGCCAAAGGAGACTGCCTCAGAGCATGACACATGGCACCTTCCACTGACCTTCAAGCCTTTAGAAAAAAATTTCCTAGGCCAAGACACGTGGCGAGCTCACACTCTTTCAATGTATCAAATTTTTGGGACTATCTCAAGGTGTGCCATGGTGACATGTGGCAGTTTGAAAAGTCAAAGGGGCGGGGAGGCAGACCATCGGGTGCAATGTGGATTTTTTGCCCCTTGACATGCAAATGACTAAAAACATCAAAATGGCCCGCATGCCTGATAAAGGAAAGGTCAGAGCTTGCTTCGGTCAACGGCGGAGGTGCGGACTCTCAGGGAAAATTTGGAAAAATTTCCTTTTGGGAATTAAAATATCAAAATGGCCAATGAACCTAGTAGGAAATAGTCAATATTTTTCCCCGGTCAATGGCGGAAGGGCGGAGCTGTGGGGAAAACTTGGAAAAAAATTCTTTTTCCAAAAAGGGAGTAAAATGGTAGAATTTGGTCGCGGTTCCGCTGGGGCCCACCTTAGGACACGTGTTAGGATAATTTCCCAAGGGAGGAGGTGTGGAGCAACATGGATTTTTTTTTCATTTTTCCAAAAGGTTGTAAAGAGTCAAAGGAAGCCTCCGGGCTTATTTAAAGTTGAATCTTCCACGTGGACGACCAAAATTCAAAGTAAAGATCAATGGCAGCTGAGATTCTGAATCGGATTTTGCCCCCATTTTATTGAAACATGCCTGGAAGTGTGAGTCTTCATGATTTCTTGGTATTTCCTACACGCCAAGCAGAGAGGGGAGTTAATGTTGATATCTGAGTTTGGTGGGAAGATCTAGAAGAAATCTTTCTCCATTAAAATGGTCTGACTATCGTGCTTGATCGGATTTTCCATTTTTCTTCTCCCAAACATGCAAGGAGCTAGATTTGACAGATTAGGGGTGAAAGTGGTTGGTAAATTGAAGAAAGAGTGATCTACTAGAGGAAGGAGTTGAATGCGGGAGTTATTCTATGAGATCTTCCCCCTCGAGAACCTAGAGACTTTTCTGTAGATCTGATTCTGAGAATCATGATCGAAATCATGGCGAGCACTGGTGCATTAAACGTTTTTGTCTTTTGGGGAGAATGGGCTCTGTTGTGAATGTTATAAATGGCACAAATGTTTTGTGCAAATGGTTAGAGGTTCGAGTGTTAGGGGTCGAGACTGAATTTTCTAATAGAAAAAGATTGACAGAGCCCATCATTTTGAGAAGCCATTTGAGAATCTTGTATATCTCTTTTTTATTAAATTTGATCATGTCAAGGTGGTTGCAAGTGTACAACCATTGAAAAGCTCTGAGACTGTTCCAGAAAGTTTCCCCTAATGATAGATTTAATCAAATTCGAGTTATTCTGTGTTGTCTTGAGAAAAATGTGTTTTATTTATTTTTGAATATATGTAAGTATTTTTTCTTTTTTCTGTTACAATCTTGTATTAAATCTGATTCAATCACACAAGCCTCAATCCTTGTGATAGTTTAGTGGCATCTGTAATTTCATTTCTTAGAAGATCTTTCATCTGGGATTGGAATAAACGATTTAAAATAACTTTTCTTTCATCTATTGACAGAGATTGTCTATAAGCCTCTGGGTGTACCTTTGGCGTGATTTGACTCAGATTGCTTTGTTGTATTTTCTAACTTGAGCCTTCATGATAGAATCTCAAAGATTGTGTGAAAGAGTGCTAATTTGGGCCTCCATTGAAGCACATATTCTAGTTAAAGAAACATTTTAGCTATTCTCTGGCATTCTGTTGGTTTAACCTTCCATTTTCTAAGATTTCTCAAGGATCATATGAATCAAGTTCATCCTTCCCCACCTCCCACCAAAATTCATTCAAAAACAACCAATCCTACCTGCACTACCACTGTTTTTCTTGTGTGCATACAAATGCATAATCTCTGTTACAAAAACATGCAAAAACAATCAGGGTCTCCAATGTCTTTATTAACCTTTGCCTTGTTGTGAACATATTTCCATGATTTGGAAGTGACAGTTCGTGAGAGTCAGATCTGGTGTGTTGATCATATTTTCCCAAGGTCTTCTCTATAAAATTTATGCAAAAGAAGGATTTATCATTGTTCTTCAATAAACAGAGGTTACAAAATCAGTTCTCTTACCTTGGTTGAAAGGCACAACCTAAAATAGTTAGGATCATATCACATCCTTTTAAGGTGTTACCCACTCCTTTCAAAACCTGAGTGCCAACAAGTCAAATAGATTGCTTCCCCGGCTACAAAACGACATACATGATTATCTATCTGCCTTTGAGTGTCCTGTCAAATCCATGATGTTCCTCAACCTTTGAAGGAGGTTAACTTTGGGTACCAACAAGTAGGATTGCCTAAAATGTATCTTCGTTTATAGGTTTTCCTCCTTTGCAATGGTCTTGTACACATTTCTATAACATGTGCTATATTTGCCTATATTCATTGTTAATACGTATTGCTATGGTGTTGAATTTTTTTTCGTGATTAGAGTGCCTGCATGGGGATTGGGAGGAATTTTTATATTAGAGGCACGCATTTATTTTATATTTTCCAAATGGTGTTCAATTTTGTTTCCTTTTTTCAAAAGATGGTATATGAGAACAACGAAGAAAAACTTAGAAACATGTAAATGGTAAAATGGTAAATAAAGTACCAAAAACGAGTAAAAACATTTAAAGCATATCCAAAAGGGGAAAGATGTGAAGAATTATTTTTATTTGAAAGGGATTCTTAGAGGGATTCCATTACCTCTCTTCTTTAAACTTAAAATTATTATATTTTATAAATCCTAATATTGTTTGTATGCTATATTGTTCATGGTGTCTACATAAGTGTTTTTATCTCTACATACCAAGTTGATGGAACAACGTATGGAAATTCATCTAAGCAGGAAACAACTAAAATGGACACTCCTAACTTTTTTATCTAGTTAATATAGTTATTTTAATTCAATAATGTGTCAATTTGTTAAATGTCCATATCCACGTATGCTTATGTAATGTCTGAGGAAATTTACTTTCCATAAAAAGGATAACAGAAAATGTTAGCAGTACAGCAAAAAAAAATAGAATTCAATCAATTTCTTCAAAATTACACTTGTAGCAATCATTTCTTCCAGTCATCAAAATATTGTTGTTTTCCAATTAATTTCCTAAGGAATATAGCTAAAACTCTTTGAATTTTCAATTACTATCCCAAATATATTTCTTTGGTTAAAAACATGAAAATAAACGAATTCCAACAATACTTATCAAAATATCTTGGAATATATGTTTAAATATTTTGGTTAACTAAATTCTCTAATGTGCACTTTCCGGAACATACCTGGTGCATACGGCACAAATATTAAGATTGACACATTTAGAAAAAAATTATATGCTTGTGTAAGAACAATTTTTTCTTATGTGTGAAACAACATAAGAGTACCACTGAAGAAAACAAAAACATTATCAACGTTAAAATTTATCTCTTCTACATCACTTATATTATTCACATACCTAGTACTTATAGATAACATAGAAGTTAAAAATTTCCATAATAGGGTTCTATGTTTACACATAATGCTATTGACATACAGTGGGTAATAATAGAGAAAGATACAAGTAAAATTAGTTGGTGCTGCAAAGTTGCGCTACTGAGTTGAACCACCGCAAGATCAATATTTGTAATTCTTAACATTAAGAGTTTCAGTAGCAAGTCCAATAAGAAATGCCTTATGCCCATATCTTAAGGGTACTCTATGGCTTGATATTGTTAAGTTTATATTCAAGTTTTTGGTGGCTTCTCCTTCACTTTGCCCACCGGAGAGGAAAACAATGCCAGGAACTGCAATTGGAATAGTTCTCTATAATTCCTTTATAGTGTACTCTGCTATTACCTCTTGAGTGACCTTAGGTCCATCTGAACCAGGAGTTACAATGTTGGGTTTCAGCAGTGTTCCCTCCAAAAGGACATGATGATCGTTCAAATATTTATATCAAGCTGCAAGAACTTTTTCAGTAAATTCAGTAGTCTTTT
Source organism: Taxus chinensis (assembly GCA_019776745.2). Taxonomy (NCBI): domain Eukaryota; kingdom Viridiplantae; phylum Streptophyta; class Pinopsida; order Cupressales; family Taxaceae; genus Taxus; species Taxus chinensis. Next base: position 189,371,120 of record CM034152.1, read on the forward strand.
TGATGCCATGAGGTCCATAAGTTAGAATCTCAGGTTCTACAATTGGAACCAGGACATTCTATTGGAAAATTATTGCATAAAATTCTAAGCCATGAGTGTTATGTTGAATTAGAATCTCTGAGGTTTCAGTTGGGCCAATTTTAAGAAATGCTAAGAACTGCCCGCCACTTAGCAAACCTTGCATTAGCCTTTTAATATTATTGGCATCTCCGTGCAAGCCCATAAAGTCCCTATGTTGTTGTTTCAAAATTTGTACCAGCCAAATCAACTATTAAAAACGGTGATATATTAATCCCCTCTATTAAGTGCAATTGATAAACAATGTCTCAAAATTTTATCAAAATCCTTCACGACTCTGTTTTCTTGTATTTCAAATTGTTAGAATATCCTTTGCGAAAGATCTTCCTTCCCAGAAATATCATTACAAGATCCCCAAATTCAAACTTTTCTACTCTCCTTGATACATTTACATCCTCATTGTATTCAACATTACTATGTGTAATTCTGCTTCTGACCAATTTGTGCTTTTTCTAGAGTAGCCTTGCATGTTATTTGTCATCATTACTTATGCTTGTATGCTTTTCCTTCCTACCCATTTTCATGTTGTTTTCAAAACATTGTACACTTAGTTTTTTGTAGAATGATGGAAAAATGGAGGAGGATGTATGGCACAATTTTTTTTTTTGTTTGATGAAATAGTCTATATTACTTAATAAAATATTACAGTTTAACCACAAAAAATATAGGTGGTAAAGGGCACACCCCATGATCAAACTAGTCCAAGGCTAGGAGAAAAATGTACTAGGCCCAAGGGGTAACAAAAAAAAAAAGCAACAAAAAAAACTAAGTCGTCGCAGCAAACATGAAGGCAGGGGGCAGCGGTGGAGGCTCTTTATCCTCCAGGTTACTACCCAGAAGATCATTTCAATCTGGAAGGGGCAGCCAACTGGAACCAACTTCTTCTTCTTCGTCATCCTGCTAATTAGGAGAAATGGTAAGAGCCAACCGGGGGATTTTTTCAGAATCCCACCCATCCCACTGCGCAGGAGACAGGGAGTGGTGGCGGGATCCCCAGCCACTGTGCTGCGCGGATCGTTGCGGGGACCCCCAACCACCGAAGTTGACAGGGCTCTGCCGATGCTCGAGATGCCACCTAGGAGAGCGATGACAGTGAGCACGTTTATCTGACCAGCCTCGGCCACGACGTCCTCTCGAACATACACTCCGAGAAGGGGAGGTAGGGGGTTCCCATGCCACAGTGCAAGAAGCGTTGGCTCAATGATCCAGAAGGGTCTGGAGGTGCCACACTTCCAGCTTTACCTTGCGGGCCTGGTCCTGGATCTGCAAGAACACATTCAAGATAAGCATGGCCTTATCTCGACACAAAATTTGGATCAAAATAGAAATCATGTTTGTAATTGGGAAAAAATAAAAGGGTGCTTGAAAAATGGTACAAAATAAAAATGATTAATAAATCAAACATAATATAGAAAGCATATTCAATTAATCCTAATTCAACTACATATTTCATTCCAATATTTTATTGAAGAATAATATTTACCAATTTTTTAAGAAATTACACAGCAATGAAGAAATTACATAATTGTAGAAATAATTGAGAAGATTTAAATGAAGCCAAATTTATTTTTATAATGAACTAAAGATTTGTTTCTTCTGTAAAATGTCCTTATGCTCACTTCTTGTCTCATTTCCATTTCCAGATTCTCTTCTGTTGGAAATTACAGGTGAATATTTAGGGCTAAAATGAGACTAACAAAGGAATGTGACTTAAAAATGGCAAACAGGGAATGAACAAAAGAATGGTGTTTTTTGTTAAATTGGATCCCTCGTATGGGAGCATCTTCATAAATATGGTCAATGTTGTTATGATATTTGGAATGCTATTTGATTGAATATTCACTATCTCTTATGGGGGTTTGGTAACCTATATTCTTGAGTTTTTCATGTATGCATATTGTTTGGGCTTTATGAGTATGCCTAGGTTGGGGCTTGGGAATGATATACCTTTCACAATTCAAGAACTCAAAGAATTTTATCAAATAGATATTATACCTAGATTACAACCAAAAAATGAATAATTTATTCATATGAACAAGGTGGAACCTAGATACATTGCTTGTTTTTGTGTTCACGTTTTATCTTTGGTTATGTATGATTAATTTCTTGAACCAGAGCCTACAAGTCTAGTTTGTGTACCTATTTAAGAGTCATGGTACCAAATCATAAAGGAAAGATAAGTGAGATCTTGATTGAATCTCATCATAAGAAGTAATACAGGGAGTTAAAGGGGGGTTTTATCTTTCATTTATGGATTACAAATTAACACTCCATAGAAATCTATGCATAATTATTGAATCCATCTCATAAATGGAAACATAAAACATCTCCTAAATAAATTGAAGATTTTATTGTAATTTTTTTACTAATGGGTGGAAAAGGAAAACCATGAGAGTTTCCAAAATAGAAAATATGTAAATAAAGTTTTAAATGGAGTTCACTACATCTTGTTGGAAAACTTTAGTGCCAAATATAACCAGTAAGGGAAATAAACAACAAGAAGCATAAATAAAAAAAACAAACAAATATATTATATTACTTCAAAAATTTTATGCAATCTCAGAGTTGATGCTCTATTTTCTTTTCCATATTAAAAAAATTCCTTTGTGTTGTTGTAAATTTCTATTCGCAAAATTTCCTCTTTTCTTGTATTTTTCTTCTTTTCTATTTTTCTTCTTTTTTCCTTCAGTTGCTGCTCTCTTCTTTTTGTATTTTTCTTCCCCTTCTCTCTTCTATACTGCTATATGAATATCTTAAAAATTCTCCTCTAAATCCCCTTTTTATATCATTGTCGTATATAAAAATATACTTCTTTACTGCTTAAAATTATGCCCCAAAAATGGACCTAAAAACATATATGAAATTCCACATAAAATAAAATATTTAATATTGGTCCTCTAAAAAAATCACGATCCACACAAAAGATTGGACGTGTAAATAATACCAAAACTTTCACATCTGTGGGAGGTTGAAGCAGTTTATAACGAAGTCTCGGACTCGAAATAAAAACTAGAACATACACGTCCATCCAGAAATCCCCGGCCTGGAATAAAACATGGGGCTGCCACATGCAGAGAGGAAAACATAAAAAAAATTCCATGGAGATTCGCATTGAAAATAAAATCTGGGGAAAAAATATTTCAACGACCAATATATAACACGCAAAAGAAGAATTAATGCCCTTGACAACAGTTGTTAAGGGAGAGGGATAAACAAAGTTCGAATCTTTGTGTGTGGCTCGAGGTTACTCCCACAATTAATTCTGACACTCCCCCTTAATCTCGAGCCAAACTGAATTTTAATTTCTAGCGTTAGGCTTTCCATTTATGATGCCCAAATTTTCTCTCAAATACTAAAATATTTTCTTTGACTTTGGTTTGGTAAAAATGTCAGCAAGATGCTACTCAGACCTATAAATTTTTATCTCAATTTCTTTTTTATCAACCAATTCATGATTAAAATGATATCTGATTAATATATGCTTGCTTCTGCAACGAAAAAATTATTTTTAGACAATGCAATTGATGACATATTATCACAATAAATCACATAACGTCCTTGGTTCTTTCCTTTCAAGTCTAAGAGGATTATTTTCAACCATATAATCATCTAACAAGTGGCTACATTTTCTGGAATATACTTTGCTTCTGTAGTGGACAATGAAACTACTGACTATTTATTTAAATCCCATGAAATGGCTCCTGACCTAGCATTTAACACATATCATGATGTGTTGTTTCTATCATCTAGGGTACCTTCCCAATCATTGTCTGTGTATCCAACTAATTGAAAATCATTATTAGCATCATATAGAATTCGAAACTTCTTTGTTCTATCACACACTTCAGTGCTCATTTTCCTACTTGCCAATGAGACTCTTTTGGTGTCTCCACAAATCTGGAAATTAAGTTAACTGCATACATAATTTTTGGTTTTATAGTTCTTAAGTACATTAAGCTTCCTACCATGCTTTTGTACCTTTGAGGATCCACATTACTGCTGCAATCTTCTTTTATTAATTTAAAACTTAATTAACTGGTGTAGATGTTAGTTTACAATCCAAAATTCTAAATATTTTAAAAACATCATTTGCATACTTTTCTTGACGTATTAAATTTCCCTTCTTTTTTTTTGTTGTGTTTGTAAAGCCCTACCTTGGGACACCGGAAAACATACCAATGTGTCACTAAAATTCGGGTAATTTGTGTTTAAAGTGGATAAATTAATACCAATGTCTTTGCCTAACCTATACTCAAAAATAATTTATATGTTTACCCAAAATAAAGTAATCACTAGCCAAATTCATCTTAAGTTATTTATTTGTATTAGTTTATTAGGGTCACCTTTAATAAGTCTACACCCTTTTTTTCTTTAATTAGCTTCCCCCTTTTTAATTACTTTGCATACATACCCCCCTTTTAATTTATTTCTCATTCCCATAAAAATACCCATGACTTAAAGTGTGTAGGGTTTAATGTGAGCCCTAGGATAGACCTAATCTTGATCCTAGATATCATTTTTTCCTAAATTTTCCCTAGTACAACTTTATCTTTTCTTTTCTCTCCATTTGGTTTTTATTTTGTTTTCTTTTTACTGTGGAGGTCAAGGAGCTATGGAAAGAAGGATTCATGGAGTTTTTTTTCTTTTGATGAGAAGGATCTCATTATTGTTATACTATTATTTTTATTTGTTTATTCTTCCATAATGAGATCTTCCCGGATTGGGTATATCCTTTATACCCACATTGTTTTTTTTGAAGGAAATTTTTCCTGAAGAACACACACACTATGACTGAATTATACAAACAAAAGTTATTTGAAAACACTCTGAAAAAACCAGCCGCGGATTATTTAATCAAGGGAGGGGCATCGGTTTGTATAAGGGGATATGGGGTTGGTTTTTGGTCTACGTGGAGAGGGGTGTCGGGAGGAGAGTTGCGTGGGTATGGGTATGGAGAGAGGGATGGTGGGAAGGAGGGTTTATGTGCAGTTAGGTGGGGGGGAGGGTCCAATCCCTCTCCATTTCCTTATTTTGATTAAAGTTTAAACATCCACCGTAAAACAACTACCCTTAATTAAATATATATTTTTTTAATAGAAAATTGGTTGGGATATAAGTAGTATATATATAATGTGATATAATATATTTTAAAATACATATTAATTTATTATAATATGTATATTGTTTTATATATTAATATCTTATAGTATAATGTAGATGACAACATTAATATATAAATTCATCTGAAATCTTTATACAAATGTAACATAGTTCTATTGTAAAATACAACTATATTATAGATCTATCTATTATTTCTTTTTATTTAATATTACATATAATGTTAAAACAATTATTTCAAATTGTAAGATACCGTATTATATTTTACTATCTTTGTGAAGTATTTCAAAGGAGGATAGGGAGTATTGGAATAAAACTCGTAATTTTACAAAGTATTTCAGAGGAGGAGAGGGAGTATTGGAATAAAACTCGTATTTTTACAAAGTATTTCAAAGGAGGAGAGGGAGTATTGGAATAAAACCCGTAATTTTGCAAAGTATTTCAGAGGAGGAGAGGGAGTATTGGAATAATCTTAAAAATTAGTGAGGAATAATTACACATTCATGCTAGATTTCCTAATACGTTAAATTCTTACGTTTTCTTATGGAAGAGAAAAAAACTAATTTCATTCCATTCCAAAAAAAATTCAAGGCTCAAGCACCAAGTTATGACTAGATTTCCTTTCCAATGCTCTAGATAAATAAATATTTTCAATCAAGAATGATTTCCAACAAAGAATATCACATTTTCTTACTAAAAATTTACCATACAATAAGGATATGAACATGACATTTTTATATGCCATATAATAATCAGTTATTTTACCTTACAAAGGGGAAAATCCAACTTTAAAACGAGGTTTTAACAAGAGTAATTCTCAACCGATTCCATTATATTGCAAAACAAAGTTAAAAATGTTTTACAACATCTACCATAAAAGAAAAGTTTACATTTCCATGGAACTTAAACTCACAATCTCCATAATTTCAACATACATTAAACTACTCATGAAACCACATTACAAGCTTCTAGCAAGATTGAAGTGAGGGTGCAAAACAAATGTGACTCAAGCTTACAAGTAATCCAAAACACAAAATAGGATTTTCCAAGACAATGAAAGCTCCCACATAGCCATATCTATAAAGTTACAATCAGAGTAATGTTCACACAAGAAATTTGGAGAAAACAATGAGAAATCATGATGTCAAGAAACTTCAACCATCTCCACTCTTGAACTCCAAATTTGAATGGATTTCAAGGAAACCAACACAAGGAGAAAAAAATTATTTTATCACCCAACCTTTAGGCATCATTACATGCCTTTCCAAGGTTGGAAGACATCCAAGCCTCCCCCAAGTCCATGGGAGAGAGAGCTAGCTTCCACAAAGTTTTCACAATATTTAGGGAGACATAACAACATTATTTTTACATAAAAGACAAGTCCATGCATCACAAAAAAATAAAAACTTTTTTTATCAAGGAAAGGAGGAAAAAAACCATGTTCTCTTTCCAAAATGGGGAAGAGAAGATGAGATATCCTAGGTGCCAAACGTGTGGTCCAACAATAGGATTCACACAAAGAAACTTCTTTATATCCTCCTTATTTCTCCAATACATAAAAACCCTCCTTATTTCTTCACCCATTCACCTAAATCCTTCTTGGGAGGATTTTCAAACCCATTGGATTTCCTCTCCAAGAATGGGGGAGGGGGTTTAAACCATATGAATCACCTTCCCCACCTCAAACCATATGAGGGGAGTAAAAATAACCCACATGGCTTGCCCATCAAGCCATGAGGTTTTAGAGGGAAAATCCCTCTCTTCCCCCGTAAAATCTAAAACCCATCAAACCATAGGATGGATGGAGAAAAATAAGACATAGAATCATACTCAAGCAACAAACACACATGAAACAAAACAAACATTTAAAACAGAAGCAATACTAAGATCTAGCATAACATAAAACATAAAATGAGCTCAAAGAGCCTTAATCCAAAGCTCTCCAACACTCTAAGGTTTTCCACTTCCTTATCCAAGCAAGCTCTAGCTCCAAAAGTCTCCAAGCACCAAGTAAAATCTCGCAAAAAAAATTCTCTTTTTCCCCTATGAGGGAGAATGTAACACCCACAAAATTTGCCAGCACGAAACCAAAGAACAACCTAAGTCAAACTAAAAAAATTATAGAATACATTTTTTTGAAAAGCATGCTCACAAAAAGGTTTCAAAAAGACAGTTTTCACATTCTTGTTTCTAATTTACTTTAAATTAATAGTATAATTTTCCTTTTAAATCCCCATTATAATAAAATAATTAAAGCTCTCATTACCTTTTAATAAACTTAGTTAGCCTAAGCTATGATTTAGGTTCTCCTTAAATATTATTTTGATAAACATTTAAATTACCCTATAGTCAAACTTGCACAAATTAATCCAATGGTTAAAAGGGGCCTTTTTAATTAAATACTAAAGTCACAAAAATCCCACAAGGAGACAAGGTTTAACAAAATAACAATTTCCTTAATTTAGCACAAGGGTGAGAAATATAATCCCGCCCCTTACACAACTAAAGTGGCCCCATAAAATTCAACCCATGCATTTTAAATTTAAATTTTGAATTTCCTCACACTCACTTCCCACCTACATTTTGTAGGGCTAAATCTCATCCATTGGATGGATTCATTTACGGCTCTTGGATTTGGAAAACCCTCTAACCTTAAGTTTGCTTATGAAAATATTGTTTCTCTTTGTTTGGTTTATTATTTCTTTGTTTTATTTTGCATATTGGTGGAGGAGGCTGAGCAAGCCATGAGAGGCCACCTCAACCTTTTGGGAGGGATAACATGCTTCATTTATTTTCTTGTTGTATTTACACCCTCTCCTAGGGTTTCAAAGTATTTGTTTATTTTATTTAACTCATTATTTTTATATTTTCCCAAATGGTATGTGGGTTTTTCCCCATTTTAGTGATAAGGTTAAATTTGGTATATGTTTTCATTTGTTTAAAATAATATATATATATATTTGTGTGTGTGTGTGTATTTATATATTTTTTTTAAAATTATTGAACCAAAAAACCAAAATCACAAATATTCTAGTGATTATATAATATATATATATATATATATATATATATATATATATATATATATATATATAATATATATATATATATATATATATAGTAAAAAATGAGTTGAAAATAAAACCCCCGGTCACGGGTTTGAGGTTACACAGACTGTGCAAAGCAGAAAAAGGTTTATCAACCCAATAGATTTGGGTATGTTTTTTTTGTGTTGTATTCTTGGGGGGGGGGGGGGGGCACGGGCGGGCAAGGTCGCCGAACCCACCCCCCCCATCCCAAAGTAAAAGCGTTTTGGGGGTGGGGTCAGAAACCTTCCCCAAAACCATTCCCTCGTCAAACCTCACATGTACAGGCTCGGCCTCCATCCTTAGCAGATTCAGTTTTTAAAAAAAACTATGGGTTTTACTACCACATTTTACATATAACTTCTTATCTGTGTGTGTGTGTGTGTGTAATATTTTAAAATATAAATATATTAAACATTAGATATATTAATATATTAAAAATATTATTAATATCTATATTAATAATATTTTAATATCAATATTTTGGTCAATAGGTAGTGATGTTTCCATTATTAATAGTATTAACAAATTTAAAACTTATACTTAAAATTTCTCTTAAAATTTGGTAGAAATATTTCCAAGTGTTAGTTTAGAAATTTATCTCATTAATCATTGCTATTTTGTTGGATGTTTGTTTTTAAACGAGTTAATTTAACATAGTAATACATTTACAAACTCAATAGATCTAAGGTCTACTTGCAACTATGTAATTCCTTTATACAACTAGATTTCAAGGGTACCATATATGGTTTGACAAGAAGAATAATCATCTAAGGATATAAGGCCTTTCCATTTACAAATAAAAAACTAAAATTTCTTTTAACCACTATAAGGAAATGAACAAATAAAATTTACTTCACTACCCTATACATTTCATGTAATACAATGGGAATAACTTTTTCTTTTCTTTTACAAAATACAATTTTGCAACCATTCTCACAATAAATTATTACAAGATTTCTTAATAGCTTTAAAATAAGACATACTAATTTTCCAATAGAAATGCACACCCATGTAAGGTAACAAATCAACTTAATATGAACAAAATGTCTTCTTTTCAAATACATTTCCATTATAACAAAACTAGATTTACTAAAATGTCTTTCTTTCCTTTACAACATACAATACAATCTTAATAACTAATAAACAATAAAACTTTTCTTCTTAAAGTAATTGAATAATTCTTCCACTTGAAGTGAAAATTTTACATAAAAGGTAACTATAATGACAAATTTTTGTCTTCTATTAGTGCTCTAAGTCTCCAAATCTCCAACAAGGCTCCATCTTTTCTCCATTTGATCACGACAACAAAAATGGGGGAGAATAAACACTCTCCACCCAACCAAAAATTCAATGAGAAGAATAATCGATTCTTCTCATTGGCCCACGCGCCCCAACCACAAGGAAATAAGGGATGGATCAACATATGGCAACTATAAAATACTTCCAAACTTCCTTTCGAGAAATAAACAAACTAGAAAGATAACTACACACAAGAAATCATTTTTTAAGCACAACAACTTCCAAAAACAATGGCTCTAAAATACGCCAATTAGAGATAGGAACATGTGGGTGCCGTTGTGCCTCCAAAGGGTTTGGATGACCACCTATAAAATCATCCAAACCACATTGAACCCCAAAATCCCCTATGCCTCCCTACAACAACAAATATATGTCTCTTATGCCTCCCTCACTCTTATGCCTCACTAAGTTTTATGGCTTCCACAATGCATAAAATAACAAACGAGAACAATGTAAGGCATCCGAAACCCACTCTCATCCTAAACACACAACAATAAACTCTTATGCCTCCCCAGATGTATCATCTTTATTTCACTATATCAACATAGCCTAAATCAAATTTACCACCCAATACTTCAAGCAAGGAAAAACATCCATACAACAGATAAGATATAAGAAAGCAAAGGAGAAAATAAGGGTGCAAGACCCTACCTTGCCATGGTAAAGCTCCACTTTCCAAGTAAGCCCCAAAATATTCAAACATAAGTGATTTCAAAGAACCCTTCAACTCCAATAAGCAAGCATTCCAAAAATGAGAGAGCTACAAAACAAAGTGAATAACCCCAAATACTTCAAAAATATTCTAATAAGTAAAAAAGAGGAAGAGGGAAATGATGTGGCTCTATGTAGGTGAAAGGAACGATAACCAGATCGTACCAAGCCAAGAATACAGATGCTAATCAAAAACCATGATCAATAAGATGAAAGCGATTCACTAGAATAAATTTACATAAAACCTTTGCAAACAAATGAGCAGCAATATCATATATTATTATGGAACTCAATGCAATCCATTGAGAATGGGCATTGCTTAAATAGGCAAGGAATAACAATCTAAGAACCAATCAAGGTCGTAGATCAAGCCATAGATCAAGGAAACAACTAGTCATCAAAGAACTAGTCAAGACCATAGATTTAGGAGAGAACTAGACATCAAGGATCTAGTTAATACCATAGATCAAGGAAAGAACTATACCTAACAACTAGATAATATCTCCTAATATCTAAATAAGATAAAATAAATATACACACACATAAGTGGGTGAGGATAAATATAATAAAGGTAGATAAAGTACCTAGGTGAACATGAGCTAAGGTAAATACCCACTCTAACAGTAGGATACCACATCATTTCTTCTGCATCCCACATCACTCAAGTCAAACCCATACTCCAAGGCATAATAAATAGGTAGTTGAGAGGTATGACAAACCTCCTACATACAACACTCTAAACCACACCCTTTAAGGAGTAAAATTAAACACATGTAAGCTATTGTAAATAAAATCTCACCTTTTACAATACAAAATATATAATGCGGTCTATTTTTGACTCCCCCAGCCCATAGGATAGGGTTGGTATAAGAAATTAATAGGTGTGGGATAAGCTTAACTTGTCCCACAGAGCCTCCAAAAATAACCCTTAAGCCCAAATCCGATATTCTCAAGTAGGGTGGAGTGTACAACACTCAAAATTACATACACTCAACTAATAATCACAAATACCAAAGACCCAACTACTATATTAAATGAATCCCTTTTTTCATATCTAAAATTATCTTAATTATATGATTAGATTACTTAATTAAGACACATAAACCAATAAATGACAAAAGGTAATTACATTACAATTTAAATCACATACACCAAAATTAAATTAAATAAAGGGAAAGAACTATACACACACCCTTGGTCACAATTTGAGGTCATCCCCCCTATGGGGACCCACCAAAAATAAATAAAACACACACAACGTACCACAAGTTGCCATGGTCACTATTGTTTAATCCATCCAACATTCCAATGTGGCTGGTCTCCTATCTCTCTTTGATTGTTGTGATAGAATTATCTTCCAAATCACACAATACCTCCTTCGTCTTTGTGGCCACATCAAAACATCCAAGATAAAATATACGCATATAATTCAAAAATCATCCACATACAAATTAAATCATCATCTAGAAAAATTATTGTTATTATTTTAAAATTCCAATAACATCTAAATTCTATATTTCATGAATACCAATAAGATCACAAAATTAGTTTCAACTGCTCAAACCTACTCAATATGATGAGAATTCCAAATGTTAGAATTATCTAAATATGTCAAAAACACATCATCATCAATATAAAATGTCTCTCTAAGGATCCACACAAATCATACTATGAATCTAAATCAAAAAATAGTCCAAGTATATGTCTCATCTAACATCATGCTAAGCCACAATGATACAATAATATCCCTGTTTATAGTGAACAGTAATCAAAATCAAAATATAATAAGTGTCCAAGGGAAGTGGGCACTATAGATAATTTTAAGCACATAAAATAAATATCATTACCAATGAGGGGGTGACATGTGTCACCCCTCTCTTCCCTCCAAGTAAAATATTCCTAAAATAAAAAGAAGAAAAGATAAATTCACTGTAAACACTCTTCTCCCAAAATACCCAAAATAATAATAAAACAAGTTTGTGCAACTTTTTACAAAACTCACATACAAATCCATCTTACACATGAATGGTTACCAAAGAGAGTAAACATGGGAGGGAAACTCCCTTTATGCCTTGAAATTAAGCCCCCTACCTAATAGGTAGGTTCCAAGGGCTTATTCTCATGCTAAGTGAACTCCCAAAACTAAAAGGAGACACTTAAAATGCCACAAATAACCCAATTTTGGGTTTGGCACATTTGGGCACAAGTATAAAAAATTTGGCACCCAGTCAAGGGTTCACATGTGACCCTAATCCCCTATAATTAATACACAATTACCCAAACAAAAAACTTAATACAAGTGGGGCCCATTAATTCCCCGAACCAAGTTTGCTTAACAAAATAAAATATCCTAACCATGATTAATTTTACATTATATACTACATTACATACGAGGGTCACTCTCGGTGACCAGAATAATGAAATATAATACTAAGCCATCATACAACTAACATGGTTAGGGAATATCCTCATGGGCCACTTGTGCATAATTTGTGTAGCCATCGTGAAACCCACGTTCTCCTGTGACTTGTCACATGCATGCTCAATGCACACATTACAGGCACCTGTCATATACAATGTACATCAACTACTCAATAAGTGATCAATGAAATCTATGACATCATATCATCATCATGAAATCGTAAATGTGAAAAAATATATAATTACACACAATTTACCGTGATTTATCCATAGAGATAAATATAAATGACATACATCTAGATAATCCAAACAAGTAACTAAAATATCCAACATATATCAATTAGGTTAAACAACATCGGAATAAGTTAGTATCCGCAACATCAAATAAAAAGGTGTCAACAAACTAATCAATTCAAATTAGCGTTACACGACCAAATCACCATGCATGTCTAAGAAGGTCAAATATCATAACATACTGTTCAAAATATATCAAATCCCTGTCAAATTATGTCTATGAATAAAGAAGTCAATAGATAACTGAGGTTATAAAAATGTGGGCACTACAGACTTCAATACCAAGAAAATACTTCAACAGTCCCAAATCAGTCATCTAAAATTCCTTCTTCATGGCTGATTTAAATTCATCTATTTCTTTGTTTGAATTTGTAGTAAAAATTAAATCATTTACATACAAAAACAATTGAAATATCACCATTGTTTGCTTTTATGTAGAGTGTGGGCTCACTATTTCTTTTCATAAGGCCATTTCTTAACATATAGGAATCAATCCTACTATACCAAGCCCTTGGTGGTTGTTTCAAATTATATAGATCTTTCTTCATCTTGTACACCTTTCTTATATGCCTTGGGATTTCATAACTAGGTGTATGTCCCACATACACTTCTTCTTCTAGCACTCCATTTAGAAAAAAATGATTTAACATCCATTTGATGAACCTTTCAATTATGATGAATAGCTGTGGTGATTATTTTTATCATATTCTCTAACCTTGCTACTAGATTAAATGTTTCATTATAATCATGTCAAGGCTTCTTTTTGTAGCCTTTGATAACTATTCTATCCTTGTGCCTTCCAATTTTTCCTTCGGGAGTAGTCTTTGTTTTATAAACCCACTTGACTCCAATGACTTATTTTCCTTTTGCAATATCTACTAGCTCCTATGTCTGATTCTTTTCTATTGCATGCATTTTTTCATCCATGGCCTCACATAATTTAATATATTTAATTTCTTCTTCATAATAAATATGATCAATTTCTTCTGAAAATAAAGAAAAATTAATTATTTCATCTTCATTTTATTCATACCATTACTAGTCATAGATCTCTTGAACATTTCTCATTTGACCTTTCTGTTGCAATGAGTCTGATTATGATGAAGATGCTTCATTAGGTGGTCCTTGGATGATTTTTTGGCTGCTGTCATTTAACGATTCACCCCTTTGAGAAATGGGTGTCCAACTCAGTACATTGTTTTCTCTTGCTTCTACTAGTTCATGAACAATGATAGGTGCATTTACATTTGTTTGTGGATGCTCCACTACATGTGCATCTTCCCAAGATTCTTATTTAGTGAATTGAACATCTATGTTGATAATCAGTTCCTTTGTAACTAGATTTTACAATCTATAGGAATTTGATTACTCACTATACCCAATGAAAATTCACTTCTCTCCTCTGTTATCCTATTTTTTTCTTCTTTTCTTTGGCACATGTGCATATGCCACACATCCAAAAACTCTCACATGTTCAACACTTGGTTTTCTTCCACTCCCTATTTCTTGACGTATTTTATTCATCACACTCTTTGTAGGACATCTATTTAATAGATAAAATGTTGTCCCAACTTCTTCTGACCAGAATTCATCAGAAAATCCTCTTTCTTTCAGCATTCTTCTTTCAATTTCTTGAATGGTTATGTTATTCCTCTTTACTACACCATTATAGTGAGGTGTATACCTTGTTGTGAATTGTTTCTTGATCCCGTGATCTTTACAGAAGCTTGAAAACTCATTTGATATATACTCTCCCCCTCTATCCATCCTCAGTTTCTTTATATAATGGCCACTATGTTTCTCAACCATGGCCTTGAATTTATTGAATATCTCATATATTTTTTATTTAGTTTTCAGGAAACAAATTCATGTCCTTATATTGAATTTATAAATAAAAGTAAGAAAATACACATTCTTGGATAAGGACGGAGTCACCATGGGACCACACAAATCTAAATGTATTCTATCAAGAGGTGATCTTGCTCTCCATGATTTACCCGAGGGAAAAAAAATTCTATGTTGCTTCCCCAATATACATGCCTCAAAAACCTTGTCTAGTTGTTTAATAGGAGGCAATCCCTTAACCATTTGATTTTTATAAAGAACATGTAATCCACCATAACTCAAGTTCCCATACCTGAGATGTCAGAGTGTGGATTGATCAATAGCTATTGTCTTGAATACTGTTGTTCCTGCTACACTTTGCATCCTCAAGGGAAAAATCTATTCAGTGTCATATACAATATTACATTAAAAAAAATTCTTCCACCTTTTTCATATATATTGCATTCTCCATTTTCAAATCTCACCTTATAACCATTTTGGATAAGCTTCTCAATGCTTAGAATATTATACTTCAATCCTAGAACAAAGAGAACATTATTGATATATTTCTTGTCTCCTTGCTTGGTGAGAATGGATACTATGCATTTACCCATTACAAGAACTTTATTTTTTGTTCCCATCTTTACTTCAAATCTAATTACTTCTTCTATATTACTCAACATTTCTTTATTTCCACACATGTGGTTACTGCAAGCAATATCCAGATATCATACTTGTTTTCTTCCTTTCTCAACTACATTGTAAGTTAGAAAGAATATACCATTCTTTTCATTCTTCCCAGGTTAATCTTATTTTGCATTAGAGAAGCTTGCATTATGATTATGATTTATCAAATCATATTCTCTCTTCCTACACTCACTGGCATAATGCCCAAACTTTTTACACTAATAGCATTACACATTTGATTTTTCATACATTTGAGAAGAACCACCTCTGGAAGTGTTGATGATCCTTCCTCTACCTATGCCTCTTACTTGTGGCTCTTAGTAGTGGTTCTGACTTTCACCTTCTTATTCGTTGCTAGATATTTCTCTTTCTCTTTTTTTTTCTTCTCTCGCCTGCCTTAAAAATTGTGTTTGTCGTAAAGGTTTGTTCATCATAGGAGCCTTCAGATATACTCATCCTCTTATCATGGGTTTTAAAATAACCCATCATCTCATCAATACTCATTTTTTTGAATTCCCTGGACTCTTATATGGCTACCACAACTGGGTCAAATCTGACTGCAAGGCTTCTCACTACCTCTCTATGATCCTATGATCTTCGTCAGTATCACCATTAGTACTCATCTAATTTGACTATGGTCATTGTGCTTGTAAAGAATTCATTTACATAATATAAGTCTTTCATGAGAAGAGTTTTAAAATATCTCCTTAAAATCTGCAATCGTACAAATTTCACCTTGTCACTTCCTTGATATGCATTTTGTAAAGTATCCCAAGATTTCCCTGAGTTAATAGCTGCTACTATCCTTGGGAAAACTAAATCTATGACTTCATTTTGTATACAGCTCAAAGTTTTTGCATCCTTTCTTCTATTCTACTTCAAATCCTTTTTAAGTGCTTGTGTTAATGCATTAAATGAAATCTAGTCACCTACCTCTATAGATCCTCGTTCAACTAGTTCCCATATCTCTATAAAACTAAACAATGTCTTCATTTTAATATACCAAATTTCATAGTTCTTCCCATCAAATATTGGGGGTTGTTTCCAAGAGTTTCTACTATTATAATTCATTACAACTCACCCTAGAAAATAAAAAAATCAAACCCACAAAAAAAGGAGCTTTTGTTCACTTTGATACCAATTTCTTGAAAATTTTAGTGTCAAATACAACCAGTAAGGGAAAGACATAACCAGAAGCATTAACAAAACACACACACAAATATAATATATTCCTTCAAAAATTTCATACAATCTTAGAGATACTTCTATGTTCTATTTTTCTTACAAAAAGAATTCATTTGTGCTACTGCACAACTCTATTTACAAAATATTCCATTTTCTTATATTTTTCTTCTTCTTTATTGCTTGTGTTTTTGCTCTCTTATTTCTATATTTTTCTTCCCCTTCTATCATATGTGTTGTTACACAAATATCTAAATAATTATCCTCTAAATCCCCTTTTTATACCATGTCCATATATAAAAATATACTTCTTTGTTGTTTAAAATTATGCCCCAAAAATGGACCCAAAAACGTATATGAAATGTCACATAAAATAAAATATATAATATTGGGCCTCTAAAAAATGACGATCGACGTAAATGACCATATGCATTAACTATTATAGAACTTTCACCTCCACGGGATGTTGAAGCTATTTTTAACGAAATCCCGAACCAAAAAAAAAACCGGAACATACACATCCATCCAAAAATCCTAGACGTAGAATAGAACACGGGGCTTGCAAATGTGTAGAGGAGAAAATGAAAACATTCCAGAGAGTTTTGTGTGGAAAATAATAGTGGGGGAAAAAGGATTTCAATCACCAAAATATAATGTGCGAAATAGAAATTAATGCCCCTGACACCAGTTGTTGATGGAGTGAGATAAATAAAGTTTGAATCTTTATGTGTGGCTCGAGGTTACTACCACAATTAATTCTGATTCATATTTGAATGAAATTAAAAATAAATACCATGGGAATTCACAAGATCTTTTATAAAGAGAGTTCTGAGCCATTATAAAATGGAGGAAATGTGATATTATATAGTGAACTATGAGCCATTTAAAAATGAGAAAATAAAATGAGGTATCAGCTATTCATATTCAAAAGCAATATGTGCATATTGTTTTCTTGATATATTGTTTAGTTGGTGGGGGAAAAGTGCTTGTAAATGAAATTTTTTGAAAGGAAAACTTGGACAAGGTAAAATGGAGAAAAACCTGAAGCCAACCATATAAACACAACAGTGGTGGAAAAAACCTACAGGCCCTCCAAAAAATGGTTCTACAACCTAGGACAATACCAAAAATGGCCCACATTTGTAATATGTAGAAGAAAAATAAGAAGGAAGTAAATATACTTATCAGTAACAAAAACAAAGACAACATGAAACGATTTCAACCACGAAATAAAAGTGAGATGGAAGTAGAAATGTCAAAAAAGGAACATATATGTTGGAACAAAAAAATATATCCCAAGTTAGCACTTGTATCTCAAGTTATGTCCATTTTACTAAAGACTGCTTTTTACAGCCTCAAAACTTCTATTTGACCAATCAACATGAATGGACTTCATTTGATCATATAACTACAATAACATCCCCTTAATCTCAATTAAAATCATTATAATCAATATAATCTCACATTCATCATGCACAATAAATTTTTCATGCTTCTCCTTTGGACAACCTTTTCATAAAACACTCTTCTTCATAAACTGGCATGTTTGAGTGGGGCCCACTCATCACAATGACCTCTACCATACCTTCCTATAAATCTTATACATTTTTTTACATCATATAGTATATTATTTTGATGAATCAATCAAAACATTCTTAGTATACTTCTTCTTCTACAAGTTGCTCCTAGCAAGGGTTTAGTTAGGGTTTTAAATAACTTTGTCTTCTTAACCTTCGTTCATGAAAACTTGATGATGAGATAACCTCATTATTTTTTTTGAAACCTTCTATACTAACTATATATCCATTTATAAAATCCAAAAGGTCCCATTCAAAGTACACAATTCATAGTTAGCATCAGAAGTTCAAACTCAAGCAGGAAAGTTACCTTTTTCTAGACCTTGTTTTACCAAAAACCTCATAACATGCTCAATAATCATACTATAAACCTATTTTTTTCCCAAAACAAAATGAAACACCCTAATAACATATCTAGTCATTTTAAATTCATCTCCATATCTCAAAATCTCCAGTAATAAATACTTATATAGCTATCTATTAAGGTTTTGTACTATAAAGGCTAGCAATAACCTCAAAAAATATCACAGAAACACTCCAAATCATCATAATATACTGGATACATAATGATATACCTAAATTTATGGATCCATGATCTCATATGGCTGCAAAATGCAATCTCACACCTCCTAGCCTCCATACCTGCTCCAAATGAGCACCTCAATCATAGTAAATCACATGTATCGCTATCATGAAATTGATGTGAGTTCCCAAGATCAATTCAAACCTGCTATACATTATTCCAACATGTTTCTTAAGAATCTAATAATATCCTACCAATATGTAGGATTACCTAGGCACCTAAATGTGTTTACAAGACTAAGAAATCCTCAATGAATTTGATTAAGTCATCATAAACTGACCTCTACACATCCGAACCACCATCTCAACATCATTCACAACATCATATGACCATAATCCCTCATCCACTTTATCATTAATGTGGTTTTTCATCAATAACAACACCTGTAGGACCACATGCCAATAATCTCCCCCTTTTTCATTGATGGAAATCTACCTAAACTTCTCCCCATTTATACATTAATGAAAAATACGTTCCTGTAGCAGCATATTATTCACCTTCCTTAGCTTCATGGTTTCATGATTTGGTTAGAAACATAAACCAAATTTCTCATTCAAGCACAAGACTTTGAAATTTGTGTAAAAAATTACTTTTATCTTCTTTTCAAGCATGCAAAAACCATTCTCCGCCAGGGATAAGCATCTACATCATCTAAAAATATCAATAAATATCATCATCTTACCATGTTTTGAGCTAAAATACCATTCTCCACCTTCTAAGCATTCAAAAATAGATAAGTTCTCCATCAACCTTGTTATATCCTTCATGAAAACACTATATCAAACCATCATCTAAGCCATCCATACTGAGAACATGCCAAAAATTTCATAAAAGAGTATATAAATTCATCTTACCTCATTTATTAAGCATACACTATATTGTCTAGGAAAAAAAC
This sequence comes from Taxus chinensis, assembly GCA_019776745.2. NCBI lineage: Eukaryota > Viridiplantae > Streptophyta > Pinopsida > Cupressales > Taxaceae > Taxus > Taxus chinensis. The sequence goes on from CM034152.1 coordinate 189,390,878, forward strand.
TAGCTTTACAAAACACTTTCTTGATCCTTACCTCACATATATATAATGACATCCTTGAAGTATCATTTTAGTGGATTTTGCAGCAATTTTGACATGTCCTAAAACATCATCCATACCTTGACCATGAAATCCACAAATTCCCTTGGAATCAAGAGCACTCTGTCAAGTATAAAAACTCAAATTCAATCATTTAGCATTTCTTTCATGACAAGAAGTCACTTTTAATCAATCCTAAATAATTTTTTAAGATTTTGATGGTCATAAGTGATGAATTAATACATTTAAGAGCCAAAGCCACCTAAATCTTGGTACAAATATCTACATCATACCTTATAATCACATGAGATCTTCAATGTCACCTTCTAGAATAACCATCACTTTCCCCCCTGTCTTGACTAGGTCTATCTAATCTTATTACACTTGTAGAAGAATTCCCCATGTCATTGTAGCTCTATCCCTGAGTAATAAGCTTCAAGATAACTAATAATTCCTTGTAATCAATCATCATAGGCCCATGTTGGAGAGTATTTTACCATTTCCAAATGGACTTATCATGCATAATTTTACATTTGAATACCTTCTTAATACGTCCTTCACATGTATAGTACTTGTAGCTAGTCATTTGGTACATAAATTTGGGCAACATTCAATCTTTAACAATTGTCTTCAACTTTTGTTAAGATTCTTTTTCTTCAAGCATATGAATGCACCAAGAAATAACATCGGGAGATAGACATGCAATCCCACTGTCAAATTTTTAATTAGACACACTTCATCCACCTATATAAGAATGATTTACAATCACATGGTTCACTGAGCATCGTATCACACTTACTTAGACCTCAATTTAGTAATACACTATCATGGAACTGTCACTAAATATCCATTTGTAAATTTTAATGAAATACACCATGTGGATAATCATGAAAAGTCATAATTTGGCTTAGTACATACCTTACTTTTGTGAAGAGGCATACTCTACCTCTTGTATACACTTTCCATAACTGTAACATTCATTTCTTCATATTAGTTATGAAGAATCTCAGTCCACCTGTTAACTATTGCTTCATCTATGATAAAATTCCCTTCTTCAAATTCTACATCACCTTTATTGACCTTAGGAAGAAATCAAAAACATTTTCTCCTCTTTAATACATCATCCATCAAGCCTAATTGAGAACCTACAGGACTGTAGGGTGTTCTTGGGATAAAGAATGAATAATCCTAGTCATAGCATAGACCTCAAGATTCATATTTTATTTTCCTGAGGTCACAACCACTTCTATTCCTTATGAAACATATGAAATTAATTTCAATGTATCATCAGTGAAATTGACACATACCTTACACCTGAGAATACATATTTCCAAATACTATAATATTGTGTTCGCTAACTTAGAGACACCATTTCACATAACCTTTTAAAAGTTCATCCAGCCATTTGCTAAAAATAATCACATTTAACTTCTAGAGACCATGTATAATATTTTGATCATCTAGGAAAATTACAAATATTTTAGCACATACCACAAACTTGAGAAAGTACACACTATGCCTCTTTCTTTATGTCTATTGCACATGTACCTTGTCATGCTAAAGTTTTTATTTCATGATATTTTAGCCATACTTCCTTCATCAATTTCAAACTTCAAAAACCCTTTTGTGATTATAATATCCCTTCTAAATCAAATAGAAAAGAAGAAGGACACCTCCTGAGGATAAAACATACTTTTCCCTTGTAGCTTTCATAATCTTATTTGTCGTCACTGATAAGGATAAATTCATCTTTCTTTATTGTGATCTTCATACTTTTGAGAGATAAAATATTGTAGATAAACCTTCACTCAAAGAACATATTCAATTCTATAGTATTCATTCACATATGATGTAGAATCTCATAAGTACCAACTGAAGACACTTAGTCCCAAGGCATAGACAAGACATTATTCAAGAAACTTAAAGAGAGGAAATTTTGCAACTTTATTCACTTACCTTCAAGGATACATTCACCCTGTTTCCATAGCTCTATTCATACATTTTATGTCTTTATAGACATATCAAGATGACTGTATACGCCATATCCATATTTTCAAAACTATATACTTGGGTTAACAGTCCTACTAGCCCTAGAATGATGAGAATCACATCTAGTTTTCAGTACATATACTTTAACAAAATAATATCACCTAATTTAAGTACCTTTTTCACTAAACTAACACGTGTAATATCCTATTAAGATTTTCTAAAGGGAATCATGCCTAATTACAAGTTCTTCATTTCTCAATTAGGTCAACTCCCTTCTTAATTGATAAAAAACAATACTTTCAAGGACACAGTGAATTATGAATTCACACAACTATGAAACCACTCAAATCATGAGGCCCATATAGTCTAGATGATTTGTACAAAATTTCAGTTGTATAATCCATGATTTGGACCTTCAAAAATCACATTCTCTTTAAATTGCTCATTAGATACAGTCAATATGTACTTGGGCATGAGAAGCTCTAAAGATGCATTATTTTTATTTCAAGACATCAAGAAAGACACCAATGCTAAAATAACACTCCTCATCCCCCATGGGAACCTTTTGACATTATTTGAAGCTTTGAACAACATTTTCATACCTTGATCCATCTTTGTTTGTGCAAGTACTCACTTTTTTTTCCATACAAATTCCATAGAACACATTTTATAGTAATGTGTGATAAAATCATCATATTGATGACATATTCCATATCCAAACTATCTTCATAGAGCATACATTCATTTTGAAACCTCTTATACAAGACACAAAGACATGCAAACCACTAACAAGACCACTCTTGATGACCACACATACCTCCTAATGAAGAAGTATATTTTGTGACACTTATTTAGTTTCAAAAATTATTTATGTCAATATACATCTTCACCCTTAGACATGAGATATAGTTTATAATAAAATAATGACACTTCATTATCTAACAAGTGGATATGAACAACTAGACTCAAACCTCATTATATGACCAGGACCTAGCTATGAATGACAAAGTACAAAATTATTCACCTTAGAAACCACATTATACACACTTGCACATACTTCAATCATGCACTTGAAGCTCATGAAAGCCTCATGATACACCATTTTGACTGAAAGTTGACTATATAATATACCACAGACCATGGTCACATGACAACAGTGCTAGACATCAACTCAGATTACTAGTATACCTTTTAAATGATTATCATGACTTAACTAACCACTTAATGACATCAATATACACTGAGTAATCTCAACATAATAGAACATGAAAATAATTACAAATAAAACTCATATTTTTTAACCCAGACTCACACACTTTGAGGGATTACAAAAACTTGAACCTTGACAAACACAACATTTCCAACTAATAAGAATAGCATTGCCTAATTTGAAAATTTACAAAGTATAGAGTCAATTTTGGCTTTCTCATTAGGTGTAAGGAGTCTATTAGCAATTCTAGCATGTATTTATGTTATCCTTGGCATTATCTGTGTTTTTTAGGGTTCTTGTTGATGTATGATTTTCCATATTAGCTTCAAGCCGTCACTTAAGCCCTTCTAATTTTTAATTCCCCTCATATGACTTGGTCATGAGTCCATGGTAGAAAATTATATGAAAGAATTTGAGCCTAGAAGATATATATTTCATTTTGTAACTGTTTTGATTTATGAATCAATCAAGGAGAATAAAATTTGGAACTCATAAAGTATTGATGTTAGTTTTTTTAATTTTTTGGATATATACAACTATGTGATTAGTTTCCTGAATAGGTAAGCAAATGAATTTATTTCATTTGGGTAATTAAGGGTAAGTATACTTGTTATAACTAAACACTTTATCTCAAAAATATTTGATGTGTATTTTTAGTCTTTATTGATGAATAATCCTTGGGTAGATTTGACTGTACATCCAAAACTAATTGTCTCAGTCCTTAAAACTAAGAAAATTGTAGGATAAGAGATTCAATGATTAATAAGAAAGTGAAATTTATAGGTCTTAAGATACCTAGGCCATGGAAACAACTTAGAGGTCATGAATGAGGATTTGCAAGAGAAGATGAGTTGGATAACATTTGGAGAAGTCCTAATAGTCACCCATCTCATACTTTCCATGACATGACGGGTTATTCTTGAATCCAATCACGTGTTTCAAGCATAGCCAAAGGTTACTAGTAATCATGCAATCTTCTAAACATTCCTGCAGCCCTTTTGAGTATATTTGAGCCTGTTAAAGTGAATGCAAGAGTTTTGGCAAAAACATCTTCCTTCTCGGTCCTCTAGAATGCAAACCCTTAGGGTCTTAGTATTGTTTCTTATTTAGAGGATGTGGATTCAATTTCAAAAGTAGATAAATTCAAAAAAAAAAAAAATCACACTCCATTTATTAGGAATCTAGAGGTATTTTGCATTGATAAGTTTGCACAAGGTAGATACTCATGACAAATTGTAGATAGGCACCGTAGCAAGGTAGAGAAGCCTAATTAGAGGCTTAAAGGTTATATTTTTAAGCATCTTCTCAATAAATGTGGTGAAAATATTTTTCATGCCCAAACTATGCCAAAATGGGTATTTTAAAAGCTCTCGGTTTGACAAATTGAGTACTCTAATCTAAAGATACAGTTCAATTTACTTAAGGAAAAGATTGTTAAGAGTTATTAGGCTTGGAGAGGTAAGTGTTATCTTTTAGAAGTGCATTCTAATTGAGGAATAACAACATTTTTTCTAATTTTTCTTTTCCGTCACTTCTTTAGATACAATGGAAACACCTCAGGGATGTGGGTATCCCTATATTGAGGTGATTTTCCGGGGTTACAAGTTTAGTTCCTTATTGATGTATCCTAAACTATTTTTTGGGGTTTTAAGGGTAAAAAGATGGTTGTAACTGAAATTTAAATGAGGTGATACACAAAAATTGATGAGGTATTTTACTACGAAACATTCAAAATATGCTGAGAGAATATTAATCAAGAATTATCGAATGGGTTTCATCTTTATCCTAAGGAAAACACTTTACTGTTGAGGGATAAATCACAACAACATTATAGATTATTACACACTAAGAATATGCAAAAGTCACCAAATTTGTATCAAGGTAAACTAATTATTTCGGGGATGAAAATTCAAAAAATTTAATAAATTAATACACACCACACTACAAATTATTAGAAAGGAAAAATATACTTCTCATTCAAGGGAAAAATGGAAAAAATTGCTTCAGCACTGTTGTCCCCTCAAAATTCCCCTCTCTTGAAAGTCAAAAATTCAAAAAAATTTAGTTGGTGCCCTTTAGAAGTGTTTAAGTGAAGTAAGAGGTTCAAAAAAGATAGGAAAATTTTGTTCCTTAAAGTCATTTTGGTGTTTTGTGGGTTTATCAGACATTTTTTTCCCTCATGTCCCAAGTAATCATGGGCCCCCAGTTTGTCGATTCACCACTTTCCCCACAATACCTTACTTGTTGGCTTTATCGGATACTTTCGACCCTCATGTCCCAAGTGTGCTCAGACCTTCTGTTCGCTGATTCACCACTTTTCCCGCATTGTTTTGTTCATCATACTTTTTGTCTTTGCGCATCCTTTGTGTCCCTATGTTCCATGGACCATTTGTGTCATCTGGACCCACATTATCCACACTCTTCTTGGATTAGTTTTTTCGGCTTTGCGTGTCCCTCATGTCCCAATGTCCCATGGACCGTCTGAGCTAGTCTTTTCCACTTTTTCTACATTTTACCTTTTTGAGTTGGTGTAAGGGATATTAATTGTGCATTTATGATTTTCTCTCTCCTTCAAGCTATTTAAAGGGGATGACTGTTTATTCATTTTTCACTTTGCTTGCTCATCCTCCTTGCTCGTGCCTATGCCAATTTGAGTCGTTATCTGTTAGGGTATGTGCTTTCACATCTTCTCTTACAGGAATTATTTTGGACTATATTTTCACTCCATTGAAAGCTATATTTCTCTTATCTCTGCCACAATGAAGATACATTATTAAGGGCATGAACATATTTCTTCCCTGGAGACTTTTGTACCGGAAATTGGTGATAGTGAGGCTCAACATCTAGATTTTGATGACTTTTGGAGTAGATTGAGATACGATAACCCTACCCCCATGGATCAAATGATCAAGGATAGCAGGATTTCATATGCTAATGGTTTCCCAATCTCTGTACAGTGTGCTGATACCATGCTCACATGTGTGGCTTGCTTTAAGCCAGACTCCAAGGAAATTGTTGATGTACACAGTGAATTGATTGCATGACTGGATGTTGCTACTATTGTTGTTTCTCTACACATCCTTGAGGTAGAAGAAGTTAATGTTCTCAATCTTACCCAAGCACGGGTGTTTTTTGATCAAAATAGTGAAAGATACAAAGCTACTGTAGCTAAATCATGGTTGAAGAACCCTAAAAAGGGGGCGTCCCGACTGTCAAAATCATTATTCAGGGTTGATTTAAAAGAAGAGCTGTCAGATTTCATTACTCTACTTGCTAGAATCATGGGAATTCCCTCTACCAATGAATTTCACTGTTGGATGTGTCCCTTCCTTAACATAATTTGCAAGGGAAAGAAAAATTTGAACTGGGGCGAGATCATTTGTGGGATTTTAACAGAACAGCTAGTAAATGTTCATAGAACCCAAAAGTTCTATAAGACCTCCTACCTCATGTACACTCTAGCAGCATCTCGAGAGTAGATTGATTTCATTTTCATTGTAGATAGTAAGGATGCTCCCATATATGAATACTGCCCTTAGTTCACCCTCAAGGTCAGTAACCATAATTTCATAAGGGTAAATGATGCATTCACCATGTACATTGTAATAATCCTAGAGGGTAACACTGCTAGAAGATTTTCTGATGAAGGAAAAACTTTAATAACTGAATATGGAGCCTTCTTCACTCAATTCAGAAAGTTCTCCTATATCACGTTGGCCGGTTTTGAGGTAGCACCCCTAAAGCTTCCCATGTTATACAATCATAAGATGGATCTGGTTGAGATTTTCAGGATACTAGATAAACTCCACTGAACTTGTAGGGATAAGAATATTTTTGGCCTTCATTTCCCTATCTCTTTGGGAAATTATACATGCAAGACAACTTTAGATGCAAAAAATATTGATAAGACTATTGGTCCTCTCACTTTTCATTTCTTCAAACCCAGGACGTGCTTTGATCTCAAGGGCTATATTTCCAAGAAACTCAAAATAGTTTATCATCATCATCCTGGCACTAAAGATTATTGGGCTGACTGTGTTGATGATTTTGAGGCAAGAAGAATACATTTTGGTAGATTCACCCTTCAGCAAGTCATAGAATTTGACCTCTATATAGTGCCTAAAGGGTTCCAAGATGATAATGAAGATTTGCAGTCCCTTGAATTTGAAAGATCTATCAAAAACACTTCTCTAGAGACTATTGATTGGTTTGTGAAAGAGAGAGATGATTTGAAAGAAGTAATCAATCCTATTATTGTCAGAACCAAACTCTGGTTCGATAGGAAGATGCAGATCTTTAGGATGAATAAAGCTAAGTCTTCTTCATGAGAAACTTCCTCTCCTAAGAAGGGGGAGCATACACCCAACACAGAGGTACTTGAGAAATCTACCCCTTCTTCTTTAGCAAAGGTACCTGAGTAGTCCACCCCATCCTCCTCCACAAAAGTGTACTAGAAGAAAGATAAAGGCATCAAACAAGAACCAGTTGAGGAAGAAGCTCTTCTAGAGAAGCCAAAAGTACATATTGGGCCAAAAAAAATTATTGACCTAGGTATAGATGATAGTGAAGAGATGAAAGATCTAGAAGAAACCCCTGCAGTCACTGCCGAGATGGAGAAGGTAGAACAAATGACTGAGCCTCTAGGTTTAACGGACTCTTCCTCTAAAGATGCTTTTAAGGTTATACCAGCCTCCCTTATGGAGACATCAACAGTGCAGACCTTGAGTACCATGAGCTCACTCGCACTTAGACATATTGCCCCATCTATTTCTTCTTCTTCCTTTGCTTGGGTTCAACCTCTGGTTGATAACAAGAAAAGGAAAGCTTCTTCTCAAGTGATAGTGCCCAGTTTTGATGTTGTGGTAGCACTACTTGGTACTACTCCTCCACCTCCAGAAAAGAAAGTAAAGACAACCTCAAGGCTAGTAACAGATGCACAAGGTCAACAGTTCTTGGAAGTTGCAAAGCCCAAAGTGGATAAATAGGAGAAGGATCTTTTGGATGCAGACTTAGAGCTTACCAGAATTCCAATGGGAGACTCCACACCTGAAAGTGAGGTTCAAAACCTCAGAGAAACCGTGACCAAGGTTATTGAACGAGTGGAATAAGGTAAGCATACTTTGGAACAGTTGGAAGAACATAACCAAGTTCTTTCTAACTTCATAAGATCATTGTTGGAAAAGGATAAAGTATTTGACCCAAATCCATTGGCTACCCTTCCACCTCCCATAGTCCTCAACAAATACGAGGTCCAGACTATCAAGAACATCCACAAATATACCACCTAGGGGAAGGCCATTGAGGCAATGGTGGATGACATGACAGTAGCTGTACTAAACTTCATTGACAAGGCTTTTAAAACTTATGAGAAGGTGTCCAAGTTACAGCTGAAGTTTAGAACATTAATCAAAGTTTTAGACAAAGAATTGAAATTCTGGAGTGGATTTATTATAGATCTCCATTTTATGGGAAAAACAGATGAGAAAATCCTATTGGTTAGTAAAGTATTCGATGATGCCAAGAATAACTTATCAAGAACATGGATTTTCAGTATTGAAAGGAAGATAAAGGTTCTGGAAGAAGCACTAGGGGAGCTGAATAATATGCAGAAAAAGGGAGAATCTTTCAAGGATTGTGTTTTGTCTTCCTTCAAAGATATTCACTGCTAGATTCAAAATGAAACCACAGGTGTCCCTTTTTCTCTTCAGGAAATCAAGGCTCAGTTTAAAGCCTTTGTCAAAGAAGATCTGTTCAAGGAGGAGCCAATCACCAAGGAAAAAATGAAGAATGTCTGCTCCCTCCAGTCAGCCATAACCGAGGCCAACAAAGAATTTCTGGAGATTACTGAATTTGACAAGGACATGGAGAAGAGTCTTAGCACATGGACTCATGATACTTACAACACTACAATTCCAAAAGGCATGGAGATTGCTGATGCATTGAAGAAATTCCGGCATCATATCCTTAAGTTGCTTGGTCCTCCTCAGCCTCAACTAGATTTTTCTACCTTGGGATCTTGAAATACTTATTTTATTTTAAAGTCAGGAAATTTTGATGTAAATTTAATTAAGGAATTTATATCAATGTATTTCCTTAATTAGTCTTTAAATATTTTGATTAAAAGAAGTGGTAATTGAATGTAACCACTTTGGTAAGCTATTTATTGGGCTCTCCACACCATTGTAAGGGGATGGACTCTGATACTTTTGAAAGTGTAAATAGAACTGAAAGCAATCAATACAAAATAATTTCCCTCTTGTTTCAATCTTCATCTATTATCCTCTCTTTCTTATCTAAAATTTGTGGATCATTAATCTTTTATGCTAAGAAACTTTGTGTTCTTATTAGATGTGGTTTCTGGAACTTTGTGTCTATGAAATAATGTCTTATGATTTAATATGAATGATTTTTTTTTGTATCACCCTTGCTCAATATGTATAAGGTTATATTTTGCTATCTATATTTATTGAAAGTACTGTTATATTCTACATTTTCCTGTTTCTTAGTTCTTCTATTCTTTTGTATTGATAATCTATCTCTGTATTAAAACATTTTCAAGATATCAGAGCTCCTCGTTAATATGCAAGTTGTATATTTGTACATAAGTTTTGTGGCTTGCTTTGTGAGCTGTGTTCGGTTTCGAGATGGTCTGGCTTCTCTCTTTTTCATTCTCCCAAATAGTGTCAGGGTTCCCTGTACGCCGGAAAAGTGACAAGCGAGCGTGGGAATCTACAAGTAACTCTTCCGCGTACCCGACCTCCCGAGGTCGTGCCGAGACAGCCGGTGGGGATGGAATATGCGTGGGGTGCAGACAAACTAGTTGGGTAATCTAATGTCTTCAATACGCACTAGTGGAATTTGTGAATCTAAGGCAAAGAAGGCCCTTCTAACCTGAACTGGTGTGATAGATCGGTCAACAAGGATGACTGCTCGAAGGCTCCAATCAATATCGAGCTCTGGCGTGATTTGATCTATGGGTTGTGGAATACGTGGAAAATGACCTGGGATAGTTTCGTGTATGTCTCCAGATAAGGTCATATGGTGGGTAGTGAAAACAATCGACTCTACTGACGATTCTCTGGCCTAGTCCAGAACTCTTTAGCTTTGTTAGCTGTTATATCTAGTAAGGATAACTGTTCGACGATGGTGGGTTGAAGTGGGGTAGATCTGAATACTAATGTGTGTAGGCCAATGTCTATGTCTAATTGACTTACGGATTCATTAGGTTGCGGGATTTTTGGATCAAAACCATAGACTCTTAGTTGTTGCGGTCCTGCTATGGTCATGTACGAAATCAGTCCATGATCCCTAGTATCCAATAATCGTATGCTTTCTCAACCTCTATATTCAAAACTAATAGCTGTGCGATCTTCTCAGAGTACCTTACAGGCATTCTTGCCACTTGAATTCTTAGGCTAGTATCTATGTCTGTGAGAACGTCTCCTGCATCTGGCTGTGGGACCAAAGGATCACAACCGAACGTTTGCTCTCTTTCGAGCCCTTCTACAGTCATGTGAATATGAACCTAGGGTAATCTATAATTTGGTTGATTTGACCAAAATGTGTGTGCTTGGTCATATTCTATGTTTAATCCCCTCAACTGAGAGTTGATCTGTCGTAAAAATCCGTTGTTGTTTGGAAGACTTGGATTCTAAGATTTTGGTCTATATCAACTATTGCTGTGACAAGATTGGGTTGAGGCACAATTGGCTCAAATACGTATTCCCTGGGTCCCTGGGTCCCGTGATTGTCATACAAAACAATAATGTAAATCTAACTGCAACAAAGCAAATTTTAACTACGTGGAATAAATCTAGGGCATATATATAATTTCTATTTTTGTATTTTCTGAGAAACTTTTAAGAATTTAAGAAAGCAGCTATTTAAACGTATCTAGAATTTGACAACTAAGATAAAACTTTAAAACAAACAAAATAGCCGAGTGTAGCTATTTGTCTGTGAAATTTGTAGATCTATTCTAAATAATGAAATAACTTACTTAATCTATTTTCCAGACTCTTGATCCTACCTCAGAAGTGAGGAATGAATCATAGTTTCTCAGAAACTATCAATCCCCACAACTTCCCTGGAAATATCGAAAGTAAATTTGACTGAAAAGAAATGATTATCTACTCTATTTGATATATTTCTAATTTAGAACTTTGAAAGTTAGAACCTGGATTCTTCAGAACTGTGGCGAATCCAATGGTGTGTGTGACCTTGTCCCCTCAATGTGATCTCCTCGTTCCTTCGTGTTCACGTGAATCCAGAAAAGCGTGTAATTCTAGCATCAACAGAAGTAGATATTGGGACAAAGATAGCTCAGAATGCAGACCGAATATAATGCGAGTAGGAGAGGGATAGCGCAAGAGTACAGAGCTTGGCTTATGCAATTCCTAGCGAGATTTATTGTGGGTCATGCAACATAAAGCGTCCAGAACCTGAAACTATTCTGTTTTGAGGAGCAAAACCTGCAACTTTAATGGCTTCCTAAGCTTTTCTACTCTAATGGATTGGATAAAAAAATAGCAATGCTTGCACAAGATGGATATGTGGCTTACCAACAGCTAAACAATACTAACTATGCAAATGAACTGAAACTATGGCTTCTAAGCAAGATAACAGACTGAACTAGTGAAATGAGAAGATGAGAGCAAAAGATGAGAGGTCAGTTGCTTGAGCACAAGCCATCTATTTATAGCTTTTTATTCACCCAAAGATCAAAACCAAACTGAACTCTTAAATTATAAACAATGGCCAAACACTATTCCAGGGGACCAAAAACATAAATGCAAGCCCAAGTCGGCAAGGAAAGCTGGTGAATCGTTGATTTTTACGTGAGTCGCGTTAAAATTCTTTCTGGAAAACGCGTAAAGGACTGCCGCTCTGAGCAGGGCGGCGGTTACAGGACCGCCGCCCTGATCAGGGCGGCGGTCACCAGACCGCCGCCCATGAAGGGCGGCGGTTTCGTCACTGAAGAGCAAAAGGCCAAGAAAAGAGGGGAAAAGGGAAAAACAAAGCACGCGGGGCCTAAGCGGGGTATGTGGGATGTTAACGCACACTTGGAGATATTTTCCAGATTCCGAACACCTTGCGAGGAGGCCTGTATCATCATTGGGAGCACTTGTTACGTTGTTCCAGCAGTACAGTAGCTTACAATTTTGGGTACGTACATATTGCCCCCTCGGAGAAGCGTTTTAGCCATGAAGAGGCGTAAAACGGTGGGTCTGAGTATGGCAGTCCCGAAATGGGAAGTTTAGAAGTTATACCTGATACGTCCATGTGTTGACATGACACCATCCAAAATTCCCGCTACCTACAAAACGAAAAGAGAACTCAAGTGTAGATAGACACAATAGTTTGAAAGATAAACGCTAAGATAACAGGGAATGAGAACGTACCATTTGTGCGAGGATAAGAACTTACCTCCATCAGCGCTCCAAACCTGTGAAAAAGTCATTTTAAAATGAAACAGAGTGCTATATATATGAAAGTGGGCCCATTTTCCTATTCATTTGCGCGAGTCGATTTGGTTGATTTTGAGCTCTAGGACCCACGGTGACGGTTTTTTTCGTGAGTAGAGTCGAAACGTCCGCAGCGAGATAGCGATCATGCCTCCACGTGCGGAACATCGACCTCAGCGATCTCAGGTTAGTTTCCTTCAATTTATTGTTTTTCCCATCCTAAAATTGAAATGCTAAATACTCTGGAATGGGGGGGTCATTTTTGAAAATGCTAGTGTTAAAAGGTTCACCTAGGGGGGGGCCTACTGGGTAGGCTCTGTTTTTAAGTTAAATGGCCATTTTTTGCACTTTTTAGGCCTTTTGGGTTAAAAAAACCTGCGTGGATTTTCGGACCACGGCCGCCGCCCTGCCCAGGGTGGCGGTTACATGACTGTCATCTTGCTCAGGGCGATGGTTACACGACCACCGCCCTTAAGGCAGCGGTTACAAAACCGCCTCCCTGCTCAGGGTGGCAGTTTTTGCACAAAATGCAAAAGGAACCCGTTTTTGAGATTGTGTTTGTATATTTAGCATTTCTACGTGTTTTTATGATCTTTCTAGTATTGCCTGGATGCTAACTTACTTTGTTTTGTGTGTTCTTGGGTGTATACAGGTGAGAGAGGAGTACATCTGATGGAGTAGAGAGAGGGAGTGTGATTGGCTCCCAGGAGTATTAGATACCCTCTCACAGGATGAGGAGGACACACTTCAGAGAGCTGGCATATTGCGCATATCGCGCATGCCCCATGTTACACCATCTAGTCACATCCTTTGTGACTTGTTCTCCTACTGGGATGCAGATCAGAACACCTTCCGATTGCCAGGGGTCCATGGTGAGTGGACCATTACATTGGAGGACATCTACCGCATTCTGGGGGTCCCGATCATTGGGAGGTGACTCACTTTAGAGACAGCAGGCTCACGGGCACAGATTGCATAGTGGGCAACATATATGGGAGATGCAGTCATCTCCATGGGGTCGAAGAAGGGGGTGAGAGTCCGATCTATTCCTTCTTTGCCCATCCCCATACTTCGACAAGCCATCATGGGAATCCTTGCCTCGAGACTGATCGGGGACAAGGGAGGAGACACATTATTATACTGTTGGGCCCCCCATTATTACACAGATTGAGGGGCACGGTCAGATATACGCTTGGGGAGCAGACATTCTTGGGACCACCTACCACGATCTATACAGGGTGGTCCTCTTACAGGGGCAGACATTGAGCCACCCAACTCTAGTTATGAGTTGGGTCTATGAGCATTTAATCCCTTATGGCAGGGGTGTGGAGGTGGTAGATCCTAGGGCTGTGAGGGCAGCCAGATGGACAGACATGTTGGTGCTTAGAGCACCTCATCAGCCAGTTGCCTCCCTGACTACTGCCGACATGGAGGCGACACCATATCAGACTATGGCGGGCATATGGGGCGAGGAGACTCTTACCTTGATCTCTTGCTCCACCACAGGGCAGCTTATTGATAGAGTGGGACGAGTGGAGGTACACCCCTTTGGCCAGGTTCCTCAGCAGTTTGGCCTACCATATACGGGTATGCTTCCCCCAGTGGCGCCAATCTACAGATCAGTTCGTGAGGCCAGAGGGGGGCCTAGAGGCCGAGGTTGGACAGTGATTACTCCTGGCATTCCTATTGCAGCCAGGAGGATAGTTCGTGCTAGAGGGAGAGCCGGTGCGCCTCAGGTGCCTTTGCTTTAGATTGCTGGGGGTCCTTCTCATATCAGCAATGACCCTATTGATATTGATTCCGAGTCTGAGGAGTTCACAGAGGGAGGGTCAGCGGAGGAGACCGAGGACAGCGATCTTGAGTGGCATGACACTCAGGATGTTATGCAGGTAGAGAGGGCCGAGCAGAGCACGGAGAGGGTGACTCTGGTTTCAGAGGAGCCACTCTCCCAGGGCCATGGTGGAGAGGACAAGTCTGTTGCGGGGCGATACGTTTCTCCTGCCACAGGAGCAGCCCCTCAGTCGACAGCAGGCATCCCCAAAGGGTGCTGGCCCCAGCGACCCATCCTGGAGGCCTGGGGATCTAAGTAAGTTACCCTTTCTCCCCTTTTAATGTTTATTTGTAGGCTCTCTTTAGTTGTTATCTTGTATCTTTTAGTTTCTTGTTTAGTTTCTAATTCGTTTTCTCCTTTGTTTGCAGAGACTGTTGATGAGTGCCGGGATTTGATCCGCATGGTATGTACTGATTCCCTGATGATTCCCATGGATAGGACCCGTGCAGAGCTGTCCGTAGACACTAGGGAGCCTTCAGCAGCCGGTAGGCACACAGACGTCTTTGCTCCAGTCTGGCATGTGCCCAAGATGGTATCGACTCTTCGCACCGAGCTAGTGGGGTACAGGACGGCTGAGCGTCTGATGAGGAGCCATTCTCGTGGTGAGACTGCGGTTGCTCCTCGGGACCCTGAGCCCTCCATGCATTCAGAGCGCCGACGTAGCCGGAGTCCTAGGCGTGGGCGTGCACCTTCAGAGGGGTCGCGTAGGGATTGAGAGGCCACTTGGCTCTCGTAGATTTTGTACTATATATATTTGTGTATATCCCGGGCTCTTTGAGCGTTTTGACCATGCTTAGTGCATGATGGCATTGTATATAAAAACATTGATCATTTATATATACGCATTCATTCTGGATCAAAATCTTGGCACTCATGGTTTCCTTTCTATTTCCAGTTTCCCTATGTATACTACAATGTATGTTTATATGTTTTTTAGAATGTATGCAATGGAGAACAAATGATGTAAATGTTTGCTTCTTTTTGTGTATTTCATGATGCTGATATATGGTGATGTAGATATAATGTGATTTTGAATCTTAGCTTCCGTAAGTAATTTTGGATACCTCATGTTTGTTTTGCAAAGTGATGAATACAAACCAGTACGATGAACAGATAAACTTGCCCCACTCCTAACTCCACGCAACTAGTAAGATGCAAGGGCTCATCATCGAGAGCTAGAAAGGGCACAAGTTGTGGGAGGTGTAGCTGAAATGATAGTGATGAAAGATAGACAAAGCTTTAGTGGAACCAATTTAGGACACTACAAGCTTACTCTACCCGAGTGACTTCATAGTTTAGAATGCAACTTACTTTGCAGCTTATCTAGACTTAGATCCGTAGATGGCCACATCGTAGATGGCCACATAGTAGACAAAATGTGGGTTTTTAGGATTTTAACTCTCTTAGAATTTTGAACATCTAATTCATTTCTTTTTTACTCAAAGTTTCAAAGTTTGAATTGTTTGTTTATGACCTTTAACGTTTGCTTATCAAGAGGACCCCCTGTACTTTGCCCCATGCTACTAGTAAGAAGCGTGGGTTTATCACCATGGACAAGGTATAGGCAAGTAAGGGCATTTCCATCCTTTCCCAACCCTACGTCACTAGTAAGAGACGCAAGCTCATCACCGAAGGTTGGTGGGGCAAGGAAATGTGTAAAATTAAAATTTTTTGTTTAATCACTTTTTGACTTGTTTTCTTGAGTAAAACGTCAGTATGTGCTTATTTCCAAAGAGACAATATATATAGGATAGATGTGACACCATGAAGCTTCTAGAACAAACCATAGGCAAGACACCTACCCTAAGAAGAAATCAAAGTGAGAATAAACTTGTAGATCTTGGTATGGTTACCGTTAAGACTTTGTCATATCTAGCTTTATTTGATAAAAAGATTCCGAGATAATTTGATGATATCATGAAAATGGAGAGGTATGATTAGAAAGTTTTATGCCAACAACATCATGAGTTTGTAATGAATTGCTTTGAGAATAGATTCCTTGATCACCATTTATGTAAGAAACAAGTGGACAAAATGATCTTAATCTATATGAAGATGCAATGTAAATATATATAAGTAGTGCTAGCTGCTTATGCATAGAACTGCTTGAGGTGCAGGGAATTGACTGTTTCACCAAATTCCTCACCTTCTAGCGTACATAAGAGGTATGCACCATTTCCATAGTCCTTCATGACTCGGTATGGGCCCAACCATTTGGGCCAGAATTTTCTTCCTTCACCGGTCTTCTTGTCGATCCGGCTGTCTAGCCTTAGAACTAGATCACCTTCGTATATGTCGCATTCATAGACCTTCTTGTTGTACTGCCGGCACATCCGGTCAGCATAAACTCTATGTCACTGTTCAACATCTAACCTAGTTTCATCTAGGCTTTCCAGTTGGGAGAGACGTGCTTCTTTATAAGCGTCTTCATCCAGGATCCCTTGTAATGAAATGCAGAGACTGGGTATTTCAACCTCAAGTGGGAGAACTGCCTCTGCCCCAAATACTAGTGAAAAAGGAGTGGCTCCCGTTGGTGTTCTTATTGAGGTTCGGTGGGCCCACAAGGCCGGATATAACTTCAAATTCCAATCTCACTTGTTTTCTTTCACAGTTTTAAGGAGAATGGCTTTCAGTGTCTTGTTTGTCGCTTCAACCTATCCGTTGGCTTGAGGGTAATATAAGGAAGCCGGATGATGGCTTATCTTAAATTTATTGCATAGTTTGTGAACCTCTTCATTCTTAAAAGAAGTTCCATTATCGGAGATAATGATTTGCAGGATACCGTACCTGCAAATGATTTGGTTTAAAATGAACTTGGCAATTACCGAACCAGGTATAGTAGTAAGAGGCATAGCCTCTACCCATTTGGTAAAATATTCAGTGGCCGTGATTATAAAATTATGGTCGTCTGTGGATGAGGGAGAGAATTTCCCTATTAAGTCTAGGCCCCATGTAGAAAAGGGCCATGGAGTAGCGATTGGTTGCAAAGCTTGTGCCGTCATGTGGATCTCATGGGAGAATTCTTGGCACTTATGACACCTGCATACAAACTCTATTGCGTAATGTTCTAGAGTGGGCCAGAAATAGCCCATTCGATGTATTTTGCGAGCGGTGGCAATGGTCACCGAAGTGGCCTCCACATATTCCACTGTGGGATTCATGGAGAATCTTCTTGGATTCTTTTGTGTCGACACATCTCAGGAGCATTTCATCGAATGCTTTTCGGTAGAGCACTTGCTCTATAATGACGTATTTAGCTACAATAATACGTAACCACCTTCTTTGTTGTGGTGTAGCTCCTTCTGGATACGTATGATCCGTGATATAGTTAATGATATCAGCGTACCAGGGACACTCAGATATAGAGCGTAGGGTTTCGATGTAGTATACGCACTCATCTGGAAAATCTAAATCTACTAGAGCACCTCCATCTAATGGGTTATCAGCTAACCAATCCACAATGATTTGTCCCTTAACTGACTTCTGATTTACAAACGTTAATTCAAATTCTCCCATTAAGGTTATAAAACGTCCAACCTTTTTAGACAAGGACCCTTGTGTGAGGAAAGTTCGTAAGTGGTCCGTTTTTACCATGACCCTTGTTTCTTGGTTTAACATATAATGTCTTAGGCGTTTGGTTGCAAAGACTATGGCGAGACATTCTCATTCTGCTTGTGTATAGCCTGTTTCATAGTCAAGCAGTGTTTGGCTGATGAAATAAATCGTGTGTTCTCTCTTGTCATCGTCTTCTTGGGCCAACATGTAGGCTAGCGAGACATTGGTAGCTCGTGAATATAAAATAAACGGGCGATCTAGCTTAGGCGGCATTAGTGTAGGTGGTGACAACAAGAAACGCTTAACTGCGTCAAAAGCTTCATTGCAGTCTTTGGTCCAATCAATGCTATAGTCTTTCTTGAGTAAATTGTTGATTGGATGAATGGCGAAGCTCAAGTCCGGGATGAATCTTCGTATTGCACCCAGCTTTCCGAGAAATGACCTAATTCCAGATTCATCCGAATGTGGAACCATTTCGAGGACAGCCCAAATTTTGGTTGGATCAACATCTATCCCTCGTGACGATATGATGTAACCTAGGAGCTTCCCTCCCGTTACACCAAAGATGCATTTTTCCAGATTTAGCGTGACTCTGTATTCTATCAGACGTGAGAGAATGATACGGAGTACTTCTGGATGGTCACAACGCTTCTTATCCTTAGCCAACAAGTCATCTACGTAGGATTCCATGATTTTATGGATTAGATCATGAAATATATATGTCACAGCCCGCTGGTATGTAGCACCAGCGTTTTTGAGACCGAATGGCATAACAACGTAGCAATAGGTTCCCCAAGGAGTTATAAACGTGGTTTTAGCTTGATCTTTCTCAGATATTTTAATTTGATTATATCCCGAGAATCCATCCATGAGAGACAAAAGTTCAAACCCAACTGTTGCATCAACAATGACATCAATAGATGGCAACGGGAAGTCTTCCTTAGGACATGCTTTGTTGATGTCTCAGAAATCTATGCAGATGTGTATCTTTCCATTCTTCTTGAGAACGGGAACGATGTTAGATACCCATTGGGAGTAGTCGAATGGTTTGATGAATCCTACCTGGAGGAGTTTTATTACCTCCTCCTTTACCATGAGGGCTACCTTGGGTTTCATGGGTCTCGATTTTTTTTTAACTGGCTTTGCATCAGATTTAGTGACGAGGTTGTGTACCGCGATGTGGGGTGCGACTCCTGTCATCTCCTTATAATTAAATGTAAATGCCTTCTGATGTTCTTTGAGGATCCGAGTGTGTATTTCTACTTCTTCTGAGGTTAACGAGGACCCTAATTTCAATATTCTTGGTTCGTCTTCTATCCCGATGTTGACATCGATTGTTTCTTCGATCAAAGAGGTGTTACCCTCTTCGAACTCAGGCGGTGCTAGAGGTAAATCTAAATCATCCCCATTTTCTACTATGTATATACTAGGTTCCATTTGTGAGGGAAGATCCATCATGGGATTTCCGAAGTAGGAAGACGAATGTGGAATTAAGGACAAATCTAGCATATGATAGGAGAGATGTAGTGCTGCATAGGCGTTTAAGTAATCCAAAGTAGCCACATCACTATTAACCTGATCCAAGATGGTAGATTCACTTCTGTTTAAAAGGGGATTTGTCATTGTTTTTATCAATGGTTCATCACAAATGGATACCGTGAAATGGGTATCCTTTAACTCATTGCTTGGAGTAAAACGTGATGCTGAAGTTGCTATTGAATCGGCGAGAAGATTTTTCTCTCGCGGGATTGCTTCAATGGATATGAAGTTAAACGCCTTGCTTAAATCTAATACAGCTTTTTTGTAAAGTTGTAAGTGTTCGGCTTTGGTTTCGTATACTTCAGAAACTTGGTTTGTCACTAATTGCGAGTCTCCTAAGACTCTGATGTTATCAACACCAATTCTTTTGGCTAAGGTGAGACCAAGGAGGAGGGCTTCATACTCAGCGCCGTTGTTTCTGCATTCAAAATTTAGCTTAAAGGCAAATGGCAGGACTTTCTCTTCGGGCAAAGTAAGAATTATACCTGCCCCTGCCCCGTAACGGCATCTAGCCCCATCAAAATGGAGAGTCCAATACTTAGCTGGGAGTATAGATGTTGGGGTATCTGTTGCGTTTGTGCACTCCACTTCTACCATGCAGAGATCCTCTGCTGGAAGGGAACCAACACCTAGTGAATATCCTATGCCTACTGAATCAAATGGTAAGAACATTGGTAAATCTTGTTCTATTAACTCAACGATTTTTGCAGTAGTCCCTAATGATACCGTTTCTATAGTGTTAGCCTTATCTTTGGGGGTTGGGGTTGTTTTGGCTATGCTGATAGTTTCAATATCCGTTGTAGGTACCAACTTCTCCTCTGGTTTTGCATCAGTGGGTTTATTAAACGAATGCACACCTGGTCTTTTCTTTAAGTCAGCTAGGTGTATATCGAAAGGTTTTGGATCGCTTTTGGCTACAAACACCTTTCCTAGATGCAAGAATCTTACTTCTTGGAACAACGTAGAAGGGATTTCTTTCATTCTGTGTATCCATGGCCAGCCGAGGATCATATTATAATTAGTTTCCCGATCTATAATATAAAACTCAGTCATGATGGTTTTGGGTCCTAAGGTGACTGGTAGTATTATAGTTCCAATTGAAGTGGCTTTAAGGCTATCATAGCCTCTCAATGTATTTCGAGTGGTGGAACAGTTTGTTTCCCCATATCCTAATTTTTGAAGGAAAGAGAAGGGGACTATGTTAACTGCGGCCCCATCATCAACCATTGCTCGTTTTACATAGTTATTATAAACCCATACTTGTAAGTGTAAGGCTGGATCACCTCGGCATGCAATCTCAGCATCTGTAGGCATTTTACTTATTTTGAATATGAATTCGACATCCTTATCCGGCTGCCCCGGAGGATGGAGATCAAAATCTACGTGGTTCACTTGTGTTTCAGGAGGCGGAGTGATATTAATTAAATGACCTAAACCTAATGCTTCCAAAAGAGCAGCCCTGTGAGTAGGAGAGTTTTTTAGTAAGTCTAAAAATGAAATGTACGAGAAGGTTTTTATTAGGTCGTTAATTAAATCATAGGCACCCACGGGTTTTTCTACCATTTGTTGACTCTTATCTGTTTCTGGCAGGTGACTTGGGCTTGGTTGAGAGAAATACTCTCGTGTTCTTGTTATATCTTCGATGGGTAGTTCGGCGCCTAGTTCTACTAAACTGACTATCTTGGGTCTCAGCTGACTTCCTAATTGTGGCGCAACTGATGGACTTAGTGAAGTCGAAGCTTCATGATCATTGTTTCCCGTCATTGCACCCTTGTTCGTCCCAGTTGGACTTAGTCTGTTATTATCATGATTTGGGAGTGGATCATTAAAGATCTTGAGGGGAGCATTCTGAGGGGAAACTGCCCCTACGAGCGTGCTTGGTGGTGGTGACACGGGATCTGCCAAAAACAAATCTGTGAAGAACTGTCTTTGTTCTTCTGGCAAACGTTGCATGAATTTATTGTAGTCACGGCACGTTCTAGTATCATGACCTCGAATTTTGTGGAAACCACAATATGAATTAGGATTGTAATTCCTAGTTTGTTGGTTTGGTGTATATTGTGGCCTAAAACTCTTATCAAACTGTTGCCTATTAGGATTAAAGTTTTGCATTTGTTATCTCTGGCTTTGATTTTGGTTTTGATAACCAAATGGGTTTTGGCTTAGACCTTGTGTGGGATTTCGCCGTTGTTGTTGTTGAGGATGATTAAAATCCACTGTATTGATTGTGGGGGTAAAGTTATTGTTTCGTTGATTTTTCATTGGTAATGAAGCATTCATAGTATTTACCTTTTTAGGTTGATCAGTTACTCCATCTGTTGTTACCCCACGATTTTTGTTAAGGATTTTAGGTCCTTGATTGACATTTGTGGTAGTTGTAGTGTTCTGGCTGGAGGTGATTAACCTCCCGTTTGTTCCATATGTCTTACGACCACTATCAATTGCTGCTTGATCTATTCGAAGAGCGCTCTCAAGTACTTCATCGTAAGTTCTTAGTGGGAACTTCTGGACTTCTTCCTTCACCTCTCTGCTGAGAGAATGAAGGAATAAATCACATAGTTCCATCTGATCCATGTTTTGCGCACTTGCCAAGGAATAAAGGACTGTACGCCACCTTTGGATGAAATGGGTGACAGATTCGTTGTGTTCTTGTTTGATGTGTAAGAACTCCCTGATTCCTGTTCTTAACAGTTTGTTCATGTCAAATGCCTTAATGAACTCTAATACGAGTTATTTAAATGAATGGATGGAAGCCTCAGGTATTCTATAATACCAATCAAGAGCGATGCCTTCCAAAGTTTTGGGGAATATTTTAGCAACAACCCCATCCCAAGGGAGTAGTTCTCGTATAGCTGTGGCGTAAGCCTTGATATGTGCGTTTGGATCTCCCTCACCTTTTTACTTGGGTAAATCGGGAAGAGGTCTTGGAAGCATGACGCTTCGTATGGTGAAGTCTAAGGGCTCTTTCAAATATTCTGAATAAGTCCCTATTGCATAGGTTTCGACCATTGATGGTGCCTGTTGAGGAAGTGGTGGTGGGATAGGTTGTTGATATGGCGCAACGTATTTGTTGGTAGGGGCATAAGGAAACACCTGTGTTTGAGCAAGCATTCCGGGAGAGGAGAACATATCTCCTTGTGGTGATTTGGAGTACATGTTTAAGTATGACGGGGTATTGTCTAGGAATGGATTGTTTGATACTAGACTGGAAGGAATGGTGTTAGAGATGATGGGCCTACTTGGCGTTTGTTGTGGATACTGAGGAGGCATACCCAACATGCCTATTCCTGTGAGGAGGTCTACTTGGCCAGGATGGTGTGGAGGATTGGAACTTCTTGTTTGCATGAATTTCGAATTTTGAATTTCTTGGGAAAGTTCTAACCCTCTCACTTTTTCCATTAGAGTTGAAATGACTTCACTTGGTGAAGTCACGATATTCTGCCTTGGTGGCATTTGTTGTATACCTTAGTGTTGTATAGGCATGTGATATCCTGCTATGAACTGATCACTATCTTGCCAAGTTTCTCCGAGAGTATTTCCTGTATGCAGTGGCATAGAGGTATTTTCTTAAAAAGAGATCTCAGGTTGTGTATGTAAACTTCCTATAGGTGGGTACATACCCCGAGAGTGTTGTTCACTCCTAGGATAACGTATTGACTGTTCATCATCTAAGACCAGGTATGGGTCTGATTGTCTACTAATTTGTGGTCTAAGTAGCATCTGAGGAGACGAACCAGATTCTCTGGTAAACATCATATTATTCGAGCCTGAAGGCTCTGTTTGTTGTTTTTGAGGGGATTGATCTAACTCCTCAGTTTTCAAAAAGATGAATTATATCTGATTCTTGGAGTTTGTGTTGTTAACTGATTAGTTGAGTAGTTTTCCTCCCATACTGAGAGTGAGGGTGATGATTGTCTATTCTGTTGGGCATAGTATGCCTCAAGACCCAAGAGGGGTCTGCCATATGCATCGAATCCCGACATATTTGGGGGGTATATGAATACCCACAGAATAATGGGAAGGAGCGAAGGTGGATGAGATAAGATGAAACTTCTCAAAGAGAAGGTGAAACAGTTGTTCGTTTACATCGGGTTTACCAATTTTGTATGCCGGAAAAGCGACAAGCGAGCGTGGGAATCTACAAGTAACTCTTCCACGTACCTAACATCCCAAGGTCGTGCCGAGACAGCCGGTGGGGATGGAATATGCGTGGGATGCAGAAAAACTAGTTAGGCAATCTAATGTCTTCAATACGCACTAGTGGAATTTGCGAATCTAAGGCAAAGAAGGCCCTTCTAACCTAAATTGGTGTGATAGATCGATCGGCAAGGATGATTGCTCGAAGGCTCCAATCAATATTGAGCTCTGGCATGATTCGATCTATGGGTTACGAAATACGTGGAAAATGACCTGGGATAGTTTTTTGTATGTCTCCAGATAAGGTCATATGGTGGGTAATGAATACAATCGACTCTACGGACGATTCTCTGGCCTAGTCCAGAATTCTCTAGCTTTGTTAGCCGCTATATCTAGTAAGGATAATTGTTCGACGATGGTGGGTGGAAGTGGAGTAGATCTGAATACTAATATGCGTAGGCCAGTGTCTATATCTGATTGAATTATGGATTCGTTAGGTTGTAGGATTTGTGGATCACAATCGTAGACTCTTGGTTGTTTCGGTCCTACTATGGTCATGTACGAAATCAAGTCCTAATCCCTAGTATCCAATAATCATATGCTTTCTCAGCTTCTATATTTAGGATTAATAACTACGCGATCTTCTTAGAGTACCTCACAGGAGTTCTTGCAACCTGGATTCTTAGGCTGGTATCTATATCTAGAAGAGTGTCTCCTGCATCCAGCTGTGGGACCAAAGGATCACAACCAAAGTTTTTTTCTCTTTCGAACCCTTCTACAGTCATATGAATGTTTGCCTAGGGTAATCTGTAGTTTGGTTGATTTGACCAAAACATGTGTGCTTGGTCGTCTTCTATATTTAACCCCCTCAACTGAGAGTTGATCAGTCGTAAAAATGTTCTTGTTTGGAAGACTTGGATCCTGAGATTTTGATCTTTGTCAACTATTGCTGTGACGAGATTGGGTTGAGGCACAATTGGCTCAAATACATATTCCCTAGGCTCCCAAGGTCCTGTGATTTTCATACAAAACAATAACTTAAATCTAACTGCAACAAAGCAAATTTTAACTACGTGGAATAAATCTAAAATATATATAACTTCTATTTTTCTGAGAAACTTTTAAGAATTTAAGAAAAGCAGCTATTTAAACGTATCTAGAATTTGACAACTAAAATAAAACTTAAAACAAACAAAATAATCGAGTGTAGTTATTTGTCTGTGTAATTTGTAGATCTATTCTAAATAATAACTTGCTTAATCTATTTGCCAGACTTTCTATCCTACGTTAGAAATGAGGAATGAATCATAGTTTCTCAGAAACTACCAATCCCCACAGCTTCCCTGGAAATATCAAAAGTAAAATTAACTGAAAAGAAGTGATTATATACTCTATTTGATATATTTCTAACTTTAAAACTTTGAAAGCTAGAACCTGGATTCTGCAGAATAGTGGCGAATCCAATGGTGTGTGTGATCTTGTCCCCTCAGTGTGATCTCTTCGTTCCTTTTTGTTCACGTGAATCCAGAAAAGCGTGTAATGCTAGCATCAATAGAAGTAGATTTTGGGACAAAGGAAGCTCAGAATGCAGACCGAATATAATGCGAGTAGGAGAGGGATAGCGCAAGAGTACAGAGCTTGGCTTATGCAATTCCTAGCGGGATTTATTGTGGGTCATGCAACATAAAGTGTCCAGAACCTCAAACTATCCTGTTTTGAGGAGCAAAACCTGCAACTTTAATGGCTTCCTAAGATATTTTACTCCAATGGATTGGGTGAAATAATGGTACTGCCTGCACAAGATGGGTATGTGGCTTACCAACAGCTGAACAATGCTAACTAAACATGCAAAGGAATGAAACTATGGCTTCTAAGAAAAATAATAGACTGAACTATGAAAATGAGAGCATGAAGAGTAAATGAGGGGCAGACCATTTGTTTGTGCACAAACCATTTATTTATAGATTTTCATTCACCCAAAGATCAACACCAAACTGAACTCTAAAACTATAAACAATGGCCAAACACTATTCCAAGGGACCAAAAACATAAATGCAAGCCTAAGTCGACAAGGAAAAGCTGGTGAAACATTGATTTTTATGTGAGTCACGTTAAAACGCTTTCTAGAAAATGCGTAAAGGACCGCCGCTCTAAGCAGGGCGGCGGTTACAGGACTGCCGCCCTGATCAGGGCGGCGGTCACAAGACCGCCGCCCATGCAGGGTGGCAGTTTCATCTCTAAAGAGAAAAAGGACAAGAAAAGAGGGGAAAAGGAGAAAAAAAAGCACGCGGGGTCTAAGCGGGGCATGCGGGATGTTAACGTACACTTGGAGATCTTTTCCGGATTCCAAACACCTTGCGAGGAGACCTGTATCATCATTGGGGCACTTGTCACGTTGTTTCGGCAGTACAGTACCTTACAATTTTGGGTATGTACATTCCCGCTAAGCATGGTAATGCTACGAACATGCTGCTCTAAGAAGTCACTAATGGCATTGAAGATAGCCATGTTGCGATCATGCCTATCTTTTTTGCTCCCCAATATATTATCCAGAGAGTTTAATTTCTTGTAAATGTCAGCAATCTGATCCTTCCCGGTGTCATTATCATCATCAATTTTTCTTTTTCCTTTCATCTTGTCCATGTGTTATAGGTCCTTCTTTAACTTCTTCATCTCTTTCTACAGAGATTCCAACCTATGGGTTATATTATTCCCCTCCTGATGTAGGGCCGTATCCAGGCCAACATTATTAATATGCAATAATTTTTTTTAAACTTCCAGCTCTTTGTTGCTTCTAAGAACCCGAATAGATAGAGGGATGTCAAGTTTGGGAAGTTTTGGGTTTTTAGTCTTGGGTTTGGAAGAGGTGTCCAGAATGAGAGTGGGAGTAGTGGAGGTAGTGATGTGCAGATCGCTGGGAGAGGACGGGAAGACGGGGAATTTGGAGACACAGAGCTTATGAAGCAGGAAGATGAGGCCCTGGTGGAGAGGGATAGCACGAGAGTGCTTCTAGAATTCTAAAATGGAGTGCTGAAGGGAATTTAATAGGTAATGTGGGAAGCAGACCACAAATTAAATTCTGATGTGATTAAGAAAGAATAGGTGTTTAACAGGGATAGTTTTGTATCGCCCTTCCATAAAAATGTATCTAATCATCATTTTTATAACTTCATCAAATGGTTTGGGGATAGAACTTAACCTAACACCCGCGTAAACAAATTCGAGCTCCTATCCCTCTTCAAAGAATTTCTTAGCCTTGACAGACCTGTCAATCCTTTTGTTGAAAAAATGATATCCCTCTAACTTGAGGCCTGCAGCCTCAGCAATCAAATATTCATTGATAGTAACACATTGACCACCATATTCCACCTTTATGTCCTTCCATTCCATTGCGAAATGAACCAAAATATTCTAATCATGCCCCGGAATGCGTTCTATAAAATTATAAATGCCTCCCTTTTATAAGAGGTACCATAGCTCCTCATTGTTCTTCCAAGATGGATCACTACAGGGATCCAGTTGGCACCAGGAACCTCCCATTTTATTCTCCCTACTATTCCTTCAAATTTTCTACTCAAAACCCTTGTTTGAATCTTTATCTTCCTGATGTCTATCCCATATTTTAAGAACCCAGCCACCTGTGCAAGGATCATGGGTGTTAATATAGTCGTAGTTAGGATGATAATTCTCACATGTGTGATCTTTCAAACCTGCTAAAGCCTACTCCATACCATTATTATTTCTACTCCATGTTTGATTTCCTGTATTTATCCACATTAATGCTATTATGTACCTCCTTAGGGATGTAATTTTAATTATCCCATTATTGGTTGACAAATTAGGAATTTATTGAAAGCAATAGTCAGGGGATGGAAATTCCCTCGTCTTTAATGGGAGAGGTTCCCTTATTGAAAGAAAAATGGAAAAACTATTTACAAATGCTCAACTTCCAACTTTGATGAGGAATTTTGATATCATCGAAGTGTTTTAATATAAAGATAGATTATCAATACAAAAGAACAGAAGAACTAAGCAAGGGAAAAAGGTAGAATAGCACTTTCAGGGAGTATAAATAGCAAACTAGTTCCTTATAAATGTTGAGCAAGGACAATATATAGAACAAAATCATTCATATTAAAACCACTAGATGTTATTGCATAGACACAAAGTTCTAGAGATGACATCCACAAGAATACAAAGCTTCTTAATGCAAATAGATTAATGATTCAACAACTTTAGACAGGTAAGAGGGAATAAATAAACACAAATAGAAATAGGAAGGAAAAATCTTCTGTATTGATAGCTTTAAGTTCTTTTACACTTTAAAAAATTATCAGAGTTCCAGTCCCTTGGAATGGTGAGGATAGCTTAATATATAGCTTGCAAAGTGGTTACATTTGGTAACCGTTTATTTTAACTGAGAGATTAATTAAGGAAATGCACAATTCAAATTCCTTAATTAAATTACAAGGAGATCCGAAATAAAAATATAAGAAGAGAAAGAAGAACCGGAAGTAGTGACATCTGATTATGTCTGAGGATTACCCACTGATTAGAGGATTCGATGCCTAAATATTTTCAAAGCTTCTGTTATTTCCATGCCTCTTGGAATTGTTATGTTGGAAGTAGCATGTGTCCACGTGCCTAGACATTTCTCCATATCTTTATCAAACTCGGTATGCTCTAGATATTATTTATTAGCTTGGCAATAGTTGAATGAAGAGAAAAAATATCTTTCATTTTCTCCTTAGTAAATTACTCTTCTTTGAACAGATCGCCCTTGACAAAGGTTCTAAACTGAGCCATGATTTCTTGAAGAGAAAAGGAAACACCTGTAGTTTCATCCTAAAGATGGCAATGGATATCCTTGAAGGCAGATTAAAAACAATTTTTAAAAGACTCCCCTTTTTTCCACACATTCCTCAATTCTCCCAATGCTTCCTCCAAAACCTTTATCTTCAACTCAATGTTGAAGATCCATGTCCTTAAAAAGTTATTATTTGCATCATCAAACAAATTTTTGGCCAACAATATCTTCTCATCAGTTTGGCCCATTAAATGGAGGTCTGTAATACATCCACTCCAGACCTTCAGCTCCTTGTCGATGGCTTTGATTGAGGAAGTGAGTTTCTACTGCAAATTGATCACCTTCTCAATGGTTTTGAAGGCTTCCTCAATGAAATTCAAACCTACTATAGTCATATCATATACCATGGCCTCAACATCCTTCCCATAATTTGAATACTTATGTATGTCCTTGATGCTTTGAACGACATCTTGACTAAGAACCATGGGAGGTGGGAGAGTATCCAATGGAGCTGGATCCAAAACTTTGTCTTTTGTTAATAATAATCTGATAAAGTTGGAAAGAACTTGGTTCTATTCTTCCAACTGCTCCATGATTTTCTTGCCTTTCTCAACCCATTCAATAAACATAGTGATAGTTTCCCAAAGGTTATGAAGCTCAGTCTCAAGCGTAGATTCTCCCAAAGGAATTCTTGAAAGCTCCAAGTCAGAGATTAAAATATTCTTCTCCTCTTTTTCTGGCATGGGTCTGACAACCTCTAGAAACTCCTGACCTTGAGCATTAGATACCAATCTTGAAGTAGTCTTTTCTTTCTTTGCTAGAGGATGAGGGGTTGTACCATGTAGAGCTGCCACAAAATCAAAATCAAGCCCAGTTTCCTAGGAAGAAGACTTTATTTTCCTGATGTCTACTAGGGGTTGCACCTAAGAAAAGGAAGAAGAAGAAATAGAGGATTCAAGGGGTCCGAGTGCAAGAGAAATCATTGCACTTAGAGTCTGAACTAATGTTGTCTCCTATGGGGAAGTGCATGGAACCTCAAGAATTTCCCTTGTAAAGAAGTCTGTTAAACTTGGAGGTGCAGTTTTTGATTCTTCCTTCTCCATCTCAGCAGTGGTTGTAATGGTTTCTTCTGGTCCTTTCATCTCATCATCCTCATTCTCACATAGAACAATAATGTTCTCTGGCCCAACAGGCAATTCTGATTGCTCCAAAATATTATCTACCTCGATTGGTTCTTGCTTAACCTCTTTGACCTTCTTTTAATACACTTGAGTGGAAGAAGAAGGAGTAGAAATTTCTAGCTCTTTCAATGAGGAAGAAGGAGGAATTTTCCCAAGTACCTCAATACTGGGCGTATATACCTACTTCCCAGTTGTGGAAGTTTCTCTTGAAGAAGATACACCCTGGCTCTTCCTGAATTCATGAACTTTCTTGTTAAACCAAACCTTAATTCTAACGATGACAAGGGAAATTATCTCCTTCAAATAAAAATCTAGGATTTCTATAGGTGTGTGCTTGATGGACCTCTCGTACTCATAGGATTACAATCCCTCATCATCGTCCACAATCCCTTCAAACACCTAGTAGAGATTGAGATCTAAGATCTGTTGCAGATATAATCTACCAAAATGCCTCCTCCTGGCTTCAAAATAATCAATATAGTCAACCCAGTAATCCTCAGTATCAGGACAGTGATGATAGGTTATTCTCATATTTTGATCAATGAAATTATTTAGATCAAAACAAGTCCTGGACCTGATGAAATGAACAATAAGAGGAGTAATATCCCTTTCTATATTTTGGGCATCTAGAGTTCTCTTGCATGTATAATTCCCCAAGGAGATATGGAAATGAAGACCTATAATCTTCTTGTCTCTGCAGGTTCTATGGAGTTTGTCTAGTTTTCTACACACCTCAACCAAAGCCATTTTATCATTGCAGAACATGGGAAGCTTGAGAGGTGTACTTTCAAAACAAGTCAATCTGATGTATGAGAACTTTTTGAACTAGATGAAAAAATCCCCATACTTGGCTATCAGAGTCATAGCCTCATCAGAAAAAATCTCTTAGCAATGTCACCCTCTAAAATTCTCAAAATTTACATGGTGAAAGCATCATTCACCCTTCTGAAATTATTATTGTTGTCTTTTACGGTACAAAATTGAGGGAAATATTTGTATATGGGCTCATCCTTCTTTCCCTTAATATAAGTGAAGCCAAACCACTCGCTGAGATGCTGCCAGGGTGTACATTAGATAAGAAGTCATGTAGAACTTCTTAGTTTTGCTGAACATTTGGCAATTGTCCAGTTCAGGTTCATATAGATGATCTCAACCCAGTTTCATGTTTCGTTTACCCTCACAGATGATGCTTATGAAAGGAAACATCCCAAAAATGGAAGTCATTGGTAGAGGGAATCCCCATAATACGGGTGAGCAAGATGATGAAATTTGATGATTCTTCATTGAAATTACACCCTAGACAACACTTTAGAGAGTCGGGACTCTCCCTTCTTAGGGACACTTCAGCCATGACTTATCCACGTCGTGCCTTTTATTTCTTCACTTTCCTTATCAAACAGAGCCTGAGCTTGAGCAAGAGTGAGAAAAATGGAGTCTTTTATCTGAGGAATGCATAGGGTAGCAGACGATGGCGGTAACATCCAATTTTGTAATCAATTCTCCATGAACATTAAAAACTTCCTTGGTATTTGGGTTGAAATAAGCTCCACAAGTGCAAGCTTGGTGTCAGCACACTGCACATAGATGGGAAAACTAGATAGCATACATGATTCCACTTGTCATTGATCATCTGCGCCATGGGAGCAAGGGTTGTCACATGTTAACTTTCCCCATAAATCATCAAAATATAAGTGTCAAACTTCACTTATCCCTAATATTAGGCACAAATGTCTCAAGAGGTGAAAAATTCTTGTGCCCTTGAAACTTAATCTTTATTGTTTGTAGTGCATAGAGGAACGGCCTTCAAAGAATAGGATTCGTGATAAAAATGTAAAGGGATACAAGAAGATGATACAAATGACTCAATTGCGAGAATGCAGGCAAGAAATAATGAGCAGAGTAATGTGACAAATGCATACATGGTGGTCCCTTTAAATATTCGTTTAAGAAGAGAGAAAATAATAAATGCACACTAAATACCCCTTATCACTGACCCAAAAGGGTGATAATGTGGGAAAAGAAGAAAAAAATTTCCTAAATGGTCCATGGGACATTGGGACATGTGGGACACAAAAGGCCAATTCGGCCGATGTGAGTGGTGTGGGCCAAAAGAGCACGGGTGGTCCAGGGACACAAAAATGTGAAGGACATGAAGGACCTGATTCGGCTGATGCTGGCGATGGAGGGAATTGGGGAACATGAAGCCTAGGAAAAATTGGGACAGATGGGCCTAAAAGGCGCAAAAAAGCTGACAGACAAGAACTTGTGGGCAAATCGGTGAATCGGTGAATAAGAGGCATGTCGGTACTTGGGACAGATGGGACATGAAGACCCGATTTGGTTGATGTGGATGATGTGCGAAATTAGGGAACAGGAAGCTTGGATGAACTTGGGACATGAGGGACAAAAATTTCTGACAGACTCGCAAGTTACTAAAATGATCCCAAGAAATGACATTTTTACTATCTCTTTAAATTTCCTCTTTACTAAAACATTACTGAAGGGTGTTAACTCAAAATTTTCAAAATTTTCAACTTTCAAAAGAGGGGAATTTTGAGGGGACAATAGTTGACTATTTCTGGGGATGACTTGACTAGATCACAGAAACAAAGCAAGACAAGAATCAAGAAAAACTCTAGGAAAGAAGACCAATGCCTTATTCATTGGGTGAAAAGAGTCAAAGGAAAAACAATACAGAAGGAAACACACCAAAAACAAGGAAAGGAAAAAAAAAAACAAAGACAAGGGAAATCAAACACACATTGTACATAATATACAAAGGAATTCCTATTCACCTAGGATTTGAACAATTTCAGGTATTGCCCACTATAAGGAAGTGGGAGAGAAGATCCATCCATGTAATTAAGATAGAAAGAACTTTCAGTAGCAAAGTGTCTGATTCTGAAAGTACCAAGCCAAAGAGAGTTAAACTTACCATGGATTCCTTGAGGTTCATGCCTTTTGTCCCATAGAAAAACAATGTCTCCAACCTTGAACTCTCTGGATCTAGTTTTCTTGTCAAATAAAGATTTAACCTTCTGCTGATGGGAAGAGATCCTATCAAAAACCTGTAGCTTATCTTCATCTAGCTTATGGAGATACATGATCCTCTTATCTAAAGAATCACTGAAACTGGTATCCTCAATAGCTTTCATCAAATGCAAAGCTGGTAGCTCCACTATTACTGGTAGTTGGGATTCCACAGCATACACCACCTGAAAAGGGAACATCCCAATTACTCTTTTTGGTGTAATCCTATCTACCCAAAGAGAATCATAGAGCTTCTTGTCCTACTTCCTCTGGGATTCATTGACAATATTTCTTACAATGGTCACCAAAGTTTTGTTTGTTGATTCTTCATGTTCATTCCCTTGAGGATAGTAATCTGAAGAATGATCAAGGGAAATACCATATCCATAGCAGAAATCCATCATCTCAGCAGAAGAAAAATTTGGATCATTACAAGTCACAATCTTGTTTGGTACTCCAAACCTTATCACGATTTTCTCTTTGATGAAATTTCATACTACCTCTGAAGTAGTACTTTTAACTGGGATGGCTTCTACCCACTTAGTGAAATAATATATGGTAGTCAACACATGAGTATGTCCTGCACTTGAAGATGGGTTTAGTGTTCTGATAAAATCCAAACCCCGCTGTTGAAAGGGTTCTTCAATCACAAGTGGCTTAAGTGGCAAAGAATCCAACTTTGGTCTTCCCAAAAAGGTTTGACAAGCTTAACATTTTTCGACCATCCTTGATGCATCCTTATACAATGTAGGCCAATAGTACCCTGCACGAAGAATTTTGTGAGCAGTAATGACAGATGAGAAATTACCCCCACAAGCTTGGTCATGGAAGGCTGAGAATAGATTCTCCTATTGCACTTTTTCAACACACTTCAAGAATCTTCAATCCACTCCCCATTTGAACAAAGGATTTTCCAATAATACGTATTGTGTTGAACTTAGCTTGATAGATCTCTTCTCCTTGGTAGTTAAGTGAGATGGACATTCACCATAGGTGATAAAGTGAGCAATGTTAGCATACCATTCATTTGTTGAGCTAAGGAACATAACAATAGGGATATCAACTTCATCTTGAGGTGTTTTGTGACTAGCTCCCTCGGTAATGAGTTCACACAAGCCTTTACCCCGAACTAGTTTTGTTGGTCTAATGGCGAGATCATACTCCCGAACCTTTGCTACCCAATTTCCTCTCTTGGTTCCAAACTCTTGTTGTGTAAGAATAGACTTAATAGTCATATCAGGAAGAAGCACAACAGAGTGATATTTAAGAATATAAAATAGAAACTTCTTAACAAATGTAACTACTACAAAAGCATGTTTATCCATTATAGTATACTTCAACTCATGAGTTTTTAGAATATAAATCATGAATGTAATTGGGATCTCATGATCTTCAGAATATTTCTGAGTCAACACAGCAGCCAAGGTACTCTCTATGGCATAGCAATAGATAATAAAATCTTTGCTAAAATCTTGACATGCTAAGATAGGAGTCTTAGCAATGGCTTTCTTAATGCCTTCAAATTCTTCTTTTCCTTCAGAGGACCAACCAAACGTCTTATTTCCCTTCATCATTCAGGAAATTTTCAACGTCAGCTCTACAAAATCAGGGATGAATCTTCTCAAGAAGATGATCTTACCAAAGAAGGAGTACACTCCCTTTTTGCTTGTGGGAAGAGGAATCTGTTGAATAGCTTGTACTCGTTCAGGATCAATATTCATTCCATATTTGGAGACAACATGTCCCAACAAATTTCCCTCCGTGACACAAAATATAGATTTCTTGGGATTCAGAGAGACCCCATGTTTTCTACATTTCAAGAGAACTGTTTCTAGATGTTGAAAGTGATTTACTCTAGATTTGGAAAACACAATCAAATCATCTAGATACACAACAATACATTTTCCTTTCAAACTCCAAAAAGCCAAATCCATTGCTCTCTGAAAGGTGGCACCAACATTAATGAGACCAAAGGGAATCCTCTTGTAGGAAAAATAACCCCAAAGAGTGGTAAAGGAAGTCTTGTGTTGATTTGTAGTGTTAACTTCTACTTGGTTATATCCTAAGAAACCGTCAAGCATGAATAACATCTCTGCACCTATAACATCTTGCAACACCTGGTCCATCATGGGTAGGGGGTAGTTATCCTTCAAAGAAGCTTGATTCAGATTCTTGAAATCAACACAGATCTAAATCTCACCATTTTTCTTCCTAACAGGCACAATATTAGCAATCCATGTTGAATGATGAATGGGGAAGATAATCTTGGCCTTCAACAACTTTTGTATCTCTTGGAAAATAGTGTCAACAATCTTTGGATTGTATTGTCTTTGCTTCTTCTTGAAAGTCTTAATCCCAGGTTTGAGGGGAATGAAATGTTACATTTATTTTGGCTAAAAAGCCTTCAGATCATCGTAAGAATAAGAAAGGACATCAACATACTTCTTTAAAATATTCACCACCTTTTTCTTCTCCTCGTGGGTAAAACACTTTCTAATATTCACCATTTCGGGTTCAGCAGAGTTCCCAATGCTAAACTTTTCATATTCAACAGACTGTTGAGATCCTTTAGAAGCTTTGGACTTGACATATATATCATGTTTATCAAAAAAATCCTCCAAACTCACCAGTCCTTTAGAGATCTTGTTGCCTTTAAGTTTGATGCATCCCGCTTGATCCATCTCCTCTTTGACACCTTCCTCATTGGAAGAGACACTCTCTCTTGGCATATTGCCACTTCCCTCAAAATATATTTGATCAAAGTTATCCTTAAGTTTCAAGAAAGAGAGAAAATGTTGATCATCAATGAAAACTTGCCAGTTGTTTGCATTATCTGGTACGCTTGGTCTATGGATCATTTCAATGGTGAATTTGTCTTGAGAAAAATTAGGATGAGGTATCAGCAGAGATCTAAAACAACTAAGAATTCATCCCTAGTGTTCTTCTCCCTTGGCACTGCTTTGATAGAGAAGGCATAAAAGAATTCAATAGAATCCCAAACCAGATTCCTATAGTGCTTTAATCTTCTATTATTTACTTGGAAAAGATCTCTAACTTGTCTGACAACCAGTTCCACATCTCCACAACCTAGGAGGTTCTTCACACCTATTTCTTTTGTTGTGTTCATTCCAAGGATGAGAGCCTCATATTCTGCTCTGTTATTTGTATTTTCAAACTATAGCTTGAAGGAGAAAGGATGAATCTTCCCTTCTGTAGATATCAATACCATACCAGCTCCAAAACCAGATGAAGAACAACTTTCGTCAAATTCCAAATTCCAAATGCTATTAGGATTATGGTACACTAATTTAGGACGTTTCACCTCATCCTGAGACATGATCATGTAGTTGTCATGCCCAATATCTTCATAAACTATTTGTGCCTTGGGATCATCTTTCTTTTGCACAATATATTTAGATTGTTTCTTAGGCAGCAACTTCTTCATCTTTTCATTGATTGGTATAAGGGCATGTGACCAATCCATTTGAATTTATCCTCCCACATCCTTACAGAAATTTCTATTCAACAACATACCATATGAAGGAGGAATATCAACTACCAAAATAGTAACTTAAACCTTCTTCTCTAGTAAAGAAGAAAAAGCTACTTGTGCATCCTTAATTATTCTGACCAAAGGCACCTCCTTACTCTCCATGGAATAACAAGAACCATAAGTGCATGTGAGGGTAAGACCCAAATCATGAGCCACTTTGGGAGGCATGACATTATCTAATGCTCCTAAGTCTATGACACAGTTGATGAGTTTATGGCCAGTTATGAGGAGGGTTACATAAAATGGTTCAATTTTCACATTTGGTGAGGTGACTGAAACCACAAGATTTGATTGGGATGTGGAAGAGGGAGTGGGAAAAATACCTTTAGAAGTGTTGGATGAAGTTTTGGAATGGGAATTGACAAAGTGGACCATTTTGGCAAAGGCTTTTGGATGAGTCTGATAAAACTCAGCTTCAGAAATCTGGATTTTTGTTTTCTTGAGGTGATCGATGATATCAAAAGATCCAGAGGTGGATGGGCTATCATCACTAAGAATTCTAGGTTTATCAAGTTTTGGAACTGGAGAAAAAGAAGTTTTAGAAATAGGAGTAGAAGAAAAAGAATTAGCAGAACTCATCTTTTGCATGGATGGAGTGGGAATAGGAGATCCTCTTATTGCAATCACTAGAATAGTCGTGGGATGCTCCTTGGACTTCTTAGTGGGCTGCATCACTTTTTCTTTCTTATTTGTCTACTCTCGAGTCATAACAGCATATAACTCACTGTTCATCTCTACCACTACTTCATCATAATCATCTTCCTCATCAACACCCTCAGTGGTGAGGAAATTAACTCGAGACCCATCAAGTTCTTCCAGTTCTTCATCATCCTCTTCCTCAAGTTCTAAAAAATTTTCATTAACTTCTTCGTCATCAAGTTCTTCAACTTGACAAGTTGCATTAACAGGGACCTAGATGGGTGGTCCTTCAATTGCCAACCTTTTTTGAGAAGAAGGAAAATGGTTTCTAGGCTGAAAATTCTCCTTGGAACATCTTGATAAGGAGCATGCTTGTTATCTCTTTTTAGTGATTCTCAGCTAAAAATTAGATAAACATAGAAAAAATTTTTGACAAATCTCTTCAAAATTCCCCTTTGAAGGAGATTTTTGGGTTTTCAATTTTTCATTGCATGAAAGCATGCTTCTTTCATGTTTCATGTCTAATGTTCCCCGAAACCCGAAACCTGATGGTCTTAAGAAATGTGTCAGGTTTTTAGAACTCCCATGCATCGGAACATGCTTTACCCAAAACATGTTTTATGCTTCGTGTTCCCCAAAACCTGAAACCCAATCATTTCCTTTGTGTCAGAATTTCAGGACTTTGAGGCATCTCAACATCTCATGCGTCATGCTTCGTATTCCCCGAAGCTTGAATCTCGAATTAAACAAAATCCTTTATGTCGGGTTTTCGGGAGCTCCAAGAATGATGACATGTCATTAATGCCCAGTTGTCTGGTAGTTGTCACATGTGTCGAGTGATGTGTAATTAATGTTAGGGTTTTATAAATACTTGGTTTTCCACGTCATTTGTTACCTGGTATGTTTTTTCTGCGTTGGATTTTTGTGTATGCTTCTTCCACCTTGAGACCCTATTGATCTTCTTGGTTGATTACGCCATACGTATTTGATCATTTTTCAAATTTTTTGAAGTTATTCTTCTCCTCTTTCCACTTTGAAGCTTCTTGGGGTTATTTTTGTGATGTTTTGCTTGGGTTTTCACCTCTTTTCCTTTTTTTTACCAGCTTAGGGTTTTGGGTATTTTTCCCTTGGTTCTTCTCCTTTTCTCCTAGTAAGGTTTTTTTGCTTGAAATTTCACTCCTTGGTCATCTATTTATATATATTTTACTTATTGAAAGTTGTGGATTTTCAAAAGAATCTACAAAAACTCATGAATGTGATCAAAGTGGGAAAATTCTTCGTGTTCTGACAGGACAGAGACCTGATATCCTTTTTTTGGGTTTTGCAGGGTGCTCGACATCATCTAGTTTCTGCCTTGTTTTGGGCTTTGCTAACTACTCAATATCTTGCTTTCTCTACCTTGTGTCAGGTCTTAATCAGTGTTCAACATCCTTTGGGTTTTACAGTGTGTCGGGTATTTATACCTACTCGACATCATCTCACTTCCACCTTGTGTCAGGTTTTTTCTAATGCACCACATGCCCTAACTTCTGACACACACTCTGCCAGTGTTTCAAGTTTCGCAGAGTGCTCGAAACCTATCAAGTTCTATCGTGTGTTTCAGGTTTCTCAATGTGTTTGACATGGCCTAATTTCTTACACACATTTCATTTTTTCAAGTTTCTGAAGGTGCTTTGTAAGTTTCAAAACCTGAAAGGTGTTTCGGGTCTGTACACTTGTCCAGCAAGCTCTCACACCCAACAACTCTTCCATAAGTCATCAAGGAATTCTTAGGACTCGTCATGTCATACCCTGGCCCATGTTAGGACAAGTCAAATAAGTCAGGAAAGATGAAGTATAAGTATCAAAATATGGAGTCCTCTTCTTATGTATGTTGCAACTATGACATCTGGGACACAGAGCTCGGTAATATAGATATGGAAGACTTCTCGAAAAGAATTGTGGATTCTTTTCAGAATCCATGGATGAAGTCAATAGTTGGGAGCGGTATTCCTCTCATAGTAGGATTTTCAGTGTCAACCCAATGCCTTAAATTCATCATGGCTTATGCTTCTCACTATGACTCAGTCTCCCACTCAGTCAGAAATCAAGTAGGGGAGTCTATAGTGATATTATACAAATATTATTTTGATCAACTCCTAAAGTTTCCCAACTTTACGGAATATGTTGATTTAGATTTTAAATCAGCACAAAAGGCCTGGGCCAAGGATCAAGAGGACTGCACCAAGCACGTAAATAAAAAAAAATTGATCAAGGCTAAGCAAGTTGTTTCTAGGTTTACTAAGTTGGTCCCTAGAAGTGACTTTATTCTTGAAGTCTCTAATATCATCACCCTACTGAACCAGTTGCTTGGACTCCCAGATTCAAAGGAATTCCAAGGGTGGGTGTACCAGTTTATGGTCGTTATAAAGAAAAATGACCAAGGGATTGACTGGGGTAGCCCTGCTAAGTAATGAGATAGACTCTCAAATGAAAATGGTCTTGTCTACTAGCAAGTTCTATATGATGTCATATGTCACTTATGCGGCAACAGGCATGAGAAATTATCAAGGGCTGGATGCAAAGGGGAACTGAGCAACATAACACATATATTGGTACTTCTTGTAGCTAACAATAAAAGGGTCTGAATACCAATTTAGAAGAGTGAATGATGCCTTCTTCTATGAAAATATATGTAGACTTGATCATGATCTGAGGAAGAGAAGGGTTTCTAATGAAGCATGGACAAAAGTGTCTAAATGGGGTTTCATCTTCTTGTAATTAAATAATTTTACCTATCTTTGGGTGGTAAGGTTCCACGGTAATCCTTTCTATTTGCCTAGGTTCCCAGGTGACAAACTGATCCTCATGGAGTTGGTTAGAAAATTGTTGGATTTTCACAAATTCCAACAGAGAAGACACAAAGTTGTTGTCTCCTTCCCCATTTCTATTGGAAGGTATATGTGTTCCACCATGGTTAAGGATAAGAATATGGTGCAAAAAATTTAGGATAAATTGAAGAAGCACATGAAGATGAGAGAAGGATTCGATATCCAAGGAGTCCTCAAGTTTTATGGAACCTTGTACCTATATGTACCCACTGTGGAAGATATCTGGGTTGATCTTCGTGATGAAGTTACCATCCGAAGAAAAGACAACAACAAACTAAAACTTGAAGAAATTCAGATGTTAGATCTAGTTGATATCCCTGAAGGTACCACGGATAATGAAAGTTTTCTAGAACCTAGGTATAAACAGTCAGATGCAGACCAACTTGGATTCCCAGCCATTGATTGGTCTATTGCTGAAAAGGCTTCTATCGCTAAGAGAGATACTTAGACTCTTGTCCACACTAAGGCATGCCTCATTTCTTGGGGAACGAGTTATAAGGAAAATAGCTTCTCAAAAATAAATAATTTAGAAGTGGGGCCCTCCAAGGAAGAAAAGGAAAAGGATAAAAGCCCTACCAAGAGGTAAATAAAGTTTAAGTTTGTCAAGAAAGGAGAAAATCAAGGGGCCAAATCATTTACTACTCCAACACAAATAGTTGAGATCTTAGATTCACCTCCTCCACCAGAACAAGGAGAAACTCTTTCAAAAATTGAGGTTATTCAACCTCTTGTTTCCCCTTTTGTTGATTTCTCATCGAAAGTAAGCCTTGCTCTTGCTTCTCAAGATTTGGTTTTAGAATCTTTACCCCCTCTCTCCCAATCTTCCTCATCACATATTTCGATGCCACTCTCATCAGCCATGACTGAAATTTTCTCTGATCTCTCACCTCTCTCTGCTGGACCTACGATGGCCATAGAAATGCCTCCTCCTTCCACACCTTCATTCCTTGAATCCATTCCCACAGTCACTCCACTTGCAGTCATCACAACTCTGCAAGTAAATCTTCCTCCACCCACAGATACAACCATAA
This sequence comes from Taxus chinensis, assembly GCA_019776745.2. Lineage (NCBI taxonomy): Eukaryota > Viridiplantae > Streptophyta > Pinopsida > Cupressales > Taxaceae > Taxus > Taxus chinensis. Next base: position 189,431,750 of record CM034152.1, read on the forward strand.
CACCTCTAATAGGAGAAACTTCTTTCGTTGTACCTCAATGGTTGGTCGACTAGACTCCAAAGAAGAGGAAGGTGGTAGTTCCCCTACTAGCCTTCGATTTCATTCACTCAAGGCTTCTCCTGCCAAATCTTCCAAGAAACCCAAAATAGTTTCAATAGTTTTAGTGGATGCCTCAGGGCATAATTTTACAGAGATTCCCACTCCCGTGGCTGACAAAATGAAGGAAGATATAATAGTCACTGATTATAAGATTACAAGGGCTGACTTGGGAAAAGTGACAACTGAAGGAGCATAATAGGATGCACAAGATTCCATGAACGTGCATTTGTCAAAAGTTTAAAGAAACAAAGGTAAGCAGGGATGAGCTGAAGGAGAAAGTTGAATAGTTAACAGAGGTATTACTCAAGATTTGAAAGCCTTCGTAGTCAACACCGTCATCTTCTACCACTATGCCTATCAGGTTTGATTTATCATCAATGCCTATAATTGAAAAGATCAATGAGAAGGGAGAACAGTTGAGGAATGGATAAAGAGGCTACTCCTACAAGGAAGAGAGGTCATAGATGACACAATGGAAGTTTATAAATCCTTGGAGTAAATAAAGAAAGATGGCGATAAGACGGATGATGAGTTTTCACAAGAAGTGAGGAACATTGAATTAAATTTGGAAGCCCTCAATGCATTGAAATAGGTTCCATCCTAGATCTTAATGGAAGAAGGAATCATTCCACATGGGGATAAGCATTTCCAACTTGCCAAAGTTATCAGGTTCAGGATAAAGATTCTCAGTGAAGCTTGCAGCAAGTTGAGAGAATCTAGAGATCAGTTGGTTGATGCCACTAATGACATATAATAGGATCTGTCCAGGATCTTTGCCAAGGTGTTGGGTGAAAGCTCAGAGATTCTACCTGCTGATGACCTCTATAAGTAAATTTAGGAATTAATTCAGCATGAACCAGCTTCTTTCTTCGATCTGTCAAACATCGATAAGTTCATAAGGATCAAAAAAATTTTGGAATCACTAAGGAAGCTCAACAGGAAATTGAAGAAACTTCCTGGTAACGCAAGTGATACTTAGGAAACTTGTGAGGTCCTAAGTGATTATTCTAGTCTTCCAAATGAAGACAAGATGTAGGGCATAATTAGGAAGTTCCAAGAGTTTCGAGACAAGCAAGCTGCATTGGAAGAAGACAAGGATGACGAAGCAGAATAAACATAATGTCTCATGTCATTTCCATCAAGAAATTTTCATGTCTTTTTCATTTTCGTTTCGTCACATAGGAAGAAAAATTTGACTTGTTCTCCTACGTGAGAGTCAAGTAAAATAAGACTCTCATTAAAAAGACTATTTTCTAGGATTTATCCTATTTTCTCTCTGCTCTCTCTATTATAAATAAGGGATGCTTGTGCATTCCAATGGGAGACTTTTTGAATATTAAGAGTTATTGTGAAGAAGAAGAAAAACTTTGTATTTTCTTTTTAATCATTGAAGAATAGAAACATGTGTAATTTTACAAACTTTGTGTTGTGGGATTCATCTATTTTGAGAGATTGTTCTTACATCCAAAATATTGATCTATTCTTTGTTTATTATTCTTGATCATTTTAATCATTTCAGAATATTACACTCATTATCTAAAACTCATATAAGTATTTCTCAATCTGTGTTTGCTTGAAATAAAATATGTTCCTCTCATTCCCTTTCTGCTTTTTTTCATCTATAATATTTTCCTTTCTAATTCTTCCTACTCCAAAGTTGTAACATCTCCATTTCGTGTTGATATGGATTTCGGGATTGAATCCCAACCTAAATGGTTAGAATAGTGTGGATACTGTATATATTTTATTTCTGTTGTGTTTTAGATTAGTAATAAATAGGCAGTCTCACATGTCTTTGAGGAGGGATTTGATCCCATGCACTATGGTTGAACCTCATATTTTGGCCTGACAAAATATCTAACCAACAGTTTTTGGAGACTCTGTTGGGGAGATACGGATTGATAAGACTAAGCTTATCTTATTGGTGTCTGGCGACTCCATATTTGCCTTATTTTCAGTAAGATATATGTTTCTAGTTCAAGATGGCCCAGGAAAATATTTCTTCACTCAGACGTCGACCCGAATCCAGGGGGTGAAACTGATCCATTCTTTTTTCTACTTCAACAACATAATTTCAGACTTTCTCCCAACAGTGTTGCATCTAGCCGAGTGATAAGTTCTTCACCTATCTAAAAAAACTCAGGTTCTTCAAGAACAATAAGTTTCTGCAACCTGTCGTGCATTATTCTTGTCTGATACTCAGATTCCTGTATGCACTTCATTTAGAATAATGGTAGCACAACCATTTCCTGTGGGTGTGGCTATTGGTCCTCTTTCCCTAACTCCACCATTACATGATCTACCTCATGGATCTCATAAGAATATTCCTAAGTTCAATGGTGATGGAAAGTAGCACCCTGATGAACACATTGCTTCATTATTTATTGCATGTGGCATCCTTGGGGTTTCTCATGAAGATGTCTCTATTCAACTCTTTATTGAGATATTACATGGTGTAGCAGTAGAATGGTTCTACCATCTTCCGAATGCATGCATTACCAACTAGGCTACCATGAGATCTGTATTTGAAGTAAGGTTCAAACTAGCTGAAGATTCTCATGCTTTGTTAGCATAGCTTACACACATGAAGAAGGAATCTTATGAACCCATGCGGGACTTCATAGCCAAATTCAACAAGCCGATTCGTAAGATTATAGACCTAGTTATTCCCACTCTTGAAAATCAAAAGTGTTTCTTCATCAACGCTCAGCCTCCTGATGTGACCTTCTTATTAAGAAGGTTTGTTATTCCTGATTTGGCCACTGCTCAAGCTACAACCATTGAAATAGAAGATGATCTTATTTTAGACGGAAATATCATAAGAGAATCATCTAAGCCTAAAAATCAGAGTTCTTCTCAAAGTACTACTGATCCTATGATTCAGAAGATGGCCAATGACTTGATCGCTTTGAAGAAGCAAATGTCTTAACAAGTGACCAACGTTCCTTATCAATATATTCCTAGACAAAACTTCAACAATGCCAATGGTGCCCCCATAAGAGATAGGAATCAGTTGATTGCTACTTCCACCAGGCTGGCTATTGAAGCTCCTCTTATCAACACAACAGTTAAAATAGTTGAGGATAGCAAAGAACCAGAAGATCAAGATTCTCATGAAGCTTTTGAAGCTTCAGGATATGCTGATGAGTCTTTTGACGATTCAGCTAGCAACTCCAACATTGGGTACTTGGAGTAAGAGGAAGATAAAAGTGAAGCATGATGGTCAATCATTTGCAGTCTTCACTCGATCTCAATCCCAGAACCCCAGAAATCTAGTTGAAGGCTCTAAGGAAAAAATTAAAGAAGCTCCCATGGTTATGGCTAAAAAAGGATCTCCTATCTCAGCATAAAATGAAAAGGAGAAAACTAAAAAGGTAACTTCGTCTTCTAAATATTTTTCTCCTACCCTCAATGTCAGTACCTTGGCTCAGAAAAGTGTAACCAGAACTGAGCCCTCCATCATTCCTTCATATACCTATTTCGACATCATTGATCATGCAAAGAAAACTAAAATTCAAATGTCAGAAGCCGAGTACCTACAGTCCAACCCTGAGTAATTTGAGAAACTTACAAAACTCATTAGAAGCAAGGTTGTTATCCCTTCATCTTCAAAAGGAATTTTTCCTATCCCCACTCATCCTCTACCTCAGAGTAATATGACCTCTGCTATTTCTTCAGGAAATATTGAACCATTTTATCTATCCTTACTTATAAATGGTTTTAAACTCAGCAATTGCATAATTGACTTAGGAGCCTCTGATAATGTAATGCTCGCAAAATTAGCTCATGCCCTTAGACTCACCTTGACTAAGTCTTATGGGCAGTGTTATTCCATGGAAACCAAACAAGTCCCCTTGATTGGCCAAATCAAGGATGCACAATTTGCATTTGTTTCCTTCCCTGAAAAGAGAGTGAAAATGACTATCTCGGTTGCTGATATCCTAGCTACTTATGGTATTCTCTTAGGAAGAGGTTTTTGCAAAGATGTTGGAGGAGAAATAAACATGGATTGGACCAAAGATAAAATTCTAGTAAATGGATTCCCTCATGTCGTTCACCACTTGAAGCATAAGCAAAGTACCTAGTTACTAAATCAGATGATCCTAAGGCTCAAATTCTCTTCGAAAATGCAAGCTTGGGTAATTATTTCACGACATCGTAGGTGCCCTCTGTAGAAGTCAAGGAAGAAGATCCTAATGCTATTTGGACCCTTGAGTTTGACGGGAGTTGTTCAACTACTGGGTTAGGTGCTGGCATGGTTCTTATATATCCAGATTTTGAGATTTTTCCCTTTGCCTTCAAGTTGCAGTTTGACAATACTAATAACATGGCTGAATATGAAGCTTTGTTATTAGGATTAGAAATGGCAAGGAAAAAAGGAAAATGAAATCTCCAAGTGCAGGGAGATGCTAAGTTGATTATAAATAAAGTAAGGGGGACCTATCAAGTAAAAAATGATCACCTAAGACATTACAGGAACAAGGTGTGGGACAACATAGAATGCTTTGATGCTTTTTCCATTAAGGCAGTCTTAAGAGATTACAATGATAAAGTTGATTCTTTAGTTGTGTCTGTGTCTCTTCTCCTTCCTCACCCAAAGTTCAAACAAGACACGTATACCATCTAAATTGTGTATCATCTGAGTGTTCCAGATAATGTAGCACATTGGAAAGTGTTTAATGATGATCAATAGTTGTTATCTTTTCTTGAAAAAGTTGATAATTTTAGTGAGCTTTATTTTGAAGGACCAGAATCGGATTTCCGTGAGTCCGTCTTGAATTCATATCAAGAGATTGACGGTGAATTCATCCAGCTCAAAGGCAACAAGATTCTGAAGGGATTAGTTTCTCTAGAAGGTATGTTTGACAAGCATGACCATTTCATTCAGGATAAAATGCAAGCTGAAGGCACTTCCTCATCAGAGATAGATCAAGTTAATCTGGGCTCCGTTGATCAACCAAGGATGGTAAACATTGGGAAATAATGTTCCTTAGATGAGAAAGAAAGATTCACTTCACTGCTGAAGAGATATATGGATGTCCTACCATGGTCATATGCGGATCTAAAGTGTTTCAAGCCCAAGGATGTGCAACATATCATTCCTTTGAAGCCTGAGGTTAAACCCTACAGGAAAAAGAAAAGGCATTACAACCCAAAGATCTCAAGGACTATCCTTGCAAAAATTCAAAAATCTGTTGGATGTAAGGATTATCTTTCTAATTCATCATTCTACCTAGGTTTCTAACATTTTTCCCTGTTAGAAAGAAGAATGGTGAGATTTGCATTTTTGTTGACTTCCGGAACCTTAATCAGTCTTCAACAAAAGATAATTACCCATTGACTATCATGGACCAAGTATTACAGATTGTCACTGAATCAGAAAATGTTATCTCATGCTTGACATATTTTCAGGGTATAATTAGGTTGAGGGTAGCTGTTGAGAATAAACAGAAAACAACATTCGCCACCCCATGGGGGGACCATTTCTTACAAGGAGGATTCCTTTTGGTTTGATTAACACCAGAGCCATGTTTCAAAGAGCTATTGGACTTAGATTTCAGAGATTTTATGGGAAAAGTTCATAGTTGTATATTTGGATGACTTAATGGACTTCTCCTAAAAGTGAAGTGATCATTATGATCACCTGGAGCAAGATACTCTTAAGTTGTAGGCGTCATGGGATTTTCATTAAAATTCTACAAAATACATGTTTGGAGTAACAGAAGAAAATTTTGCTAGGTCATATTATGACTAAATAAGGAACCAAGATTGACCTAAAGAGGTTGAAAGCCATCCAAAGCCTTACCCTACCTACAAGAAAAACTGGGGTACATTCCTTTTTCAAAAAGGTCAGTTTCCTAAGAAGATTTGTACCTAATTTTGCCGATAATAACCAAGGGATAACCTCTGGGATGACGAAAGGAAAAACTCCATTTCGATGCAGCACTAAAGGGAAGCTCACTTTTGAAGAATTCAAAAAAGCAATTTCAGTCACGCTCTTATTTTGGTAAAGCCTCAGACTCTCAAGAAGGACATCATCATGTACAACAATGCTTCCGTGCATATACAATATCAGCCATCTTGATGTAGGAGAAAGAAGAAGGAATTGAAGATCCCATTGCTTTTATGAGGTTCCCACTAAAGGAACATGAATTGAATATTTCTCAAATTTAAAAGCATGTTTATGTAGTGGTGAGAGCGATGAATAATTTCAGGTACTATGGTGTTGAGTTCTCACACTCTCTTGTTCTCATTCCTGAAACTTGCAGTTAAGTCCATTTTGACTCAACAAGATTTGGGTAGTCAACGAGGTAACTGGATAGCCAAATTCCAAGAATGTTAATTAGACATCAGACCTACCAAGTTGTTACAAGGAAGAGGCCTATGCCCATTGATTCCAGAAAAATAACTCTGAGATAGAATGCGAAGAAACTAAAGATACTTCTTCAGAATTTCCCATCGGTGCTTTTTGTAAGCACAAACCGATGAATGGTATATGCAGACATTGCTTTCTTTTTATCTTATGTTGAGTTTCCCCCCAAATTTGAGTCAAAAAATAAAAGTGGACAGTTAAATTAAGGTCCCACAAGATAAATTCTGTGGGATAATGGTATATACAAAAAGGGTATTGATGGTGTATTCTTGCGTTATGTTGACAAGTCTCAGCAGATAAGGTTGCTAGAATACTTTCACAATCTAGCGTGTTGAGGATATTTCTCTTCCTTCTATGATGGCTTACAGAATATTATGAGCTAGGTAGTATTGTCATACTCTCTTTCAAGATTCAGTAGAATGGGTGGCTAAGTGTAAATCTTACCAACATTTCATTGGTCGCCCCTAAGCTGGCTGCTCTTCCCTTGAAGCTTATGATAATTGAAGAACCTTTTCGCCAATGGGGAGTTAATTTCATTAGAGTACTGAATCTTTCCTCTAGTTCCGGTCAAAATTATGTGCTCACCATAACTGATTATTTCACCAAGTGGGTGGAAGTTTGCACCAATCAAGAAGGTAACCTCTGAATCTGTGTGCAATTTCCTCAAAGAGAATACAATTGTTAGATTCGGTATTCCTCACAAGATTTTTGTTGACAATGCTTCCAATTTTTCAGCACATGAGTTGACTAGAATTTTGTTATGGATTTTGGGATCACATTGGATCATTCATCTAATTATTACCCCCAAGGTAATGGTCAAGCTAAATCAAGCAATAAGAACCTAATGACCATAATCAGAAATATGGTTGATGAGAATCATGAGGATATGGGTACAAAGCATTATATGATGTAGTATAGGTAGATCAGAATTACTCCCTAAGTGAGATATTAGAATGTCCCCATTCCAGGTTTTTTATGGAATTGACGTTGAGATTCTTATCTCTGTATAATTACCAGCCTTATGGTTGGCTAAAGTGATTGAGGATGAAAATTTTCAAAGTTCTATTCAGAAAAGGATAATGTACCTAGCCAGGCTAGAAGAATAACTAATCAAGGTGGTAGATCACATTGCAGATCATTAGAGCAAAGTCAAAAGGATATTTTATAAGAAATCAAAGCGACATGATTTCCAAATTGGAGACCTGGTACTTCTCTAGGATAAGAGAAGGGAACAGAAAGGGGATGCATGGAAAGTTCAACTCTTTATGGAAAGGTCATTTCAAAATTCATCAGCTGAATGGTGAAAATAGCTTATGTCTATCATACCTTGATGGATAGTTTTCTTCCTCTACCTTTCAGTGACCAAAATTTGAATTTGTTCCATTAGTAATGCAAGATGCTCTCTTGCATTGTATTATAGTTTATTTTCTATTGTGTGTTTGCTTTGTTTCTCTCTTTATTTGTTTTTTCATTTTTGGTTTTTCTTATTCTAACTCCGTAGCCCAATGGATAAAGATTTTTTATTATGAGTTCTCTTCCTTTGATGTCTCAAAAAAATTCCCCAACTAGAGCTATTTTTTATCTCGTTTTAGTGATTTCACCTAAAAATGAGATAACCATAGAAAAATCTTAGACATATCTCATAAAATTCCCCTTTGAAGGAGATTTTTGGGTTTTCAGGTTTTAATTACATGAAAGCATGTTTCTTGCATGTTACATGTCCCATGTTCCCTGAAACCCAATGGTCTTGACAGCGTTCCAGGTTTTCGGAACTCCCAAGCATCGTAACATGCATGATCCAATGCATGTTTCATGCTTCGTGTTTCCTTAAACCCGAAACCCGATTGTCACCTTTGTGTCAAAATTTCAGGACTTAGAGGCACCACAACATCTCATGCTTCATGCTTCGTGTTCCTCGAAGCTCAAATCTTGAATTAAACCAAATCCTTTGTGTTGGGTTTTTGGGAGCTCCAAGCATGATGACATGTCATTAATGCCGAGTTGTCTGGTACTTGGCACACGTGTCTAGCAATGTGTAATTGATATTAGGGTTTTATAAATAGGTATTTTTCCATGTCATTTGTTACCTTGTACGTTTTTGATGTGTTGGATTTCTGTGCATGCTTCTTCCACCTCCAGACCTAATTGAGCTTCCCGATCGATTTCACTGTCCATTCTCGATCATTTTTCGATCTTGTTAAAGGTATTCTTCTCCTATTTCATTTTGAATATTTTTTGGGTTTCCATTTCTTTTCCTCTACCATTACTAGTTTGGGGTTTTGGGTCTTTTTCCCTTTGTTCTTGTCCTTTTCCCAATAGGGTTTTTGTTTGAAATCCACCCCTTGTTTATTTATTTATATATATTTTACTTATTGAAAGTTGTGGATTTCAAAAGGCTCTAGAAAAATTCCTAAGTGATCAAAGTGAGAAAATTTTCATGTTCTGACAGGACAGATACCTAATATCTTTTTTTTCAGGTTTTGCAGGGTACTCGACATCATCTAGTTTCACCTTATGTCAGGATTTTCTAGGTGCTCAACATCCTCTAAGTTCTGTAGTGTGTCGGGTATTTGTACCTTCTCGACATCATCTCACTTCCACCATGTGTGTCAGGTTTTCACTGATTCACCATATGTCGTCACTTCCGACACATAGCCCGCTAGCATTTCAGGATTCACAGAGTTTTCGACACCTATCAAGTTCTTCTGTGTGTTTCAGGTTTCTCAAGGTGTTTGACACGGCCTAATTTCTAACACACATTTCAGTTTTTCAGATTTCCAAAGGTGCTTTTCAAGTCTCAAAACCCAAAAGGTGTGTCAGGTCTGTACACTTGTCCAGCAAGCTCTCACACCCGAATACTCTTCCAAAAGTCATCAAGGCATTCTTAGGACTCCTCATGTTGGACCCTGACCCATCTCAGGACAAGTTAGATATGTCAAGAAATATGAAGTATAAGTATCAAAAGATGGAGTCATCTTCTTATGTAAGTTGTAACTATGACATCTAGGACACAAAGCTCGGAAATATAGATATGGAAGAATTCTGGAAAAGAATTACGGATTCTTCTGAGAATCCATGGATGAATTCAATAGTTGGTAGTGGTCTTCCTCTCGCAGCAGAATTTCCAGTATCAACTCAATGCCATGAATTCATCCTGGCTTGTGCTTCTCATTATGACTCAGCCTCCCGCTCAGTAAGAAATCAAGCAGGGGAGTCTATAATGAAGTTAGATGGAGATTATTTTGATCAACTCCTAAAGCTACCCAACTTTACGAAATACGTTTATTTATATTTTAAATCAGCATAAAAGGCCTAGGACAAGGATCAGGAAGATTGCATCAAGCACGTAAATAAAAATTTCTTGATCAAGGCTAAGCCAGTAGTTTCTAGGTTTCCTAAGTTGGTCCCTAGAAGTGACTTTATTCTTGAAGTCAGTGATATCATCACCCCGCTGAGCCGGTTTTTTTACCTCCCAGATTCAAAATAATTCCAAGGGTGGATGTACCAGTTCATGGTCTTCATAAAGAAAAATGACCAAGGGATTTACCGGGGTAGCCTGATAAGTAATGAGATAAACTCTCTAATGAAAATGGTCTTGTCTACTGGCAAGTTTTATATGATGGCATATGTCACCTATGTGGCAGCAGGCATGAGAAACTATCCATGGATGGATACAAAGGGAAATTGATCAACGGAACACATATATCGGTACTTCCCGTAGATGATAATAAAAGGGTCTGAAGACCAATTTAGAAGAGTGAATGATGCCTTCTTCTATCAAAATATTTGCAGATTGGATCATGATCTGAGGAAGAGAAGGGTTTTTAATGAAGCATGGACAAAAGTGTCTAAATGGAGCTACCTCTTCTTGCGATTCAAGAAGTTTACCTATCTTCGAGTGGCAAGGTTCCATGGTAATCCTTTCCATTTACCCAGGATCCCAACTGACAAACTGATCCTCATGGAGTTGGTCAAACAATTGTTGGATTTTCACAAATTCTAACAAAGTAGACACAAATTTGTTGTCTCCTTCCCCATTTCCATTAGTAGGTATACATGTTCCACCATGGTTAAGGCCAAGAACGTGGTGCACAAACTTTAGGATAAGTTGAAGAAGCACATGAAGATAAGAGAAGGATTCGACATCCGAGGAGTCCTCAAGTCTTATGGAACCTTGTACCTGCATGTACCCACAATGGAATATATTTGGGTTGATCTTCGTGATGAAGTTTCCATCTGAAGAAAATACAAAAATAGACTGACACTTGAAGAAATTAAGATGTTAGATCTAGCTGATATACCTTAAGGTACCACAGATAATGAAAGTGTTATGGAACCTAGGTATGAACAGTTAGATGGAGACTAACTTGGATTCCCATTCATTGATTGGTCTTTTGTTGAAAAGGCTTCTATCGCTAAAAGAGCTTCTCAGACTCTTTTCCGCACTAAGGGATAGCTCATTTCTTGGGGAATGAGTTATAAGGAAAATATCTTCTCAAAAATAACTACTATTATCACTCGAAAGTGCACATGGCAGAGAGATGGCAACAGGTTTTCTAAGTCTGCAATAGATCTCTCTCTCTCGTAGATACAATGGAGACACCTCAGGTCTGTGGGTATACCTATTTTGAGGTGAACCTCAAGGGTTAAAAGGCCGGTTCCTTATTGGTGTTCACTAAACTATTTTTTGGGAGTTTAAGGGCAAAATGTGACTATAAATTTAAATAATACTAAGGTGATACACCAAATTTGAGATGAGAACTTGACTGAGTGACATACATAACTGATTTGTGAAGAATTCTTTAGGTGCACGAACCAATTAATACTTTCTATAGAATATAAGGGCAAAACACTTAATTTTGTACTGAGGGAAATTCACAACAGTACTAAATTAAGTGTTTTGCCCTTATATTCTGCAGAAATTATTAATTGGTTTGTGCACCTAAATAATTCTTCACAAATCAATTGTGTATGTCACTCAGTGAAGTTCTCATCTCAAATTTGGTGTATCACCTTAGTATTATTTACATTTATAGTCATCTTTTTCCCTTAAACTCCCAGAAAATAGTTTAGTGAACACCAATAAGGAACCAACCTTTTAACCCCAGAGGTTCACCTCAAAATAGGTATACCCATAGACTTGAGGTGTCCCCATTGTATCTACGAGAGAGAGAGATCTATTACAGACTTAGAAAACCAGTTGTCATCTCTCTGTCAGGTGCACTTTTGAGAGATAACAGTTTTTGGCACGTTCGGTGGGACCATGAATCAGATCTGCATGCAAAATTTCAGTATCTAGAGTAGATCTAAAGTAGATTTACAACAAATAAAAGTTACTTTCATGAGCATAACTATAGCAAATTAATTCTAAAGATTCTATGATCTTTTGGTGACTCCATAAAGCTGATTTCAAACCAGTATTGCAGCATGTTCCATGCCTAAAGTGACTACAAGATCATCGGTAAGAGGAATACCTCCTAATTTTGTTTCTTTACCCTTGAATTCTTTTAGAATGAGAAGAGTTGGTAATACATTGCCTTATAATAGACCTGGTTTTGAAAACCCTCTTGATATTCCTCCACCACGTATAAATTTTTCAATCAACCTCCTAGTTTTTCCAATGGCTATTCAACCCCCCAAATTTTTTTTGACCTTTACTAATAGTAGCCCATTAGTAATTCCAGTGTACCATGATATTCCCAATGCTGCTTTGAAAATTTTTCCATCATTTACCAGTGAAAATCAAGTTACATCTACTGAACACATTAAAGATGCTGCAACCATATGTGCTGTCCATAATATCACTCATGAAAATGTAGCTTTAAGACTTTTAGCTACATCCTTTAAAGGACAAGCCTTGTAATGGTATAGGAATCTAGAGATTGGAAGCATAAGAAATTGGGATGAATTAGGTGAAAAACTGCTGAAACAGTTCCAAGATAATTCAGACCATTTATCCCTCATAGAATAGCTATCTAATATCAAAAGATCCCCTCATGAGTATATGTCTAGCTTCAACATTCGTTTCGCTAGAACTTGGGAAAGAATCCCAGCAAGTGTTAAGCCTCAAGTTGATCACGCTTTTCTTTACTACCTCAGAGCATTGAATAGTGATATTACAACTATGATCCAATCCATGGGAGCTTTTACTCTTCCAGAGGCCTATGACACTACTATAAAAGCTGAAAACTACCTTATCCAAGCTAGAAAATTAGCACCAAGGCCACAATGCCTTTTTTGGTAGATTTAGCTCCTGTCCCATAGCCTATTACAATTGTGGAGCCTACTATTGCAGCCCCATCCCCAGATATGTTTAAAGCTTTGCAAACCATGGGAAATAAGCTGACATCAATTGAGAATAAACTTGCATTGCCTAACAGACCTTATCAGGCTCCTTATCAGCAAAATCAAGAAAATAGGCAACCTTACCAATAGAATCATAATTATAGGTAGCTTTATCAGCAAAGGCAATTTGATCCTAATGTTCCTAGTGCATCTAACACTTTGGTTCAAGTTAATATGGCTACAGAGGAGTGGTGTCAACCTTGCAATCAGCCTCATTCAACTGTAAAATTCCCAAATGCCTTCCTGAACCTGAATGTTGTTGCACAACCTCAATCTGAAACAGTGTTCATGCCTCAAGTGGAGGGTGAGTAGCAAGAAGGTCATGTTTAGAAAGCACTTGAATAGAATTTAGCAGTTTCAGTGAGGAATATTTCATTGTTGTTACCACTAGAGCTCAAGATAAGGCTACTGAGAATAAGAAACAGCAAAACAGACCTTTGTTGCCCACTGTTACTGATAATTCAACATCTACAGCCTCAAAACTAGCCAATATTTTTAATGTCCCTCAGAAAATAGCAAGTGTTACAGTTGGTAAAGAGAAATAGAAACAACTGCAGCCTGATCCAAGAAGACTATTTATCCCTTAGATATCTAAGGCTACTGAAGCAGAGTCATTTTTTGCTAAGGCTTATGCTAAAACAGTTGAGTCTATCTCTAAGACGGTTGCTTCTTTTAATATTGTTGATATGATGAAGAAGCACAATGTTAATATCTCAATGTGGGATACCCTAAGCATTCCAAGACAACAGGAATTACTCTCTCATGAACTAGCTAAACTGCAAATTTTTTTAAAAGCAGCAGAAAAGGAAGTTCAGAAGACAGATATGGTCCTTGGCACACTTGATCAACATCACGTAAAAGGGGTTTTATGGATGGTTAAAAAGGTCTTAAACGCTCATGAAATAAAGAAGCCTCTAGATTTTATCTATCTCTGATTATTGGAGAAAATTTAGTTCATAACTGCATGGTGGATAGTGGTGCAAGTAGCACAGTTATGCCAAAATCAATTGCTGAAAAATTGGGCTTGCAGTATGATCCAACAGAGAAAAGTGTTTTCCAGCTTGATGGGATTGTAACCAATACATATGGTATAATCAGGAACTTAGAGGTAACGTTACATGCTTGCCCAAATGTTTCCATTTTGCAAGATGTTACTATTGTGGATTTACCTCCATATTTTACCTTGTGCCTATCTAGAGACTTTACAGAAAAAATAGGAGGTTACCTCTCTTCTGATCAGTCTTTCTTATTTTTCACTACACATTATGGCACTAAGGTTACCATCAATTCTGAGCCATTAGCCAGATTTCACATTGATCCTCATTCACTGAATGCAGTGTCAAATTATTCAACATTAGATCAATCTGATTTTGATGATGTAGCTCAAGTTTCAGCATTAGAGGGTGTTTCCAACATGTTTATGGATGAGAAAAAATTTGAAGAACATGCTCATGACCCTTTTAAGGAAGTTTAAGAACACATTTTCGGTGTATATTACATGCATGAAGAAAATGTGGCAATTCCCTTGCTGTCCAAAATAGAAAATTCAACAAAAGGGATTTTGAAGCTTCATTTCGATGGAGCTAAAAATAAGAAAGGACAGGGAGCAGGTTTGATGCTCACTTCCCAAACAAACAAAAGGTATTTTACAGCTTTGAGTCTCCAATTTTCATGCACTTGTAATATAGCTGAATATGAAGCATTAATTCATGGCCTACTTTGGGCTAGAAAAAAAGGAATCAGCACATTACAAATCTTTGGTGACTCTAAGTTAGTAATCAATCAAGTAAAAAACTTCAATGTATGTAAGAATCCATTAATGAAATATTACAGACATAGAGTTTCAGACTTAATGGAAGATTTCGATGAAATTAATATTCAGTCTATTCCTAGAGCTGAAAATAAGCACGCTGACAGACTGACATCAGTTGGTGCTAGTTTCAAAGTGCTGGAATAGATAGAAAACAACAAAGTTTAGACTCATGTTAAGTTAATTGTCAGGCCTTCAATCCCTGATAATGAATCAAATTGGCAAGTTTTTGGAAGTGGTGATCAAATCTACAAGTTTCTGCAGCAAGAAGCTGAATTTTCTGCAGTAAATCAGGATAAATTATAACATCTATACGGTGACCAGATTATTCATTTAAAGACAAACAAGTTGCCTCGAGGACTTGCCACATTGGAAGACATCTTTAGTACTGATGACCAGTTAAGAAAGGATAAAACTAAGATGTCTACTCATGATGATAATTACGAAGAAGTTTCAGTTGATGAAGGAAAGAACTTATTTCTTGGAAAGGTATATTCCTTATCTGAAAAATAGTCTTTTATTCAGCTTTGCACAGAATTTAGGGATGTTTTCGCTTGGAGATACCAAGATTTGAAAGGGTTTGATCCCCGTCTAGCACAACATACCATTAAATTACAGCCAAATTCTAAATCATTCAAGCAGAAGCAAAGTCCTGTAAATCCCAGAATAAAACCTCTTATGAGGAAAGAGTTATCAAAATTGATTGAATCAGGAATCATTTTCCTAGTTAAGCATTCAAGTTGGGTAGAAAATCTCATTCCTGTTAGGAAAAAGAATAGAGAAATCAGATTATGTGTGGATTTCAGAGATCTTAACAAAGCATCATTAAAAGATCATTATCCACGACTGAACATGGATCAGATTTTGAGAACAATTTCAGGATCAGATAGATTATCCCTTCTAGATGGTTACAGTGGATATAATCAGATTTTAGTCCAAGAAGAGGATAGATATAAGACAGCTTTTACCACCAAGTGGGGTACTTATGCTTACAAAAGAATGCCTTTTGGTTTTTCAAATGCTGGTGCAACGTTTCAACGTGAAATGGACATGGATTTTCATAGCCTACTAAATAAATTCATACTTGTTTATTTAGATGATGTTACTGTATTTTAAAAATATTCTGAAAAACATCTAATGCATTTGAGATAGAATTTTTAGCTCTGCATGTAGTTCAGAATATTCTTGAATCCCAAAAAATCTATCTTTTCAGTACATCAAGGTAAACTCATTGGCCATATTATTTCTAAGCAAGGATTAGCAATTGATCCTTTCAGAATCAAAGTAATATCACAGCTATCATTGCCTCATCACAAGAAGGCATTACAAAGCTTTTTGGAAAAAATCAACTTTGTTAGGAGATTTGTTTCAAATTTTGTAGCATTGGTTAAACCGCTAATAAACATGTTAAAGAAAGAGAAAACATTCTCTTGGACCAACGAAATGATAGAAGGTTTTGAGGCTATTCAAACAACAATTTCTCAAGCTCCTACTCTTGCAAATCCAAATTTTGATAAATATTTTACAATGTATGCACTTGCAGGAGCTGAAACAATCTCAACTATTCTAACTCAGGTCAATGATGAGAATATCGAACAGCCAATTGCTTTCTTTGGACATAGCTTGCATGATTACGAAATAAGGTACACATTCCTTGAAAGATAAGTACTTTCAGTATTTAGAGGACTAAAGAATTTTACGTACATGATTTCAAACAATAGAATTCATGTTCTTGTTTCTCATCCAAGTGTGAAAGCTTTCTTGTTAAACAAAGAGTTGAATGAGAAAAGAGCAGGCTAGATAATGAAGGTTATGGAATATGATGTTGATATCTGAGTTGCCAAGACAGTTCGAGGTAAAGGTTTATGTGAGCATCTAATTGCTGATATGGAGAAACAACAGGATGCAGAATCTGAAGTTTCAAAACACCATGCTGAAACCACGTATCAAAAATCAAATGTTATGTTGCAGTTATAAAATTAGTAACCTGAACCTTCTCAAGAAATTCAAGAATCAAGATGGATGACTGATTTGGTTGACTATTTACAACATGACACCTATCTGGAAGGTATGGATAAGAATAAATGAAGTTATTTCAGGTTACAAGCTATTCCTTATCTTTTCGTTGATGGTGTATTGTTCAAAAGAGACATAAATGGAATCTTGTTGTGATGTGTCGATTATGACAAAATTAAGAAAATATTATCAGAATTCCATGAAGGACCTGCAAGAGGTCACTTCTCAGCATGAACTATAGCTTTAAAGATCATGAAAGTAGGTTACTATTGGCCTAGCATATTTAAGGATTGTTTCGAATGGATTAGAAAGTGCAAGAAATGTTCTTTCTTTGTCAGAAAAGAACGTTTAGCTTCGCTGCCTTTGCAGCCTATTTCAATTGATCAACCCTTTATACAATGGGGTCTTGATTTTATTGGAATGATTAACCTACCTTCTTCACAAGGACATAAATGGATCTTAACTGCTACAGATTATTTTACACAATGGACTGAAGCAGTAGCCTTGAAGGATGCTAATGAAGCTTCAATACTATCCTTTTATGAAGGTATAGTCTGCAGATTTGGTGTTCTAGCAACTATCATATCAGATAATGCTCTGGCATTTCTTGGTGCTAAAGTGACAGATTGGGTTGTGAACCACGGAATCTACTTGAGTTCTTCATCTAATTATTACCCATAAGGTAATGGTTTAGCTGAAAGTACTAACAAAAATCTGTTAAAGATCATCAGAAGGACACTCAAGGATAATCAAAGAGCTTGGCATCTAATGTTGAATTCAGCACTTTGGGCTGATAGGGTGACCCCTAAGAGATTAGTTGGCAACTCACTATACAAGCCTTTTTATGGGAAAGAAGTGAGGATGCCAATTTTAGTTGAGTTACCTGCATTAGATTTGCTGCACCAAATGGAGTTACTTGAAAGTGAACCATTGCAGTTCCGTTACGCAGAATTGATGGAATTACAAGAGCTAAGAGATCAAGCTCATTTAAGTATGTAGAAAAATAAAAAACAGATGAAGAAGACTTTTGACAAAAAATTCAAATTCAGAATCTTCATTGAAGGAGACATTTTGTTGAAATGGGATGTTGACCATGCTAAGCCATGAAGACACTCAAAGTTTTATACACTCTGGAGTGGTCCATATATGATTTCAGCTTGCAAAGAACACAATGCTTTTCAGCTTTCTAAGCTGAATGGAGAGGAACTTCCCATTCCTTTGAATGTTATGTTTCTCAAACACTATTATTGAAAATCTTACAGTGACTATTAGAGTAGGATTTCCCATTCAATAAGTGTAGTTTCTTCACATTGCATCGTTCTTTATTTTCAATAAGTGCATTCGTGCACGTGGTCTAGTTTGCCAGATATTTTCCCAACTTTAGTTGTTTTGAAAGGGTTGGACCTTTCGGAAAAGGGCATATTTTGGTTACAAATTTGGACTCCATACCTAATGGATAAGAGTAAGGCACTAGTCTACAAGCTATTAGGTAGCTTTCCCCGCAAGATCACTGGAAATGTTGACATTTTTTGCACTTGTGCAAAAATGGGAAACTCAAAACTTTGTTACGATTGGTAACCTTGGAGAAGTATACCTAAGCTAAGGGAATTTTATCAGATTATTTTATTACTACTGATTTGTGAAAGAGATTAAGTGAAATCTGTAGCTATGTGTGCTATTACAAAATGTAACAAATCACGTAGTCTCCAATTTCATGAATATCCTCAGCAAAAGAACACAAGCCCCAAAGGACAGCTATTTTATTTTGATGAAGACACCAGATTGTAGAGTATGTGAGGTGTATAGTTTTGGAACAGCAGACATAGTGATATTTTTCAAGTAATCAGATTCACGGTTATTATCTTGGTGCCTATCATATTTATTACTCTGTGTTCATTAAAGTTATTTGCGATTAATGAGATTACATCCATCTACACTATCATAAATGATTACAACTGACTCCTTTCCTACTACTTACGTCAAGAAAATAATTACAAACAAATGGTGACAATAATGTCTAAATGTAAGTAGCAGGAAGGAGTCAAGTTGAAAGGCATAGGCTAAGACAGTTAAACAACATACAAGGGGGCACATTACATTCAATGGTTATCCAGTGGAAGTTACAAGTATTCATTTTAATATTATCCCTTATGTTAATTCATTTTTTTCAGATATTGAGTTGCCTACATCATTGTACAATCAAAGGAAAACTGAATGTAGAAAGATATAATCAACTCATTATTTCAATTTAATTCTTTATTCATAAGGGATCATAATTTTTCCCACACAAGCCATGGGATATGACTAAGTGACTCATCATATACATGGAAATGAGAATACTGCATGTGCTAAAGAACAAGAGTAGAGGAGTAAAAGGGAACCCATCATTGCCTTTCTGTCTTCTCTCCCCGCTCCTCATCATCTCCATCTCCATATCAAATCTTCCATCTTCTGCTTCCATCTCCATCTTCTTTCACCTGCAAGACAAGAGTAGTATCTGTCAAATTTGAGCTCAGGGTACAATGTTATTCCAATACTCATGTTCTAAAGAAAATACATATTCTAAGTTCAATGTATCTAATGGTAATTGAAGGAAATAAATACAGAAATGCATGACATAGGATGAGAAATAGATACAGATAGGATGGAAGCAAAGGAAAAATCAGAGTACATAAAGAGAAATGAATGGCAAGAGAAAATCAAAGAAGCTAAGGATTAGGTTAGAAAAGGTAGAATCTAAAGAAGTTTTAAAAGAAAATATGTGGAGATAGCACACGAAATAAGTTGGAAAACAACTTGCAGAATAAGGAAAGAAAAATAAATAAACCACATGGATACAAGAGAGGCCAAAAAGCCTATTTATTTCTAACTTATTTCTGAATTTTGTAGGAACAGGTTGCAAAATTGAATAATATCAGTTTAACTGGTTAAGAAGAAAGGAGTGACTAAAAGGGAATACACATCATTTTATGATGATTTGCAAGAAGCATCAAACATAAGAATGGGTCAAGAAAGACATTTTTGCAAATTAGGATTGGAAATCTGAAAAGGGAGAAACAGGATTCTGAAAATTTTTGGCAACAGAATTGAAATACATGTTTTTTAAGCTACTACATGCTTTCTAAATTATCTAAGCTTCAAAAGGAATAAAAACAGTCAAGAAAAGTACATGTTTCATCACTTCTAAGTTGATATCATGATGAAATGAGACATACACGTATTCCATATTTTCATCATGCTACAGCTATCAAAAGTTCCTTTTAATTTCCAAATTCAAGTGTGAATCAAAGAGGAACTACTTCACAATTTTCAAAAGTTGCAATGAATCAAGTAAAGCAAGCATGGACAGCTTCATTCAAGTAACCAGATAAGTAAGAGAGATGTTCATATCCTTTTAGAATGGTCAAATCACAAAAATCTGGAAAGAAAAGGATTCTGAAAAAAAATTCCAGAGTTTCCCCTTGCAAAATGGACTTTTCCAGGAAAACAGAAATGGTATTTTAATGTAAATTGAAAATACAATTGCTATTATGACTTTTGAAAAGGAAAGGTCATCTCAGAAAAAGAAACTAAATATCTTTTTCATTTTTTAGAAAAGGAGCATCTATTTCATTATTCAAGATGGCATGCAATTATGTTTGCAACAAAGAAACAATACACAAGCTAAGGCAGTCATCTTCTAAACCGAAGAAATAAACTATAGAGCTCAACAAGTGTTCAATACAAACTGCCAAGAATGGAGTAAATATCAAAACAAAGTTCAAATCAAATACAAAATATACATCTACAGTCAATGGTTACAACATATCAAGTATACATCAGTAAGGAGAAAAGAAAAGTGACAAATCTACAAAGAAGTATCATTGAAGAACAATGCTAAGAAGTAAGGTTTCTCTCACTACATCCTTAGACAGGGTACAACAATACAAATATGCATCTACAGGAAGGATGGAGTGGATTCCCAATATAAAATTTGACAAGTACCAAAGGAACTTCTGCAGTCAAACTCACAATCAAATAGTTGTATCTACAAAAAGCAAGTAAAATGCATTCTAGGTCCTTTTCACTTATTTTACACTTGCAAGTAATCAAGGGTTACAGTTTTCTCACTGCATGAAGAGATAGAATATACAAAACAATACGCATCTACATAATGGAGTAAATGACAAGCTACCAGGTATGCATCTATCACAAGAAGATGAAATGAAACAGAGCTCGTGTATCAGAATGAAAAATGAAAATAGTCAACACCTCCAAGTACGGAGCCAAGTTTACAAACGGTTCATCAAAAATTCACAGAAAGGGGATTCAACCAATTTCAAAGTAATGAGTAAGATTTCAAGGGCCCACTTTAGAAAGAAATGACTGAACCTACAAAAAAAATTTGTTTTTACAAATATTTTACTTGGTATTTCCATGTTTCAGAGTTACAAAAGTAAAACTCGAGCTCGACAGGAAGATAAAAAAATAGTGTAAGAACTCACCATGCTTGAAGCCGAAAACAAGCAAAGCAATGGCAGAACTTCCCTCTACAGGCTCATATCGAGCTTGATAGCACCCAAGCTCATGAAAACAAGAAGGAAATCAGATTCATCATTCCATGAAGAAGGTACAGAGCAGAATGAATAGATTTAAATGATCTTTAGATCATACATGAAAGATAAGTCGAACTATAGAATAAAATATGAAAGGATACCTTCGAGTTCATCAAAAATGCATGCAACAGTCATAACTATGGTGTTGAAGACCTCTAGATCAAAATGCAGGCTCAGATACTTCCTAATCTCGACGTTATTCATCAAGAAATCACAGAGCGGGAAAATTTTTCCAGGGCTTCACCCGCAAAATGAAAAACCAAATGAAATGAGCAAGTGCAATGCTCGAGTGTATTAACCTTTCATCAAAACCAGGGTTCAAAACCCTAACTCATGGTTAGAGGATCACTCATTCATCAAATGCCAAGTGGAGGATCGAACGGCTATCAACGAACACGGGTTTCAAAGTGATAAGCCCAAGTTAGTTTCAAAGTTTACCTCAATGGTTGGTCGATCAGACTCTAAGGAAGAGGAAGGTCGTAGTTCCCCTACCAACCTTCGATTTCAGTTCACTCAAGGCTTCTCCTGCCAAATCTTCAAAGAAACCCAAAATGGTTTCAAGAGTTTTAGTGGATGCCTCAAGGCATAAGTTTTTAGATATTTCCACTCCCACAGCCGACAAAACAAAGGAAGATATAACAGTGACTGATTATCATATTACAAGGGTTGATCTGGGAAAACTGAAAACTGAAGGAGCACAACAAGATGCCATGAACGTTCTTTTCCAAAAGTTGAAATAAAAAAAGGGGATTCGGGATGAGATGAAGGAGAAAGTTGAATAGTTGATAGACATACTACTCAAGCTTTCAAAGCCTTTGCAGTCAACGCCATCATCTTCTACCCCTACACCTATCAGGTTCAATTTCTCATTGGTGCCTATGATTGAAAATATCAATGAGAAGGGGAGAACGGTTGAGGAATGGATAAAGAGTCAACTCCTACAAGGAAGGGAGGTCATAGATGACACAGTGGAATTTTATAAATCCTTGGAGGAAATAAAGAAAGATGGAGACAAGATGGATGATGAGTTTTCACAAGAATTTAGGAACCTTGAATTATCTTTGGAAGCCCTCAATGCACTGAAACAGGTTCCATCCCAGATCTTAATGGAAAAAGGAATCATTCCACATGGGGATAATCATTTCCAGCTGGCCAAAGCCATCATATTCAGGATAAATATTCTCAGTGAAGCTTGCAACAAGTTGAGGGAGTCCAGAGATCAGTTGGTTGATGCCACTAATGACATAGAAGAGGAGCTATCCAGGATCTTCCCCAAGGTGTTGGGCGAAAGCTTGAAGATTCTACCCACTGAAGACCTCTATAAGAAAATTCAAGAATTAATTCAGCATGAACCAGCTTCCATTTTTGATCTGGTAGCCATTGATAAGTTCATAAGGATCGAGAATGTTTTGGAATCACTAAGGAAGCTCAATAAGAAATTGAAGAAACTCCCTGGTAACGCAAGTGACACTCATGAAACTTGTGAGGTCCTAAGTTATTATTCTAGTGTGCCAAATGAAGATGAGATGTAGGGCATAATCCGGAAGTTCCAAGAGTTCTGAGACAAGTAGGATTCATTGGAAGAAGACAAGGATGACGAAGTGGAATAAAAATAATGTCTCATGTCATTTCTATCAAGAAATTTTTAGGTCTTTTTCATTTTTGTTTCGTCACATAGGAAGCAAATTTTGACTTGGTCTCCTGCGTGAGAGTCAAGCAAAATAAGATTCTTATTTAATGTTTATTTTCTAGTATTTATCCTATTTTCTCTCTACTCTCTCTATTATAAATAAGGGATGCTTGTGCATTCCAAGGGGAGACTTTTTGAGTATTAAGAGCTATTGTGAAGAAGAAGAAAAAAATTGTATTTTATTTTTAATCATTGAAGAATATAAATAGGTGTTATTTTTACAAACTTTGTGTTGTGGGATTCATCTATCTTGAGAGATTGTTCTTACATCCAAAATCTTGAGCTATTATTTGTTTAGTATTCTTGATCATTTTAATCGTTTCAGAATATTACACTCATTATCTAAAACTTGTATAAGTATTTCTTGATCTGTGTTTGCTTGACAGAAAATATGTTCCTCTCATTCACTTCTCGGTTTGTTTCATCTATAATATTTTCCTTTGTAATTCTTCCTAATCCAAAGTTGTAACATCTCCATCTCGTGTTGATATGGATTTTGGGATTGTATCCCAACCCCAATGGTTAGAATAGTGTGGATATTGTATATATTATTTATGTTGTTTTTTCAATTAGTAATAAATAGGAAGCCTCACCTGTCTTTGAGGAGGGATTTGATCCCATGCACTGTGGTTGAACCTCATATTTTGTCCTGACAAAATATCCAACCAACATTGTTGAGCCAATTGTTTCTTGATGGAAATGAGGTCCTTAGCAAGCTTATGTACTAACTGATCTGCATTAACTCCAAGAGTAGAGGAATAAGAAGAAGAAAAATCTTTATATTTGGAAGGATTTATATTTAATTTACCAAACATGATCAGGTCATCTTCAACACTGATGGCTAATCTCTGATCACCATCCAAAGTTGTAAGATTGGCTCTTCTTAGCACATAACTTACTTCAGGAAATTGAGCGTTTAGGAAGATTTTTTTTTTAATTTGATCGACAGGCCGGGTGTCTTGTGGGATCTTGTTAATCAATTTATTGAACTTGGCCACAAATTATCTCATGGAATCCTTTGGTTCTTTATTTATTTGAGAAATTCGGGCTAGTAAAGCATGCACATCTTCAACAGGTTTGAAACGATTCTCAAATCTAGGTCTCATGGTATTCCAATTGGTAATGGCCCTAGCAGGGAGATGATAAAACCGATCTGCCACATTGTCCTGCAAAGTCTCCACAAAAATCCTCACAGAGACATCCTCATGTTAAACTCCAAGGAATCCACATGCAACTATGAAGGCTGCAATGTGTTCATCAAGATGTACATTGCCATCCCCTCTGAACTTAGGAAATTTCTTTCTGTTACCCCTGGGTAACTCATGAAAAGGTTGAGGAAGGGCGAGAGGCCCAAATCGTTTTCCCCAAGGTAATGGAACTACCATCCTTGCAAAAATTTCTTGAAGTGGAACTGAAATGCCAACAAGAACCAAAGCACGAAGATTAGGGCTAGGTTGCTCTTGAGGGACACCACTCCTGGAAGCTCTGTCCTCAATAGGTGGTGTGCTTATAGAATGAGTCCTTCTATCTCTCCTTATTGAAGGAAGGGGAAAGCATTGTTATTCCAAGATTTGAAATTGTGAATCTTCAATTCCAAGATCCCTTCTTCCGTGAGAAAATCTTAGAGTCACCATATTAGCAATGATCAAGAAATTGTTCTTTAAAACTGAAATTCATTAAAAGGAATCCCCAGTAGAGTCACCAAAAACTGTTGGTTGACAAATTAGGACTTTAATGAAAGTAAAAGTCAGGAGACAAAAATTCCCTCCTCTTTAATGGGAGAGGTTCCCTTATTGAAAGCAAAATGGCACAACTATTTAACAAATGTATAACTTCCAACTTTGATGAGGAATTATGATATCATGAAATTGTTTTAATGCCAAGATAGATTATCAATACAAAATAGCATAAGAACTAAGGGAGGGAAAAAGGTAGAATAGAAATTTCAGGAAGTATAGATAGCAAAATAGTTCCATATAAATGTTGAGCAAGGACAATATATAGAACAAAATCATTCATATTAAAGCCACTAGATGTTATTTCGTAGACACAAAGTTCTAGAGATGACATCCAAAAAAATACAAAGCTTCTTAATGCATTTAGATTAATGATTCAACAACTTTAGATAGGTAAGAGGGAATAAATAAACATAGATAGAAACAAGAAGGAAAAATATTCTGTATTGATAGCTTTAAGTTCTTTTACACTTTCAAAAATTATCAGAGTTCCAACTCCTTAGAATGGAAAGGAGAGCTCAATATATAGCTTGTAAAGTGGTTACATTTGGTAATCATTTCTTTTAACCAAGAGATTAATTAAGGAAATACACAATACAAAGTCCTTAATTAAATTACAACGAGATCAACACTAAAAATAGAAGAAGAGAAAGAAGATCCGGAAGTAGGGACATCTTATTATGGCTAAGGAGGACCCACTGATTTGAGGATTCAATGCCTGAATCTTTTTAATGCTTCTGCTATTTCCATGCCTCTTGGAATTGTTGTGTTGGAAGTAGCATGTGTCCATGTGCCTAGAAATTTCTCCATATCTTTATCAAATTCGGTATTCTCTAGATATTATTTATTAGCCTTGGCAATAGCTGAATGAAGAGAACAAATGTCTTTCATCTGCTCCTTAGTAAATGACTCTTCTGTGAACAGATCACCCTTGACAAAGGTTCTAAACAGAGCCTTGATTTCTTGAAGAGAAAATGACACACATGTAGTTTCATTCTAAAGATAGTAGTGGATATCCTAGAAGGGAGATAAAACAAAATTTTTAAAGGACTCCCCTTTTTGCCACACATTCCTCAATTCTCCCAATGCTTCCTCCAAAACCTTTATCTTCCACTCAATGTTGAAGATCCATTTCCAAAACAAGTTATTCTTTGCATCGTCAAACACATTGTTGGCCAATAGGATGTTCTCATTGGTTTGGCCCATTAGACATCGGTCTGTAATACATCCACTCTAGACCTTCAGCTCCTTGTCCATGCCTTTGATTGAGGAAGTGAGTCTCTACTGCAAATTGATCACCTTCTCATTGGTTTTGAAGGATTCCTGATTGAAATTCAAACCTTCTATATTCATTTCATCTACTATGGCCTCAACAGCCTTCCCATATGTTGAATAATTATGTATGTCATTGATGCTTTGAACCTCATCTTGAATGAGAACTATGGGAGCTGGAAGAGTAGCCAATGGACTAGATCCAAAAAAAATCTTTTGTTAATAATGATCTGATAAAGTTAGAAATAACTTGGTTCTGTTATTCCAACTTCTCCATGGTTTTCTTGCCTTTATCAACCCGTTCAATAACCTTAGTGAAATTTTTCTGAAGGTTATGAACCTCACTCTCAGGTGTAGATTCTCCCAGTGGAATTCTGGAAAGCTCCAAGTCATAGATTAAAAGATCCTTCTCCTCTTTGTCCACCTTGGGTCTGGAAACCTCTAGAAAATAATTACCTTGAGCATAAAATACCAATCTTGAAGTAGTATTTTCTTTCTTTACTGGAGGAGGAGGGGTAGTACCAATCAGATCCGCCACAACATCAAAATTAAGCTCAGTTGCTCGAGAAGAAGACTTTATTTTCCTGCTATTAACTAGGGCCTACACCCACGAAAAGGAAGAAGAAGAAACGAAGGATTCAAGGGGTCCGACTCATGGAACTCAGAGTTTGAACTACTTTTGTCTCCAGTGGGTAAGTGCATGGAACCTCAAGAATTTACTTTACAAAGGATTTTGTTAAACTTGGAGGTTCAGTTCTTGATTCTTCCTTATCCATCTCAGTAGTGGTTGTAAGGGTTTCTTCTGGTCCTTTCATCTCATCATCCTCATTCTCACTTAGAAAAATAGTGTTCTTTGACCCAATAGGCAATTTTGAGTGATCCAGAAGAGTCTCTTCCTCGATTAGTTCTTGCTTAACCTCTTTGACCTTCTTCTAATACACTTGAGTGGAAGAAGGAGTAAACATTTTCATCTATTTCAACAAGGAAGAAGGAGGAGTTTTCTCAAGTACCTTAGTACTTGGCATATGTACCTCCCTCCTAGGTGTGTAAGTTTCTCTTGAAGAAGATCTACCCTGGCTCTTCTTGAATTAACGAACTTTCCTATCAAACTAAACCTTAGTTCTGACAATGACAGGGGCAATTATATCACTCAAATCATCTTTCTCCTTCACATACAACTTAAGGGATTCCAGAGGTGTGTGCTTGATGGATATATTTTACTCATAGGATTACAATCCCTCATCATCGTCCAAAATCCATGCAGGCACCTGGTAGAGATTGAGATCTAAGATCTGTTGCAAAGATAATCTACCAAAATGCCTCCTCTTGGCTTCAAAATCATCAATACAGTTAACCCAGTAATCCTCAATGTTAGAACGGTGATGATAGGTTATTCTCAGATTCTGATGAATGAAATTCTTTAGATCAAAACAAGTCCTAGACCTGATGAAATGAACAGTAAGTGGAGTAATATCCCTTTCTATATTTTGGGCATCTAGAGTTGTCTTGCATGTATAATTCCCCAAGGATATAGTGAAATGAAGACCTATAATCTTCTCTTCTCTACGGGTTCTATGGAGTTTGTCTAGCTTTCTACACACCTCAATTAGAGCCATTTTATCATTGCAAAACATGGGAAGCTTTAGAGGTGTAATTTCAAACCAAGCAAATCTGATGTATGAGAACTTTCTGAACTAGATGAAAAAATCCCCATACTTGGCTATCATAGCCATAGCCTCATCAAAAAAATATCCTAGTAGTGTCACCCTCAAAATTTCTTACAATGCACATGGTGAAAGCATCATTTACCCTTCTAAAATTATGATTACCGTCCTTAAGGGTAAATTGAGGGAAATATATGTATATGGGCTCATCCTTCTTTCTCTCAATGTAAGTGAAGCCAAACCACTCGTGAGATGCTTCCAGGGTGTACATGAGATAAGAAATCGTGTAGAACTTCTTAGTTTGCTGAACATTTGTCAATTGTTTAGTTAAGTTCATACAGATGATCTCAGCTTAGGTTATGTTTTGTTTACCTTTCCAGATGATGCTTATGAAGGGACACATCCAAAAATGTAAGTCATTGGTAGAGGGGGTCCCCATAATACGGGCAAGCAAGATGATGAAATCTGATAATTATTCCTTGAAATCAACCCTAAACAATGCTTTGGAGATTCGGGATGCTCCCCTCTTAGGGCATTTTAACCATGAATTAGCTACCTGAGCCTTGTATTTCTCACTGTCCTTATCAAATAGATCTTGAGCTTGAGTGAGAGTGAGAACAATGGAGTATTATTTCTTAGGAATGCGTAGGGAAGTGAAGATGGTAGTAACATCTAGTTTTAAAATAAATTCTCCATGTACATTAACAACCTCCTTGGTATCTATATTGAAATGAGCTCCATAGGAAAGAACAGTGTCGGCACACTACACAGAGATGGGAAAACAAACAGCATATGTGATTCCACTATCATTGATAATTTGGGCCATGGGAGTAGGGTTGTCGCATGTTAACCTTCCCCAGAGATCATCAAAATCCAAGTGTCAAAATTCACTATCCCCAATATTAGGTACAAAGGTCTCCAGAGGTGACAAATGCTCGTGCCCTTGAAACTTGATATTCATTTTAAAAATGCACAGAGGAATGGCCTTCAAAGAACAAAATTTTGATAAAAATGCAAAGGGATATAAGAAGATGAACAAATGACTTAATTGCAAGAATGCGGGCAAGAAATAATGAGCAAGCAATGTGACAAATGCATAGATGGTGGTCCCTTTAAATAGTCGTTCAGGAGAGATAAGATTATAAATGTGCATTTAATACCCCTTGTACCAACTCAAAAATGTGTAACATGGGAAAAGTGGAAAAAACTAGCCCAAAAGGTCCATGGGACATTGGGACATGTGGGATGCGAAAAGCTAATTCGGCCAATGCGGGTGATGTAGGCCAAAAGAGCACGGGAAAACTAGGGACACAGACTCTCAAAGGACATGAAAACCCGATTCAGCCGATGTGGGCGATGTGGGAAATAGGGGAACATGAAGCCCAGGTGAACTTGGGACAGATGGGATGAAAAAGCACGTAAAAGCTGATAGACAAGAACTTGTGGGAAAATCAGCCAATCGGAAAACTAAAGGTCTACTGGAACTTGGGACATATGGGACATGAAGACCCAATTGAACGAATGTGGGTGATGTAGGAAATTGGGGAATAGGAAGCCCGGAGGAACTTGGGACATGAGGGAAAAAAATGTCCAATAGACTCACAAGTTACTAAAATGATCCCAAGAAACGACATTTTCACTCTCTTCAAATTTCCTCTTCACTAAAACATTACTGAACCATGTTAACTCCAAATTTTCAAAATTTTCAACTTTCAAAAGAGGGGAATTTTGAGGGGACAACACCCATATGATTAGATTATTATTGATTCCAAAATTAGCCAAGGTATTCGCAACCTTATTCCCCTCTCTATAAGTATGCCTAATGATGATATTCTTGAAATTTTGACAAATACTTATGGATTCTATAATAAAGTCCTTGACAGTCCATCTAGGAGGAAAAATTGGATTGAGGTGATTGATGATGTTTAGTGAATCTCCTTCCAAAATTTTGTTTTGTATGTTATAATCTTTGGCAACCCTTTGCCCCCATAGAGAATCTATGGCTTATGCATAATGATTTGTATAAATCCCCATTTTTCTAGCATAAGCAACAACTAAACAACCTTTATTATCACAAATTACACCTCCCTAGCAAAGATTCCAGGATTACCCTTGGAGGCACCATCAAATTTTAGTGTATTTCAGTTAATCTCAGGAGGGATACAATGAATCAGAGACCTATCAATGTTTGAGGTATTCCTAATCTGCCAACTTGCAGCTCCTATCTTCCAGTTGGAAAGAATATATTATTCATTCTCAAGATATTTCTTATCCTTAGGAGGTTTGAATCTCCCAATATTATATTTAATAGCATGACCAATCTTAACAAAGATAATCTTGCAATGCTATTTATTGTTTCTGAAAATGATGTCATTTCTATGTTTCCAAATCCTCCAGATAATATGGGGCATGACTAGTTTCCAAAGTCTTCTCACAACACAGTGCTTAAAAGGAGGATTCCATTGGATCCAAAACTGAATAAAATCCTTTGGCACAGTCTAGAAAACTTTGAACTTGGAAAAAGCATAGCTCCAGATCATTGAAGCGTACTCACAATGGAAAAAAAGGTGCTTAATATCCTCAGACTCCTTTATACAAAGGTGACATCTTTTAGGCATAATGAATCCTTTCTTCATCAGGTTGTCATTACTAATAATTCTACCTTTGAGCACAAGCCAAAAGAAAAAGTTAATTTTAGGGGTTAGTTCATTCATCAAAATCATTCTCCAATTAAAATCACTCTGAATATTCTCAAAGTAAGAATTATATCTATATTTAACCATATAATCACCATCTCGAGATTTGTACCAGAAAATTTCATCCTTGATTTCCAATTGATTCAAGGGAATGAGGTCCATTTGTTCTTAAAGAGAGGACAACATGGAGTTCAATTCAATTCTATCCACTGAGAGTTATTTCCATCTCTTCTTATTTCCATCAATTTCCATGTAATCAATGACCTTAGTACCATATTTATGTTCAAGACTATCCTTGGTTGCACCGAATCTATCTTTGATGATGAAATTAGACCAATTATCCCCCCAAAAATTGATGTCTCTACCATTTCCCACTTTCCATCTACAACCTTGCTTGATGAAATTCCTGACTAGAATCAAGTTGTTCCATAAAATGGAACCTTGGGGAAGTTTTTCATCATGAAGGAAAGAGAAAGTTGTTTTTTGTTCAAGATATTTGACCTTAATAAGATCAATCCATGGTTGTTCCTCCGAGAGCATTCTCCAACCCATTTTTGCAATTAAGGCCATATTCATTTTTCTTGTATCTTTTATGCCTAGTCCCCCAATCCTTCTAGGATTGCACACTTGATCCCAAGAAACCAGGTGATATTTTAATTTTTCCTCCATTCCCTGCCATAAAAAGTGTTTCTAGACCCTTTCAATTTTTTCTCTGAAGGTAGAAGGAATGCTATATAGAGACATAATGTAGATATGCAGATTTTGAAGAGTGCTTTTAATAAGAAGACATTTACCAACACTAGAAAGAATAACCCCTTTCCATCCGACCATTTTCTTTTGGAATCTTTCTAGTAGATCATTCCAGACTTTGATTGAGACTTTTTTAGTACCAAGGGGGGGCCAAAATAAGTAGTGGGTAGTGAATTGATTTTACACCCCAATATTTTAGCAATTCTATGCTGCCTTTCCATAGGAGTGTTGAAGAAGAAAATTGAACTTTTATCAAAGTTGATCTCTTGCTTAGAAGTAGTGTCATAAAATTCTAGAATGGACTTTATCACCTTAGCTTCTAGGATAGATGCCACTAAAAGCAAGATAGTGTCATCCGTAAATTACTGAAGAGAAGTCATTTGATTCATAGAGGTAAGTTTAGTGCCTTTTAGATAACCATATTTAACTGCTTTGGTAATTGTTCTGCTAAGGATATCCGCCATAATAATGAAGAGAAAAGGGGATATACGATCCCCCTGTCTTAAACCCCTACAGCTAGTAAAGTACCCCACAGGTTCACCATTAACCACCACAGAGAATCTAGCAGTAGAAATGTAGGCCTTGATAATTCTTCTGAATTTGTTGAGAAAACCAAATTTGGCAAGAACCTTGTCAAGAAAAGACTAGGAGACTTTATCAAAGGCTTTATTCATGTCAATTTTAGGGACTGAAGGAGTGTAGGATGAAGACCTGGAAGGAATTCACGATCATTGAATAGTTTCACTTCACCAAAGTGTAGGAGTTGCGAGATTAAAGCAAGAAAGCTTTGTAAAGCAATGTGCATGCATATGGGAGCTCAAGATTCGAAAAGTGGATTGGAATGGAAGCCTTAACTTAGCTTGTATTGGCTTATCATAGATCAAAAGAGGTGGTGTACATATAGGGGAGTGAATGTGTAACTCCCATGTAAGATAATATTCCTCCATAATGGAGAAGAGGAGTTACTTTCCCAAATGGGAATGTAACTCCTATGACACACTTACACATATGATAGATTCTATAAGAGAATCTGTCATAACTAAGATGACACCTAGATCCATGTCCACCTAAGTGAGATGACTCACTTGGTGAGGTGGAATAACACTAAATAAGTGAATAAGTATACCACCTACACCAACACCCCCCCTTAATCGTAACTTAGGATGAGGTGGCAAGTCAAAAACAAGAAATGGGTCTCGGCACAAAGCCTGATGAGGCACCCATGTACAAAAAGAAGTCCCAAGCAGTGAAGGAAAACCCAGTGGGAAAAACACCCACCACAAGAGAACAAAACACTCTCTAATCTAAGAAAGATGCCAAATATGGGTCTCGGCCATAGACGAGCCTGAAAGGGTACCCATGTACAAAGAGGCAATCTCTCAGAAAGAAGAAGAAGAGAGAATAAGAGGGAGACGAGAGGAATGCAGAAGATGCCATGGACAGATATGAACTCTGCAGTTCTAGGAGGTCTCCCATAAGAATGTCGATGACGAGATCCTTTGCCTCTGGAATAAAGAAGAACCACCCGCAACGAACTATGTGCCTACCCTTAGGAAGGACAAAAATGACGTGCTGGAAGTCCGCCCACTCCATAAAGAAAACTGAAGGCAGCAACACGAAGAACTCTGAGTCTGGTGCACTGAAGTGTGACATAGGTCTAGCGAGTGAGTGCCAGGGAACTGAAGGTAATGCCACGTGTGTAGAATTGTCAGAGTGAAGAGGAACACCCATAGAAAGGATGCCCAAGTGATGTGAAGGGAAAAAAACATCCTCCATAATAGAAAATGGATCCACTGCTGAGGGTGGATCAATAAAGGTCTCCGGAAAAGTGGAAGTGGTATGAGTCCCAGAAGGGGCACTCCCAACAACAGAGATAATGAACTCCACTGAAACACCTGTAGATGGATGAGGGACCTGTAGTGCATCACAAGTAGACTCTGCGAAAAGATGACCAAGGTCAGGCAGATACTCGTCCCAATGAGGGGGCTCAACAAACAGAAGAGCGATGTATGATACGTATGAGTCATCCAATGAAGGTAGAGGAGTGGAATGGGCCTCGCACACTGGAAGTGGAAAGGAGGTGGGTGTAATGACTGTATGAGACTGAGAAGGAGACTGCTTGATATCTGATGAGATGTGGGGGGTGACAACAATGTCTAGAATAGTGAGAGAAAGAGGAGAAGAGTCCTTTGTAGTACTCTCGACATCAGAACTGGATGCACAATCCTCGTCATCAGAAATAGAACCAAGTGATCTTGTGTCAGTGGAACTATCATCACATGAAGAAATGGAGGAGACAACTGAATCAGCAGCAACAACAATGGCTACAGTATGTGAAGGGTCTCCATACAAGGACTGAAGAATGCTCCAGACACGGTAAGGTGGATCTAAGTTTTCCACGTGAAACCAGAGAGAACGAGAGACATGGTCACAAGTGTCGAGGAAGTCCTCTAGATGATGATGATCAGGGGGTGCAGGAACCAGCCCAAGCAAGAAGGTTGAAAGACCCTCGTGGGCGAAGTAATGTTCCATGGAAGCACACCAAGCTGAGTAGGTCTCTCTCCTGGTGAGAAGTGCCGGAGGCTATAAGGTGATCCTACGAAACTCACGTATAGAAAGAGAACTCTCCATGATGAAAAAATGCAAGATGCAAGGTACAAGACGTTGGACTCGGTCGATAATGTGTCTGCGTGTGTAGGCCCAAGAGTACAAGTAACCCCCCAAGAATGTGGCACTTTATAAAAGTAGTGCGTTTACGAAATTGGAAATCCCATCACGTAGAGTGTGAGAAATCATGCAACTTTGACCAAGGAAGTGCTAAAAAATGAGCTGCGAGTCAAAATTTATGGCATTATTACGATTCCCACAACTGATGGAAAAATGCACTAGACACTGCAAACACATTAAAAAAATGCCTGAAATGGGTGCAAAGGGTGTCGTGTGACTACTCGTTGAAAATGGCATAAAATTTTAGCAAGGGTTTGTTTTTCTTGCGAGGGGGGATTAGCCTCCTGCCAACCCCGGACCTCGCCCTCCGTCTTCGACATGCGTAGGAAAGGCATAATACAAGCAAAAATAGTGCCTTGAAATAATTTACAATGCCATGAAAATGTTTTTAATCCTTAAAACATTAAAAAGGTGATTGTTTTAACCTCCAAACAGTACTAAAAGGAAGTGGGCCCACGTTATGGAGCCAGGTGGCTTATAACTGCAATTTTATAGCTTGCTGCCAGTAAAAGGGCGTTGAACCTACTATTTTGTTGCTGGTCGCTATGGAGAGTGGGCAGTTCTGCAAAGCTGGTAGAACCACGTGTTGATGGGGGCGTA
Source organism: Taxus chinensis (assembly GCA_019776745.2). Classification (NCBI taxonomy): domain Eukaryota; kingdom Viridiplantae; phylum Streptophyta; class Pinopsida; order Cupressales; family Taxaceae; genus Taxus; species Taxus chinensis. The sequence continues at coordinate 189,466,123 of CM034152.1, forward strand.
GGTTTGAAACGTTGAAACTGTCAAAAACAAGCCACCAACCATGTATGGACTACACCCATGGAGATTCTTGCAGGGAAACCGTAAAAGGCAAGCCACCAGCCACGTAGTGATTGCAACCACCAAGATTCTGCAGAGGTGTGCAGGTTGAACGTTGATGCATGTGTTAGAGGAGACTAGCGAGTAGACTGGAGTAAAAAAACACAGGTAGAGACGTTAGATTAGAGCTAGTGGGTGAGGTGCATAGACCACATGTGCAAAATGCAATGCAACACATCGAATAGGGTGGGGAAGCAACCAACAGCGAGCAGAGCTTCTGAACACGAGTGCATGAAGAGAAAGGAGTCCCAACGTGAGAATCTGAGTACGAGTTTCTGATTCTCCACAATAGCAAGATGTGAATGGAGAAGTAACCACAGAGATGGAGCTTGGGGCCCGAGCACTAACCACAGGTCGACAACTGGTATCCAACCAAATGCAGAGACCCCAGAACCAACATAGGCCAAAGATCCACCAAAAAAACATGAACGTAGAACCAATCAAGGAATACAAATCGAGTTGGAGATGTCAAACATAGGTCGAGGATGACTCAAAAACTGTTGCAGATAATAATGGAGTGAGAAACATGTGAGTCAAAGACCAAGCGGAACAAAAAGCACATCGAGTCATAATCAATGCAGGTTGAGTGAGCAACAGATCGAGCCCATTGGTAGAGTAAGAGGTGAGCACCAAGAACCAACTCGGTGAGTTGGGGCCAAGTTGGGTAAGAATAGGACCTTCCCACCACTGAAACTAGTAGAACCAGCACATGAAAACTCATATCTGAAACAATAAAACAATCCAAAAAATGCAACCAGAGACTGTAACAAGACACCAAAGTTGCATGCAACCCCTAGAAATCCACGAACACCCGAGAAAAACCCACAAGAATCTCAAAATATGCAAGTAGAGCACATGCAAAAGCGAGAGCTTGCATAAGCAACTACACGGTGGAACAACGATGGTGAGCAACATGATTCCGGTCCCCACGCTCTGATACCATGAAGGAGTGTAGCATGAAGACCTGGAAGGAATTCACGAGCATTGAATGGTTGCACTTCACCAAAGTGTAGGAGTTGTGAGATTAAAGGAAGCAAGCTTTGTAAAGAAATGTGCATGCATATGAGAGCTCAAGATTTGAAAAGTGGAGTGGAAAGGAAGCCTTAGCTTAGCTTGTATTGGCTTATCATAGATCAAAAGAGGTGGTGTACATATAGGGGAGTGAATGTGTAACTCCCATGTAAGAGAAGATTCCTCCATAATGGAGAAGAGGAGTTACTTTCCCAAATGGGAATGTAACTCTTATGACACACTTACACATATGACAGATTCTGTAAGAGAATCTGTCATAACTAAGATGACACCTAGATCCATGTCCACCTAAGTGAGATGACTTACTTGGTGAGGTGGAATAACACTAAATAAGTGAATAAGTATACCACCTACACCAACAAGGACCACTCTTGCTTTTTTATTATTATCCATAAAATGTATAATCTAATGCACCATGATCACACCATCTTGAATTATCCTTCCTCTGATGAATCCAATCTGTTGTTTTGAGATTAAATCATTCTAAATGAACTCAAGTTTGGTGGAAATAATCTTAGTAAAAATTCTATAGATGGCATTAAATAAGCTAATGGGTCGGAAATCTTTGAAATCTTTAGCATCCATGTTATTTGTAGCCAACAAAATGTGAGTATTATTTAGTTCTTTCAGTAAATCTCCAGTTATCAAGAATTCATTTACATCCCTTAGGAGATCATCCGAACAAATTTCCCAAAATTTCTAAAAACAATTGACAGAGAAGTCGTCTGGTCCCGGAGCCTTGTCTCCTTGAAGAGTAAAAACAGATTTTTGAAGCTCCTCCAAAGTAACAACTTTGGTAATGTCTTTAAATCTCTTCTCCTCAATTTTGTCGTGGAATAGCCTCTATCATAAAAGATTCAGCCACATCATTAGTAACACTCCTCTCATTGAGTAATTTTTCATAGAATCTAAGAGATTCATACTTGATGATCTATGGATCTTTTATGATGATGTTGTTTCCTTTAGAAACTTCTGCAATCCTATTATAGGCTCTATGCTTCAAATTTTTCATATGGAATAACTTCATATTTCTGTCACCCTCTTTCATCCAGATAGCCCTAGATTTAAGTCTCCATAAGGATTCTTCCCTACTACAAACCATCTGTAACTCTGAAAGGATATTTTTTCCACTAAATGGTCCTCCAAATACCTCCCCTGTGAATTTATTTTGATTTCCAAATCTTGGGGTTTCTATTTTAATTCCTTTTTTCTCACAAAAACATTCCCAAATATTTCTTTATTCCAAATTTAAACATGTTTTTTGACATTTTAAAGCTTTTGAATAAGCCTAAATTGAACAGTTCCCTAACCCACCCAATTCTACCATTCCTTAATCTTATCAAAGATGTCATCATGTTCCATCCACATCTTTTCAAATTTTAAGGAGCTCCTGGTGGGCTTAGCCCAATTGACAAAATTAAATTCTATCAGATTGTGATCAAATCCAATTCTGGGCAGAGATGTGAGATGAAAGTCTTGATGAAGAATCCAACTAGTAGAGATAAGAACTCTATACAGTCTGACTTGAATCATATCCCTACCCAACCTTTTGTTTGTCTGGGTATACTGATTTCCATGAAAATCCACATCCATGAGATTTAAATCAGCAATGAAATCAACAAATTCATCCATGTCAGTGGGGAAACAAGAGTTTCCCCTTTATTTTCCCCCTAGATTTAAAGGGGATTTGAAGTCACCCCTAATAAGCTAGTTGTCAAAACTATGCTAAATTCTTAAAATCTTTAGATCATTCCAGAGTTTCCTTCTTCCAATAACCGTATTGGGTGCATAGATATTAGAAAGGATCAAAGTACAGTTATTTTCATTAGCATGGAATTTAATAGCAAGATGGTTACTAGTTTAAGATAGAATCATACTAGTATAATGCTTCTTATCCCAAAAAGTAGCCATGCCACCTGAAGCTCCCTGAGAATACACCGCAGCCATGTCTGAATTTTCCCAAATTTGTTTTTTATAATTTTCAAGTACATTAGAGTTCATCTTGGTTTCCTCCATAAGTAGCTTAGAGTTCATCTTGCTTTCAATAAGGGAACCTCTCTGATCAGGGGATCATTTTTGAAATTTTCCTAAACATCCATAAATGGTTTCATTGCAGAATATAATCTTGAAAGCTTTCCAACGACTGTGAGAACGTGGCAAACAGACATCAAGAGCTCTAGTTATGTCCGGTCAAAGTTTGGTCAACGGGAAAGTCAACTCTAGTCAACTGGTCAATATTGGACCAATCGCACTGTAACACATGGCAAAAGGCTTTGGCAAAAAATGAAGGGGTTTTATCCATCGGTCTTTGACAATCATGAAATGGTTGGTTCAATTTTCCAATCGCGGGTCGACAGGTGGTCTTATTTGCCATATTTCATGTGGGTTGAATTTCAAATTACCTTGCAGTTATTTGCCACGCATTATTCCCAAATTCCACATACCATGCATTATGCCACATAAAATACATATTAATGTTTATACATTAGCATTAAACCGCCAAACTCAATGCTATGACCACGTAGTGGTAAGTGGTGGAGGAGAGAAGGTGGTGAAGCAGTTGTTAGGGGGCTTAAAGCCATGCGTGGTATTAATCCACGTGGAGATGGGGGTGGTTATGTTCACGTGGTCCATGTTGACCAATTTTTATGCATGGAAAAGGCTATTTAAAATCCTAAAAAATATACACTCCGCCATATGTGGGATTTCCCCACTTCGAAAATCCACCCAATGTGGGATGTTAATCCCTTTTCAACCGCTTAGCAAAAAATATGGGAATTTTACCCATGTAGAGGAAAATCCACGGAAAAATGGTAGGAGGCGGGATTTGAACACCCGACCTCTCAATTCTAAGACATATCTGCCAACCAACTCACCTAGAGGCTTGGGCGGATTATAAAATGGGTTGCTGCAACTTATACAAGGTGACAGGTCTGTGCAAAGCAGCATAAGGAGGAAGTTTTCAGAAAACGCCATTTTTGAAGGCCTTGCACTCAGAATGGGAACTTGAAGTAAAATGGTGAAATGTATGGAATTATGAGATTATTCCAAATGATGTAAGATTTGATATTTTTTGTTGAGTTTAACCTATTTTTGGAAGCTTTGAATGCAGTTTTTAACAGGATCTACAAGACAGCTAGTTGGAAAACATGAATTTCAATGCACTTCTGGTCTGAAATGTGACTTGGTGTAAACATGAAAAGTGTTCAAGATTTCAGAAATAGATCTGGAGAATAAAGCACCTGATGCTAGCAGAAGTGATTATTGTTCTGCATTAAATCCAATGACAAAACAAAAGTAGACACAAGCTATTGTTCCGTTGACCTAAAAGTAACTTTTGAGAAGCCAGACAAAACAATATTGGAACAGTTTCTGGGTATTAATCAAAGTTCTTGGGAAAGTATGGATCAGCTCAAAAGCAGCCTGGGCATCTCATTATTGGCTGTTTTTCAGAGTTATTTTACTTACATTTTAAGCAAGGATTAATTGGTAACAAGATTGAATCCAAAACGAGAATGACGTAAAGGGAATTTCCAAACCATGATCAAATGCAACCTTGCTTGATTAACTGAGCTGTATAATATCAGGTTCCGTGATTATTTATTTGTTATCCAAGTTTCCGCACTCACTACGAAGAAGTAAAATATATTCATGACAGACCAATCAATATTGTGGAGCTTAGAGCACTTAATATTGAGATCAGAAAATGACGAGTCTTTGGGCACTTGCAGACAGTGAAAAGCATACAACACAGGTTATGGTGAAATCAATTTTCTTTTCTAGATCAATTAGATTGCCGGATTAGCTTATAATTGTGTCCTGGAAGTTTGGCATTCCAAGTCCAACTGTTGATTTCATTCTGAAGTGTGTCAGACATTTTTGGACTTTTGTTAAGTCTCCTAAAAAGCAGTGTGTAGTTGTTGGAAGTACAGATTGATCTGTGCAGAGATGCTCGGGAATCATGGAGTTAGAGGTGATCCAAACAGGAGCATTATTGGATGGAAACCAGAGCGGGAAAAACCTAGATCTCGAAATGTAGAATCTGAACTGAATAACTAGAACCTGAAATTCTGAATATTTGCAAAAAGGAAAATATTATTTGTTTTCCAAGACAAAAATTAAGATTTTTGGACAACCTAAGAAACATTAGTACGTTAACAAGAAGCTTGAATACAGCAACTGCAATTACTGACTGGAACTATCAGTTAAAGATATTGCAAGAAGAAATTCGGACCAAAGGATATATTTGTGCCACTTATCCAAGACATGAAGATATGGTCCCTGTAGAACTGTGCATGAAATGCATTCCAAAGCAAGATGTAGGTACCATAATACCTGACATCCAACTTATAGCTAATCCTCCATGTAAGCTCTTTCTTCGGCATGTGGGATTCAGATATTCCTTTGGGTCAGTTTGACAAACCCAACTAAGGGAATTGGAACATAAGCTAATGGTTAAGATGACGATTTAAAGACTACTAATCGCCCCATGAACGTACAAATTCCTAAGGGTATTCTCAATCCCCAAAGCAATTGTAGTGCCACATGCTATCCTCTGATGGAAAATTTCCACTGCATGAGAAATTCTGACAGTAAATTGTCCCCAACTACTCGAGTTGCCAAAATGGGTATGGACTGAAAGAGATGTCTTTCAGTTAATGATCTACAGCCTACAGGATGAAAGCAATTTTAATATTTCTCCTTTCACCACTTTTGTCAATCAATTCTAGTATATGCAACTTGTCCCATTCTTAAATAAACTTTATAAGGCCCATAATATGCAGGCCCAAATTCCTCCATCTTTAAGAAACTTCAGCTTAAAGGGTTGTAAATTTGTAATCTCAACAACTTCTCATACACTCTTTGACTTGGAACAATTTCCCAGCATTGGTAGGCAAAAATATGCTTTCCCGTTGACAATTTGTCCTATTCTAGGCCAATTTTAGGGTCGCCTTTTCAATATCTGTTGACATTACTAGAGAAAATATTTAACCGCTACAACTAGTTAGTGCCTTTTGTGAATGATAAGGCCAAGTCGCTATGAAGGTCAATGTCAGCCAAGGAAAGTCGCAGGATAAAGAAACCCCACTGTTAGCACGTGCGTATCCGCATGTCGGATACAAATACGGGTACAACATGGCTCAGATACAGTTCAGAAATGGGTACCCAGACTCCTATCTAAATAGGGAACTCGTAAATTTTGGGCACATTCAAATACAGCCAGATACAGTCATGCATGCCCAAGGTATAGTTGGTTTGTTCCTAAATATGAATTCATAACTGGGCTGTATCAAATACAGCCAGATACAGTATAAAGGTCAACCAGTGCTAAATCGTATCTAAATTTAATTTTGGTACTGAGAAGATAAAATCAACCAAAACGCTTCAAAAGACTCGAAGTGATTGCTATGGGAAAACTGCACACTGACCTTCTATGACTTTATATTTAGCAGCAACAATTGAAATTGTTGAAAGGTGAGACAAGTTAATTTGCTCTTTTCCTTCAAACTTTCACACTAGATCTGCTGAACCTGTATTCTTTTGATTTATTTAATTTGGCCTACTCTGCTTTTTTTCTTTCATTTCATCTATATTTTCCGAATGGAAATAGGTGGCATACACAACCTGCAATTTTCTTTTTAATCCATTGAATACCCAGACTTTTTACCTTTCACATGAGCTGAGAGTGTATTTTAAGTGTCCATTGTTGAATATAGTATGCAGAAATATGCATCAGTAGCATTTCAAGATTGATAGAAATTATGCAATATGTAATCAGCATAATCACAAAGTGTCAGTTGAACACTAGCTTCCATTATAGATGGGTGTTATTATCTGACTTATTATTTGTAAATGGCGATACAGTGTTTTGGCATAATTGTTGATTCAGTTATTGAATACTAGTATCCATTTTTGGGCGTCTGATAGTCTATTATATTCTGATAGTGTTATACTTGCATATCTGATACTGTATCAGATGGGTAGTCGGCAACTCTAGCCTCATTATGGGCACGTTTAGACCCATGTCTTCGTATACTGATAACTGCATGGTATGGAATTGTAATTTAGTTGATAATCGGCCACTATCAAAAAGTGAAAAGTTGAACACTAGATTTCTGTAATAGAATGGGTGTTATCTATCTAGCCAGTTAATTCTGATGGCATCACAGTGGGGTATGATAGATCACAAATCTATGCAAAAACTGACTAGGAGTTATCAACGTTCAAGTTGAACACTAGCTTCATTGACCTATTATTCATCTGATCCCTTATGTAATTGAACTCTCTTCCCAAGAATAATGACGGTTTCCATTAGGCAACTAGAACCCCTAACTAGCTCATTACAAGTTCATCGCATGCAGTTTGTGCATAACCTTCAAGAGGATAGACCAGTTAACAATGGCTTGATAATCAAATTGGCTGTACAATCAGTCTTTCTCACTAATTATGTGCCCCAAGTATACATGCTTGCTCTTTCAAAAAGACATCCCTAAATGATTCTCAGTGCGAATAGAGATAGCATCTGCTGTCATGATTTCCAACGATTGTGAGATCCCTGGCAAACGGACTTTAGGAGCTCGTCAGTGATGCCATTGTGCTTTAAGTTTCGGTCAACGTTGGAAAGTCAACTCTGGTCAACTGGGCACTATTGGACCAATCGCAGCTGCGATCACGTAACAGAATAGGCTTTGGAAAAAATTGAAGGGGTTGTATCCACCAGTCTTCGACAATCGTTTAATGGTTGTGTTATCATATTTCCACTGCTGTTAGAGTCTGCGCCAAAGGAAGGGCTTATTCGCCATATTTCATGTGGGTCAAATTTCAAATAAATATAAATCAAATTTAAAAGGAGCTGCTGTAATCTATTCTGCCACACAGTTATGGCGCCAAGGATTGGACAGACCACACATTATGCCACAAAAGCATGCAGAATCTAATGTTCCTACATTGGTATTAAACTGCCAAGGACTAGACAAGGGCTATTTTACCATGTAATAGTAAGCTGCTGGAAGTGTCCACGTGGAAGTTGGCGCCAAGCGGTTGATAGGGGGCTTAAATACATGCGTGGTATAAAAACATCCAGAGATGGGGGCGGTTTTGAAAAAACAGCAGTCTATTTTGAAAAAACAGCAATCTTTTCTGCATGGATATAGTCTGATTTAAAATTGTAACCAATAGACACTCCACCATATGTGGGATTTCCCCAGCTTCAAATTTCCACCCAATGTGGGATGTTAATCCCTTTTCAAATGCTAAGCGAGAAATATGTTATTTTTACCCATTTGGAAGAAAATTCGCGGAAATAATGGTAGGAGGCAGGATTTTATCCCCCAAGCTCATAGTTATAAAACAAATCCACTAACCAAATTGCCTAAGGAGTCGTTTCAGATTTTTCATTGTGTCGCATAGGATACTTATACAAGGGAAGTGTCTTAGGTCTGTGTAAATTCACTCCCTCTACCGAAGTCAATTTTCCTAAAATGCCATTTTTGAAGGCCCTGCACTGCAGAATATGAACTCAAAGTTGTGCAAATGTATGAAATGTAGGGATTCTCTCTATGCAGAGTTACATGCAACTGTCAAACTTTTCGTGTATCACCCATATTTCCCATTTCCTGCATTCCTTTTCCCTTTTCCTTGTCACTTTTTTCGTTTTTTAGGTGATCTACAAGGGAACCAGCCCTCTCTAGAAGCTCACCTCAAACATAGGTTACCCACAGCCTTGAGATGTGTTGGGTTTTAAAATGGTACTTTGATCAAAACCACAGTCAGGGGATCTCAGATATATGTTTCCCTCCTCTTTCATGGGAGAGGTTCCCTTATTGAAAACAAGCAGCAAAGCTTATATACAAATGTACAGTTTTATATCTTATAGTTGTTGGGAGATCTGACATCTGTGAAATGCACTATAGGAGCCAACAAGATCGTTCAATGGGACAAACGTTTCTGGAAGAACTCAAGAAAGTTCTTGAGCAGACATATGAACAACACATTTGTAGGAAATATAGATAGCAGAGTATAACCCTATACGTCTGCTGAGCAAGAGTGATAAAGAACTTAGAATCATTCACATTCACATCATTAATGATATCGGTTCCATCCAACACCCAAGTTCGTAAAAATCATATCCGAACCCCATAACACAAAGTCTTGCTTGTCATCAGAAAGTTAAATTAGTCCACTGATTATTTCAGATGAGTTATCCAAGTTTTCCGCACTTGGATGGAAGCATACATTATCAGGGGGAAATCCTTCTGTATTGATTTGCTTTCGACTATAATTACACTTCAAAAGTATCAGAGTCCAACCTTAAGATGAAAACTATACATTTGTATATAAGCTTTGCTGCTTGTTTTCAATAAGGGAACCCCTCCCATAAAGAGGAGTGACTTGCTGTCCCCTGACTGTGGTTTTGATCAAAGTACCATTTTAAAACCCAACAATTTTTTGGCGACTCTACTGGGGATTTTGTTTCAAACTTATCCCTTTTAAAAGAACAACTTCAAGATCATTTTTGATCTAACAACTCTACGATATACACGTCGGAAGAAAGCTCTCGGGGTCGAAGATCCTCATTTTCAACTTCTGGAGCAACAAAACTTCCCTCTTCTTCCAACAAGAAGGAACAAAGGAACTTGTTCTTCAAGAAAACCTCTTGTTAAGGACAGAAACTCCAAGAATAGCATTCCTCCATAACAACTCAGCCCTAATCTTCTTGCTCTGATACTTGTTGGTGTTTCAGTTCTGCTTCAGACAATCTTCCCACATATGGCAGTACCTCTACCATGGGGACAACAAGTTGGGCCTCTTGCTCTTCCTCACCATTGCATGAGTTACCTAGGGGTAACAGAAAGAATTTTCCTAAATTCAGAGGTGATGGGAAAGTACACCCAGATGAACACATTATAGCCTTCATTATTTCATGTGGGATTCTTGGGGTTGAACGTGAAGATGTCTCTGTTAGGATTTTTGTGGAGACATTGTAAGAAAATGTTGCTTATTGGTTTTACCATCTTCCTGCTGGGTCCATCACCGATTGGAACACCATGACAACCAAAATTTGAGCAACATTTCAAAGTAGCTAAAGATGTTCATGCTCTGTTAGCTCAAATATCCCAGATTAAGAAGGAGCCACATGAACCCATGAGGGAATTTGTGGCTAAATTTAACAATTTTATCCACAAGATTCCACAAAAAACCCATCTTATTGATCAGATTAAAAATTTCTTCTTCCTTAATGCTCAGTTTTCTGAAGTGAGCTATGCCCTAAGGAGAGCTAACCTTGCCACCCTGGATGCCGATCATAGGTTGGACATCATTGTTGAGGATGATTTAATCATGTCTGGTATACTGAAAAAATACTCTTCCAAATCCAAAGCATTTTATTCTTCCTCTTCTCCTGCAGCCAATTCAGAGTAGTTGGTGCAGAAATTGGATCAGCATGCTCCTTATCAAGATGTCCCCAGGAAGAATTTCCAGCCTAGAAACCATTTTCCTTCTTCTCAAACTAGGTTGTCAATTGAAGTCCCACCTCTCAAGGTTCCATTCAATGAAACTTGTGAGGTTCAAGATCCTGATGATGAGGAAGGAAATGAAATATTTGAATAACCAGAAGAAGAAGTTGATGAAGAACTGGAAGAGCCTGATGGATCTTGAGTTAATTTCCTCACCACTGAAGGTATTGATGATGAAGATGACTATGATGAAGTAGGGCTAGGGATGGATAGTGAGTCATATGTTGTTATGACTCAGGAGCAGACAAACAAAAATGAAAAACTGGTACAGCCTACTAATAAGTCCAAGGAGCCTCCTACAACTATTTCAGTAATTATAAGAAGAGGAGCTACTATTCCCACTACCTCCACACAAAAGGTGAGTATTGTTGATCCTTCTCCCTCTACTTATGCTTCCAAAACTTCTTGTCCTTCAAATCCTAAAACTTGAAGATGTACGGTTCCTCAGAATCCTAGTGATGATGTTCCATCCACCTCTGGGTCTTTTGATATCATTGACTACCTTAAGAAGACCAAAATCCAGATTTTAGAGGCAGAGTTTTACCAAACCCATCCGAAATCCTTTGCTAAAATGGTAAACTTTGTCAATTCCAAATCCAAGGTCTCATCCCACATTTCTAAAGGCCTTTTTTGTACTCCCTCTTCCTCATCTCAACTAAGCCTTATGGTTGCAGTCACCTAACCTAATGAAAAGATCAAACCATTTTATTTGACTCTCCTCATAGTTGGCCACAAACTCAACAATTGTGTCATGGAATCTAGTACATCAGAAACTATGATGCCTGTCAAAGTGGCTCATGCTTTAGGTCTAACTCATACCGACACTTTTGGTTCTTGATATTCTATGGAGAGTGGAGAAGTTCCCTTGGTTAGGAGAATTAAAGATGCACAAGTAGCTTTGTTGCTTTTCCAGAGAAACGAGTCTTGGCCACTATTTTGGTAGCTGATATTCCTCCTTCCTATAGTATGTTGCTAAGTAGGAATTTGTGTAAGGATGTAGGAGGTGAAATCCAGATGGATTTTTCACATGCTCTTATACAAGTCAGTGGAAAGATAAAGAAGCTGCTACCTGAGAAGAAAACTGAATACATTATGCAACAGACAGATGATACCAAGGCACAAATCCTTTACGAGGATATTAGGCATGGAAACTACATGATCATGTCACAAGATGAGGAAAAAATTCCTAAATAAATGCTCCATGATCCTAATGGCTTGTGGAATTTGGAATTTGATGGAAGCTTCTCTTCAGCTGGTTCTGGAGATGGTGTGGTGCCGATCTCTCTAGAAGGGAAGATTCATCCTTTCTCTTTCAAGATTTAGTTTGAAAATACAAATAACACAGATGAGTATGAGGCTCTCATTCTTGGTTTTAACATGGCGAAAGAAATGGGAGTAAAGAACCTTTTTTCTCATGGAGATGCAGAATTGATTATCAAGAAGGTGAAAGATGTTTTTTAAGTGAAGAAGAGAAGATTGAAGCATTATAGAAATCTTGTTCAGGATTCCATCGAGTTTCTATATGCATTCTCCATTGAAGCCATGCCAAGAGAAGGGAACACTCGGGAATATTTTCTAGCTATCTCGGGGTCTTTATTGATTCCTTATCCAAAAATATCTCATGAAAAATTGACCATTGAGATGATTCATAGACCCAATGTGCATGATAATGTAAACTATAAATTTTTCAATGATGATCAACATTTTCTCTCTTTCTTGGAGCTTAGGTATAATTTTGATTAGCTGTATTTTGAAGGAACTTGCAATTTTCCTCTAGAGTGTGTATCCTCTAATGAAGAAGGTGTCAAGGAGGATATGGATCAAGATGGCTGCATCAAATTGAAAGGTAACAAGATCCCTACAGGGATGGTAAGTTTGGAAGAGTTGTTTGATAAGCATGATAGATACATTAAGTCTAAAACTTCTAAAGGAGCTGGGCAGTGTGCTGAATGTGAAAAGGTGGACATTAGGAGTCTTGAGGAACCCAAGCTGGTGAACATTATAAAGTGTTGCAATCAAGAGGAGAAGAAGAAAGTAGTAAATCTATTAAAAATGTACACTGATATTCTTGCATATTATTATGATTATCTCAAATCTTTTCAGCCAAAGGAAATGCAACATTTTATTCCCCTAAAACTTGGGATCAAACCTTTCAAGCAGAAGCAAAGGAAGTATAATCCAAAAATTTCTAATACTATTTTACAAGAGATCCAAAAGTTATTGAAGGCCAAGATCATCTTCCCAATACAACATTCTACGTGGATTTCCAACATTGTGCCTGTTACAAAGAAGAATGGTGAGATTTAGATCTGTTTTGATTTCATAAATTTAAATCAGGCGTCTTTGAAAGATAAATATCCTCTCCCCATGATGGATCAAGTTTTACAAATTATCATAGGCTTGTGGATGTTATCTATGCTTGATGGATTCTCAGGGTATAATCAACTAGAAGTCAATACTACAAATCAACACAAAACTACCTTCACTACTCCTTGGGGGACATTTTCCTATAAGAGGATGCCTTTTGGTCTCATCAATGCTGGTGCCAATTTTTAGAGGGCAATAGATTTGGATTTTGGTAGTTTGAAAGGGAAATACATTGTTGTGTATCTTGATGATCTGACTATGTTTTCTAAAGAAAGAGATGATCACTTTCATTACCTTGAAACAATCCTCCAAAATGCAAAGAATATGGATTCTCTCTCAATCCCAAGAAATATATCTTTTTTGTCACTGAAGGTAAGTTTCTTAGACACATTGTCTCTAAAGAAGGAATCAAGATTGATCCTGAAAGAGTTCAAGTAATCCAACAGATTCCTCTTCCCACAAGTAAGAAGAGTGTGCATTCTTTCTTTGGTAATATCAACTTTCTGAGGAGGTTCATTCCTAATTTTTCAGAGCTGACCATGAGCATTTCTCAAATGATGAAAGGGAAGCAAACATTTGGTTTTTCCTCCAAAGGGAAGGAAGCATTTGAAGGAATCTAGAAAGCTATTGCTAAGACTTCCATCTTAGCATGCCCTATTTTTAGCAAGGATTTTATTATCTATTGCTATGCCACAGAGAGTACCCTAGCTATTGTGGTAACTCAAAGGAATTCTGAGGATCATGAGCTCCCACTTGTATTCATGAGTTATATTTTGAAAGATCATGAATTGAAGTACACTATGATGGAGAAACATGCTTTTGCAGTGGTCAAAGTTGTCAAGTAGTTTTGTTTTTATAGCCTCAATTCCAAGTTTGTTGGGCTTGTACCTAATACAACTGTAGACACCTAAAAACATGCTTACACTTATCATTTCATCTAATTCAACCAATTGAAGACACTTCTTTAATCAACCCTTCTTTGCTCCATTCATGGATGCCCGGGCATGTCACCTTCTCGGTCATATTCCTCCTATAATCAGCTTATTTGGCTAATATGTCTCTTATTAGCTAAACATTACTCCTTTTGACCATTCAGAACCTCCCTAGTTCTCTCTAGACCACTTCTATTGTCTTCGTAAGGTATCTATCAGTCATAATTGGTTATCGAGACCCCTCCCAACTCTCAATGAGTCTCTAATCACTTGCTAATCAATTTTAACTAGCCTAAACCAAGCTTAACTAAGCCTAAAGGATATTTATTCTAATCTAATCCTAAAGTGCTTTTTAGACTTTAGTCCCACATGCACCCAAAGTTCAAACTCTTCCATTTGGAAAACAATAAATACAAGGCTAAGCCTACCCATTCAAGTTACACCTTCACACCTAGGATATCTTATTAACGCTAAGAACACCTAGTTTTGGGATTCCATTTATATTAGCTTTAAGCTATAAGACTTTTGATCTTAAAATTACTCCCTTCATTGATCTTGAGCTAATAACCTCCATTTGCATCCATAATCCAAGTTTTGAGTAAATAGAGATAACGATTGGCCTTGAAGCCATTAATGGTGAGACTCCATTCTTGAAATCTTGAGAACCATAAAACAACTAATCACACCTTTGATTTCTAAGGTTATCTTCTTAGGTTCAAAATGTAATGAAGTGATCTAAAGAGTAAAGAGTAGCTTTATCATGTTAACTAGTTTAGATTTAATCTAGTTCATATAATGATAGATGTTAATATTTTTTTTATCTATTATCATGATGGTTTAGTATAGATTAGGTTCATGCTTTGAGTTTATAGGTTTTAACTTCATTTCCATAGCATATCTAATTTATCCATGAACACATTTGGCACGCATGGTGGGACACTTATGTCAATCCTCCAATAATGGAGGTCTTTTGAGTTCTTCAAAGTTCATTTTCAAGTTTTTTGGATCAAATCACTTGTTATTTCCTCATTTTTGTTTCTAACACTAGATAAATGACCTTAATTTACATGTATTTTGTGGGTTTGATATAGAAATACGACACTTTGATTAAACAACTAAACTATTTTCTTTTGAAATTTAGAAAATTTGGGAGTTTTACAGGTTTTTCACAGGGCACGCGTTGGTGTCGTAAATGGGTGCGTCCACATGAAAACCCCAGCGTCCCCATCGGAACAGGCACACACATGTTTGGTTGTCCTCATAATTAGATAATTTTCTCTATGTAGGGACGTGTAACCATTTGAAAAATTGAAGAAGGAAGCAGACAAGGTGGTCAAGGATGAAGGCTCCGTTGAATATGAAGAACAAAGATGTTTGAATGCCCTCACAACCCTCACCACATACATTTTATTTTGGAAGAAGATTTAATTTTCAAAAGGTGCACACATATAAAATGAGAAGATTTATATCGGTATTGTAAAGATTTAATTTAAAATAATATTAATGTGAATATTTATTACATTATTTGAAAGAATATTTATATTGGTATTGTGAAGATTTAATTCTTGTATTGAAAATAAATTAAGGTATGGAATTTAGTATAAATCAACCTATAGTACCAATATTTTCTATAAAAATTTATGATACTTGGGATTTTAGAATGAAATTGGCATTTGATTCATATGAATTATCAGACATAGTTATAAATAGTTATGCTCAACAACAAGATGAGTTTAACATGAGTCCAGATGATGAGAATATTCTTGAAGAAAATAGGAAAATGAATAAGAGGGATTTTCATATCATTGCACAAGGATTGGATGAGTCATTTGTTGGAAGGATCAAGCCAAATACTACAGCAAAGAAAGCATGAGACATCCTAGAGATAACATATCAAGGTACAAGTAAGGTAAAAATTTCCAAATTACAAGAACTCATAAATAATTTTAAAATATGCACATGAAAGATTATGAATCAGTAGATCAATTCACATATCATGTTATTTATTTGGTTAATGAAATAAGGTAAATTGGTGATGAGCTAATAGATCATAAGATTGTAGAAAATATTTTAAGATGTTTTCCTAAAATTTTCGATGCAATTGTTGTTGTAATTATGAAGACAAGAAAAAAAGGAATGAAAATAATTCATTGGAACATGAATTCAAAACAAAAATGATATTTGAAAAAGGTAGAGGAAGATGAAATATATTATATAGGATTAAGAGGAAGAGGAATAAGATGAAAAAAATTTCAAAGAGAAGAAAGAAAGAGTCCAGATCCAGGAGGAATGAAAAATCAAAACTTCAGCTTAAGGGGATCCAATAACAATCAAGCATCATAGAGGTATGAAAAATTAAATGTTCAATGTTAAGTATGGTCACTTTGCTAATGAATGTCAAAAAAATCAAGTTGATATGAACAAGTAAAATGTAAATGTTTCTAAAATTAATTTAAGGTCTTTATTTATTACATGTTATGTAGCTCAGGAAATTTCTAGTAACAATTGATTTCTAGACAGTGGTTATAGTAATCATATGACTGGAAACAAATAGTTTTTTGAGAATTTTGATACTTCAGTTAAATCAGAAATCAAATTTGGGAATTATAATATATTTGGGAAAAAGATGCAATTAATGTGATAGCAAAACGTGGTAACAAAACTATTCCCGATGTTTATTTTGTACTTGGTTTAAATAATAATCTCATAAGTAGGGGACAACTTATTCAAAAGGGTAATATTAGATTTGTTTTTGATGATAATGTTTTCACTATATTTTGTATTTCCCCAAGTAACATGGTGATTGCAAAAGTTGAAATGACAAATAACAAAATATTCCCACTTCACGTGAAAAGTGAAATGATGGAGGAGATTAGAGCAAGTTTTAAGGCATCAAGTCAAGATCAAGAATGGGTATGACATTTGAGGTATGATCATATAAACTTCAAAGGATTTTTTTTGTTGAAAAAAAATGAAACGGTAAGATGTTTACCAGCTATTGAAGCACCATTGAACTTATGTGAAAGTTTTATTTTAGCCAAGCAATATAGAGATAGTTTTCCAAAGGAAATGTCATATAGAGCTTGTGCATTATTATAAATTGTGCATAAAAATATATTTGGTCCAATGAAAACACCATCATTAGGGTGGAACACTTATTTTCTAACATTCATTGATGATTATAGTAGAAAAACACTGTTTTATTTTCTCAAATATAAATATGAGGCATTTGGAAAGTTCAAGCAATTAAAATAATTAGTTGAGAAACAAAGTGGCCTATCCATCAAAGTATTTAGATGAGATAGAGCGGGATAATATAATTAAAATGATTTTTTGGAATATTACAAGTATCATGGAATAAAAAATAAGTTCACTACTAGATACACACCTCAGCAAAATGGTGTTGCAGAAAGAAAGAATCATACAATAAAGGAGATGAGAAAGAGCATGTTGAGAGGAAAGAATCTATCAAATGAATATTGGTCTGAAGTAGTAGCTTGTCCTGTTTATCTATTGAACAAGACTCGAACAAATATTGTGAGGAACATGATTCCACACCAAGAATGGAGTGGTAAAAATCATAGTGTTTCTCATTTTAGAGTATTTGGGTGTATTGAATATGCACATGTGCCTAAAGAAACATGGATTAAATTGGATGATAAAAGTGAAAAATGTATTTTTATTGGTTATGATGAACAATCTAAGGAATATAATTTGTTTACTCTGATAACCAAGGAATTCATTATAAGTAGAGATGTTTTATTCAAAGAAGAAGAATCATGGGATGGAAATATAAACAAGACAATTAAAATTACAATAGCAATGCCATATGAAGACCAAAAATTAAAAGGTCAAGGATACCAAGGGGAACAAGGAGAACAATAAAATTAGAAAGGAGGAAAATCACAACAAGAAAACTCAACAAGCCAAGTTGAGCAAGGAGAATCATCAAGTCCACAAGTAAGTAATGACTCAAATCCTACACTTGCATCGTTAATAAGAAGACTAAGAGGAAAAAACACTATAAGCTTATAAGAAATATATGACCAAGGAGATATGATATATTTTCAATCTAATTTTTATTTATTTTCTCAATATCATATATATTTTGAAGATGCAATTAAGGAAGAACGTTAGATTAATGCAACAAATGATGATTTAGAATATTTTGAGAAAAATGATAAATGGGATCTAGTTGATCTACCCAAGAATAAGTAATGTATAGGTGTGAAAAGGATTTATAAAACTAAATATAAGGCAAATGGAGAAGTTGAAAAATATAAGACAAGATTAGTAGCTAAGGGATTTGCACAAAAATATGTAATTGATTACAATGAAACATTTTCTCCCATACCAATATTTTATAATGTTAGAATGGTAATAAGTATTGTAGTTAAACATAAATGGAAGGTTTATCAAATGTATGTTAAATCAGATTTCTTGAATGTTTATCTAGAAGAATAAGTTTATGTGCAGAAGCCACCAGGATATGAAGTAAAAGGATATGCAGAAAAGGTTTACAAGTTGAAGAAAAAACTTTATGGATTAAAGCAAGCACTAAGAGCATGGTACAACAGGATAGATTCATACATGATAACAAATGGATTCAGAAGAAGTACTAGTGAGCCTACTCTATACACCAAAATGAATGAGTAAGGTCAAATAATAATTATTTTCTTGATTGTTGATGATTTGATATTTATAGGAAATTTTTCTATAAACATGTTTAAATATGCAATGACAAAAGAATTTGAGATGAAATTTTTTGGATTGATGAAATATTTTCTTGATATTGAATTAATACAAAATGATAATGGGATATTCATTTTTCAAAGTAAATATGCAAAATATATATTAAGAAGGTTTGGAATGATAAATTGTAGTCCATTATCTACACTTGTAGTGGTAGGCACAACACTAAGTAGAGAAGATAATACGACAGATTTTGATTCAACTATATTAAAAAACATTGGTGGGTAGTTTGATGTATATTAAAAAAATTAGGATGGATATAATGCATGGAGTTATTTTTATTTCAAGATTCAAGGATTGACCAAAGAAATCACATTGGCAAGCAGGAAAAAGGTTATTAAGGTATATTGCAAGAAATATGAATTATTGCATAATGTATTCTACTTCAGATGTTTTTCAGCTGATTAGATATACATATAGTGAATTTTCAAGAAGTATAGATGATATAAGGAGCAAATTTGGATATGTATTTCATCTTGGAATAGGTATTGTAGGATGGGCATTAAAGAAACAACCAATAGTGACAATATCATGAAGATAAGTAGAGTATGTAGCAGGTAATAACTAGCATGTCAAGCACTTTGGATGCAAAGAATATTGAAGGATATAATGGATGAGAATATGATCCTAATACAATCTATTGTGACAAAAATTCCACCACTACACTATCAAATAATCATGTTTTCACAATAGGACAAAGCAAATTGACACCAGATATCACTTCATTCGAGAATTGGTCAACAATGGAGAACTCATCCTACAACATGAAGACATTCAAAAAGTCATTAGCATAAGAGAAATTTTAGCATTTGATACAAATTTTGGGCATTGTAAATATTTATGTAATTAGTTATTGATAGTAATAATTACGGGGGAGTGTTGGAAATAATAATTTCTACCTGCACCGCCAACTACATTGATTTTTCCAGGAAACTAATTCTCCAACCCTCCACTGACTTCTCTAGTCAATACTTGCATCTAGAATGGTCTGTGATTAAAAACATGATAAAAATGAATCTCTATTCATTTATAAAGGCCTCTATAAAAAAAGGTGATTGTAATTTTTTTGCAATGGAAATAAAAATTTGGATTTCATTATGTCATAGCACATCTACTTTTATTTTTTTGTATTTATTCTTTTGTCTCTACCTACCATCAAATAATAAAATACATGGCTGTTAGGGGATTGGAAACATCACCACATTGTGGCCTACTTGTTGCCATTTCCACCATAGTGCAACCCATAAACGAAATCCAGTAAGTGGTCCCTCCTATACCTGGTTCACCACTTTAAGAGCAATCCACAATGGCTTATCCCTTAGATATTTACATTTAAACTATTCTCCCCTAACCTCATAGTAGATCCAAAGTCCCTAAGCTTAAAATTGTTTCATCTAGGGTTCTCTTCTCTTATTTTCCTTTTCTCCAAATCTAGGGTTCTCTTCCCACACATTTATCCCAATTTAGGGTTCCCACAATTTTTCCCCAACTTAGTAAAATAAAAATGAACTCATTATTAAAATTAAAAAATGAAAACAAGTTAGAGACAAAATAAATAAAAAATCTATAATTTTATTCCCAAAATAAGGCCCCATGTAATATTGAAACCATGTGGATGCAAGTGACAGCCAGACAAGGTGGATGGACCATTGTTCTATGTTTGTGACAATTAGTATATTTATACACTTCCTAGCATTATATGTTTAGTTGTATTTGGAAATATAAGTTTCATATCATTATCTAAAAATGATGTGTAGTTAGAGTATGTTATATTGCTTCATTTAAGGAATGAATAAAGAGAATATAAATCATTATTTGTATAATATTACTGCATGTTTAAATGGTATGAAATTTTGTGTAAATTATTAAATAATGATAAAAACTAGATTATAACACATAATACTACCCGTAGGAAATAAACAAAATAGTTAGTTTTATGAAATGGATATTCATTTTCTTGTACCTAAATTTGAAGAAATTGACTAAATTATGGTGGACATTTGTTATAAAAAAGGTATAGTTAGTTATTGAATTGTTATGGATTAGTTACACTCTTGAAAATAAATGTTCTTTATTAATTTATTCCCCATTATGAATTTTATGTTATGTATTGTAGGAAGGTCAAATGTAATTGTATCGAAATAAAATTGCCTCCTAAATCCTTCCCTATGACAGTCTCACCTTGATGGTGTTATGATATATTAAATGGAAAACTACCCTGGACCAATGAGAAATATCTTCTATTTTACCTTCATATATGTTTTACCACACTTTGGACACGAGTTATTTATGTATATTTGCATACTAAAGACAATTAATCCTTGTACCATTTCACGCCATATCCTTATGTATCATTCAGTTATAGGTTCAAATTTTAATGCATGTCATAAAACTTAATATCTAATTTAGCAATTCTCTTACGTAGATATTATATGTATAAATTATGCTTCTTGAAATGTTACACATAGCTAAGAGTTCCTTGAGCTTGGTATCTACTTAGAAGTCAATGATCATCATCATGTAAATGAGTAGGAACATGGTACGCCTCATTTTTAATATTGTCAAGGTGGTCCTTGATGTTTTGGTTTTATGATAGCATGGGAATGTCTTAACTATCCCGTAGTAGAACCCATTGTGGAATTTTTACCTTTGGAGTACATAGGGTTAAGATAGGACTAGTAACTCCTAATAATTCGGTTTTGGGTGATTAAGGTATCTGTAAAGAAATATTATAAGTGAGGTCTATTAAGAAAATATTGGGAATTTATAGAGAGTAACCTAAACCACTCCTTGAACTTAATGTTAGCCACTTTTTTGTTGATTAAAAAAATTAAATATTTTTTTTATGGGGGACCTTTATGCTTGGTAATATAATTTATTATATTAAAAAATGAGCCTTATGTGGATCACATGTGTTTCATATATGTATACATTTTGTAATTAAGATAAGAAAATTTACTGTGTTAAGTAATATAGAGGAATAATGTGTAACTCAAGGGAGTATAGGTGTAAACCTTGAGAAAATGATAGATGGTTTGTGTGTATAACTTATTTGGTTATGGAAGGAAGGATATCTAAGAAAACCCATTTTCATAAATATGTAATCCATGGAAAATTGTGAACACTGCGGAATATGTCATATCTTCTTGTCCTCATTAGTTATTTTATCCTTGTGCAATGTTTCTCATGTTTAAAAAATATTAATCTGAGTCATTTGAGGTCATCTTGGTGCAAATTATGGGTCCTATATTGTGTACTCAATAGGCACAAATATTCAATGATGTGAATTATGCACTTTTTTGTTTCCTTTTTTCTTTTTGGGTCCATATTTGTGAAATAGTTCTCTTTGTGATGTTGATTTACTCTACATGGGCCATTGTGGTGTCATGTAATAAGAATGAAAGAAAAAAACAATATCCCAGTAATTTTACTGTGTTTTGGGGATGTAATTTGGTTGGCATTATAGCCTCTACTAGACATAATGTGACTATGGGGTGCTTATTTGATGCCCACAAAACAACACCCGATCCAAAGTGAAAATCATAGTTGGATGTTTTTTTTGTGTCATCTATACTTTTGGCACTCTCACTATTTGTATAACCTATGAGTTTGAACACATTTGATGTTGAATACAAAATTACATAATTTTTAGTCCTACATACATACCTCAAAATCCATTTTCCATCTTTCCAATGTGAATATTTTGGATATTCCATGAACCTTGAGATGAGTCTCACACCATACATAATGTTAGGTTTGGTGTCTTTCAAATTCATGAGACTTACAACTAACCTTTTGAACAATGTTGGATCCAGTCCGTAAGTTTACTATAAGTATACCAAAAAAGAAAAAATTAAAAATAAATATAATATAATAAATATCTCATAATCAATGTATGTATATTAAATACCTCAAGAGCTATCAATTTCATGGTTCTTAGGTTTTATTCTTTTACATACTTATTTCATTAACAATTTCATTAATTTTTTATCAATTTTCTGTACATTTGTGGCAAATGGTCATTAAGCTACAATATTGTATCAATCAAAAATATAAATATTCAAGAAAAAAGGACCCAAAAATTACTACATTCCCAAGGCATGACTATTTTTATTGAATTCTCCAAGAAAAAAGAAACAAAATTATTTAAGAGACATTCCAATAGAAATCAAATTTATGAATGAATTGTCACATGAAAATCAAATAAAAATCAAATTAAATGTCGAGGAAAAATATAAAAAATGCACTCCATTACAACCTTACCTACCATTGTCGAATGTATCTCGATGTAATAAAAATTACATTTTCAATACTTCAATTATAATTATCAACATCCAATCTCAATATCAATCTCATACTCACAACCACTCATTATACTCTTCTATATATCTTTTACTAGTGCAAACTAGCATTTCCAAGAAGAGGAAATATAAGTTTACCATAAATTTTTTTTAACAAAATGCCCTTATATGACAAGTGTGGTTTTTAGTGAATGTTGAGAAATTGAAATCCTTACTAAAATGATTGAATGAATTTCTATATTAAATTTAATATAGCATTGTAAGTTATCCATTTCCCATTTATTTACCCTAGCTTGACGTCCCAGTGTTTTGATTGGTTGTAATGTATTGTTATTATAAAATCATCTTTCACATCTTTATTTTTAAATATATTTGAGTAACTCAGAAGTTTAACATTAAAAAATGAAATTTTAAGATGATAAAATGAATCCTTGATTGTGAGAAGACAAGAGATGGGTTAATTACATGACGTGAATTATAACTAGCAATCATACGTGAAATGTATGATGGGAATGCCGAAGGGAATAAAGTGAAGAATTAAAAATTAAGTGAACCCCAATCTAATATGAGGGATACTTATTAGTGGTTAGGATCCTAAAGATCCTAGATGGCTAAATGAGGGTCTTCTAGTCACATCTTTCTACCACTAAGTAGGTTATGGTTATACTTGATTTTTCTTGGTGACACCCTATTTTTGATGATGGCCTATACATTCCCAAGGGGATATTAACTAAGATCATTGAGGAAAATCATTTATGTTCAAAAAATTTTAAATTGATCGATCTCTTATTTATGTTACTTCTTTGGACTGAACCTGGTTAAAATAAGTACATTTCAATTAAATATATGAAAAGGTTATTTTGTGCTCTCTAATCTTTCAATGAAAGCTTTGATTCATTTTTTAGGTGGTACTTTTAGTACCATGTTTTTCTATAGTCTTCAACTTCCTCATTAATATATAATGATTAATGTACAAGACAAATTGGTTGCAATTGAATTATTTATGGTGATAATATGGATCCCCTACACATTTCTACTCATATAAGGGACAATTTAGAATGTATTTATCAAGCTCAATGTATTTTTTATGCCAATTTTGTACCCTTCAAGATGGAATGTACCAAATGCTAAAAGTGGAAAATTAAATGGATAGATGGAAATGAAATTGAGAAGTAAATCAATGTGTCCAAACTAATCACATGGCTGAAATTGTAAGACCCAAATAAGATCATTTATTTTTGTTCCACGTTATCAACTCCTAACATGTTACGCTGTGATAGTCATTGATGAAAATTACTTTCTTGTTAAATGGATGTTGATAATGAAAAATTGTTTAAAGATCCAATAAGATATTAATAGGTTGAAAACCCCTCTAAGAATCTAAATGTTATTTTATTGCAATATACATTTGAAATACTTCTATGAATTAGATGAAGACAACAACATGAAAATTCAAAATTATTCATGAAATGAGAATTAACTACCTTCATGGAATACATGTACCTCTCAATGTTTGAATTGTTCCTCAAATTCAATACATGCAACATTCCAAACAATAATAGAAATCCCCCATAACTTGCTTACTTTGGTGATAAATCGTCCACCTGTATTATAAAACCATGGATAAACAATAATTCCTCCTGTCCAAGTTCTTATTAGAAACCTTGAATGAAAAATGTCATCAGTGGGTTCAGCCTTATACAATAATGCGTCTCACTTCTTCTATTCATCCCTTCATAAATAAGATTATCCCTCATTGCAATGATTATTTGTAGGGTGTCATGGGTGTTTTTATAGAAACGTGAAAGTATGTATGAATCAAACTCAAGTTAAGAAACATCCTATTGAATGACTAAACTTCCACTTTCATTAATACCAAATTATGCTTTACAATATTCATTGCCTAAAAAAATTTATTATGTATTGATGAAATAGCCAAGTTCGCTAAAATATTTATCACAATGCCTACCTATGTAATGAAACCATAATATCATTGAACTGAAAATCAGAGACTTATGTAAATAATCTCAACTGTACATTTTATTACTTTTTCTCCTAAATACAATTCTTTTTAAAGAGTACTTTATAATCTATTTTTATACAAATTATAGCATTTAACTTTAAATGTAACCATCTACCTTTCTTTACATAAGAACCTTCAAATCTCCACTAAATAACCACTAATATATGACATAAATAACCTATATCGTACTCAATCCAAAAACATCGATGCTAACCAAACACTGATTTGATAATGTTGTTAAAAGCTCATGATTCTTGTGTAATTTTTTGAAATTTACATAAATTCATTTTCAATTCAAATGGAACTTATAATATATCCTATTATTATAGAACTCAATGAATCACAACCATGTGAATGGACCTTTCTTAAATTTCTAGGAACATGAATAGGAATCCGAGATAAGAAGATTGTTCCAAGCCATAAATATCAAGGAACTAGAATAGAACATCACATATAAGCTGAATCAAGATCTCACTCTTTATCATTCTTTCAATAATCTAGAATAGTACATCAAGGGGGGAAGTATTAACTACCACCTAGATCAGTGGTGAGAACTCTCCACCTAATTGATACTAGCAGTTATATTCATCCTAACTCTCCATATATCTATGTAAAGCTAATAATCCACACATTACTATTACATCTTAGTGAGGATATCTAAAAAAAGTTGTAGAGTAACATGATTATCCTAATAAACAAATAAAAGGATAACATAATAACCATACACTAGCACCATCCCCCATAAACATTTAGCTTAGGATGGGCCAAAATAGAAGGTTCACTGTCACAGTATGCTTCCACAGAAACTAGGCCTGACGAGGTACTCCATATACAATAACTAGGAAAAAAGAGTCTACCTGGATGAAAAAACCACTACAAGGTACCCAAAACCAGTAACAACAAAGTAGAGAGAGTAAAAACCCATTGTAAGGCATCCCAATAAGCTTGGATCAAAAAAATCATACAATGCTAAAGAATTTTGGTGTGCATTTTGGTCTGAATCCACTACTTGATCAAAAAACTCAAAAACAACTGACACTGGGCTTCACCAGAATAGCTCCATACAAGGAGAATGTCAATTGAGGGATTTCGAAAGTGTAAAACAAACAAAAAACATAATTTGATCAAATTTTGCGAATAGGTGTGCCACGATCCAAGAATAATAACCAAAGCAACAAGGAAAGGAAACAAACTCCAGAGTGTCACAATCCAAGAAAAAACAAGGTAACAAGGAAAGGACACAAACTCAAGAGTGTCACGATCTAAGAAAATCCAAGGTAACAAGGCAAGGACATGAAATCTAAAGAAGTAGGATCAAAACCACACCCTCCCATATTGTTGAATGGGTGGATTAACACTAAAAATCTGTATGAGTTACCCAAAATCAAATATTCGACAACTTATAAAATAACACTGGACTTTACCAAAATAACCCCCCACAAGAGATACTATCAACATACCAAAAGTTTCGAAAATAAAGATACAAAATCTCTCAACAAATAAGAGAGATACACTACACGTGCTAATGAAAAATTCTCAAAAAAAGAAGCATTACAATGCAAAAGGTATAGAAAGTGGAGCAAGAGGCCGAATGGTGGAAGAGCCACGCTTGTAGAGTCCTCTCAACAAATGCCTATGTTATTTCCATGAGTGATAAGATATACACCTCAAATCCTCACGGATGGATGAAGAAGATGCCTACATATGACTTGGTCAATAAAATGCACAATGGGTGTATGCAAAGGAACATCAGAATGTGTGTCAACTTGATCATGTCTGACAGCTAAAAAATCTAGGTTTCTCAATCTTGAGAAAAGGTACAGATCTCATGTGTTGCTCATGATCCTCAGAAATAGTCGAGTGAACAAAAATATTAGCGCTGTTAATGTGTGATCCCAATGAAGTATATGCTCAAAAACCTGTCATGGCGAGAATTCCACTTAGCATGTGGAATAGGGGAAATAATAACCTGTAAATGTCTTCTAATACTTCCACCAGTGAAACCCATAGAATGGAGTGTTGGTATCCAAATTTTTTCTCCCTTTCAATCAGAGTAGCAACACAAATTAGACATGGAGCTTATATAAAGATAGATCATAGTGTGTGTCATTTTGTAGCCGGGGAGGAGATCTAACTGGCCCTTTGTTACTCAGATTTGTGGAGAGATGGATATAACCTTTAAGAGGATTTGACCTTTCCTCACTACTTTAGGTCGTGCCTCTTCGACCAGGGTGAGAGGACCCTTAGTGTAACCTCTATTTGATGAAGGAGATGGAGATATCCTTCTTTTTCACAAATTCTATGAAGAGAACCTTGGGAAAATACGGTCAATACTCCATGATTTAACTCTTAAGAGTTGTCACTTCTAAATGATGGAGATACTTTCAACACAAGGCTAAGGTTACTGAAGACATTAAGAAATCCTGATTGTTCTGCATATTTTTACAAGTAGATTTTGTTCCTTTGTTGATACATAGGGAAAATAGGGTTAGTTCAGGGTGGATTCATGGTTTTTGAATAATTTTGGTGGGAGATGAAGCAGGATAAAGTTGATTATACCAGATCTTTGAAGGGACTTCACAACAATGAACAAATCAACAACATAAAGCTTCAGACAGTTAAGAAGTTTCTTCAACCAAAAGGTTTGCTTCAATGGATTCCCAGATCAACATGTTTTCACATAATATTTGAGACTCCAACATGAAGGCTCGAATTGAAAGACTCAATTAAACACCAAATTTTTTGATAAATCATGCCTAAGGTACACTCGAAGACTTACAGACAATCTTTATCAACAAATGACAGTGAA
Organism: Taxus chinensis; assembly: GCA_019776745.2. Lineage (NCBI taxonomy): Eukaryota > Viridiplantae > Streptophyta > Pinopsida > Cupressales > Taxaceae > Taxus > Taxus chinensis. Next base: position 189,493,950 of record CM034152.1, read on the forward strand.
TTGATTTTAAATTTTTTTATCTCATCCAAGATGAAGGATCTTCTTGAAATGAAATTGCAAATACCATTAAACTGTCACAGGGATGAGATCCTGTGTGATTTCACAAACATTTCAATGTAATATTGCAATAGGAATGAAAGAAACTATTTACAGACATTCTAAAACAAAGTAGCCACAAATTGCTAGAGATTGGACACAAATTAATTTCAAAATTACTTAGATTCATCAACAGGGGAAAGCTTCTAGAGAAATCTCAGTGCTTTTCAATGGCTATACATCTGCAACCAACTTGACATGATAGAAAATCTAACACAGAAGAAAATAATAGGTTATCTCAGCTTTGGTCTCTCAGGAAGATGGAACTTTCTCAATTTTTCTCTTAGGAATTCAAACTCCGACCATTTGCAAGATTATTCTCATTGCATTTATACATTTTTCTCAATCAATTTTCCCACCAAAATAGAAGAATATTCAAGGTACCTTTTCTTGTCACCAATTTATTTCAGACAACAACGTTTAATAAATTCAGATCTGAAATCTACTAGGTGGATAAATTATGAATTGATCACATTTCTTGGGCCCTCGACTAATGACTAGGATGTCATGCCACAAACTTTTTCAGATTCCTTTTAATCATTCTGATTCTGTCATGTGAGAAATCCCCTTTTTAATCATTTTTCAGAGCCTCTGCATAGCTGGACTTAACAGGTCATCCCTTTTTTCTCTCGAGGCAACACCTTTTTCACCTTTTGCACCTGCACTTTCATCATTTCATCTTTTCCCTCTTTTTCCTTTGCAACTCTGCTCTGCATTCATCTGGATTTAGTCAATTCACATTTTTGCAAGTGCCTGAGCAATTCCAACTTCAAAATATTAGACCTTAACAATCCTTGGACTTACAAATTAAGTTTTCAAATCCATTCAATGGCACTTTACAGACAGAAATGACAAATAATTTCATCAAAAGAATGATGAAAAATAGTGCGTATTCACATCTCCAGGAGTCTTGGAGAAAAAATGGTTAGAAAAACAGGTGAAATACACAGCAACCGTTGATTATTCCCCTTTTCCACTTTATATCATAGTTCATTCACGTGTTTCCTTGGCACAAATGCAAAGGAGAAGCACAATGGCAAGTCTCAAAGAAGCAAGCGGAGCCTTCCACGTACCCTGGGCCCAAGAAAAATGCCTTTTGGCCTTTGAAAGGTGTCGGTAAAAAAGGAGCCAGTGGAAGCCTCCACGTGTCTCAATGGAAGCATTTTGAGATGGTCCCAAAAAGAAGAGACCCAAACAAGTGTGGGCTCAACACATGTCTCAGTCCGGTAGAGTTCTGGTTGGAAAAAAAATTTGAAGTTTCAGCAGAAGGCTACCATGTGTCTAGGGTCTGAGACAGATTTTCCTTTGGCCGTTGAAAATTTCCAAGCAAAATGGCAGAGTGAGTGGAAGATTCCAAGTGTCCTCATGGCACTTCTTCAAAATAAAATTTAGGGGATTGTCCCCAAAAATAGCATGGTCCCTCCACGTGTTCAAGCCTTTAAAAGTTTCTTGAAAATTCTAAGTAGGGAAGGCCCAGTGGAAGCCTCCACGTGTATTCATGGCTGCAACTTCAAGATGGTGCCCAAGAGCAGTTAAATGAGTGCGGGCTCACCATTTTCCAGGCCTTAGAAAATTTCTTTGAAAATTTTAAGTATAAAGCAGAGCTGGTCAAAGCCTCTACATGTCTCCCTGTCACAATTTTTAAGGTGGTACCCTGAGGCAGATCCTCAAATGAGTGCCAGCCCACCACATGTCCATGGTCCACCAAAACCTATACCGGTTGCATGAAAAAATTGTCTAAGTCTGGGCAAAGCACCGGAAACCTCCACATGTCCCCCTGGTGCAACTCCAATGCCAAACTAAGAGGTGAATTTTCAAAATGAGCATCGTTCCTCTACATGGATAAATTTTGAGTTGAAGCGAGCTTTAGAGTTTTTTAAGTTCCCCGCTGAGCCGCATCCAACCAAAAAGGGCCATGTTTCCACTGATGTAGAGATGTAAATTTGACGGGGAAAAAAACACCCGTCAAACCGTAAAAATGTAGGAAAACCACCATTTGAGCCCAGAAATGAATTTTTCTTCAAGGAAAGAGAATTTGGAAATGTTATAAGGCTCAAATATGATCCTCCGAGCTACATCCAATCACATATCCTCAGGTATTTGTCACAAAAATGAGAGGGACAACAACATGTGACTGTGCAAAATGGAAGGAGAGAAAAATCCCAAGTTTTATGCCCAATTTAAAGACTCTTTCAGATGGACAGAGGAAAGAAAAACAAATTCTTGACCTTTAAGTGATCCTCGACTAAGGAAGGGAATGATCATGGAAACCAAATGGAGGACAAATTCTTCAAGCACCAACAAGGGGAGATAGAAAACTTGACCTAGGCCGCAAACTGAGGAATTTCAATGACAGACGGAGTGAGACTAATTTGAGCACCAAAATTGGCTCTGACTCGGGGATGGGCACTCCCTGTGAGTGCCAAAAGAACAAAATAATAGACCAAGTGCCGAAAACATACCATTGGGAAATGGAGTCAAAGAATAAGTTTGTAGAGCAGAACAACCATAACCATCCTCCAAAAAAAAAATCAAGAAACCAAGTCACTAAGGACTAGAACAAACAAAAAACACAAAAGGAGACGAGAACAAATAACTATACACTGTACAAATGGATTATACCTTGATTCTGAGAAATCAATCAAGCAAATGTTTCCAAATCCTTTCATTAATAGGAAATTCAAGTACTTCCCCGTATAAGTCTTTTAGGAAGAAGGTATTTTCACCAATTTGAATATCAATGGAATAAGGGCCCATCCACAATGCATCAAATTTACCATTCTTGCCGTTATCTTCATGCCTTCTATCCCATAAAAGAACAATATCCCCAACACTGAAATCTCTGGGTGTCACCTTTTTGTCAAAGAGCTTCTTCAAATTTTCTCTTAACTTCACATGCCACTGATGGGATGCCCTTCTTTCTGCATCCAACTCAAAAATATGATTGATTCAAGCATCATATGGACTAACTTCTTGGTATTCAATCTGTTGAACAAATTGAAATGAAGACAATTACAAATGGAGGTGCAACAGATCTTGAGTTCCATATACCAATTCAAATGGGCTTTTACCATTAGCTCTTTTGACAGTGATTCTGTCAGCCCAAATAGCAAACTTCAATTTCTCACCCCACTTCCTTTTATTCAGCTCCAAGGTTCTTCTGATGATCTTCATCAATTTTTTATCACTAGACTCAACTTTTCCATTTCCTTGGGGATTGTAGTTAGAAGCATATGTCAAATTGATCCCATACTCCTTACACATTACCACCAAAATTTTGGCTCTAAAACTCATGGCATTATCAGCAACAATTTTAGCTAGCACTCCAAATATGCATATGATTTGATTCTGCATGAATTCCATGATAACTTGGTGTGTTGCCTTCTTGGTGGGGATTGCTTCCACCCACTTATTGAAATAATCAGTGGCTACAAGAATCCATTTATGACCATCACTAGAAGGATCAGAAATTTCCCCAATGAAATCCATTCCCCATTGTCTAAATGGGGCTTCAACTGACACAGGATGAAAAGGAAGGGAGCCTGAAGCTTTCATTCTTCCATAAAAAAGCTGACAACTTTCACATTTCCTGACCAATAGAGTTGTGTCCTTAAAGAGAGTTGACCACCAATAATCAGCCCTCAAGAGTTTATGTGTTGTAACTCTTCTAGAAAAATTTCCCCCACAGACACCTACATGGAGATAAACAATTATTTAGGGGGCCTCATCTTCAGTAATGCATCTCAAGAGCACTCCCTCGGGGTTCTTCCAAGCTAACCCAAAATCAATAATGACATACTTTTGAGAGGCTAACTTAAGAGGTCTTTTCTGATTTTTACGCAAATATTCAGGGCAACATAGATGTCTAAGATAAAATATTATATCTTTGTACCACTCATAAATTACCAACTTTTCAAGGAAATCCACCCTTTCTCCTTCTACGTCATTCACCTCAATAGTTTGTAGGTTTCTCTCAGCCATAAGCTTAGCTAGGCCCAAACCACTTACCAATTTCATGGTTTGGATATCCATGTCATACTCGTGCAACTTGTTCACCCATCTGCATCTTTTGCTTAAGACCTCCATCTCCGATAAGATGTCTTTCACCATGGTGTGGGGAACATAAGCAACAACTTTAGAACTCAATATGTAGGGTCTAAAAGCCTTTGTTTCTTTCACCAAGGAAAATTCTTTCTTCTCCATGATGGTGTACTTCAACTCAGCTCCCTGCAATGCCTTACTGAAATAGGCAATCGGTCTCTCAGTGCCTTCATCATCCTTCTATAACAAAATAGATGCAATGGTGTTTTCTGAAGCAAAAGAAAACACTTGAAAAGGATTCTTGTAATTTGGGGCCTCCAAAAAAGGGGCATGCTTTCGTTCTTATTTGATCCCATTGAAATCTTGAATGGAAACTTCTTCCCATTTGATAACCTGGTCCTTCTTCAGCATACTAGTAATGCGGATGGTCAGCTCAGCAAAATTAGACACAAATCTTCTGATAAAGTTTTTTTTTCCAAAGAAGGATTGAATTCCCTTCTTAGTTATTGGAATTAGAACCTTGCTAATGGATTCCACTCTCTCTGGCTCTATCATGAACCCTTCTTTTGATACAATGTGACCAAGTAGTTTTTCCTTTTGTACTCCAAATTGGCACTTCTTGGGTTTCAATGGTATGCCATACTCTTTACACCTTATCAACATTCTCTCCAAGTGTTGCAAGTGATCATTTATATTTTTGGAAAACACAGTTACATCATCATGATAAACAAAAATGAAATCATTGATATAACCAACAAATGCTACATCCATTACTCTTTGAAAAGTTGCTCTAGCATTCATTAAGACAAAAGGCATCCTCACATAGACATAAGTTCCCCAAGGAGTAGTAAAGGTATTCTTTATTGTTTTCTAAATCCTTCACAACAACTTGATTATAGCCAAAGAAACCATCCAGAGTAGATAACAATTTAGAACCTGTTACTAATTGTAGCATATTCTCCATGTTTGGCAGAGGGTAATTATCTTTCAATGATGCTTTATTCAGGTTCTTGAAGTCTATGCATAGCCTTATGTCACCATTATTTTTCCTGACAGGCACTAGGTTTGTAATGCAAGATGAATACCTCATGGGCTGAATGATCCCTCCATTCCTCAACTTCTTCAGTTCTTCTTCCATCTTCAAAGAAAGGAGAGGATTAATGGGGATTTGTTTTTTCCTAAAACGCTTGGCATTAGATTCAAAAGGAATCTCATGTTGGAAAAAATATTCCCTGTATGCCTTCAACTCAGAGTAAGACCAAGCTAGGCAGTCTTGATATTTCTTTAGCAATTGATATATAGGACTGCTTCTCTTCCTTGCTGAGATTGCTTCCTAACGAGATTTTACATGGCTTTTCCTTTGTTCCTAGGTTGTGTTCTTCCACATCTCTTGAAACTGACATAGTCCTTTTAATAATAAAATCAGCATTATCAAAGTTTGACTCAAGAGCCACCAAACCTATGGGAATCATGTTTGTCTTTAGCTGGATGATGTCTTTGCAAAATAATGTTTCCTTTCCTTTGACAACACACACCATTGGTTCCCAATCTATATTTTGGTCAACAAACTCACCTTGGTTCGGGAGAAACTGTTTCACTTGGGCATCATCATCAAACACTTGCCAATTTTTAACATTATCAGGGAAAGATGGTCATGTTAGTATTTCAACATCATACTAAAAAAATGGAGACACTCTGCAACTCCCAAATCTAGATCCTATCACTACTAACTTGTCTGCAACAACATTAAACTTTCTATCATGGTGCACAACATTAAAAGAATCAAACATTTCAATCAAATCCAAAACTGCATGATTGTATTGTTTCATTATCTGATTTTTAGTAGCATACAATTTTCTAATTTGTTTGAAAATCAATTTTGAATCCCCTTTGACAATGAAATCAGTTATACCATATTTCCATGCAATTCTCAAGCCTAATAACAATGCTTCATATTCAGCAATGTTGTTAGTGCATTCAAAGTTAAGTTTGAAAGAAAAGACAAACTCTTCTTGGCCTGGGGAAATCAGAACAATGCCAACACCATTTCCAAACGTGGAACATGATCCATCAAATAACAAGGTCCAAGGTAAACCTACTTGTTCAAGATATTTACACTGATCAATCTTGTTCTCCTTGTCATCAGCAAACCCCACAAATTTATCTATATCTACATCAGCATATAACACTTCATAAGAAGCATTATTTGGATCTTCAATGAGGTGCAACATTTTCTTCTCTCCATAATTATTTACAAGGCTTCCTTCAATTGGAATTGTGGCAAAAGAAATATCCATCTGAACACTTCCACCAACACTTGCATCCCACTTTCTTGATAATAGCATGCCCCATTTAGCAGGGAAATCAACAATGACAACATCAAGTTTTAGGTTCTTACCCAGATAAGCTGCAAGTTGTACCACCAAACCCTTCACACACCCTACAACTGGGACCTCTCTAGAATCCATTGCAATACACTTGCCATAAGTTTTTGTCACTTTAATGTTCAATTCATTCATGACTTCCAGAGGCATAACATTGCATGATGCTCCAAATTCAAACATACAATTGTGTAGCAGTCTGTCTTTAATAATCAGTGTTGTAAAAAATGGATCAACATTTAACTGAGACTCAAATAAAGATGTCCCCAAGTAAAATTCTGGTGGTTTACCTATCTCCTCTAATGATGGTGGTTTTTCTAGGTCTGCGATGGTTGAAGGAGGAGTGTTTACATTATTTATATTTCTGTCTTGGGCACTCCTATCTTCCCCCAATCCCAAATACTCAAAATCCCTCTTCTTATGCTCAGGAATCCTAAGTAGTTCCACAATTGGGACATAAATCTTGATCTGACTCAAGACTTGGGCAATGTCATAGGGAATGTACTTGGGCAAAAAAACATTTGGAGAAAGGTTGATAAAATCATCAGATGGCACAAGGTTTTTAACATTTTTTGTATGGGTTGGCAAACCAGTTCTACTTGAGACAATAGGACCTTTGCTAGGTGCATCTTTCTTTAGAGTCTCTTTTGGGACATTGGTGAGAATTGGGGTCTTTGTTTTAGCTTGAGGCCCTGCCCCTTTGACAACTTTACTTCTTGTGTTATACTCCTTTTCTTGGGCCACAACAACATTCATTAGCAGTTGTCTATCCTCTTCTGATGGGATTCCTCCATCATAATTCTTAATCATTAGATCTCTTAGGTACTCAAAATAATTATTAGGAAGTTCAAATGCTTGTACCATATCTATTTCTAAAGCATGAGAGGGAGGAAGAAGAGGTACCCAGTGAATGCAGTCCCAAAAACTTGCAGCAGTTCTTGCACTTATTACCTCAGTTGAAGTTGCTCCTTGTTGTGAGCTTGTAGAGCAATCCACCATGCATGCATCATCATCAGTGTTGTCATCGTCATCAGCTTCTTCAACTTGCTGATCAACTTCACATGATAGGTGGGGTAAGAAGCAAATGCCACACCAATCCATTTGATTTGTCTCTTCAACAATAGCAATACTGGCATTTAGAGGATCAAGCACTACTTTATTCTCCCTAGCTTGGGGTTGTCTAGCTCTCATGGGTCCTTTACCTCTGTCATCATACCTCCGATCATTTCTAGGATGATTTGTAAGACTTTGTTGTCCTTGTTACCTATGCTAACCCTGAGAACCTTGTCTAATTCTTTTTTCTACCCTAGCCAGCTTGTAAGATATTTCTTTGAGAGCCCCGGCCAAAGTCCTTAAAACTTCCTCAAGATCCACAACCTTACTTGATTGAGGCTTCTCAGGGTTGATTAGTTTAACACCCTCCCTCTTAGGAGGTTTTCCAACTACTTTGATGTTGTTCTCAATTTGCAGAGCCATGGTAAAGGCCTACCTCAAATTCCTAGGGTTCTTATCCCTCAAATAGTAAGCAACTTTCTTATCAAATGCATCTGAATACTTTATCAGACATGATTCATCACATGGCCTCAAATTAACAGGAAGTCTTCTCAATGTTTTGTTAAATCTAGTGTTGAAATCATGCACTGATTCATTAGGATTATTTTTTATATTTTCAAACTCTGATAAAAGAAACCTAGTGTATGTTTTATCACCGTATTGCGTTCTAAAGGCATTCTTCATCTTTGTCCAGGAGTCAATTAAATTATCTAGCAGCGATTTATATCAGTCCCTTGCATCTTCTTCTAGAGTATGGATAAATAATTTAATGTATACATCCTCAAACTCTATTTCGAAATCCTCCATCATATTGACAAAGAGTTTCAAGTGCTGATCACCAGTTATTGCATTATTTCCATTATACAGCCTGTCCTTGAAACTGTTATGATCCTAGGATTTCAATAATATTTTGTAACTTACATTTGGTATGAGCAACCACAACTGCTCGGTTGGTTACGCCATAGTCGGGGCCCGTGGGGTGCCTAAATGTCAGTGAAGCAGGGCTCGTAAAGTGTGGGTGTAAACCCAACCCTAGTTGGGCTCTACGGAAGTGTGGTGGGATGGACGTGTGGATTTCACTAATGCCTTGAGGTTTTGGTGTAACGGTTCGTTACACATACCTCTAAAACTGATGGGACCAATAGTATTAATGACAAATGGTGGTTTGGGTGGAGGCTGAGCCATATTATCCTAAGGAGGTGATCTTACAGGAGAAATAGAATGATGAGGAGTGAGGTGTTTGTGTGGTATATGGATACAATTTTTAGAATGACTGCCCTCTAAAGGCTCTGTCTCTTGGAAAACTCTATTAGATTTTGAAAATACAGGGGTAGATTGAGAAGAAAATGTTTCAAATACAGATGAAGGACCCTCTCCAGATGGAGAATTTAATTCAACAAAGAGACTACCTGATTCAAAATCACTTGAGGAAGTACTGCAATCTTCAATCACAGGCTGATCAATTTCACCAATGGAGATCTCTTTTCTTGATGCTTGATCTCTGACCTCCTTCCAAATTCTTCTTCCTTCTGAATTAGACTTTCCCAAATCTGGAAACAACCTTCTACTAGGGTCCTTGGTGAAGAAAGATCTTCTTCCTTCCATCTTTGTAGATATTAATGACAAATCTTACTTGATATATGTTAAGACACTGGTATTTATAAAGAATTTAAACAACACGAAGTCGCCACTAAGGATTTTCACCTTAGTTTGTGAAAATGCACTATGAAAGACCTATCAAATGTCTGTCAATACCAGATTCATGCAAAGCTTACAAGATCTGCTCTTCTTTTACCCAAATTTATCAATGATGATATAAATCCTAGTGCAATAACTATATAAGCTAGAAATATTGCACTCAGAACTCACAAATTTGAACAATTCTTATAGATCTGAACAAATAATGATGTTTCAACAATGTATTTGCACTTTAAAATCTGTAAAAAAAATTATTACCTAGGGTCTGTACGCATACACCTTTGTTCAAATACTTCAAAGAGTCCCCGAAATGGCACCACGAGTGTTGGTATCCAAATTTGTTCTCCATTTCAAGCCAAATAGAAACATAGATTAGACATGGAGCTTAGAGACAAATAGATCATAGTGTGTGTCATTTTGTAGCTGGGGAGGAGATCTAACTGGACCTTTGTTACTCATATTTGTGGAGAGATGGATATAACCTTTAAGAGGATTTGACCTGTCCTCACTACTTTAGGTCGTGCCTCTTCGACTAGGGTGAGAGGACCCTTAGTGTAACCTCTGTTTAATGAAGGAGATGGAGATATCCTTCTTTTGCACAAATTCTATGAAGAGAACCTTGGGAAAATATGGTCAATACTCCATGATTTAACTCTTAAGAGTTGTCACTTCTAAACAATGGAGATACTTTCAACACAAGGCTAAGGTTACTGAAGACATTAAAAAATTCTGATTGTTCTGCATAGTTTTGCAAGTAGATTTTGTTCCTTTGTTGATACACAGGGAAAACAGGGGTAGCTCAGGGTGGATTCATGGTTTTTTGAATAATTTTGGTGAGAGATGAAGAAGGATAAAGTTGATTATACCATATCTTTGAAGGAACTTCAAAAAATGAACAACTCAATAATAGAAAGCTTCAGATAGTTAAGACTTTCCTTCAACCAGAAGGTGTGCTTCAATGGAGGCCTAGATCAACACGTTTTCACATCATCTTTGAGACTCCAACACAAAGGCTCTTTGGGTTGAAAGAATCAATTAAACACCAAAGTTTCTGATAAATCATGCAAAAAGGTAGACCCGAAGACTTATGAAGATAATCTTTGATCTAACAAATGCACAGCTAAATTGCATTTTAAATGTGTTTATCTCAGGGCTAGAGACTAGAAGTTGATCGATTTTCTGAGGAGTACCTAATACAGGTATTGGCAACTTGTCACAGGGACGTAGATCCTATGTGTCTATATCAACGAGGAGGTCTCCTGATGTAAGCTATCTGCAGACTAATGGAATGCAAACTGAATGTTTTCCCTCTTTGCAGACCTTCTGAAACAAAGCAAATTCATACGGTTATCTATCAAGGACAGTCTAAATTTGGCTAATTTGAAAATTGTGCTTAGTCTTCTTCTATGTTCAAGGTCGCTCTTAGCTGGGCTAATTTTTTGTAGGTCAGTTGAAATTTGGAAGACCGTGAATTCGAATTTTGGTCTATGTCAGTTATGCTACAAACAATATTAGAAAATCGTAGGCACAGAATGGCTCAAAAATAGGTATTCCCTAGGCTCCCTTGGTCCCATTGAATACAAGATGAATATTCTTAATTTTTCGAAACAGAGAATTCAAACTATTTATGACCATATATCCACAAGATATATATGTCATTCCTATTTTTGTATTTTTTGGGACTCAATTTTTAATAGACAAAAGAGACGAACTATTCGAGGGTCCTATGCCAGAACCAATTTGTTTCAGAAACTAATGTTTAATAAGGCAAGATCCAAAACAAGTCTGGTGATCATGCGCTTGGTCCCTCGACTAAGCTACTTGCGATGTCGTGCCACAAGTTGTCAGGAGTCCTATCCTAAATTGGGAAATTTCATGCAATGAAATCCCCTTAATTGAAATATTCTCGAATCCTACGCATAGCTAGAAGTGACAGGAATGAATCCGATAGTTGCTCTCAAGGCGGAACTATCAAAAGTCACAGCTTGGTCCTGGCAACTTCAAACGGCCATGAACTTTTAACTCTCGAAAATCTGCAATTTTCCCCACATACTCTATTTGGTAATTCCCCTTTAACTAGAACTTTGCATAGATACAACTCTAGAATTTGCAAAAAATGGATTTCTTAACAATCCTTAAGAGTGTATAGATTTAAGTTTCAAATCCATCTTCAAGTTCCTTCGTGTTCACGCTCTAGAGATCCAAAGAGCATTATATGTCAAAGAATGACAAAAAAGTGCGTATTCACGTGCCAAGCAGCTTTGGATAAAAATATAATGAGTAGGACAGGTGACAATGCACAGTGAATAGCTTGATCCTGCCCCATTTTCCTAGCGGGATTTATATCGCAGGAATACAACACATGTGGTACCATTGTAGAATCTACCAATGTGAAGAATCACAAGAGCCCAATTCTACAATTCAATCTAGAAATTCCACGTACCCTATGCTCCAAGAAAATTGATTGAATTTGAACAAGACAAGAGCAAGAAAAGAATGGCCTAGCAGTTCAGAAAGTGTTTTATTTGGTAGCTGGGATGCAAACATGAAGATAAGTCCCCAAAAGTAAAGACCCCAAACAAGCATGGCCTCATCACGTTCTCAGTCAAGAAGAGTCTGTTAAAAATTTGAAGGTTTAGCAGAAGGCACTGTATGGAAATGAGAAGTTGTAGGGGCCATTTTCTTGAACAACAAGCGTGCCCTAATGTATGATTTCACATTCACCCAAAGTGTCCAATTCCTACTAAAAGCTCTCTTAACATGCGTTAACTATCCCGCAAGACACACTTATTCGGGATGTGTCCATTTTCTCTTCTTTTTTCCTCTCATTTTTCTATGAATGAAGTGTTGGTGAATCAGTTACGAAACCCACCCGCCCTTTTTGGGTAGCAAAGCGGTGTCATGACCGCTCAAATCAGGAACGTGCTGGAAAACGTGTGAAGGACCGTGTGCCCTGCAGGGCGGCGGTCTTCGTCATGGTGATCCAGGTTCCCTAAATATATTGTAATACGACTCACGAATTTAAAGTGCAGTACCAGGAAGCTTTAAACATAGCCATAAGCTTGTGGATGCTATGATTCTGGTTCCCTAGAATAGTGTTTTGCCATTGTTTACACCTTGCGAGTTCAATTTGTATCATACCTTAGGGTAAATCTCAAATGCTATAAATAGATGGCTTGTGTCAATACCCTACAATGTTCTGGGTACGTCAGTAATTTTCCTCTGAATTTGATGTATGCATTGGAGATATGCTTAGTTTACACATGCATTTTGCTTAGAAATTCTCGGTGAACTGTCATCATACTCCATAGTTAGCACTTAAGTCCCTTTGTATTAGTAAGCCACATGGATCCATACTTGTGCAACACAAGTGCTAAGCTGTTATTTCCTCCAAGACATTAAGAAATCCTGATCAGTTCTGCATTTAGTCAATAGGAAGCCATTTTTGTTACAGGTCTGTTGATACCAAGTCAAACTTGGATAGTTTCAGGTTTTGGGACAGTTAGCTTATGTTGCATTAGCAATAGATTGGTGGCTAGGTAAGTTTAGGATAAGAACCAAGATTATACTCTTGCGCTAGGGTCCCTATCACAACAAGGCAATTCAGTAACAGAAAGCTTCATGACATTTAAGTACCCTTGTTTCCAACATCAGAAGGTGTGCTTTAGATGATCAAACTAGAAATGCTGGATCAACATCCAGGTTTCGCACAAAAGAATCTCGGAGATCTAACACTGAAGGCTATGAATTAAAATACTTAATTAAACACAAAAGTCTCTGACAATCATGCCTAAGGCACACCCGAAGAATACAGACAATCTTTATCAACAAAATGACAGTGATTTAGATTTCAAAGTTTGTTTATCTCATCCAAGATGAGAGGCTCTTCTTGAAATGAAAGTGCAAATACCATTAAAGTTAATCATAGGGATGAGATCCTGTGTGCTCTTTCACAATCAATTTCAATGATCCAAGATTGCAAATAGGAATAGAAAAAAACTATTTACAGAAACATTTGAAACAAAGCAGACACAAATTGCTAGAGACTTAGACACAAATTAATTTCAAAATTTCTTAGATTCATCAGTAAGGGGAAAACTTCCAGAGTATCTTAGTTCTCGTCAATGGCTATACAAATAGTGCAAGACAACTTGACATGATAGAAAATCTAACAGTAAAAGAAAATAATACGTAGTTATCTCAGCTTTGGTCTCTCACAAAGATTGACTTATCTCAAATTTTCTCTTAAGAATTCACGGGACTCTAACCTTTTGCAGAGTATTCTCATTTTAGCCAATCGTTATACATTTTCCTCACTCAATTTTACATCCCAAATCTTAGAATCCAATATTCAAGGGACATTTGCTTGTTACAACAGATTTGTTTCAGTTGAGCTGACATTTAACAAGTTTAGATCCGAAATCTGCACACGTTTTGGACCAATCATGCCAAATTATCAGTTTACCCTTGAAAAATATCCACTTGACTGTAGAAGGGCTTGAAAGATGTCATGAAAACGTTCGGATGATCCTTTGGTCCCAAGCCAGATTCAGGAGACATTCTCACAAACATAGATAATCCCCTTTTTAATTCATTTTCAAGAGACACCTATGAGATACTCTGAGAATATCACACAGCTAATTGATTTTGCAAATATCAGGCTGAGAAAGCATATGATTATTCATACTTTTGATCAGGGACTCAGCAATTCGCACATGACCATAGTAGGACCGCGACAACCAAGAGTCTTCAAAGTTGTGATCCACAAATCCTTGCAACCCAATGAATCTGTAAGTGAATTCAGACATAGACACTGCACCTACAGACACACTTCAGTATTCAGATCTTACAATCCACTTCCACCTATCACCATCAAACAATTATCCTTGTTAGATATAGACGGCTAATGAAGCTAAGGAGTTCTGGACTAGGCCAAAGAACTGCCCATAAAAATAACTACATCCATCATCCACTCTATGACCCTAGTCTGGGGATATACACGAAACTATCTCCAGGAAATTTTCCACGTATCCCACAACCTATAGACCATTCATGCCTACCCCTTTTCCATATTGATATCATAGCCATTCGAGCAGTCATCCTTGTTGATTGATATATCACTGCAAAGGTTAGGAGGGCCTTCTTTTCCTTAGAGTCACAATTTCCACTAGTGCACGTACCTTGGGAAGACATCATATTGCCTAAGTCTCTAGTTTGTCTACATCCCACACATATCCCATCCCCACCATTTTGAGCTGTCTCGGCACGACCTCGAACAAGGTCGGGTGTCAAGGAAGAGTTACTTACAGATTCCCAAGCTCACTTGTCACTTATTCGTCGTACAGGCACTATGTGTGTAGAGTCCGAGACAATCTCCTTTTACCATTGAAAAGTCCAACGAAAGGGCAGAGTGAGCGGAAGCCTCCAAGTTTCCTCCTGGAACTTCTTCAAAATAAAATTTAGGGGCCAGTCCCCAAATATGTGCAGTCCCTCCACGTGTCCCAAGCCTTTAGAAAGTTTCTTGAAAATTCTAAGTATGGGAAGACCTGGTGGAAGCCTCCACGTGTCTTCATGTCGCAACTTTGAGATGGCACCCAAGAGTGGAGACCCTAAACAAGCGTAGGCTCACCACATGTCCTAGGCCTTAGAAAATTACTTTGAAAAGTTTAAGTACAAAGTGGAGCTGGTGGAAGCCTCCACATGTCTCCCTATCACAATTGTTAAGGTGGGACCCTGAGACAGATCCTAAAATGAGTGCCAGCCCACCATGTGTCCATGGACTACCAAAAATTGTACCAGCTGCATGAAACATTTGTCTAAGTCTAGGCAAAGTAGCAGAAACCTCCATGTGTCCCCTTGACCAAACTCCAAGGCCAAAACAAAAGGTGAATTTTCAAATGAGCGTCGTTCCTCCACGTGGACAAGTTTTGGGTTGAAGCGAGCCTTAGAGTTTTTAAAGTGCCCCGCCAAGCCGCATCCAACCAAAAAGGGCCACGTTTACACTGATGCAGAGATGTAAATTTGACAGGGAAAACTCACCTGTCAAACTGTAAAAATGGAGGAAAACCACCATTTGAGCCCGGAAATGAATCTTTCTTTAAGGACAGAGAATTTGGAAATGCTATAAGTCTCAAATTTGATCCTCCAAGCTACATACAATCACATTTCCTCAGGTATTTGGTACAAAAATTACAGGGACAACAACACGTGACTGTGGAAAATAGAAGGAGAGGAGAACCCCGAGTTTTACGCCCAATTTACAAACTCTTTCAGATGGATAGAGGAACGAAAAACAAATTTTGGACATTTAAGTGATCCTCAACCCAGGAAGGCACTGATCATGACAACCAAATGGAGGACATAGTCTTCAAGCACCAACACGAGGAGATAGAAAACGTGATAGAGGCCCCAAAATGAGGAATTTCAATGACAAACAGGGCGAGACTAATTTGAGCACCAATAGGGAGCATGCAAGAACTGAATGCAATGGTATGCTTCTTAAAAGAACCATGCATATGATCAAAAGTAGGATATATAACATGTGTTACTGTAATAGGCAAAGATGTGGAAGAGCATATAGTAACAAGCCTCATCCACTTGCGAGCATCAAGAGCAGTAACAGGCTCAAAGACTAGCATATCAATGTTAGTGGGTACAAGAGAAACAACTATAAGTGGACTAGGAGCATGAAAACAACTGTCCACAATATGATGGTGATGTTGTAGGCTAGCAATTTTTTGCTGCAGGGAATGTATTGGTGTATCCTTATCATGAATGAGTGATTATAGAAGAGAATTTTGCTTCTTTAGAGATCTACTTTCTTCCACAAAGTTTACAATATCCTCTTGAATTCCACAAACTTCAGAGAAAATCATATCATTCTTATAATCTATGATAGATACAAGAATGCAACTCCTACAAGTTTAGGACGTCGGACTCAACCAAAATTGCGTCCACAATTAATTACAACATTCCTCCATATTTGGCACTTTGTAATGAGTGTGAGTTACAATATGGAACTTTATAATTATAATTCAATTCTCAAAATAAATATTTCCAATGGAAATAGCACGAAAAACAAGCACTTTTGCAAAAAAACACTCAAAACTGAGTTAACGATCAAAACTTATAATCTTTTCAATAGTATGCTCTAGTATTTATTTTAGTTGCCACTTAAACAAATTAAAATGCTCTTTCCTTCATGACACAAAAAAATTAAAGGGGGATGGAGTTAAGCACCTACTGGTGGGAATCACAAGGTTTAAACAACAACAAAAAACCAAAAAAACCACTACCTCCGAAAATGGCCGAGTTTACAGTCGATCTTATGTTTTTTCTGCCTTCTGGATCCAATGTAAGACCTTGTTTTGCATAAAAATGCACACAGAAAAAAATATGATCAAATCCTATATATATGAATATACAAAGAATTTATTTGCGAAATAAAACTTATAGATGGATGTCAATAGCAATCCCGTACTCTGATACTATAAAAGGAATGATAACCAGATCTTACATAGCCAAGACACAAATGTTAATCAAAAACCAAAATCTATAAGATGAAAGTAATTCTCTAGAGTAACTTTACATAAAACCTTTGCAAACAAATGAGCATCAATATCATATGTTATTATGGAACTCAATGAATTACAATGAGAATGGGCCTTACTTATATAGGCAAAGAATAACAATTTAAGAACCAGTCAAGGTTGTAGATCAAACTATAAATCAAGGAAATGACTATTCATCAAATAACTAGTCAAGACCATAGATTTAGGAGAGAACTAGACATCAAGGATCTAGTCAATACCATAGATCAAGGAAAGAACTATACCTAACAACTAGATAATATTTCCTAATAGATAAATAAGATAAAATAAATATCCACACACATAAGTGGGTGAGGATAAATATAATAAAGTTAAATAATGTACCTAGGTGAACATGAGCTAAGGTAAATACCTACTCTAACAAAATGCTAGTCATAGATCAGTTATGATACTTGTTCTAGTGGGTAAAGAAGTACTATAAAAATTACACTGTATCTTTTTCTTCAACTAGCCATATCCATGAATGTCCTCAATTTTCAAGATTTTGATTACATCTCGTGTCAGGGGTTTAATTTGATGGCCATTTAGACATTTTATATAATTTTAGATGTAAAATATTTGTAAATATATTATATAACCATCACATACAAGTTACATATTTAAAAGGTGACCAATAATTTATATATATATATATATATATATATATATATATATTTGTATATAAATTTTAAAAATATATGTAAATATATATTAAAAAATATATAATAAATAGAGAATAATTAATAAAAATAACACAAATTTGTTTTTATGAAGGACAATTTGAAAAATTACGGACCACTAAAAGTTTTTTGACAGGAATAGGTGGCCATCTAATTTAAGCGATGTCTCATATACTCACATTATAGTCATCCACAACATCCACGCACTCTGGTTGAAGAAACCCTCATCAGAAAAATTGGAGACCCAACATTTCTTTTCTCCTTTTTGAACGAAGTACAAAACTTCAATCTCTCCCTACCTTTTTTTATGTATTGGCCCAAAAATTATTCCCTTTACTACTAAGGGATGGATGATGTTCTCTTTGGCTGGAATAGGAAAACCACATGGATGCTACGCGACATCCAACATGAAGACAATTCCAAATGCTGAAAAAATTCATTAATTCAACCCCGTCCATCTTCCTAACCTTTGTAATGCTCGTATTCTATAAATGAAAATGTACAAATAAAAACCCTCGAGAACAAATTTGAACTGCAACCATCGATGACTCCTCTTATAGTGTATTGTGATGAAACCATCCGATAAAGTCGCAAATGGCCATACATGATTGCCTAGGAAGTAGGGAGACAACACATTGACATGGAGTAGTTTATTGTGTGAGAAGGAGAGGTAGCACCACCATCAGAGTTCTACACATCCCCTAAAACTGATATCCTTTCCGTCCACATTTTGAACAGTGGCAGAATCAGCCACCCCTGATTCTAATAGGGTTCAACGTCTAATTTTTTATATAAGATGAAGACAACAGTGGAAATTCAGAAATAAAAAATGATAATTAAATACCTTCATGGACCGCACCTTTTCCATTTATCAAATCAAAACACTAAAATAATATTTGGTATTTGTGTTACACTTTACATTAATGTACACTAAAACCCAATATAGAAATGTAAATCCTTGTGTGGTTATTGCTAGCAATCTAGGGAAAATCTACAGTGGAAAGGGGGTATGAAACACAAAATAATTCTCAATGAACATAAAACGGTAGAAATTGAAACGAATATGGTAGTGCACTATTGTTGTCTAGAAATAAATGTCAAGGAGCATGTATGAATGCAAAACAACAACAAGAAATATCTTCAACAACTAAGGTGTCTTAAATCAACAACCACACATGGAATATATTACATTCATTGAGATTTACTATGTATTGTTAGAGAGTCAAGGCCCTTAAATTTATGTAAATGTCTTCACTGTAATAATAGAAATAATGTGGACTGTAAACTAAGAGACTTTATCAAATGCAAGAAATTGTATGAGCAATAAAGGAAATGAAATAAATCTCTTTTTGAGAAACTAATTTTATTTATAAATACCACTACTTGAATGTAACCATCGTTTTTTAATACAAAAAATAAACTAAAAATGTAAGTCATATCAATTATGATACTTGGTCAATTTGGTAATGTAGTACTATAATAATTGCACTGCCTTTTTCTCTTCAACTGGTCACATTCAGTAATGTCCAAAATTCTAGAGATTGTGATTACAACTCCTACCAGGGGTTAAATTTGATGACCATTTAGATGTTTTTGGTGATTTTAGGCGTAAAATATTTATAAATATCTTATATAACCATGAGATTCTTGCATATTTAAAATGTGAGCATTAATTTATATATAGATTTGTATATAAATTATAAAAATATATGTAAATATATATTTAAAAGATATAATAAATATATCATAATTAATAAAAATAACACTATTTTATTTTTATGAAGGACAATTTGAAAAATTACAGACCCCTGAAAGTTTTTGGATAGAGATAGGTGGCCATCATATTTAAGCCATGTCTCCTACGCTCACATTACAATCAACCACAACATCCTAGCGCCCTGGTTAAAGAAACCCTTACCGGAAAAATTGGAGACCCAAAAGTTATTTTCTCCTTTGCAAATGAAGTACAAAAATTCTTTCTCTACTCACCATTTTATCTCTATTTTCCTCAAATTTATGCCCTTTCTTTCTAAGGGACATAGGATATTCTCTTCGACTAGAACAAAAAAATCTCCTAGGTGTTACGCGACATCCAATGTGAAGAAAATGTCAAAGACTAAGAAAAGTCATTGACTCACCAACCACCATCCATCTGACTAACCTTTGCAATTCTTGCATTCTGGAAAGGAAAATGTACAAAGAAACAACCACAAGAATAAATTTGAACTGCAACCATCGACGACTCTTCTTGTAGTGTATTTCAACAAAACCCTTTGATTAAGTCGCAAATGGCCATACTGCATTGTTACAAAAAATTATTGGAATTACGGTGTGTAGGATGTAGGGAGATAACATGTTGACATGGAATTTACTATGTCAGAAGTGGAGATTGTAGTGCCCACTTCCCTTTGACACCTTTTTTATACTAATCATGATAATGCTGATTATATTATAGACATGATTATGGACCTTATTATAGTATGATGATAGATGTAGATCATGGATTATTGTTGACTTGATTCAGTTATGATGCATGATGATTATTTGAGGCACTTTGGATATTGATGATGATATATTGTTTGACATGGTTATATTATTGATGTTGTGCGGACTTGTGATATTTGGATATTGTGAGTAGGCCAAGAAATGGAAATTATTGGATGATGATATAGTTGTCGATAAAACTGTAAATGATATTGTTAGATTTCCTTAATGTTGTTGTGATTCATATATCTAGATGATTTTGGGGGTTATATTTTTATTATTTTGGATGTTCTGATATGGCCATGAGGCTGAAGGAGGTATTTGTGTTTTTCAGGTTAAAATATCACAACAAACATTGAGAGATTGGAGACCAACCACATTGGAATTCTAGATGAATTCAACAAGGTCACCATGGTAACTAGTATTTGTTTGTGTGTGTTTGTGTGTGTCACGGATTCCCATGGGGGGGGATCACCTTTAAATGTGACCAAGGGGTTTTATGTATTTCTTTTATTTGGTCCCTTTGTTTATGTTTACATGTGTTATCTTGTCGTGCTTTTATCCTTTCATTAATTATTAAATGGTGTGTAAATATTGTGAGTAATCTTATTGTTGAAATAAATAAATAAAATATGTCATAAGAAAGTAATTAATAGAGTTGTTTTTCTTGAATTAAAGTGTTGTGAGAGATGTGTAGGAGATGTGTAAGTGATGTGTAAGCAGGTGCGGTTCCACAGGTTCATCCAGGGCCTGAACCTAGACAATGGAGGTGCAGTGCGAATCCATTATCCGCAGACATTAGATGAGGTCGTCGAGAAGGCCTATATAGCAAAGGAGACTCGGGGAAAGATCCAACAAGATAGAGACGGAGTCTAGAGCCATATACAACAGATGCAATACAAGAGATCGACGGGGTCAGTACCTCTTCCTTGTGGTGGATAGGGTTCAGGACAGTCATCTTTTAGACCATAGCATCAACATCAGCAACAGTCTCGCCCACCTTATAGAGCTCCACAGAGATTTGATGCATAGAGAGGTCATAGTATGGGGCCTCCTCCTAGGGGTCCCATCAAGACATAGGGTGCCCAGAGAGCTCACTCAGCAGGAGCTTGCCAGCAGAGACCTCAGCAGACCACAACCAGATCATCAGGATCCACACCACAGACCTCCAGAGTACCGATCAGACCTGCTACACAGGGTAGAGGATCAGGAGGTTGTTTTGGTTGTGGTGTTACTGGACAATTTTAGAGGGACTGCCCACATAACCCTAATAACAAGGGTAAGACAGATCTTAGAGCCTACTGTTGGTGATATGGGGCACATTCATAGGATGTACACAGTGGTCGAGAACCACCAGGTAGAGCATCAGAAGTATAGTTATTGAGACTACAGGTAACATTGGTGGTGTTCCTACCTCCATTCTATTTGATTCTGGTTCTTCTTGATTCTTTTATTGCACCATCTCTAGTAGAGCGATGTAGGCTGGTGGCAGTTAGGCAGGGTCATAGTTGGGATGTTGAGATGGCTTTTGGAGCCAAGATCTCTGTAGACTCCTTAGTTAAGGAGTGTGTGGTAAATTTGGGACCTTTCACCACTACCTCAGATCTCCATATCCTTCCTTTGGGCTCATATGAAGTCATCTTGGGTATGGATTGGTTTTCTGCACACAGGACCAGAGTGGATTTTTACCACAATTTTATATCTTGTGCAGATGATTTGGGAGTTCATTCGGTTATTATAGGGGTCAGGAGACCTATTTCTATTCACACCATCTCTGCTATGCAGCTTAAGTGGTGTGTGTGATGGGGTTGTCAGATGTATACTGTTACAGTCAGTGACAGATCAGAGGATGGGTCTAGTGGACCATCGCTAGATGATCACCCCATTTTGAGAGAGTTTGTAGATGTCTTTCTAGGGGAGCTACTGAGGTTACCACCCTCAAGTGTGATTGATTTTCATATAGATCTAGTTCCGGGAGAAGAGCCTATCTCACAAGCACCTTATCGGATGACCACCCATGAGCTCTACAAGCTCAAGTTGTAGTTGGAGGGCCTCCTGGAGAAAGGCCTTATCCATCATAGTGTATCCCCTTGGGGTGCACCGGTGATTTTTGTGAAGAAGAAGGATGGATCCTTGCGGTTTGTATATTGATTACTCTCCATCTGAACAAAGTAACGATCAAGAATCGTTATCCCCTTCCGTGCATTGATGATTTGTTTGATCAGATGAAGGGAGCCACAACTTTCTCTAAGATAGACCTTAAGTCAGGTTACCATCAATTGAGGATTTCAGAGGCAGACATTCATAAGACCACCTTCCGTATGAGATATGGCCACTATGAGTTCACAGTGGTGCCTTTTGGTTTGACGAATGCCCTCGTAGTGTTTATGAGTTTGATGAATGGGGTATTTAGGACCTTCTTAGATCACTTCATGCTCATCTTCCTTGATGAAATTTTGATTTACTCACGTATGCATGAGGAGCATGAGGGGCACCTTCGCCAGGTTCTTCAGTGTCTTTGGGAGTAGCAACTTTACGGGAACTTGGAGAAGTGTGCATTCTTTCAGATGGAGGTGTAGTATTTGGGCCATATCATTTCTGGGGAAGGTATCACCATCAATCCTTCCAAGATTAGAGCTATTATGGATTGGCCAGCACCCACTACTGTGACTGAGGTGCGTAGCTTCATGGGACTAGCAGGTTACTACAGGAGATTTTTTTAGGACTTCTCTCAGATTGTGCACCCCATCACTTCCCTTCAGAGGAAAGGGAAGAAGTTTGTTTGGTCAGACAGGTGTGAGCAGGCCTTCAGTACACTGAAGGAATGTCTCACTACAACACCTATTCTTGCAGTACCAGATCCATAGGGTGAGTTTTTCATTTACACGGATGCTTTTTAGCAGGGATTGGAAGTGTTTTCATGCAGTAAGGCAGAGTAGTGGCTTTTGAGTCTTGCAAACTCAAATATTACGAGCTTAATTATCTGACTCATGATCTTGAGCTTGTAGAAGTTGTGCATGCTTTGGTTTGATGGAGGCACTTTCTTCTTGGTCAGAGATTCACACTCAGGATAGATCACCTGAGTCTTCACCACCTCTTCACGTAGCCCAATCTCAACGCTCGTCAGTGGTGTTGGATGGAGTTGCTTTGTGAGTATGATATGGAGATAGATCATGTGAAGGGGAAGGAGAATGTGGTGGCAGACGCTCTCAGTAGATGGAGACATGTGGCTATGGCCACCTCAGTGAGGACAAATTTGTGGAGTAGGATTCTTCAGCAGCTTCCTCTTGACAGCTTCTACATTGCAGTTCAAGCAGAGATCGAGTCTCAGAGACCCCTTGAGGGGAAGTTTGATGGTTTCTCACTAGAGGCAGATGGCCTTCTTAGGAAAATAGGTCAGATTTATTTTCCCAGATATGGCAACTTGAGGCAGGACATCTTGGCAGAGGCACATAGTGCACCCTATTCATCCCATCCCAGGGTGAAGAAGATGCATGCCACCTTGAGGTAATTGTATAATTGGAGAGGAATTCATAGAGACGTGGCCCAGTTCATGTCACGATGTTTAGAGTGCCAGAAAGTAAAGGCCGAGCATTAACATCCAGCTGGCCTTCTCTTTCCTCATGCTATACCAGAGTGGAAATGGGACACCATTTCCATGGACTTCATTATTGGGCTACCGATGTCAAGATATCACCACGACGCCATCATGGTCACGGTTGATAAATTGACAAAAGTGGCTCACTTTTCTCTAGTGAAGACCACTTATACAGCTAGTGCAGTGGCATGGGTATATTTGGATGAGATTGTCAGGTTACATGAGATTCTATGAAAGATCATAAGTGACCATGATCCTTTGTATGCTTCCCATTTTTGGACCACCATGCAGCATGCCCTCGAGATGAAGATCAATTTTAGCACAACATATCACACTGAGACAGATGGACAGATGGAGTGGGTGAATCCGATTTTAGAGGATATACTCAGGATGTATGTGATGGATCAGTTGTCTAGATGGGAGGAGTACCTGTACTTGGTGGAGTTTTCCTACAATAATAGTTTTCAAAGTTCTATAGGCATGGTTCCTTTCCAGGATTTATATGGTAGAGAGTGCATGACACCTCTTAACTAGGATAGGCTAGAGGACAGGGTTTCTCTTGGACCATCTCTGTTGCAGGACATGGAGTAGCAGGTGGTTTTGATCAGACAGAGACTGCAAGAGGCACATGACAGGCAGAAGAAGTATGCAGATCAGCATAGGACCAACTGTAGTTTTGATGTGGGCATGAAGGTGTTCCTTCGTGTCAGGAAACATAAGATCCCTATCCATTATGGAAAAGGTTCTAAGTTAGCTCCTAAGTTCATGGGTCCTTTTGAGATCTTGGAGCATATCGGCCCTTTGGCCTACCATCTAGCATTGCCACCTAGCTTGTCTCACGTACATGATGTGTTTCATGTTTCATTTCTTAGGAGATATGTTTCCGATCCTTCTCATGTGTTAGATTGGACATCATTACAGGTGCAGGATCAGGGGCAGGTGATGGTGGAGCCCATTCACATCCTAGATCGTAGGACCCTAGGCCTTCGAGGTAAAGAGGTTGATCAGGTCTGGGTGCAGTGGGACAGATATGATGAGACTGCAGCTACATGGGAGGATGCTACTTTGCTATGATTTTAGTTTCCACATTTGTTCCAGTGACTTCCAAGAGGAAGTTGAGTCTAAGGGGAGGGGGATGTAGTGCTCACTTCCCTTTGACACATTTTTGATACTAATCATGATACTACTGATTATATTATAGACATGATTATGGACCTTATTATAATATGATGATAGATGTAGATCATGGATTATTGTTCACTTGATTCAGTTATGATGCATGATGATTATTTGAGACATTTTGGATATTGATGATGATATACTGTTTGACATGGTTATATTATGGATGTTTGTGGACTTGTGATATTTGGATATTGTGAGTAGATCTAGAAATGGAAATTATTGGATGATGATATAGTTGTCGATAAAACTGTAAATGATATTGTTAGATTGCTTTGATGTTGTTGTGATTCATATATCTAGATGATTTTGGGAGTTATATTTATATTATTTTGGATGTTCTGATATGGCCATGAGGCCGAAGGAGGTATTTGTGTTTTGCAGGTTAAAATATCACAACAAACATTGGGGGATTGGAGACCAACCACATTGGAATTCTAGATGAATTCAACAAGGTCACCATGGAAACTAGTATTTGTTTGTGTGTGTTGTGTGTGTGTTAGGGATTCCCATGGGGGGATCACCTTTAAATGTGACCAAGGGGTTTTATGTATTTCTTTTATTTGGTCCCTTTGTTTATGTTTGCATGTGTTTATCTTGTGGTGATTTTATCCTTTCATTAATTCATTAAATGGTGTGTAAATATTGTGAGTAATCATATTGTTGAAATAAATAAATAAAATATGTCATAAGAAAGTAATTAATAGAGTTGTTGGCCTTGAATTAAAGTGTTGTAAGAGATGTGTAAGTGATGTGTAAGTTAACTTTTGAGTGTAAAACACTCCACCTTCTTGGAAATTCGAAATTTTCCTTAGAGGCTGATTTTGGAGGCTTGTGGGACAAGTTAAACTTGTCCCATACCTCTTAAATTTAATTACCAACCATACCTATGGTTGGAGAGTTGAGATTAGACTTTTATAATACTTTTTGAGAAGGTAAATTGTAGGTTTTAATTGCACTTTTCTTACATGATTTAATTTCAGTCCTTTGGGGTGTGGGTTGGATTTGAGTGTGTAAGTAAACTGTCATATTATTCACCCACCTATTTATTATGCATTGGAGAATGAAGTTGACTTTGGGGGTTGGAATTGAGGATGTGTGATGTGACATCCTACATGGACCCACCTCATTCTCTTCCCTTCCCTCTTCTATTAAATTTGAATTCCTTGCCTTGTTTTGGGGTTGCTTCATTTTCTAGAGATTTTATTTTTGGGTGAATTCCTTGCTGTTTTGGGAGCTCTTGCTTTGAAGAAGTTTTTGGAAGATTGTTGCATGCTTGTGCTTGGCTGATTTGGACTTCTTGCATTGGGATAAAGCTTGTTGTTTTGGAACTTGGAACAAATCCATCATGGAGAGGTAGGAGCTTGGCTCTTGAAATTCTCTTCTTTTATGAATGTAAATGTTAATGTATGAATGTTTTGGCATGTTTGTGGGTTGTTGGTAGATGGCCTAGGAATGGTGTAGGAGAAGACTATGGAGTTTATTTTGTGGGAGGCACAAGTGTGTTTTAGGGAGGTATAAGAGTTGTTGGAGTTGGGATTTGGGTTCCACCTTACAAATAAATAGCTTCCATTTCTTTACTCGTTATGGGGTGTCATAACAGGTTGGGGAGGCATAAGGAAATGTGAGGAATAAGGGGTACTTTGGGGAGGCATAAGGAATGTCAGGGATTTTATATACTATATTTTGGTGGTTTGTAATTCAGGTGGTGATACCCATTTCTACTTTTGGGAGGCATAAGAAGCATCCCCCATAGTTTCTTGCTCCTTTGGCTTGCTTGAGGAAGCCATAGTATTGTTTGTCATGCTTTAATGTAGTTGTAAACTACATTCTTTTTTGGACTGTGTTTTTATTGTGAAAGTGTTGCTTGTGTGTTTGTGGAAGCCTGTTGTTGCCATGAGTTGGATCACATATTTTATTGCATTATGGTTGGGGCTCAGGGGCCAATGAAGAAGGATGGCTTCTCCTCTTCATTGGATGTCTTGGTTGGGTGGAGAGCATTGCCTTTCCCCTACTCTTGTTGTGATCAAATTGGAAGAATGAGAAATCTGCATGTTGCTATTCTAGAGCTGAGATAAAGATAGTTTGATAGTCCCTTGTGAAATGAAATCTTATTGTAACCTTTCCCACTTGAAGTGGATGAACTTGTATATGTTTGTAATGGAAAGATGTTGTAGTGGTTATGGAAGTGTAAATTGGAATGTGAAAGAATGATACGTATTTTGTATGTTGTATTTTGAAATCAAATGGAAAGAAAGTTGTAAGAGTTTCATTTGAATTAATGGAAGTGGTTTTGTCTTGTCCATATGATATTATTCCATTGGAAATTTGTGTTTAGCATGCACTATGAAATCCTTGTTTGGGAAGTGGAAAAGTGAAACACGTGAGAAGAAAATGTATTATTCTGCCTTGTATATAATATATGATTTTGGAAAGAATAAAAGAAGGATGTTACAAAGTTGTCTTTTGGAATCAATAAATGATGTATTACCTTTCTCCAATTTACACTGTGGTATTGAATATGACCTTTTAAATGTAATTGAAATCTATGATTGAAAGAAAGAAATGCATATGAAGGAAATGTAGTACATTGTTTTGTGAAGTGCATGATTTGAAAAGAATAAAAATTACATTCTTGTATTTATCATTTGATTTAAGGAATGAAACCTTTTTGAAACTAGCATGAAATAAATTCATTTGCAGGGCAAATAAAATGAGAACCATAGAGCTAATTTTGTTGTTTCCATTTTTGCTTCACATTAAACTCTGTAACTTTTACCATAAATGAACAGACCAAACTTGCAATCAAGAAATAATAATGAAACATTAAAATTGAACATGTTAGGATAGAAATGAGTTCAATTAGAAAAAAAAACTTAAAGGAAATCTTTCAAAACCTGGCAAAACTAAGTTCAAAGCTTTCACAGTCGTTTTGTTGTCAAAATTACAAAACTTCAAATTGGAACTCAATCAAATGGATCTACCTCACAAACTTATCCTAAATCCACCTAAGAACAATTATCCATGTCTATTTGACATGTTGAGAGAGGAAGAAGATCAAATTGAACAAATCTCACAAGTTAAAATTTACCAGTTTGCACTGTAAAAGCCTGCAGATCATTTTCTTGAAATTGACCCCTTAAAATTTATAAAAATAAAAAATTAATGATTCTTGAGTAAAAGGATGTCAAGAGATTTCCATAAATTCCTCTTTTTCCCAAAACCCAAATCTCTATCAAAATTTATGGCCTTTTAAAGTTTTTTTCTTCACTTAGCATCAAAAAAAATATTTTGGGGAAAAATTTCCTTGGCGGGCCCGCGGGCCCAAATTTTTCCCTTTGTACTTCGGAATTTTTTTCCTAATTTTCCCCACCTACCACGTAGCACAACGAGGCGTTGGCGGAGGGGTGGATCTCTTTTTAACTTAGCGCTTTAAAAAAAAATTGGGAAAATTTTCTACATTTTCTCCACCGCCCCGCCAGACCACAGCCAATCCGGAGCTACCACGTGGTGTCACGAGGCATCGGCGAAGGAGCGGGTCCCTTTTTTCCTTTGGCGTTTTGGAAAAATTTGGAAAAAAATTCTAAAATTTGCCCGCCGGCCCGCAGCCAATTAGGCACTGACACGTGGCATCGCGAGGCATCGGCAGAGGCGAGGGTGACTGTTACCCTTTTTCCTTCGGGGCGGTAAACCCTTTTTATCTCCATCGTCCCACTTCCCCCGCGTTGGCTTAGGAGGTGTCACGTGTCCCTTGCAGACTCACGGGAGCGCGGGTGCAAAGTTGACTTTTCGCCCCGCGTGGGAAATTTCCAAAATGTCTCCCACCACCCCGCTGACCCAAAAAATCCTCTGAGAAATATTTCTCCCCACGGCCCGTAGACCTGCCCTTGGGGAAAATTTTCTCCCATGGGCCCGCAGGCCCGCTCTTGGAGAAAATTTTCACCCTAAGGCTCACTGGCCCATAACTCAAGAAATATGAGGAGTTAGGAGGACTTCTTTATATCATTGGAAATGTGAGAAAATTTCCTATCCAATGGGAGTAATTTAGGGAAATTTTGAATGCATTAATTTTGAGAAAAATCAAGTTGAATCTTTAAAGCTTGTTAGAGAGTGGGTATGGTGAGGAATTACCCTCTGAACCTAATTGAATTTTCTAACCCTAAATTTTGGGACCTTATGAGCTCTAATAATGGTTAATAAGAGAAAAGTTTATTCTAGTGGATTAGAATTGTTCTGGAACTTGTTAGTGACAACATTTGTCTTATAACCCGGTTGTAGACTCTTTTAAAGAAATAAAATTATTTCATAATTTTCTTGACTAATCCTATGTTGTTCTTAGGTCTCAAGTGGGTTGTTTTAGTGGGCGTTACAGAGATAGCGTCACTATCAGATTTCAACGCATCCCCGAAAACTGTTATCTTTGTCGTCCCCATTCTGAAAGGTTTTAGAATGAGTTTGGCGTAATTACATAGATGCATGATTTAAAAAGGGCCACCTAGTGACTTGTTGATAAATTATATATTTAAGTGTGTTTAATATTATTTTGTTAATAATTGTCAAAATAAGGAATATGATTTTGTAAGAAAATTCATTGTGATTTAAAAGATGTGAATTTTTAAAATATGATTTTTTTAAAAATGATTATAATTGATTAACCATAATTAAAAATAAGTCATTACAGATTTAGATGTAAGAAGATTTAAACATTTATTTTGATTAATAAGTAATTAATATTAATTTATAATATGTATTTATTTTAATTTTTTAGTGATTATGTTTTCACATCATAAATATTATTTGTAATAAATATGAAAATATTAATTGATATGATAAATATACTTATGCCGAAGGCGTTCCCCGTATGGGAAAGGCCTTTTTGGTCGTTCATGCCACTATGTTAAATTTGACGGCTATTTGGACATTTTTTCAAGGCGATTAAATTTGACGGTCATTTGCCTGTATTTTCTGTTTTTAGCTGTTAAATGGAAACAGCGGTAATTGCATGTTAAATAGCTTCGTCCACAACGACAGTTGCATGCTATATTCAACGTTTTCGTTTTTGTAAAATTGTTTTTAGCTTTTTGTAACTGTTTTTAGCTTCAGAATTCATCGGAGTGACGGTAGTAGTTTGTTGAATGCGGATGAAGAGCCTGCAGATGGGCTGGAGAGGTATGTTGTTGAATGGTGCAATCAAATTAATATCAAATATATCGAGGCTTGTGCAATGGTGGTCTAGGATTTACTTTAACTTTAATCAATTTAGTGCTACTGAGAAAAAGGGACATCCTTCTATGAGTTTTTGGGGTTTAGTTTTGCAGGAGGTGTTCTTTTAATCTTTTTTCCTTTATTGAATGGGCTCATATGTCATACTTAAAAATGCACGTTTTCACAGTGGGGCAGAGGGCTTCATTTGAGTATTGTGGAACAAATTACATCTTTACTGTGAGTCAGACTGTGGTGGAAGGCCTGGAAGAGTCTGAAAATGTAGAAAGAGGGATGCTATCAGATGAAACCTATTTGTATTTGAAGCACCTCCAAATTCTGGGATAAAGGTACCACGATTTTTACTTTGAAATCTTCCCTGTACTTATGGCTTCGGTTTGTTTCTTATTTAAGGGTATCTATTTTTGATAATCAAATTGCTTCATCATTTATTAATTATTGTTATGAATGGAATGGGAAATAGGACATTTGCAAATAATCAATCAACATGAAGCAGCAACATTTTCAGACACAAGGATTTTGACCTTCAAAAACTGGAGATTGGAGGCCTTAGCGATCAACTCACAGAACATATTTTGAAGAGCATTTACCTCTAGGATGTTTCCCCCCACATATTACAAACAAGTATGATATTAAGTGGCCTATTAACTGCTGTTACGCCGAGTCTTTTTTTCATTATATTTAAATTGCTCATTTGTGCTGAGAGGCATCTTACATCCCACATCAACTTGTCCTTTTGGTGTGGGTGGGTGGATGGATGAGTCGGTAACATTGACAGCCATGATTTTTAAGATATACAAGTCTTGATAAAAGAGATAACTGTAACACATGCAGCCGATGTTATAAATCAAACTTTTCCCAGAAGAAAGCACACTGAAACACTTATGTGTGCTGAGAGGTATCCAAAAGACTCAAGGTTCTTATCCTACCGAATCTGTTCCATCCTTTGTGATAAAACAAATATATTAAGTTGTAAGTTATCATTCTGTGTTGAATTGAAACTTTTGATAGCCATGTCGTTAATACCTTTTTTTTAGTTTGCTAAAATGAATGCAACACAGAAATTTATTCTTCTCATATTGCAAACGACATTTAGAAAGTAGAGCCTTCTTTTGAATTTTTAATATGAAGGGGTTATTTTTTGTTGCTTGTATTGAAGGCTTCAATGAGATGGAGATATAGGTGATTAGTGATTACCGATTTCAAGGATTACAAATGATCATTCTTTAGCTATGCATTTTTGATCTGAAAATGGTACTTGAAATTTTTCCAGTACTTAGAAAATTTTCAGATTCTTAACTTTAAAAGATTTCAACTTGATCAAGAGTTCTTTTTTATCAATTATGGGTGTCCTTGAAAGCCCCAAACTTAAACTCTTCCAAAAGATCAAATTAATCCTTAATTTTCAACTTAAGTATCTGAATCTATCACAAATCCAAATAAAATAATCACGGTTGATTTAGAATGCACTCAATCTGATATTTAAATCCAAGTTAATAAGTGTATTTAGATATGTTGTGGGTTATGGATGCTGAAATTTACTTCCTTCCAATTAAACCAGTTTGTGATTGCTTTAATAATTAATCAATTAAACTAACTTGAATGTTTTTATCTTATCAAAAGCTTCTTAAAAACTGAAATCAAATCCACAACACAAGAACTTGATAACGGAGTTCACCCGAAGGCTACGTCTCTGGATTCATAGAAAGTGAATCGATCTATTAAACATCCAATGAAGTACAATATACACTTCAATAATGACTAACAGACCTTTATACCTGCAAATGAGCCGATCTATGTCCCATGGAACTTTGCACAAAATCAGAAACTGTCCCAAGAACGATCAGTGGCTCCTATAGTGTTTCTTTTGTTGGTTTCCTATGCAATTACGTCCAAAAAAGTCTACAACTTGAAATGTACAACACCTACATAAAAGAGGTTTACATTTCTAGAAACTAGAGGAAATTATGAAAAACTTCCCTTTTTACTCCATGGCCTGATTCGGATTAGAAGTGCTTGGAAAATGCAGATCTCTACCTGCTCCTCGTGCCTGTTCTATGAAATTGTGATGGAAAAACACCTACACAAGAAAATCTACAACACTTCCTATAACAAAATTTACATTTCTGGAAAGCTCTCGAAATTTTGAACAAATTTGTTTTTTACACCATGGCGAAATTCAGACTGTAAGTGCCTCAAAACATGGTGATCTCTGCAAATTGGTCATTCGTTGTCCATTCACAAACCTACCAAAAGGTCCCTTTAAATAGAAGTAATCTCATGTTTTATCACTTGCTAAAAAGTGGCGTGTTGGTAAGACTAATAAGTAGTTTTGGCACAGGTCAAGAGTTCAAATCCCCCTTCCATAGGTTAAGCGCCCAATTTAGCCATTGACCCCACATTTGGTGGGAAAGAGATATGATAAGCCTTTAAAAAACTTTTTGGCCACAAAATCCTCCTTATCCCATGGGATTTAGACTTATTCACGTAGACTGGATTAAATAGATTATTATTATTATTATTTTAAATCCAACGCCACTGACAAACCTACCAAGTGTCACACCCATAATATGTCATTTGTCCACGTCAGAGTGTGTCACATCATCATTTGACCACAACTTTGACTATGCATATCTTTCACATACGAACTCAAATTTGGTCCGTTCAAAATGCGTCAGAAAGCTTGCAACGAGCTCTATACCATGGAACTGATTTGAAAACATTACAAGACCATCAATTTTGCCTTGTTGCCAACTACCACATGTCACCTTACCATTGGTCCACTTGTTGACCTGTTGACCAGGGTTGACCCATTTACGACCTTAACTTTGACCGGCGATAGAATTTGCATACAAACTCCGATTCTGAAGTTTAGCATACCGTCGAAAAGGTCTCGAGAAGCCCTTCAGAATGGTCTAGGTTTAGGGAAGTTTAGGGAAGATCTGCACAGTGAAAAATCCTCCGGATCAATTTTGGGCTTTGCTTGAAACATATGCACATTGTTTGAATATCAGCTAGCTTAGTGTCATATAAGCCCAATGCTATGGGTATAATGTAAGATGGGATCATTTCTGGACACATAGACTCACAACTTCCTCTTGTTCATCCAGACAGTGGTCAATGATTCAGTTTTAATATGTCAATATGCGGTCTCACTGCACACAGATTTCTTTTGTTCATCAGGCAGCGCTTAGAGATTTGATTTTTAGATGTGAATTACAGTTCAGTGATTGATGGTTGCCCAATGATTGCACATTATCTTGATGTTCTAATCTAACTTTCAAGCATCCATGTGGTAATACATGGTCATTGCCACTTTCTTAGTTATGCCTCTTAGTGAAATATATTATTGCTTTGTAATTTTAGGGACAATCCGCATTAGTATAATAATTACATACTGACAACTTTGTAATAATTATCCCTCTAAATCAAATAACATATACCGTTCGGCGTTCACATTGCATTGTGTACATGCAATTGCTAGTATATAATAAATTGAATATCTAGAAAAACAACTCATAAAAATATAAAAAATAGTAAAAAACAATTAATTAAAATTTTATTACCCTAAACCTGTTTTCCTCCCATTTTTATCTTTTGAATGTCATTCCATGCAGGAGAAAATATCCTAAAACAAAACGATAAAATAAGAAATTTACGATGCAAATACAAAAATTTCAGTAGCAGAAGATGCATTACATGCATTAAGAGGAGTAAGGCAGCGACCCAAGGGTAAATGGACAGCATAGATTTGTGACAAAAAGAAGGCAGCTCGTGTATAGATGGGCACATTTCAGACAGCCAAAGATGTAGCCAAAGTTTAGGACGACTCTGCTTTAACATTCAGAGGATCAAGGGCCAAACTCAACTTCCCAGAAAGAGCCACTTTGGCAGACCATATAGATGGATTCATCCCTCAACATGGTGATAGTATACCAGTACAATTGGAGACAACACCGTTTATGAGGACATTTTCCAAATTTTTTCTTTATCCCCTCAATTCGATCATAATATCCAAATGCAGCATAATATGTGAATTGTCCTGCAGAAGGCTAACCAGTCTATGCTTCTTGCACACCATCTAGATGATTCTGCCAGTTGCCGGCCACTAAGAACTTTTCAAACAGTGCATAAAATTGTGGGCCCACCCGTCAAAGGCTTAAGATAGAATAGTATATTATTTTTATTGATTGTGTCCAAGTCGTAGGGGTTACAAACTCCTCCCCTTCCCTTCCAAAGGCTTTTTATGTGACTTCGAAATTAATTACAATTTAAATTCATGGAATACATTTAACTTTCACGTAAAAGAAAAGATTTTTTATGTTATGAAAAAGGATTGGGTGCTTTTAAGATAATTCCTCTTATTTCAAGACTATTATTATTTTTAGTTTGTAGAAAATGTTTTAACTTTACATAATTTGTAAAATTAAATGTTTAAAAAATTCTTTAAATTTGTATATATTTTAAAAAAATATTTATATAGAGAATATTATGGTATATATATTGAAGTGTTAGTTGTTTTGGATGGATATTAAATTGTTTTCATATTTTTTATTAATTATTGATAGATTTTTTAATATAGTTTTACTAAATAAATGTGTTGAGTTAGAAAAAGGTGGGGATTAAATACATGCAGTCCTCACACCTCTTCAACGACTTAAATTTTGCCTACCCAAATAATATATATTATAGGTGTTCTACTTTATCATCTCGATATAACTTGCACTATTCATGTGACTACATTTTGTACTTAAATAAGGAAAACTAAAAATGGGGAAAATCTAATAGGTTCCACGTGACATTAAGTTGTGTTTAAATAGGGCTCCATATTAGTCTTGGCATCTTGATGACATCTCACAATGGCTACCTAAGGACCTTGAAAATGTAAATATCCATAAGAGGACCATGGGACACATTCTCGGTCATAACATGCTCTGTCCTGTACACATGTTGGTCGAGTTATCCATTAAAAATTATCCTTA
The DNA here is from genome assembly GCA_019776745.2 of Taxus chinensis. Classification (NCBI taxonomy): domain Eukaryota; kingdom Viridiplantae; phylum Streptophyta; class Pinopsida; order Cupressales; family Taxaceae; genus Taxus; species Taxus chinensis. The sequence continues at coordinate 189,528,954 of CM034152.1, forward strand.
TGAAACTTATGTTTCTGTAATTCATATCCATTCGATCAATTTGGCGACAATCAAATGATATAAAATATTTATACAAAGACTCCCTACAAAATATAAACTATGTAATAAGCACAAGGCCATATGTCGAAAAAAATTGACCTTATGATATTTTCCCACAATCTGATGACAACAAAATTACTTAACTTTTCTATAAATAGTTCGTAATTATCCCAACCATCATACATGGTGCTCCATTATTAGATGGTAGTGATTGAGCGTTGGGAACCTTGGGAGGGAATAAATACCATTTGAATGATTTCAATTGCCTTAGCCAAATGAACCAAATTAGAGATACATCGACATAAGCACTTTTGATTAAGCGACTTGTATTTGGAAGACGAACGGGGATTGTGAAGGTTGAACTGGATTAGAAATGTTCCTGTAAGGTGGATGTCAGCAATCCCACTCTCTAATCGGTGTTAGACCAAACATATCCAAATCCAATAGGGGCAATGCCTTTGGTGTAAAAAAATGAATAATTTATAATTCTCACATTGGAAATGTGCAAAATCCATGTGATAATTAGAAGAAATTGGTCAACATCGATAGTAATATACTAAAATTAATAATTTATAATTTTCACTTTAGAATTGTGTGAAATTTCATATGATTATTAAAATATTGGTCTAGATAATAAAAACAAATCCCTCAAACCAAGGAAACATACACGTATTCTAACTTTCATGGCATATTCTAAATTTTGAATGCTTATGTTACTTGTAATTGTTCCAGATGGGTGTTTTTCATTTTGTATTCGGGTGTGAGAACTATATATCGACCACCGATAGATATTTACAAAGAAATATAATTTGAAGGATATGCAATTGTCAATGTGAGGCTTCACATATACTAGTCAATTTTTTTTAAATGGTTTTCAGTTGTTGAAGTTGAGGGTTAATCCCCTCCCACAACCTATCCCATGCCCACACCCATGCCCACATCTATGCCCATGCCCACACCCATGCCAAAGAAAATATCATTCAAACAATAACAATTTTTATAGTAGGAAATCTAGATTTGTGATGTCAAAGTTGATATAATATATGAAATTAAAATGTTAACAATGTTGTTGATGTATGAATGTTAGAGGTAGAAAATTTCAATATAATTGGGGCTTTCCTATGTTGGGTTTCTAATTTGCACTTGGAATGAAACCACATTTAGGGGACAGGCAAGTACTTCCTCTTTAATGGGAGAGGTTCCCTTATTGAAAGAAAGGGCAAAACCTATGTACAAATACACAATCTTTCATTCAATGGTGGTTTCCCGATATCTTGAAATGTGCTTTATGCCTGGAAATTTATCAATACACGAGGATAGAAGACTTGAAGAGAGGAAGGAGGAAGAAGAAGACAATATTTTCAGGGAAAAGAGATGGTAGAGAAAATCCTTATATATGTATTGATCAAATGAGATATAGAATTGAACCATTCACATTTATAACGGGTACAATCCACAGACTTAAAGTTCTTGAGATTATATAAACTAGAACACAAAGTTTCTAAGCATGCAATGATTAAATGATTCACAGATCAGAGCAAGAAGGAAAGAGAAAACAAATGAAAAAGGGGAAAACCTTTGTATTGATTTCTTCCAATTCAAAATTATAGTTTTAGAATATCAAAATTCCAACAACGTACAATGGCTTTGAAAGCTCATGATATAGCTCGCAAGAGATGGTTACAACTTCCTTGATCAAGCAAGAAACAATTACAACTTATTCAAATCATCCACGCCCTTTTGAATTCTTAATTTGCAAAGAAACATTAATGGCAGAAAAAATAGGTTTTTAAGTATACGACCATTTATTTATTTCACCAGTTAAAAGATGGGCCATTCATTGTGCTTCAACAATTTTAAATTTGGTCTGCCCACGTGGGAGGAATTGATTAGAGCAGGCATGCGAATGCCTTTTGCATTTTTTTCCTTTGAAGCTTTGTTAGGCTGACATGTGGAGAGCTCCGCCGGTTCCTTTATACTTAGATGATTTGGGTCTATTTCCTGCTTGACCTATGTTGACCCCTAGACACATGGAGGGTTGGCACTCATTTGAGTTTCCATTTTGGAGACACCTCTTAAAATTGCACTGAGCTGACACGTGTCTCCTTTCGCTGGTCTCAGACTTTTCAATGGTAAACTCTATCTCTCCATTGACTTTCACCATGTGGCACGCTGGTATTCATTTGAAGATTGACCCTTTTCTTTCACTTCCAAAATGGTTCCGTTAAGGCACGTGGAGACTTCCACAAACCCGCCCATACTTAGTCAATTTTAACGATCGACTCTTTCTCTTTTTGGACCTGGGAGACGTGGAGGATTGCCGCAAGTTTGAGAACTTCTCCTGAATTTGACTCTTGAAGTTGTGCTAATGAGGCACGTGGTACCATCTGTTGAGCCTTCCATACTTAGCCGATTTGAGCTTGTTTTACCTTCATTTTGAACCTGGGACATGTGGAAAGCCTACGCTTATTTGAGGATTGTCCCTTGGGCCCTACCCCTAGAGCTACATCGTTTGGACATGTGGAGGCTTCTTTTGTCACTTGAAACATGACCAAACCACATCCAATCAGAGATGTCCACATATTATCCATGAATTCTAGGGAAAAAATTAACGTGGAAGATACACCTGTCATTCTTTATTGTGAGAAGAAAATAAAAAGAAGGGAAGAAAATTCACCAATACACCCAACTTTAAAATTGTTCTCCATGAATGGGAAAACTAAAAACAATGCAAGGGTCGATGTGATCTAATACTCCAAGTTACAGACTCAAAATTTTCAAAACTTGACTTTGAAAGAAAGGAATTTTGAGAACGACAACAACTGGCTCTTTCTGGGGATGACTTGGCTTGGAACAAAGACACAAGGAAAGATCAAGAACTGTAGATAAATCTAGGAAACAAGACCAGTGTCTTATCCATTGGGCAAAGGATTCAAAAACAAAACCAATACAAGGCAACACACACAAGATGGGAAAAGAAACAAAACAAACCAAAAGGAAAGAACATAAATGAAACACAAAGGAATGACCCAAAACCAAAACACTGTATAGAATATATAGAAGGAACGCCTACTCACCTAGGACTTGAACAACTTTAGATACTACCCACTATAAGGAAGTGGGAGAGAATAACCATCCATGTAATCCAGATAAAAATAGTTCTCTCCAGTAAAATGTATGAATCTAAAATTACCAAGCCAAAGAGAATCAAACTTACCATGAATTCCTCGTGGCTCATGTCTTTTGTCCCAAAGTAGCACAACATCTCCCACTTGGAAAACTCTGTGTTTAGCTTTCTTGTCAAACAAAGCCTTCACTTTCAACTAATGAGGTGTTATCCTGTCAACCACTTGCAATTTTTCCTCATCAAACTTCTAAAGGTACAAAATTCTCTTGTCCAAAGAGCTACTAAAACTTGAATCTTCAATGGTTTTCATTAGATGCAAGGATAGAAATCCCATTGTGACTGGAAGTTGAGCTTCCACACCATACACCAATTGGAAAGGAGACATTCCAATCGCTCTCTTGGGTGTAATTCTATTAGCCCAAAGTGCATCATATAGCTTCTTATGCCAATTCCTCTGAGAATCATTTACAAGCTTTCTAACTATTCTCACCAAGTTCTTGTTTTTTAATTATGCCTGTCCATTCCCTTCCCTTGGGGTTAGTAATATGAAGAATGATAAAGTGAGATCCCATACCCATAGCAGAAGTCCATCATCTCAGTAGAAGAAAATTTGGAAGCATTTTCAATCATAAATTTGTTTGGGGTCCCAAACCATATCAATATGTTCTCTTTAATGAAGTTACAAACTACCTCAGAAGTAGAACTCTTAACTGGGATGGCTTCCACCCACTTGGTGAAGTAATCTGTGACAGTCAACACATGGGTATTGTTATATATATCTACCCCCTAGGTAAATATAGACAACAACAGAATATGGAAAACAAGTCTGGAATTCCAAATTCTTCATTTCAGGTTTTGGGGGATGCATTGCGTGGTCGAAAAGCTAACACAAAGAAATATGTTACGCAGGTCTGAAAACCTGACACAAAGGATTTTGGGTTTCGGGTTTCGGGAAACATGAGACATGAGTGTGCAAATCGCAAGGCATGTCCCGATGCTTGGGAGTTTCGAAAACCCGAAACACTACCTAGGAAAATCGGGTCTTGGAGTCGGGGAAACAAGTCGGGAAAAAATGGGGAGAAAACATATCGAGCCACCTTCAAAACTCGATGCATATGCAAGTCCAACTTTTGAACCCGAAAAAAATGAAATCTTAGAAACACTGGCAGAAGCGGGTTTCGGGAAAACATAAGCATCAAACACATGTTGAGGCACCCTCCAAACCCGATGCAAATTCAAAGGAGAACCTCGAACCCAACAAGAAGCACACCCTGACTCGGGAAATATTCAAATGGTGATAACTTTTCATAGGGAGCTCGAATTCACTCAAGGTTGGACTTTTCAGAAAGCTCATAGGATATCTTTATTTGGGAAAGAACAAGTTCTTCAAAAATTCAAAATATAGTTTGCCATTATTTGGGTCTGCAAGGGTTCTCAACTACCACCATAATGAGATGAATTAAATGCAATCTGGAGGTGCTTAGGCTAGATTTCGAATTCCTCTATTCCCCTTCTCTTTCTCTCCCTATAAATTGTAAGGAGGGGAAATTTTCAAAAGGTTGGAAATTCTTGTTTTACCCCTCCCTTCTTCTCTTTCGCAGGAAATTTTGTGGAGTTTCAAACCTTCCATTCAAACTGTAATGCATGTTTGTACCTTTTTTCCATTGTAATGGACTATATCAATATTTGGAGCAATAAAAACTAAGTATGTGGATGATTTCAACCCTTTCTTGTATTCATTGCATTCAAATGATCCCTTATTGCATCCTTGGTTACCTGTGCATGTTTATTGTATTGCATGTTTATGGTTTGTGTTTATTGGCAAAATAATTGTTCATCATTCCTTCGGTGCATCACCTTGGTTAGATTAGGTTTATTTTCTTACATCTTCTCAACCCTATCTCCTTGGTAAGTTAGATTAGGTTTTTGAGTGAACCCTCTACATTTTTATGTGTGCATCTGAATAGAGGAATAGGAGCCGGCCTTCATCCGGAGAGCTTTCCCAATTCGCAAGGTCCCACACTTGGGAAAAGCTCCATGTTATGCAATCGCACTAAGAGTCTCAACCCATCGAGTTGCAGACATTCAGTGGTGTTGTGATTTGCCATCAATAGGTATGTCCAACAATGGAAGGTGGGTTAAGATTTACAATGAAATCCAATCCCCACTGTTGAAAGGGCTCATCAATCACTACTGGCTTTAGTGGCAAAGCATCCAACTTAGGTCTTCCAAAAAACATTTGACATGCTTCACATTTACCATCCCATTTTGATACATCTCTGAATAGAGTGGGCCAATAATAACCAACACGAAGTATTTTATGAGCTGTTACAGTAGAGGAGAAATGACCTCCACAATCCTAGTCATGAAAAGAAGAGAAAAACTTCTTTTGTTGCTCCTTGTCTACACACTTCAAAAACCTTCCATTAATGCCTCGTTTGAACAAAGCATTCTCCCATAACACATATTGTGTAGACCTTAGTTTGATGGCTCTCTTCTCTTTGGCACTCAAGTGAGATGGAAATTCTCCATAGGTCAGAAAGTGAGCAATGTCAGCATACCATACATCTAATGAGTTGAGTAACAGAATAACATGGACATCAACTCCATCTTTGGACAACTCCTTGATAGCTCCTTCAGTAATGAGTTCACACAGGCCCTTACTCAGAACCAACTTTGTTGGCCTGATATGAAGATCATACTCTTGCACATTTTCTACCCAATTACCCCTCTTGGTTCCAAATTCTTGTTGAGTAAGAATGGTTTTGATTTTTGTATCAGACACCAACACCACAGAATGAGAATTAAGGATGTAAAACCTAAATTGCTTGACAGCTTTTCCAAATACAAAATCATGTTTCTCCATCATGGTGTACTTCAGCTCATGATTTTTCAAGACATAACTCATGAATGCAATTGGGAGCTCATGATCTTCAGCGCTCTTCTAGGCTAACACAACAGCTAGGGTATTTTTAGTGGCATAACAATAGATAATGAAATCTTTGCTAAAGTTAGGGCACACCAAGATTGGATTCTTTGCAATAGCCCATTTAATGTCCTCAAATGATTTATCCCTTGCATCATGTGAGCAATGCTCATAGTAAGTTCTACAAAATCGGGGATCAATCTCCTTAGGAAATTGATCTTACCAAAGAAAGAATGGACACCCTTCTTACTTGATGGAAGAGGAATTTTTTAGATGGCCTGAACTCTCTCCAAATCAATCTTGATTCCTTCCTTTGAAACAATGTGTCCCAACAGCTTTCCTTCTGTGACAAAAAATGTAGACTTCTTAGGTTTTAAATAAATTCTATGCTCTATACACTTCTGTAATATTGTTTCAAGGTGTTGGAAGTGATCTTTTCTTTCTTTAGAAAACACTATCAAGTCATCCAAATACATAGCAATGCATTTCCCTTTCAAACTGCCAAAAGCCAAGTCCATGGCCCTCTTGCAAGTAGCACCAACATTGATGAGACCAAATGGCATCCTCTTCATTTAACAATACACACTCTCTGGGAAGATTGTCACTTCATTCAAAGTAAAACTAATAAAAGATATCTTTGATCTCTAAGAAAGAAAGAAAAATTTGATCATCATTGAAAACTTGCCAATTATTTGCATTGTCAGGAACACTAGGTCTATGGATCAACTCAATGGTGAATTTCTCCTGAGGGAAATCAGGGTGAGGAATCAACAAGGACCTCGTAACAGCTAGAGATTCATCCCTAGTGTTCCTTTCCCTTGGCACAACTTCAATGGAAAAAGCATCAAGGAATTCAATGGAATCCCAGACCAGATTCCTATATTGTTTCAACCTTCTATTCTTTACCTGATAAAGGTCTCTAACTTGTTTTACAATTATCTCTGCATCTCCAAAAGAAAGAAGGTTCTTCACCCCCATTTCCTTCGCCATGCTCAACCCAAGAATAAGGGCCTTATACTCGGAAGTATTGTTGGTATTTTCAAATTGAAATTTGAAGGAGAAAGGATGAACCTTACCCTTAGGAGAAATGATCACTACACAAGCTTCAGAACCAGCTGAAGAATAGCTTCCATCAAACTTCAAAGTCCACACACCATTAGGATCAAGCAACAATTCCTTTGGCAGACTTGTCTCCTCTTGTGACATGATCATGTAGTTCCCAGGAAAATTTTCTTCAAACAGTATATGTGCTTTAGGATCATTTGTCTTTTACACAATATACTCTTCTTATTTCTCAGGCAGCAGCTTCTTCATCTTCCCATTATCAGGGATCAAGGCATGTGACCATTCCATTTGGATCTCACCTCCAACATCTTTACAAAAGTTCCTACTTAGCAACATGCCATAGGAAGGAGGGATATCAGCAACCAAGATGGTAGACAAGACCTTATTCTCTAGTAAAGTAGCAAAAGTTACTTTTACATCCTTGATTCTCCCAAAAAAAGGCACTTCTCTACTTTCCATGGAATAGCAAGAGCCATAAGTGCGGGTTAAGGTTAGACCCAAAGCATGAGCCACTTTTGCAGGCATTACATTATCATATGCACTAGCATCAATAACACAATCACTAAGCTTATGGAAAGCTATGAGGAGAGTCACATAGAAGGGTTTGATCTTCTCATTGGGTGAAGTGACTACAGCCATTAGGCTGGGTTGAGGTGGAGAAGAAGGAGTGGGAAAAAGGCCTTTATAAGAATGGGCTGCGGTTTTAGATTTAGAATTTACAAAGTTAATCATTTTGGCAAAGGTTGTAGGATGGGTTTGATAGAACTCTGCCTCAGAAATACGAATCTTGGGTTTTTTAAGATGGTCTATAATGTCAAAATATCTAGATGTGGATGGGCAATCACTAATAGGAGTAGGAGGAGATTTTGATCTATCATATTTTTCATTTGTTGGACAAGAATTCTCATAAGTAGAAGTAGAGGAAGAAGGACTAGCAGATCTTACTTTTTGGGTGGAAGTAGTAGGAATAAGAGTTCCTCTTCTTGCAATCAATGGGATGGTGATGGGGTACACCTTGGATCTTTTTGTAGGTTGTAGCACTTTTTCCTTTTTTTTGGTCTACTCTCGGGTCATAACATCATATGACTCACTATTCATCTCAGCCACTACATCATCATAGTCATCTTCATCATCCACACCCTCAGTGACGAGGAAATGAACTCAAGAACCACCAAGATCCTCCAGTTCTTTATCAAATTCCTCTTCTTGTTCATCATAGAGCCCATTTTCTTCCTCATCATCAGGCTCAAGAACTTCATAAGTAGCATTGACAAGCACCTTGAGGGGTGGACCTTCAATGGCCAACCTGGTTTGAGAAGAGGGCAAGTGGTTCCTAGGATAAAAGTTCTTCCTTGGAACATCTTGATATGGAACTTGTTGAGCCAATTATTTCTTAATTGTAATGAGGTCATTAGCCAAATTTTGCACCAACTGATATGTATTACCTCCAGGAGGAGAGGAAGAAGAAGATGATTTGGATTTGAAAAATCCCTTTTTTAGCTTGTCAGACATGATCAAATCATCTTCCACACTGACAGCTAATCTCTAATCACCATCAAAATTTTTAATAGTTGTGCTCCTCGGGGCATAAATTACTTCAAAAATTTAGCATTCAAGAAGAAACACTTCTGAATTTGATCAACAGGCCTAGTATCTAATGGAATATTGTTAACCAACTAGTTGAAATTAGCCACAAATTCTCTCATAGGGTCATGTGGCTCCTTATTGATTTGAGAAATATGAGCTAACAAAGCATGCACATCCTCAGCAGGTTTGAAATGTTTCTCAAATTCACTCCTCATAGTATTCCAATCGATGATGGTCCCAGCAGGAAGATGGTAATACCAATCTACAACATTGTCTTGCAAGGTTTCCACAAACAGCCTAACAGAGACGTCTTCATGTTTAACTCCAAGGACCCCACATGCAACTATGAAGGGTGTAATGTGTTCATCAGGGTGCACTTTTCCATCACCGCTAAATTTGGGAAAATTCTTCTTGTTACCCATAGGTAACTCATGCAATGGTTGAGGAAGAGCTAGAGGCCCAACTCTTTGTCCCCAAGGCTGAGGTGTTGCCATCCTTGGAAATATTGCTTGAAGTGGAACTGAGACACTAGCAAGAATTAGGGCATGGAGATTAGGGCTAAGTTGTGCTTGAGGAATGCTACTATGAGAAGCTTTTTCTTCAATAGGAGGTGTGCTTATGGAACAAGCTCTTCTATTTATTCTTGTTGGAGGAAGTTGAAAACCTTGTTGATCCAAGAGTTGAAATTGGGGATCTTCAATTCCAAGAGCCCTTCTACCACGAGTATATCTTAGAGTTTCCAGATAAAAGAAATGATAAAATTATTTGTTCTTCTAGAATGGAAATTTGTTGAACAAATTCCCCAGCGGAGTCGCCAAAAACTATTGGGTTTCATACTTTCAATTAGAATGAAACCACATTCAGGGGACAATCAAGTCCCTCCTCTTTAATAGGAGAGGTTCCCTTATTGAAATAAGGGGCAAAACCTATGTAAAAATACACAAAATTTCATTCAATGGTGGTTTGACGATATCTTGAAATGTTATTTATGCCTGGAAAGTTATCAATACATGAGGATAGAAGACTTGAAGAGAGGTGGGAGGAAGAAGAAGAAAATACTTTCAGGGAAAAGAGATGACAGAGAAAACCATCATATGTATTAACCAAATGAGATATAGAATAGAAACATTCATGTTTATAACAGACAAAATCCATAGACTCAAAGTTCTTGAGATTGTATAAAGTAGAACACAAAGTTTCTAAGCATGCAAGGATTAAATGATTCACAGATCAAAGCAAGAAGGAAATAGAAAACAAATGAAAAAGGTGAAAACCTTTGTATTGATTTTTTCTAGTTTGAAATTAAAGTTTCCGAATGTCAAAACTCCAACAACGTACAATGGCTTTGAAAGCTCATGATATAGTTTGCAAGAGACGATTACAACTGCCTCGAGCAAGAAAGAAATAGTTACAACTTATTCTAATCATCCACACCCTTTCAAATTATTGATTTGCAAAGAAACGTTAATGGTGGAAAAAATAGGTTTTCAAATATACGGCCATTTCCTTATTTCTCCCATTAAAACATAGGCCATTTGATTTGCTTCTACAAATTTAAATTTTTGCCTCCCACGTGGAAGGAATTGATTGGAACAGGCTTGGGGAAGCCTTTTTCATTTTTTGCCTTTGAAGTTGCACTAGGCTAACACATGGAGAGCTCTGCGGATTCCTTTATACTTAGTCAATTTGGGTCTATTTCCTGGTTGACCTATGTTGACCCCTAGACACCTGGAGGGTTGTCACTCTTTTGAGTTTCCATTTTGGAAATTCCTCTTAAAATTACATCGAGATGACACATGTCTCCTTCTGCTGGTCTCAGAATTTTCAATGGCCAACTCTATCTCTCCATTGAATTTCACCTCGTGGTGAGTTGGCGCTCATTTGAAGATTGACCCTTTGATTTCATTTCTAAAATGGCATTGTTAAGGCACGTGGAGACTTCCACCAACCTGCCCATACTTTGTCAATTTTAACAATCGGTTCTTTCTCTTTTTGGACCTGGGACACGTGGAGGATTGACCCAAGTTTGAGAATTGCCCCCAGATTTTACTCTTAAAGCTACAATAATGAGGTACATGGCGTCGTCCATTGATACTTCCATACTTAGCTGATTAGAGTTTGTTTCAACTTCATTTTGAACCTGGGACAAGCGGAAAGCTTGCGCTTATTTAAGGACTATCCCTTGGGATCTGCCCCTGGAGTTGCATTGTTTGGACGCATGGAGGCTTCCCCTATCACTTGAAACATGTCCAAGCCACATCTAATCAGAGATGTCCATGTATTATCCATTAATTCTGGGGAAAAATTAACGTGGAAGATACACCTATCATTCCCTACTGCAGGAAGAAAATAAAAAGAAGGGAAGAAACTTCACCAATACACGCGACTTTAAAATTTTTCTCCATGAATGGGAAAACTGTGAATAATTCCAGGCTCGATGTGATCCAATACTCTAAGGTATAGACTCAATTTTTTTGAAACTTGACTTCAAAAGAGGTGAATTTTGAGGACGACAACAACCTGCAATCAAGGGTTATATTCAACAATTTTTAAGAGATTTTTTTGTAATTTTATCTGTAAAATACCTACAAATATTTAAATTAATCATCAAATGTGACTTACATATTTCTAATTAATAGTGTTTAAATAACATTCTTTTATATTTTTATAAGGGTAACTTTTTTATCATTTCCCTTTGTTCTCTTCTATGCCCTCAAAGCCCTATAAGAAAAGTGTGCAGTCTAGAAGAATATGGCCTCAATTTCCTTCCCTTTATTGCACATCCTCTACAAATTTCAAATCCTTTGTTGCGAATTGGTAGCCCTGGTCGCAGTAAATTGATGCATTAGACTATACATTGTTATTGAATTTGTTTTTACCTAAATTGCATTAAATTGTCATACACAAATTTTTCTCTTTACGCTATCAAATTTGGAGCTCTATGCATTGTAGAGACAATCACCCTTAGACAACACCATTAAGCTTTAAATGATCGAACCCTAGTTATGTGGATCATGCATGTAGTGCCCACTCCTCTTTGACACTTATTATATTTTGATGTCGATCATTGTTGACTATAGACATGGATGTTATTGTATCATTTTGGTTTAGCATGATGTTGGATGATACAAATAATTTGATTATTAATGGAATGTGATTCATAGTATGATTGTGTGGATTCTTAGAGGCATAGAGAGATATTTTTTTATTGATGATGATAATGTGTTGTTAGCATACATATTACTGACATTCAGAATTCTCATAGTGTTGACTAGGATTTAGCTTTCGAACTAATCTCGTGATCTTGTTGATATTGATAAAAATATAGAATTGAGATGTTGTAATTTTAGACAAATGGTAACATTGTTTAGTTGATATCATGTTTTTAATATATGAGGATGGTTATTGATTTATGTGCGTATATTTTATCTTGGATGTTTTGATGCAGCCACGAGGCCAAAGGTGGTATTGTGTGATTTTGCAGGTAATTATAGCACAACAATCAAAAGGGGGATTGTAGACCAACCACAACAGAATACTTGATGGATACAATGATGGTCACCATGCCAACTCGTGTAATGTGTTATGTTTGTTTTATTTTGTTAGGGGGTTCCCATGGGGGGATCACCTCCAATTGTGACCATGGGTTATGTGGGTAATTATTTCATTTTTATTTTATTTATCGTAGAGAATGTGATTTATTCTGTGATGTAATTTAATTAATCATTGTTGATTAATGTTTTTTTATTAAGTAAATAAATCATGTTATTAACTTATTAGGGGATGTGACAAAAGGGGTCATTTATTAGAGTTGTTGGTCTTTTGGACTATGTGATTTTGATTGCGTGTAAGTGAATTTGATTGTTGTACACTCTACCTTCCATTAGAATTTCGGATTTGGGCTTAAGGGCCATTTTTGAAGGCTTGTGGAACAAGCTAAGCTTATCCCACACCTCTTAATTTCTTATACCAACCCTACCTATGGATTGGGGGGTCAAAAATAGACCCCATTATGTATTTTGTAAGAAAAAAAGTGATATTCATTGCACTTATCTTACACGGGTTTTAATTTTGTCCTTAGAGGGTGTGGGTTTGGATTTTGTGTGTAAGAAGCTTGTCATTCCTCTCAACCACAAATTTATTGTGCATTGGGGTTGAGGTTTGACTTGTGATGTGAAGTTGAGGATAAGTGATGTGACATCCTAGATGGAACCACCTCACCCTCCTCTTCCCTTTTTCTATATATGCAAGTTTATTTGTTTGTTCGGGGGTTACTTCATTTCATTTTGCTCTTATATTTTTTTTTGGAGTTGGAGAGTTTTGGAGTGCTTGTGGAAATTTGGGAGATTTTTGGATTTGGATTGAGCTTAAAGGAGCTTCGGGTGTGATTCCTTGATCAAGTTCTTACTATGGAAAGGTAGGAGATACATTTTTTTACTTGTTTGTTCTTATATGTGTGTATTGCATGTATGTGAATGTTTTGTATGTTTTTTGGGTTCTTGGGTAGAATGCCTAAGAATGGTGTAGGATAAGACTATGGGGATATTATATGTAGGGATTCATGATACTTTATTACATGTTTTGGGAGGGAGTTGGGTTGTGTGCCCCACCTTGGATAAGAGAATGCTGGAATTTCTTACTTAGTTTCTTTGAGGGAGACATAAGAGATTGTAGGGAGGCATAAGAGAATGTGGGAGACATAATAGGATCTTGAGGGAGGCATAAGAGTTGTGTAGGAGTTTTGAGTTGTGTTTTGGATGGATTTAATGTGGGCACCTAATCCCATTGAGAGGCATAAGTGATCTCCCCATAGATCCTTTCTTCATTGGCTTTGCATTTTCAAGACTTGTGTATTTTGATAGTTTCATGTTGTGATTGTATCTTGTATTGAATGTGTTTTAAAATATTCGTGAAGTTTTGTATTGTGATGTGGAGTATTTTTGATAGTTGCATGAGTTGGATCCATCGTTTATTGCATTTTTGTTGGGACTCGAGGGCCAATGAGGAGGATAACTTATTCTCCTCATTGAATTATTGGTTGGGTGGAGAGTGTTGCTTCTCCCCCATTTTTGTTGTTGTGATCATGGTGAAGAAATGGTGGAGCTCTTGTGGAAGAATTGGCACTTGGAGCACTTGTAAAAGACTAATAAATCCTTCCTTATGAGAAAATATTTCTTGTAATCCCCACTTAAGGTGGAAGACTAGTACATTGTACTAAAAGAAAAGTTTTATTATATATTTTGTTATTATGTTGTAATATCATATTTGACATTAAAGGAATGTGTATTTTCCTTTCTCTTCAAATTTTTTTATGTAAAGGAATGAATTAGAACGGATATCATGTTTAAATTTTATCTTGTGTTGAAAGAAAAGAAAGTTGTAAATCTTTACATGTTTGATCACAAAATGAATTAGAAATTTGCATTCCATGCAGCTTCCTTTATTTCTATGTTTGAAACAGATACATATTACTCTCAATGTTATTTATCCACCTGTATCCTTAAAGTTATCTCTTCTCAAACTCAATTTTGCTATAGGCCCCGACCTGCATTTTTCCCTTGACTAGTAACAAGTGTACCAGCTCCTCTAGATACTATTATTTTTGTTTCATGGAAATGTCATTTAGTTTTTCAACAATGATATTAGATGTCAAGTTGTAATGTAGATTTCATTGAATCTATTTTATTTTCTATACAATATGTGATATTAATGGTTTTTATGGAATCTAGTTATGTTATTATATAAGATATGTTCGTGAATTATGATTATTTTATACCGTGTTTAAGTACTTAACCATACAATCTGGTTAAATTTTTCATGGAATGCGATGATAACAGTCATATGTATACTGCATAATATATGAAATGAATTCTATCATTAGGTTGTATATAGGAATATATAGATTGTAAATTGTAATGATAGAACCAAATACCTGTGTGCAATGACTATTATGGTAAATCAAAAAATACTAAGTAATGCTTTAATGTTGAATGTTTAATTATCCAACAATGTTGACTATTTAATTATTTACAATGGTATATTACTATGTAAAATGTAATATATAGAAGATGGATAATTCAAACAATGTTTGATTCATTATGGAAGAATGTATACTTTATTATCTTACATCTAATTACAATATTGAAAAAATAGTGTTCTGATATATTATGTTGTCTTAAAAAATATGCATGTCAGAAACACAACAACAAAGCAGTTTGAAAATACAAAAACAAATTAAACATGATTATACATACAAAAAACAACATGGTAAGTATAATAAATAATTTTATTTTAATCAATTATTATGAAATTGAATACATAGAAAATTTTAAAATGTCATGTGACAAACAATAAAAGTAAGATAATACATGTAACATTTTAAATGATAGCTAGATCTAAAACAATCCATTTTCAATAGCCTCATTGTATTTGATATTTGCATCTATATAGTTAGAGCACACTCCAAATCTAGTCTCATCATTGACATCATTTGTATTTTTAGTTGTGTTAGTAACACCTCTTCTTTCAGCAAGGGAATTCCAATGTGTAATTTCTCTATCATAAGGAAACGTGTCCACGAAGTAGTGCAAAACATAAATATTCATACAACTTTCTATATTTTAATCCAATTTGTTTCATATTTTTAATTTTAGAAAAGATAAAGCATTGAAACCCTTTCATCCTCCACAGATCCCAAAATCATAGTTTGGCACAACTCGTTTAATAAAAAATATTCATTGATATTTTCTTGTAACCCACTACTACGAGATATTTTTCTCCACAACCTTGTAATTGCACCATTCTCTTGAGGTTTATTTAAATGATGATATTGGTCAACCATTGTCAATGCAAAATGATTTGATTGAGATTTTATTAAGTCATTATTCATAATACATTGTATTTCAACACCATTGACCTCTGATGTCTTTATGAAATGATCTATTATAGTACCCATGGATTTATGAAATATCTTACTGACTATATCTGCATGATAACCTATAGTCTTCTAAAATATCATATTCATTCATAGATTCAATAATGTTATCTTTATTGAAACACTCTCTAATTTCAGAAGCTAGGGATTGTGCAATTTTTTAAGCTTTATTCATGTATCATATGTAATAGTATCAAACATAACACAATTCATAGGAACTTCTTTTCTTTCCACACCTAGAATATCTTTTCATTTTGTGTATTTACAAAATCAGACACTTACTACTATTAATATACTGCCAAGTATGTAGTATTCATTGATGACCCATTCCATAGTCCAGATCTCAAACTAGATCTAGGATATATGTTGCATTGAAATAAAATAACTAGGAATGGATGATTAAATCTAAGATTCAACTACTCTAAAATATATGAAATTCAAGAAAATTCCTCAAATTGCAGCCTGTGGAGCAAAATAGTGAAAAACAATAAAAATGAAATAACTCTGACAAAACATATTCATTTTTTTTTAAATTTCAGTGGTATCACCTTTGAATATATTACCATCAACCCAAAAAACATTATTTCCTAATTCGTCATTATTCAGAAGATATGGAAAAAACTGTCAAATTAGGGTTTCAACCCTAAAACAGACAACTTTTGCAAAACAACTCCAAAAAATCTGAAATTTGGAGGGAAGATCACTTGAACTATGTATCCACTCCCCACAAAAAATATCTAAAAAAATTAAGTCCATCTCTAGATATAGATGAATCACCCACATTAGGGTTTCATCCCACAAATTGCCCGGATCACTGCTCTAATACCACTTGATAAGAACTTTGCATATAATAAATGAACAATTTGTAGAAGATAATGCAACACAAGATATATGGCGGGCCAAGATGCACTAATATCAATATATGCAGAATAATACCCTTAAGGTAGGGCAACACCATATAATACTCCTTTAAGGATGATTAGGGTTTGCTGTAGGGTAGGCCTAATGTAGTAGCCATAATGGATTTGATCCAAGGGTTAAGAACCAACCCTATAATTGTTATTTGAAAATATTCTTATTATGGTTGTAAATTTTTAAATAAATCAAATGTATGTGTAATGGGTGAATGGGGCCACTAAGGGCTCTAGTGCATTAAGTTAAAAATGTAACCCTTCTAGTAGATTTTAGTGATTAATTCAATGGAAATTAAAGAAAATAATTTAAGAGAACTAAGGTAACCAAGGATAAGGGTTTATTAAATATGGACTGAATGTTAATTCCCAAGAGGGAAACTATTTATCTAATAAGATAAATTTATGGACACTTATCTAGTAATGATAATTAAATTGACATTATGATTGGATTAAGAATAATTAATTAATAATCCTGAATGGATCTATCCTGTGAAATGTAAATTTGCTGGTTAGAATTCAATTAAACGTATATTAGGTTTGACTTCCTTGTAACTTAAAACAAAAAAAAATGTAACTTTCTAGATAATTATTTAAGTATTAATGTTATTTTAGAACATCGAATTTGTTGGTATTACAATGAAAACTAATATTTTTTTCAAAATTAATACTGAATCAAATTGTGTCTGGAGGTCCATGCATCAACGCACACTTTGTGCTATTTGTAACCATTAATTTTCCAACGAATGTCAGACAGGGGAACTGATCCAACTAGGAAACACCTTCGGCATAAATATTTGGATATGGAAAGTTTTCTTAATGAGTTTTTTAATTGTGTTAAAATATTTTTATAAAATAATTAGTTGATATGCTATATAGTGTTATAAAAATCCCATCCTTAAAAATGTTCTTAATTATTTTATGGCAAAATTTTACTGCCTCATATTAGAATTTTATTTTGAGCATGTAAAAAAAAATAGGTAATTTGCAGAAAAATTACCAACGCCTATCCTATTCACAACAATGATCAAGGTAATGATATATCACATCCAAACTATGTGTATTCTCTCACCTCACGCCGTTATGGTGATCTTGGTGATCAAAAATAGATTAGGATGGAGAACTCTTGACTACTTTGGTCATTGTTGTTTTGAAATAATTTGTCCCTTCTTTTAATTTTGAATTATGAAGAATGTTTACCTTCTTTAGCACCTTCTATCAACTCTCAATTATCTTCAAAAACTTTTACCGACTGTCAAGTATCTAGGAGGGCTCACCCACACTATTTTTAATGTAACATGCATATTCAAACTCTGGTACAATGATTTTATATTGTGTTCATTAGAGAACCCAAGAAAATAATATTGTGTTCCAAATTTAGTAGTTTCTTTGGAAATGAAGGATTTATCTAGTCACAAAGTACACCAATCAAGATTTGGCTCACTTCTATGATGCTTTCATAGGGATTTTTTATTTCTTCCCAATTTTAAAAAAGACAACATAGCTTATATTACACGATGTACCTTTATGGATGCATGTTGACAAATGGGAAAAAATTGGCCCTTTCAGTCTTTTGATCATTCCCTTTATAACCCAAAATAATGTATCTTCCAAATACAACTCAATTACTTATAATTTTATGATAAATTTCAAGTCCCCAACATTCTTCTCCTTAAATCAAATTTTAACATTAGTAAAAATTAATATTTTTATCTTGGTTAAAATCCCAAAAAGTAGGTGATTGACATTGAAAATGCTCAAATTGGAAGATTTCATAAGGAAATTCATTACATGTAATTCTCCCTCCCCTAAATTTTTGAATCTTATGAATAAAATATATATTAAAGTGATTCAGAATTAGGCCAAGGGAGGAATGTTGGCGGAAGAATGTGGGCACATAGTGGTGGATCTTAATGACTTATTAGATCCTAGGAATGACGGGGGCGGGTGGACGGTGGTCCAACCCATGCATCAACGTATTACACATAGTCATTCTCGGGGACTTGCTTTAGTTGGTTATATATGAGCTTAGTCAAGTTATTTTGACTTACCTCTTTGCTTTATAGGGTAGGCCCATTTTTTCTTGCTTTTCTCTTTTTGGGATTCCCTTGTTTGTTGGTGTCATCTCTTCTCATCATTGTTTGTGTCTTATTTTTCATCTCTTTTAGTTTTGGTACTGCTGGGTTTTTCGTTCCCCTCAAAACTAAATATATATATATATATATTATATTCAATCTATTTGTAATACTCTCGAAGAATATGAAGAATACCATGCAAGACTTGGTTGGTGAATTCATTCAATTTTCTCTCAATTGTGTTGGATTTGCAAAATTGATCATGATTTTTTATTAGATACGGTAAAAATTATATCTTAAAGGGATCACGAACCCTGTACAACTGGAAGATAGACATTTAGGCACAAAGGAGAGACAAAAAAGAAATAAGGCCCTAAAGGCCCAAGGTGGAAAAAATAGATAAGCTAGAGAAACCATAAGCCAAAAAAACCAAAAATGAGAAAGAGTGCTCCAATGCGATCAGTCAAAGAAAATTGACGAATAGAAGGAGAAACTATACAAACCTTGGTCTTTCCCTCTATGGGATCTAAGTTTCATCTAAAAAGGGGATTTCTTTTTGTTAATCATTTGAGTCCACCCCTCCCCGTTAAATTCAAAAGACTCATTCCCATATCCATATGGTGAATCATTCCTCGCAAGGTTCATGTATAGCTCCACATCACGATCCTCCTTTGTTCGAGACACTTGAGTTTTCCCCAAGCGTCCACCATAGCCACAACCTCTACGTAAACAACTGGTAATTTTGAATTAGCTTCCCTCCAAATAACCTAGAGTTGTTGTTCTTCCACCACGGTTGAGCCGGTCACGTCCTCCCTCCCACCGTCAACCCTCTCAATATTTTCATCCCTTCTCAGAGAAACATTTGTTTCTAAAACAGTCTCTTCTTCTCAATTTTGGAAACTAGTGCAAAATATTCCTCAAGATCTTCTTCTGAAGCCTATTATCATACATCGGAAACATCTTCCTTGCAACAGGTAACGGGTCATTTATTACCCTTTTTTATTTTCTATAGTAGATCATAGAATCCTCCACATCTATCCTCTATTTCCAAATACCAATTGGAGAATTCAAAAAAATTCTCTTAGATATTTTAGTACCCTCTAGGACAGATATGCAAATCCTAGCAAAAATAAATCTAGATCATGCCCTAGTAGAAAGATCTACAGCGAGCAGTGCTCTCATTAATCTGGCGATCCCCATGAACATTTCAATGGAAGGGAAGGGAGACGGATCTTGATATGAAGGGTATTAAACACAAGGTTATGTTGAACACATGGTTCCCACTGATGAAAGCTCATAGAAACCTTGCCAAAGAACCACGGAGCCCATGGAATACGTTTTGCAAATCATGTTCCTTCTGAAAGCCTAATAGAAAACCATCTCCATCCTGGGCTTTTACATCCAAAATACACCCCCATTTCCTTCCTCACCAAACCCAAATAGAATCGATGTTGGTTCTAATGCCAAAAAACTTTCCTATGATCATAAACTACAATCTAGCCTTTTCCTTGTCAATAAAAGAGCTAGAAACCTCCAACAGGGGATCATCCTTTCTCCAAGAAGGAAAAATCTTAACAGTCTCTTTGCTAGCCTCACCGAACAATCTGGCTACCCAAGAGCTCTAGCATGACATCTCAAACAATCAAGTTATTTCCAAATATAGATATGAATGCATGGATGAAATTTTGATCGTTATAATCTTGAATGGAATCATAAAATTACCATAACCCTGAACCCCTAGTATATTCTCATGCTAAATGAAAATAACAAACTCCTAATAAGGGATCTTGGTGAAATCGATATCATAATAGTTTAACATTTCCTTTAACTAAGAACCTATTGCATTGAGTTAAAAAAATTCAATTTAGTCCTTACATTATTTTTTCTATTTTTAACATGCACTGAGATCCTGAAGGTGTAACAATGATATCCTATAGAAACTAAAAATGCATTCTTAGTTGCCATCACTAACTCAAGAGATATTTCACTCATCATAAACCTTTACATGCACACACTAAAAGTAGTTAAAACACCGACATCATGATTTTCTCAACTTCTAGCATGAATGATCACTAGCCTCTATATTTTTATCATCCTTTAGTATGTATTGACAACATGAGTAGCTACAAAAACAAAAACATATTTTTCATCAATACACTCATAAACATCATCACAAAGGTCTACAACATAGAGAATTAAGTTGCATGAAGCATCATTTTTGGATGCCTCTTTCAAAATAGTTCCTTGATGCTACAATAATTATTTCATTTGAAATACTAATATAAAAAATTGGATCAAGACTCCCTTCTTCCAATAGATTAAGAATTGGGCCATCTACGACTCTTAAGTACTTATGTATTCCTAAATAATTTTTTTGTCCCAATAGAATTTAATTTATCGATGTATGATTCGATTGATTTGTATAATCAATTTGTTCACACACACAAAGATATATATACACATATGTGTGTGTGTGTGTGTGTGTGTGTGTGTGTGTGTGTGTGTGTGTGTGTGTGTGTGTATATGTGTATATATATATATATATATATATGTATGTATGTATGTATATGTATGTATGTATGTAATTATTTTGTTTTATGTGTTTTTGAATTTATCTCTTGTTAATATGTTTACTTGTTAAAGTATTCTCTTAAGGGTTATGTATGTGGTCTTCAATAGATGGTGTAGGTATTTGAGTTATTGGTAGCTTTCAATTAGGATTGCCATTGCCCCTAACTTCATCTATTATATCCATTTTGAATCCAATTGTTTTTTGCACACATCAATCCATGTGTGAGAATCTTCCTTATAAATTTAAGGTATGTCATAAATTCTCAAATCTTACATCATCGTATTTTTCATTGTCTAATGTCAAATTCCCTGAAATGTTTCCACTTCTTTCTACACCAAATTTATCAAATTTATGTGATGTCAAAGATACCTTTCAATTCTTGTTAATGAGCCTTGAAGATTTCTTTTAATTTTGTAATTGTTGTTAGAGTAGGTATTTACCTTAGCTCATGTTCACCTAGGTACTTTATTTACCTTTATTGTATTTATCTTCACCCACTTATGTGTGTGGATATTTCTTTTATCTTATTTAGATATTAGGAGATATTATCTAGTTGTTAGGTATAGTTCTTTCCTTGATCTATGGTATTGACTAGTTCTTTCATCTATGGTATTGACTAGATCCTTGATGTCTAGTTCTCTCCTAAATCTATGGTCTTGAATAGTTCTTTGATGACTAGTTATTTCCTTGATTTATGGCTTGATCTACGACCTTGAATGGTTCTTAGATTATTATTCCTTTCCTATTTAAGCAAGGCCCATCCTCAATGTATTGCATTGAGTTCCGTAATAATATATGATATTGCTGCTCATTTGTTTGCAAAGGTCTTAAGTAAAGTTATTTTGGCGAATTGCTTTCATCTTATTGATCGTGGTGTTTGATTAGCATATGTGTTCTTGGCTTAGTATGATCTGTTTATCGTTCCTTTCATGGTATCAGAGCAAGAGATTGTTGTTGGCATCTGTCTGTAAGGTTTATTTTGTAAATAAATTATTTATGTATTCATATATTTGGGATTTGGTCATATTTTGTTGCTGCATGCATTTTTATAAAAAACAGATGCTTCCATTGGATCTGGAAGGCGTGAAAACCCTAAGATCGACTGCAAACTCGCGGCCAATTTTGGAGAAAATTCTTAGCCCTTGATCATATGGTATGGTCATATGAGGGCTTAAAGCTTGTGATTCCTACTAGTAGGTGCTTAACTTCAGCCCCCTTTAATTTTATTTGTGTGATGAAGGAAACAACAATTTATTGTGTTTCAGTGGCAACTAAAATAAATAAGAGAGAAAAATATTAAAAAGCTTGTATCCTTTGATTGGTAACTCGGTTTTGAGTGCCGTTTTTTACAAAAGTGCTTTTTTTTCGTGATCTTTCCATTGGAGTTATTTATTTTGTGAATTTCTCTATAATTATAAAGTGCCAAATATGGAGTGTTGTAATCAATTGTGGATGCAATTTTGGCTGAGCCCGACATCCTAAATTTTTGGGAGTTGTAGTTTGTAAGTATCATGGATTCTGAGAATGATATGATTTTATCTGAAGTATGTGGACTTCAAGAGGATATTGTAAAATTTGTGGAAGAAAATAGATCACTCAAGAAGTGAAATTCTCTTCTACAATCACTCATTCATGATAAAGATACAATAATACACTCCCTGCAGAAAAAACTTGCTAGCCTATAGCATCACCATCATATTGTGAACAACCATATCCATACTCCTAGTCCACTTGCAGTTGTTGCTCTTGTACCCACTGACATTGATTTGCCAGTCTTTGAGCCTGAACCAACTTTTGATGCTTCTAAACCAGTGAGGCTTGTTACTGCATGGTCTTCCACATATGTGCCTATTACAGTACCACATGTTGTGTATCCTACTTCTGCTTAGTTGCATGGCACTTTCGGGAAGCATACCACTGCATTCAGTTCTCGCATGCTCCGTTCTATGGGTCTCACTAGCGGAGTCATTGGTAGACATTCACATGGTATTATTTCATCTCTTCATTGGGATCACACATTGACAGAGCTCCTTTTTTTGTTAGCTCAACTCTTTCTGAGGATCCTGAGAAACACATGAGTTCTACATCTTCACTCAGGCTTGAGAATCCTAAGATTTTAGTTGTCAGACATGATCAACCTAACACACATTCTGATGTTCTTTTGCATGCACCCATTGTGCATTTTGCACTAAGTCATATGTAGGCATCTTTTTCATCCATCCGTGTTGATTTGGGGTGGATATCTGATCACTCATGGAGGCGAAATAGGCATTCGTTGAGAGGACTCTACAAGCGTGGCTCCTCCACCACTCGGCCTCTTGCTCCACTTTTTATACCTTCTGCATTGTGATGCTTCTTGTTTTGAGCATTTTTCTTTAGCAGGTGTAGTGTATCTCTCTTGTTTGTTGAGAGATTTTGTATCTGTATTTTTGACACTTTTGACATGTTGATAGTCTCTCTTGTGGGGAAGCTATTGTGGTGGAGCCCAGTGTTATTTTGTTAGTGTTCGAGTAGTTGTTATGACAACTCATACATATTTGTAGCACCACTCCACCCATTCAGCAGTATGGGAGGGTGTGGTGTTGATCATGTTTCTTCAGGTTTTGTGTCCTTGCCTTGTTACCTTGGTTTTTTTTGGATCGTGACACTCTGGATTTTGTGTCCTTGCCTTGTTGCTTTAGTTATTGTTCTTGGATTGTGGCACACCTATTTGCAACACTTGATTGAATTATGTTTGGTATTTGTTTTGCACTTTCGACATCACTCCATTAACAGTCTCCTTGTATGGAGCTATTCTGGTGAAACCCAGTGTCAGTCTTTTTTGAGTTTTGTGATCGAGTAGTAGATTTAGACCACAGTGCACACCAAAATTCTTCAGCATTGTACGCTTTTTTTAGCCGAGCTTCTTGGGATGCCTTGGAGTGGGTCTTTACTCTATTTACTTTGTTGTTACTGGTTTTGGGTACCTTGTGGTGTCTTTTTTTTCCCAGTTACTGTACATGAGTACCTCATCAGGCCTAGTTGTCGGGACTCATATTGTGGACATGCCACATCTATTTTGGCCCCTAGCTTCACTTGAGGGGGGTGTTAGAGTAGGTATTTACCTTAGCTCATGTGCACCTAGGTACTTTATTTACCTTTATTATATTTATCCTCACCCACTTATGTGTGTGTATATTTATTTTATCTTATTTAGATATTAGGAGATATTATCTAGTTGTTAGGTATAGTTCTTTCCTTGATCTATGGTATTGACTAGATCCTTGATGTCTAGTTCTCTCCTAAATCTATGTTCTTGACTAGTTCTTTTATGACTAGTTATTTCCTTGATTTATGGCTTGATCTACGACCTTGACTGGTTCTTAGATTGTTATTCCTTGCCTATTTAAGCAAGGCCCATTCTCAATGTATTGCATTGAGTTCCATAATAATATATAATATTGCTGCTCATTTGTTTGCAAAGGATTTATGTAAAGTTATTCTAGCGAATTGCTTTCATCTTATTGATCGTGGTGTTTGATTAGCGTTTGTGTTCTTGGCTTGGTACGATCTGGTCATCGTTCCTTTCAATTGTACATGTGTCTTGATAACCTTTCACCAACTAATGTGTTATTGCTTGATGCCACATTCTTTAACAAGATTTTTGGACATTTGGAAAAATTATGTGACAATGAATATTTGTCAAAATATGTGTTGTGTTCTCATGTTACAACCAAAGAAACTAGCTAAAAATCATGTTTTTAAAATTCTAGGTAATGGGTTTTAGATTGTAGTCTTATTGTTCATTCTTATTGGTGACTTCGACCAACTAGCCCCTGTCATAGATACCAAACGTATGTTGAAAAACCTTTTAGTTCAACCTAGTGTTTCTCATTTCGAGCACCTTATTTACAATATTTTTTCGACAAGTGACCCAATATAGGTGTCTTTCATGTAACTTTTGCTCATGTTTCTATGAAATGCAGAGGCTCATTTAAATTACATGGAGATTCTCATGTCCCAAATATATTATTTTCTTTTGGAAGATGAAATAATTCATTTTTTTCTTCTCCCCATGAGTGTTTGTAACAAACAGATTTGTGGTCCACCTCAAGAAGTAAATGTTAAATTCATTGTATTTTTATGTGGTGAGGTGTAATGTTGAAAATACAATTCGTAGATCTTCAACATAGCTTGATGTCGATCAAATTCAACCACTTATTCTTATTTTCCAATGGCAATAATTTATGCTTATTGCCAACAAGTAGGTCAACTTCTATTATGTCAAAGGTGGGTTAAGGTAAATCATCTCTATCATCTACAAAATATGGTGTAAAAACTCTCGAAATACCTAATGTTTTTGTTATCAATTTTACAAACTATGTCAAACACAATTAGAATATCCAATCACCCATCGATGTGTAAGGATTCCTAATTAGTAGAGGATGACATTGTCAGATGACCCTGAATTGGCCTTGTTTTTCTCAATCCACAAAATTCTAAAAGTTAACATTTACCAAAGAGATTATAGATATTAGGTTTACTAAAAATCAAGGAATTATTTTATAATTGTAATATTAATTTTTTAATATTACAGTGTATATATTGTGAAATTTTATAGAATTCGTGGAGAATTGCAAATAATATAAATTTCCATAAAATTCATGTTCAAGATGGGCCATATTTCTTGAAAACAATAGCTATTATACTCCATTCTCGAGAATCGTATTAGACGATGAAAACAACACAATGGTGACAAGGATTGAATGGTGTGGTACTCTTATATAGGTTTTGAACATTAGAATTTTATTGGCCTTTCATTTCAATGGATGGACCCATCCAACAATTTTCTTTTCATTTTATGTTTCCATTTACAAAAATATTCCAACAGTTGAATCAAAATCACATGTACATAAACAAGAGACTAGGTTCGTTTCATCAAGAATAATCAACCTCAATTGAGAACTTGCCATTTACATAGAACTTATGACTTTATTTAATGTATGTTCAGATTTTGATGATAAACATTTTTGTTCTAGTTTGTGGGGTTTAATAAATTAGTGAAGCTCTATAGTATAGACCCACCACAAAAAACTCATAACATTACACATTTAGAAATTTTGATTATAGTAGAAGTATAGTAATCAAGATGTGTATCTAAAAAACAAAACAAAAGATTGAACGAATGGTTAACATCAATTCCACTATCCCAAGCTAGACGCTTGCAGTTAACATTCTAAAAAAGCACAAGACATGATGAGTGGCATGGTGATCAGATAGGAGGAGCCCACACTAATGTTTGCGCCCAATGTAGGGGGAGCACTTCCTCTCAAAATATCACACCCTGTTATACGAGCAATATTTCGCCCCTCGCAGTGGCCAACATGGATATCATGATAAGAATATAGCCCGAAGATCATGGAAAGAATATATAGATGGTATGTGAACAATTTGAGCATCAAATTTAGCTCTCAGTATTGTTGCATCAAATTTGAATATATGGGTTCTTGTGGGTCTGTGACATTTTTGTATTGGTCGAGGCTCAAATCAAATTCAGCGAGCTTCTTCTTATTGAGCCAAGAGTTACAGTAATTTTTGATTTCATTGTTCGTTCTCCCCGGAAAATGAGTTGCTATGCGTGCCCAGATTTGCTGATGCATTGTTTTATTTTTTATTGTGTAATCTATTTTTATTTAATATTTCATTTGATTATAGAATAGCAATAGTACTCGAGCAATACGAGGACAACGCCGAAAGGGATTTAGCGCAGGAAAAAATTAGTGGACGGCTCTAACATAAAAATTAGAAATTATAGAGGGGTTGGGGAGAAACTATAATGCGAACAATTTGTAAATTTTCAAGTTGATTAGCTGAAGACATCAGAGGAAGGTAGGATTAAATAGATATGTGAAAATCAGTCTCCACATATACCTACTGGTGGCGGCTAGTTGTAAATTTCCTTGCATTAGAAGTGAAAGTAAACTTTGGTAGATGGAGAACAACCAACATTTAATGGATAGAATTTTCTCTTGATGGTTTGCAAGGATGGTAACGATAGCGTTGAGCAATATTAATGTGGGACATACAATATGCGTTAAGTTCTCGTCGACAGAGTCGGGTTTCAAGAGTTGTCATCATGGTAAAATATAAGCCTTACAAAAAGGGCAAGAAGTAAGGACCAATGCATTGTTAAGAGTCTTGCATACATTTGAATAAACCAAAAAAGAGAACACTTTTTTCCATTGGAACTACTTACATTAAAAGAATGTTAAACAAAAGGAAGATATACTTTTGTTCAAAGTTTTTAGAGATTTGGATAAATAGTAGAACGAATCTATATCAATGAAATTTTTATTGGTAATAACAATCCACAATATAAAAATATTGGAAAAGTAACCATTAAAAACATAAATTACATTTTTTCTTCTTTTTTACATAGTAGAGAAGGACAAAAAAGGTCTTTTTTATTGTGTTGTAGCATAACAATATGATCCCACAAAGTAGTAAGTGATGAGAATAGTTATTTACATACAAAAACAAGGAAGCAAAATTCCTACCAGATATAGTTAGTCTTTAGAGAATGAGACCAATTTTGTTCGACATGATTTGGAAATAGCTTTCTCGACAACAAAAGGTAACTTTCTCGACAACTTTAATGAACTACAATTTTTCTGGTGTTTTATAAATTACAATTGCTATCTTTACATTTTGTTTTGAAATTATACTCAGTTGCATGATAAACATTTATGCATATAAAAATGGGGGTAATGGACCTCCATCACTACGAAAAAATCTCTCATATAGGTTGTTTTCTTAATTACCTTCAAGTTTTATCAGCTTTGACAAGCTAAAATGTTGTAAAATAATAACTATTCTTATAAAAGTAGCCAAATTGGTTTTTTAAAGCCCTTGAATTCAATATATAATAATGACTAATTTAACCGAGTTACGTAAGATATTTTACTTGTATTTCGTATTATTCATTTATATGTTTTATTATAACATGAAAAATATGACCCTCGGTTACTCAACTCAATAACAACCTCATTTATACATACGATAATGCAAAATGGCAATATTTAGAATATTTTATTTGTCACTTGTGTATTATCAGGTGGGAGAAGCTAGGGTAAATTCCTACACCTTAAGTTGTGTTTGTAGTTGTAAAAAAAACCTTTTTTTAATTGAATCCTAAAATACTGCCAGCTTAATGTCGTGGATGACTAAAACTAAGAATTGAGAAAGACCAAAAAATAGAGTGCCTTAAAACACGCAATCCTCTGAACGAGTTTTCAAGACTTAATCACTAACTCACCACCTCCTCAAGAATCGGACCACCTACTTCATTAAAAGCACACACCAATTTGACACATATCACCACCAAACAATGCGCACAACAGAAAAAAATGCAGCCTCGCCATCATCTCCATAATTAGTTATCTATCTCTGCCACCACCACATATATATTCTCAAAACAATTCTCTTCACAATAATTGTTATGTGTGCTAAGAGAAAGAAATACATTTACTAATTTTATTATTTTCTTACATGATAAATGTCTATTTTTTCTTTACTGGTTTCATGGACATATTTGACAATACCTCAAATATTACCAACATTAGTCTTTATATAAGATTTATGTATTGTAAAACACAAAATAGAAAATCCAAATAAATAAAAATATGTAAATTAAAACAACACTTTGTATATATCCACAAATAAAATACACATTGTCCAGAATATAGATGGTAGAAATTCATGAAGAGAATAAACAAAATGAACAAAATAACATGTAAATAAAAATAACGCTATGAATATATAAAACCGATAAAAAAAAACCTTTTTTGTCAGTATAGATGAAAAAAATTGATGAAGGGCATAGATTAATATGGAAAAAAATTTAACCACGTTATGGGAGTGAAACAAATTTTCATACAAAATGGTGTTGCTAAATTGAAATAGCATTAACCTCAAATATTTTCATAGTACTACCAAAAAAGGTGAGGCTTACAAAGTCCCTGCGAATTTCTCCCCAAAATCAACAGATGCACAACCACGTACCACATCATGCATGCTACCACCACAGCACAAAAATAGAGGGTTTCAAGGAAAAAAATAACAAACAACCATTTTCTCTTTCCACAAAAGAGATTATATAGTCACTACTATACCTCCAAACAAGCACGTAACCCTACAAAGAAGAACATCCCCATGAAGTGTAATTCCCACAATTTCGATGCATAAAATGACACCAAAGTCTATTAATTTCTTATGGAAAAGCTACAATTTTTTTTGTTTTAAACGTGTTATAGGCATTACTTGTGGTAAATTCAGTTCTCTTGAATGATTTCCACCCCTTAACAAAATAATCAAATTCAAATTAATAATTAAATATTATTAATTTATTTTCCCAAAATATTTTAAGGTTTAAAAACCTCCCATTAAGTTCTTTTACTTAATTAGATTATTTTCCAAATACTTAATAATAATGTTTCGCTAATTTATTTAATTATACCTTTACTAATAATTATTTAAATTCTCATGTAGTTCATTATTTAAATACCATGTACACATAGCTAAATTAGACCTTACAACTCAATGTCATCATTTATCTATTGCCTTATAATGAAAGGTAACAACTTGACCTAACTACTAAGTGGCTCCATTCGACCAATAACCTATGTATTTTATTTGAATCTCATTCGCATGAAAATACCATCACTTAATTTATGTAGGCTATAATCTCAACCATTACATTAAATCATTATAGGCCCTTGGATTTTGAGTTTTCTAAAATGCCCTAAAAGTCCTTATGTTTACTTTTTATTCACATTTTTCCCTAATACATCTCATTTTAACTTTTGCAAAGTTGAAGGGAGATCCAAAAAACTTAAGGGAGCTATGGAGAATTTGTTTGTATTTTACGATTGTAATTTTATAATATTTTTCTTCAACATATTTGCATACCCTAACTAGGGTTTGAATGGATAATCTATATTTTTCATTTGGTTAAGTTTCTACATGTTATATGATTATGGGGTTTTCATAACCTTCATTTTATTTTTGATTGCAAATGAGATATAGTAACGAATTAGGGTTTATATATATATATATATATATATATATATATATATATATATATAATTACATTTTTTTCAAATAAACCAGGATTTATTTAAGGAGGCCAAGTTTAATATAGGCCGCATGGTACGTGTGTGTGTGTGGGTGTGTATATTGGTGTGGCTGAAATAAAAATATGCACAATGGTTTACATAGTGGCCGTGTCTTTTATTAAGTGGCAAGGTTGAGTTTAAATGGGAGGAGGGGTACAACACCGCACCCTGCACACACTTTTATTATAACAGTGGGTGGGGGTGAGGTGCCACACCCCTCCCCCCTCTCCCCCATAAAAAAAAACATAGCCCTAGGAGGGGTTGTGACCCCTCCCCAAATAATTTTTGTATGTATATACATGGCCATTCGGCCTAAAAAAAATCTATGCACAAATAATGTCTTTTGATATTAAATTTATTTTTATATTATTAAAATATATTCTTTTAATTTTAAATTTATTTAATTGTGTGTGTGTGTGTGTGTGTGATAGTTAGACAAATAACTTACTAAATGTATATCCTTATACTTTATTTAAGTCTATAAATTTGGATAGAAATTTATATGAATATAAGTATTTGAAATTGTATATATATATTTTTGTTTTATTTTCAAATATGTAGTCTAGGTACATTTATTTGTATAGATGTATATTGAAATATATCTATCTGATAGGTTGAAGGATTGGAGGAAATATCATAATTAAAGGAGAAATAATTTTCTCTCTTAAACAAAGAAATTTTTGTATTTGCCATATATCTCTACTTTCTAAATGTGACAACAACTTGATAAAAGTATACTATTTGAAAAATTTACAAAGGAGAGGAAAGAATGAAAACTCAACTATAAGCAACCTTCCTTCTCTTTTTTTAAAAATGTGAATGGAATACAACAATTTCATACAATGCATTTCAAATAATTTTCACAATCTCTTGCATAAAAGAATGAGACCCTTTTAAAGCTATTTCAACCTTCTTATAATTTCAAAATTTAAATGCACTAACTCTTACAATAAGAATGAGAAAGTGTCTCTTTAATTTCCTTGCAATAAACTCTTACCTTTACAATAATACAAATTACAAAAAGGTAACAATACACTCTTTTCTCGAAAAATAAAGTTCATTTTATTACAATACAATAACTCCTCTTTCCAACAATTTGAAATAATAATTTACAAGATTACAAATTTCACTTTACAACAATCGGATAACATTACAAAGGTGATATTTTTGGCTCCAACATAGTATAATTCCCCCAATCTTCAACTTTGCACTCTTCTCATCTTATCAAATGAATCACAATACAATGAAATTAGAGTAGGTGACACTCTCCACCCAACCTTTAACCCAATAAAAATATAATTCATCCTTTTTATTGGGCCCCTAGCCCCAACTAAATAACAATGAGGTGTGTTTTGCAACTTTGAAAACTTCATAAAAATGGCTTCCACAACACAACACTCAGACAATTTTTTATTTGTTTTTACATTTATACATATTTCAACACTCAAACATATTTTTCCAAACAATGTCAACAAAAGTAGTTTGCATCCTTTTCCAAAACAATACAAGTATAATTTGCATTTTTATCAGAATAACAAAGCCTTAATAGTAAGGTAAAATGGAGACAATAATATGGAGTCTTCTCCTTATGCCTCCCATGTCGGAAAATGTTTCACCTAATTCCTCCATGTGCACTATAAACAACACACACACACACAACACATTATTTCTCCCCTTTTCCTATGAAAAATAACATATAAACCCTTTTACCTCAACATAGGTGGAACATCTCTCCTACACTCCCTCCAAGTTTTCCTCACTAACTCCCCTTTTTATCCACAATAGAACACCATTTCTTTCTCCCACACCAATCTAAAGGAAGTCTACCCATACCCAACATATTACATTCGCAACACACACACACACACACACACACACACACACACACACACACACACACACACACACACACACACACACACACACACACACACACACACACACACACACACACACACACACACACACACATACTCAAATGAACATAAATTTCACATCTATATTCATAAATAAAAAAACAACAATAAGTGGAAATCCTACCTCTCCATTAATCTTCAAAAATATTCACTCAACAAGTTTCAAATTCCTTCAAACCAAGCACAGTCCCAAAATGCAACTCCCAAAAATCTCCAAGCATGCAACCCAGGTCCAAATTTCAAAAGTGCAATTGTAGAAAATGAGATAGAAGGATGTGAAGATGATGAGGTAGCTCCATTTAGGATGCTACTTCATCATTCCTCCATTCCAACTCAACAAGTCAACACACAAAGACCAATGTAATCAAATGAACAAGTAAGGCTATGACAAGCATAAGTGTACACTCCAACATGCACTCCATACCCTCCACAGACATATTAAATGAGGTAGCTAGAAAAGAGATTTTATTTACTCTTTTTCACTCAACAAAATAAGTAGAAATGCTAAAATTAAATCCATACTTCATAACTATGGTTAGTAGATGACTTTGAGAATCAAGGGGCAATGTTAACTTTTCTCACAAGTCTAAAAATGTGGCATCTAAGGAAAAATTTTAGATTGGGAAGGGAGGAAGAGTACACTCAACAAAGATGCAATCAAATTCATTCAACATCAAGCAAAACTCAAGGACAATCTGCCCTATTAAATACCACATTGTCACATATTTTTTTTAGTTTATAAATTAAGTAAAATGATTTGAATTGGTAGGTTTTTGAAAATGATGAACATATTTGCACGTTTTTGCAGTAAGAAGCTAAATTTTCTACAGTAAATCAAGAAAAATTGCAGCACTTATATGGTGACCAAATTGTTCAATTGAAGACGAATAAACTACCTCAAGGCTTGGTCACATTAGAAGAAATATTCAACATTGATGATCAATTAAGGAAAGACCAAAAAAATATGTCAACACATGCAAACAATTATGAAGATATCTCAGCTAATGATGGGAAGAATTTATTTCTTGGAAAGGTATGTTCCTTAGCTGAGAAAATTTCCTTTATTAATCTTTATAAGGAATTTAAGGATGTTTTCACTTGGAAATACCAAGATCTGAAAGGGTTTGATCCAAGTTTGGCACAACATACTATTGAATTATAGCCAAATTCCAAGCCAGTTAGGAAAAAATAGAGGCCTGTAAATCCCAAGATAGAACCTTTAATGAGAAAAGAGTTATCCAAGTTAATTGAATCAGGTATTATCTTTCCAGTTAAACATTCAAGTTGGGTATCCAATCTTGTTGCTATTCGGAAAAAGAATAGAGAAATCAGATTATGTGTGGATTTTAGAGATCTTAATAAAGCTTCACTAAAAGATCATTACTCACTGCCCAATATGGATCAGATTTTAAGAATAATTTCTAGTTCTGATAGACTATCTCTTCTGGAACAGTTATAGTGGATACAATCAGATTCTAGTCTGAGAAGAAGATAGGTACAAAACAACTTTTACCACCAAGTGTGGTACTTATGCTTACAAAAGAATGCCTTTTGGTCTTTCAAATGTTGGTGCAACATTTCAATGTGCAATGGACATGGATTTTCATAGCTTATTAAATAAATGCATACTGGTTTATTTAGATGATGTTACCATATTTTCAAAAAATTTAGATGAACATATAATACATCTAAGGGAGAATTTTTCAGTTATGCAGATGGTTATGAATATCTTTGAATCCCAAAAAATCTATATTTTTGGTACATCAAGGTAAATTTCTTGGTCATATTATTTCTAGACAAGGTTTAATAATTGACCCTTTCATAATTGAAGCCATATAACAACTATCATTTCCTCATCACAAAAAGGCATTACTAGAATTTTCTGGGAAAAATCAAGTTTGTTAGAAGATTTGTTCCAGATTTTGCAGCATGGGTTACACTATTGAACAACTATGTTGAAGAAAGAGGAGACCTTATGTTGGACCAACGTAAGGGAGAGAAGGGTTTAAATCAATTAAAACTAGCCATTTCACAAGCTCCTTCTCTTGCAAATCCAAATTTTGATAAATATTTTACAGTGTATGCACTTGCAGGAGATGAAAAAATATCAACCATATTAACTCATGTTAGTGACGAAAATATTGAGCATCCAATTACTTTCTTTGGACAAACATTTGCATGAATACGAAACAAGGTACACATTTCTTGAAAAAAATTACTTTCACTAGTAAGAGGAATAAAGAATTTTAAGTACATGCTTTCAAACAACAAGATACATATTTTTGTTTCTCATTCAAGTGTAAAATCTTTCTTGTTAAATAAATAATTGAATGAGAAGACAACAAGCTGGATAATAGAAAAGGTCATGGAATACGATGTTGATATCCGTGTTACGAATATAGTTAGAGGTAAAGGTTTTGTGTGAGCATATATTTTCTGATATGTAAAAACAACATGTTATAGAATCAGAAGATCCAAAACAACATACTTAAGTTACGTATCAGCAATCAGATAACATGGTGCAACTAGAAAGTCAGCAACCTGAGCTTGTTCATGAAGTTCAGGAATCAAAATGAATGACTGATTTAGTTAACTATCTAAATCATGGCACTTATCGGGAATGTATGAACAAGAACAAACATGAAGATATTTTAGGTTAAAAGTTATAGCTTCTGTTTTTATTGATGGTGTGTTATTCAAAAGAGATATATAAAAAAATATTGTTGCGATGTGTTGATTATGATAGAATTTAGTTAGTTATTATATGAATTCCATGAAGGACCTGCAAAAGGTAAATTTTCAACACATACCACAAACTTTAAAAAATATGAAGGTTGGTTACTATTGTCCCACCATATTCAAAGATTATTTCGAATGCATCATAAAGTGTAAAAAATGTGCTTTATTTGTTGGAAAAGAACATTTAGCTTCGCTTCCCCTACATCCTATTTCAGTGGATTTGCCTTTCATGTAGTGGGTCTTGAATTTATTGGCATGATAAACCCACCTTCGTCACAAGGACACAAAATGGATTTTGACTACTACAAATTACTTTACACTAGACTGAAGGACTGATAAGCAATGAAACTTTGTATATGCTAATGAAACTTCGATATATTCTAATGAAACTTTGATATTATCCTTTTGTGAAGGTATAGTTTGTAGATTTGGTGTTCCAACAACTATCATTTCAAATAATGCCTTAGCATTTCTTGGTGCAAAGGTAACAAATTGGGCTTGTCAATCACGGAATTTATTTAAGTACCTCATCTAATTATTACCCACAAGGTAATGGGTTAGCTAAAAGTACTAACAAGAATATTTTATGGATCATCGAAATAACACTCAAAGATAACCAAAGAGCTTGGCATCTAATGTTGAATTCAACACTTTGTACTGACAGAGTGACCCCTAAAAAATCAGTTGGCAATTCACCATACAAGCATTTTTACGAGAAGAGAAGCAAGAATGCCTATTTCAGTTGAGTTACATGCATTAGATTTACTACATAAGATGGAGATACTTGAGAATGAACCATTGTAGATTCGTTATGCAAAATTGATGGAGTTACAAGAGATGAGAGATCAAGCTCATGTGAACATGTAAAAGAATCAGAAACAAATGAAGAAAACTTTTGATAAGAAGGCTAAGTTCAGAATCTTCAATGAAGGAGACATTGTGTCGAAATGGGATGTTGATCGTGCAAAGCTAGGAAATCACATGAAGTGTGATACAATCTGGAGTGGTCCTTACATGATTTCAGCTTGCAAAGAACATAACACTTTTCAAATCTCGAGGCTAGATGGAGAGGAACTTCTCATTCCTATGAATGGTATGTTTCTCAAACACTGTTATTGAAAATCCTAGTGTCTGTTTAGAGTAGTATTTCCCTTTTAATAAGTGTAGTTTCTACACATTGCAATATTTTTCAATTCAATAAGTGCATTCGTGCACATGATCTGGTTTACTAGATCCTTCCCAGTTTTAGTTCATTTTGGAAGGGTTAGACCTTCAAAAAGGAAGATTTTGATTACATGCTTTAGACTCCATGCCCAATGGACAAGAGCAAGGCACTGGTTTACAAGCTAGCAGGCAACTTTCCCCATAGGATCACCAGAAATGTTGACAATTTTTACACTTGTGCAAAAATGGGCAACTCAAAACTTTGTTACAATGGATGGAATTGGTGAAATGAACCTAAGCTAGGGGAGATTCTTTCAGTTCAATATTTGTTCTGTTGGATTAATTAATGAATACATGTAATTTTTAGCTATGTGTGTTGTTACAAAATGTAACAGATCACATAGTCTGCAATTTCATGATTATCTTCAGCAAAAGAACATAAATCCCCAAAGGACATATGTGTAAACTTGATGAAGACTGAAAATATAGAATAAATGAAGTGTTAAGTTTTGGAACAACAATCATAGTTGTAGATTGCAGCAGTCAAGGTTCATTGCTAAAGTTACAGGTATTTTAAAGTTCTTTCCTTCATGATTAAATACATTCAATTATGTTATTGAGTTGTTTAATTCATTATAAAATCCATATATAAAGCTAAAATGCAGAAAGAAATACACAACTCAGTTTCAGAATTCAATGTTTTATTCATAAGGAATTTCAAATGTTCCCACACAAGCCGTGGGATGTAACTCAAAAGTAAATTACAACTACTGAAGTAAGAGGTACATATGCATGAAAAAGAAAGTAAATGAGTATGAAATAACCCATCATTGCCTTGGGTTTCTTTTGTTTCGGTTGATGCATTTCCATATCCATCCTTGCTCCATCTTCATCCTCACTTTATAGCAAATGGCACTGTACCTGAAAATAAGAAAAGGAAAGATTGTCAATTTTGAGCTCAATGTTGATCCATATTCCTATACTATCCAAATTCATGTAAGTGGATCTCTTAACATCAGGAGGTATAAATTACATGAGGACAAAGGCACAACTGATAAAAGCACTATTTTGTAGCAACATACATGACTATTCACTCAGAAAGAAGAAAAAGAAAAAGAAAAACTATGGAATAAAAGAGAGGCCAAAAAGCCTGATGTTTTGTAACCAATTTATTTAAATGTGTAGATACAGGTAAGAAGAAAGAAGTGATACATTTTGTAACTTGAATTAGAAAAGTACATTTATTTCAGTTCAAACTAAAGGATGAAGTTAACTAGAATGAGACAATATTACAACTGAAATAGAATGGAAAAGGAAATCTGAGAAATTTTGACAGGGCTTTACCATGTAAAATGGATATTTTACATCTTTCCATCATGATATTTCAAATAATACATGCTTGAAAGTTGTAGAAAATCAAATAGTTATGCAGAAAGTAGATAATGCATGGTATGGTTAAAGATAACAGTTACCATAATTCATCTTCCAACAAGTCATAATTCAATGGATGAAGGATACAATGACCAACTCAAAGAAAAGAAGTGTTACAACTTACTCAAATACAACTGAGAAATAAAGGACCAAATTCACATTTCTAGGTAGTCTTTTCAAATTTCATCAAGAAAGATTTAGTAATGCTCAAGTAATGCTCAGACATCAACTCAGAAATGGATTATAAACAAACAAGTTGTCTAAACATGAAAAAGAACTCTCAGAAAGGAGAAAATTGATGTAAGCTATAGAAAACACAAGGTACATGAATGAGCATCTCATAGTTTAGTTGAATAAAGATCAAGTATAATAATAATTGCAACAGATAAGCACACGTATAGAAACATCAATGAACACATAGTCATAACAAGGTTACAGAAGAAAGTGAAGAAATAAAGATAGAGCTTATACAAAATCAAAGTTGTAGATCAAGATGGTCACTTCCAGTAACTGCTACAGGGTGTGTTACAAGTAAATAAATAAGTCAAGATGCTACATCACTTCTACAAAGTATAAGTGCAACTACAAGTTACAAAGGAACTATACAGTCAAAATTACATCAACATCTATAGTTTCCAATTCTTTTACAACATCAGAATGATCATGTAATTAAGATGGATTAGCATAAAAAAGTATTTGTAACTCATAAATACAAAGTCACAACTTATGCTCAGTGCAGCAACAAAAGATAATTATCAAATGAAATAGATGATCAAGTACAATGATAAATTAGGAAGAATTACTCTTTGTCAAACAATGATAAAATAAATGACTTTCAATACTTCAAATCATTCCATATTTTATGGCTGAAAGGAAGAATAAAAGGAAACAAAGTTGATACATAATCTACTTGATAGTTGTTTCAGATTTAAAATACAATTGCCAGTTTCTATCAACCATCCATTAATCCTGTAGAAAAAGTTACACATGCATCCCCATATCAAAAGTACAAAAATGAAGATATAGATGTTTAATATCAAAAGTACAAATTATACACTTTATAGTGAAATAGATGACAATTTACAGCATGATATAAATACTCAAAAATCTGAAGTATAATGAATACAATTACATCCATCCGACAAAGCAGTTCTATAATCCCAAGTACAAATTTAGAGAAGTTTGGAAGTCACATCTAAAACTAAGATTAAAAATTCAAGTTTAGAATGAATGTTTGTTAATGAAAGTATAGAACAATATCTTAGTGAGAATAACATCCTATAACATCCTCTGAAGAGAACAAATGATAACTATGAGATACACTTCAAAAAATGAATAAGACAGATACCACATTTATAGTGAAATAATTGTAAAGCATTGTAGAAAGGAAATGCTACAAATACCCAAAATCATAGAGCAATGAAAGAGTATACTGAGAAAGTGGCAAAAACAAGCTCAAAATCATCAAACTCAATGAAAAATTGGCCAATATCTCAAGCCAAGATTCAAGAAGTCAATTTTACATTAGTCTATGTTAAGAGTTATGAGCATAATAAAGAAAAACGACAAGTTCAGAAACAAAGTGCATATACTCAACAACAAATTTTTCTTCCTCGAAGTAGAATATGGTCAAAAAACAAAGCCTGATATCAAATCTCATTCTTACAAAGGCATAAAAATAAGGTTCTGGGTCTCTCTTTCAAATAAAAAGTAGAATACCCATATTCGGGTCATCAAAAACGAAGTATCTAAAAGCTAAAGTTGATATATGGAGTCACTGGCCAAAAAAATCATTTGTTTTCCCATAGCCGAGATAATATTCTCAAAAATTTACATAAAAACTTGAGGATAGAGAAAATCTTATTGATTTTTGGCTAATATGGAAAATACTCGAAGTGCATGATGAATAATGAATGCACAAAACTAGATTTAGACTTGCAAGTGCCAAAAAATCGCAAGAAAATGCAAATTGTTTCCAAAAAGAAAAATTCAGAAATAGGGAGATCAAAATGACTTAATATACAAAAAGAAAAGATCAAGTAGCAATCAGGTAGCATATTTAACGAAGCGAGAGCTCATCCTTACCAAGAATCATGGATTTTTGCTTTAAGTATAAGCCACCGAAGCAACAAAGAAATGGACCAAGAAAAAGAGAGATAAAGTATCGATGAGAAATGAACCCCATACATTTAATAAACATAGAGCTCAAAATATCCAAAGTTAAGAAACTCATATCTCAATTAAAATAACCAAAATCAAGACTACAAAATCATTCTCATAAGGTACATCGAGTATTCAGGAAAACTAGCTAAATAGAAAGGAAGAGCATTCCAACAATGGCAACTCACATAGAAAATCTAACAGAGAATCTAATACAAAGAAAATAATGAATGCCCTCAATGATTTGTAAATGTAGAGAGATGCAATGAAGAGATCCAATTTGAGGTGAAATAATGACGATCAAGAAAATTAGTCGTCCAGTTAAATTCACAGCAGTGAAATGAGCTTAAAAACAAACGATGATTTAAATGGATAACCATAAGTCTTAACAACCCCAAGTAATGACATGCAGGAATGATAACCCAACCTAAGATAAGGATCAACAATAATCTTCAATCAGTACAAAGAAAAGGCTGAAAAATGATATGACAAAACCAATGAAAACCCTAGCTCAATTCAAAAAAAGTAAACAATCATCGATGGAAAGTCTTCAAAAAGTTTTCCATTGAACTCAAAGATCAACGGTGAGAGAAATCCATGAGTCAACTACCCCTCAAAGGATCAAAATTCTCAATGGTGAGAATAAAAAAGTACCTAGATCCATAATCTGAAAGCTCAAAACTCTCTTCGAACCCATGAAAAATGAAGAATTTCTCCAAGTTTCTTCACAGTGAAATACAAACCCTAACTGAATGATTATTTTGGTCGCCATGATTTTTTTAACAATCCCAAGGGTTAGACCATCATGACAAATCTAACCAGCACCTATGAGTTAGAAGAATTTATGGATGAGAAACAATAAGTACGAGATCAAACGGCCACAAAAACCCATTTGCATTGACTTATTAAAACCATGTTTACAAAAATTCAAATGCTAAATCAAACCATAGTTACATGCCACCGACCACATTAAATTCCAATATTGAATGTGGTGCCTAATAAAATATCAGAAGATAAATGGTCATAGATGAAGTAAGTCAGAGAATCAAACTAGGTAGACCAATGTTGGTTTTAAATTATCAATACAGATGACTAGGGTTACAAGTCAAGAGTTAATGATGCCACCGACCACTAAAGAATCAAAGGGGTTAGTCATGTCAACAGGGGCCCCAGCCATTAATCATTAAAAAAAATCATTGCATTGACCTATTAAATGATCGAAGAATATATAAAGCTGCAAATGACATAATCATCGAAAAGGTAAATCATGATCAAATATTATTATGCAGAACAAAGGTGGCCTTATGTCTATGTCAATGGTTAAAAGGTATGGTATATTATAATCATGCAAGGATAGTTTTAGTCAATATCTAAAGGGACCTTATTTCTATACCAATGTAAAAGAAAAGTCATAGTATTCATGTCAAATAAAGTCAATCCAAATGATTATTCAAAAGGAGGTCAAAACCAGAATGGTACAAAGTGTATTAGTGCAGGGTCCCTACAGAGGGAGGTTTAGAAAGCAAACAATAGTATGTTGCATTCTTCATGTGAGTGAGTAGAAGATGTTACTACATTAAAACCAAATGGTGGTCCCATAAGATGGATACATGGGTGAATATTTTGCCAATTATTGCTAAATTTGGGTTTATTTTTCACACACAGGGACACATTATTTTACATGTGCATCCAAGGGGAGTTTAAAAGTGGATCAAAATTTTCAGATGTCACATCAATCACTAGAAGACAAAGATTGCATGCATTGGAGAAGACTTCCTCACAAAGAAAAGGATTTATTACTTAGAAGAATTATTCACCCAATTTATTAAAAATAGAATAGTCAACTACAGTTTGAATGAGTTGTATTTTTGTAACCTAGGCTATTAATGCCTAATTGTATTAGCATGCTTATTTGTATGTCTTTATTTATTCATGATAAAGTATAAAAATAGGATGCATGGGCGATACAATTTTAGTTCTATTTTTAGGATGGGTGGGATAGATAATTTTTCTATATATTGTGTGCATTATTGGTAAAGCACAAGGAGGGACTTTTTTGACATAAGAGTGCTGAAGCAGATTTTGAATAGAAAACCTGTTGAATGAGGATTATATTCTGTCTTTCCAAAAAATTTCAGTCTTGTATATATGTTATTATTCCTTGTGAATGTCAAAATTCCCTGGTTAATCATACTGCTGCTACAAATTTTGTATTTTTTGCATGATATTAGTGTGCATGTTTATCTTATCAGTATTGTTGTGAATCTTTCCCTCAATACATCAAGTGTTTTTCCTTAATATTCTGCTAGAAAACTATTGGTTTGTGCATCCAGAATCCATTCTCAGATACTTTGTGCATGTACTCAGTCAAATCCCTCAACAAGTTTTGTGTATCACCTTGAATTTTCTTTTATCTCATTTACAGTCATCTTTTTACCCTCAAAACCCCAAAACATTAGTTTAGGATACACCAAAAAGGAACCGGCCTTGATACCAGAGACTTGCCTCAACAATAGGTATACCCATAGACCTAAGGTGTTTCCATTGTATCTACAAAAGATAGAGATCCATTTTACAAGCTTAGAATACATCCAGCCATCTCTCTACAGGGTGCACATTCGAGAGATAACAAGAACGGATAATGATCATTTAATGAATCTTTATTAAGGTCTCTAAAATCAACACATAGCCTAATTTCCCCATTATATTTTCGAACATGAACAAGATTAGCTAGCCAACTTGAATGCTTAATGGGAAAGATAATACCTAATTTGATCATATTAGATAACTCTTTTCTCATTAATGGCTCAATATTTGGATTTAATCAGGGTTCATTTTAAGAGACCTCTTATAAATCGAAGGTGAAAAATACCTGGTGAATATCCTTGGAACCAGTTTTGTGGGAAGGTGAATTTTTTGGGGGTCTGACAACAATTATTTTGCCTGATTTTAAAGTAGTGTGATAGAAGGCTACAGACACCCGACAAAGATTTGATTTCACGCATCAAGAAGGTAGTTGACGCACGTCAACCACCTTCTTGATGTGTGATAGTAAATCTTTTTCGCGCGTCTATAGCCTCTGCCCTCTTGTGTCCCTTGACAACAAAATCTCTGTGTCACACATCAAAAAACTCTCTGTCGTGCTTTTACTCCCTTCGCACTCCTATCATGCGTCAACAAACTCTCCCTGTCATACGTCAACAAACTGTCCTTGTCGCACGTTAACAAATTTTCCCTGTCATGCATCAACAAACACTCTATTGCACGTTTGTTGTACTTGATATTACATATGCCCCCAAGTGGTATGAGTAAGCTAGTAGTGTTCTACTTGGCGAATAATCTATGATTATATAGGGGATAGTTTCAAGGGTAGGAAAATCCGACCCCTAAAAATAATTAAACTATAATTTTTAGGCGAACAAGTCACTGACCCACTCTAAAAAATTTGCCTTTTCAAATTTTTCAAAAATGGAATCTTCACCATATTACGAATATTCACCATTAAAATTATCCTTGGATTTAATTGCCTTTGCTTCTGCCTAACTGGATTTGAATTTGGTTGTAACTCTATTGTATGATGAGATGAAATCAGATGAAATCCTCTCAAATCTTGGTATTTCCAAGCAAAAACATCTCTTAATTCTTTACATAATTTGATAAATGATTGTTTTTCAGCTGAGGAGCATACCTTTCCAATAAATAGTTTTTTTTCATCATCCACCAAGATTTCTTCATAGTTAGCTGCATGAGTTTAAATCTTGCCTTTGTCTTTTCTTAACCAATCACCAGAACTGAAAATTTCTTCTAGTGTAACCAATCCTTGAGGAAAATTGTTTTTCTTCAACTGAAAAATTTGGTCACCATAGCAGTGCTACAGTTTTTCCTAATTTACTGCAAAAAATTCAACTTCTTGCAGCAAAAACCTACAGATCTGTCCATCATCTTCGAAAACTTGCCAATTTTCTTCATTATTACGTACCGAAGGTCTAATAATCAGCTTTATATGTGGCTGTACTTTGCTATTTTTGATCTGTTCTAGTACATCAAAGCTAACACCAACTGTTGCAAGTCTATCTGCATGTTTATTTTCAAATCTTGGGACATATTGAATGTTAATAACATCAAAATCATCCAATAAGTCTGAAACTATATGTTTGTAAGATTTCATAAATGAATTCTTACACACATTAAATTTTTTCACTTGATTAATAACTAACTCCGAATCACCAAAAATTTGTAAAGTATTGATACCTCTCTTTCTGGCCCATTGCAAGCCATGAATTAATGCTTTCGTATTTAGTCTACATTGCAAGTACAAGAAAACTATATGACTTAAAGCTGAAAAGTACCTTTCGTTTGAAGGGGAAGTAAGAATTAAAATTACACTTTGTTCTTTCTTATTTTTAGCTCCATCGAAAAGAAGATTCCATAGCCCTTCTGCTATTGTTTTTCCTGTTTTGGACAAGGGGATTAGTGATTTTTCTTCATGCAAGCAATAAACACCAAAAAAACCTTCTTCTGCTTCTTTGAAAGGGTCATAAGCATGTTCTTCTTGAGTCTTTTCATCCATGAACATATTAGAAACATTGTCTAGTGTAGAAATGTGTGTTGTAACATAAAAATCAGATTGATCTAAAGTTGCATAATTCGCTACAGGGTTTGAAGCATGAGGCTCAATATGAAATATAGCCAGAGGCTCTGAATTTATGGTAACTTTGGTTCCATACCTTGTATTAAAGAATAAAAATGACCAATCTGAATAGAGATAACCTCCTATTTTTGCTATTAAATCTCGTGATAAACATAAGGCAAAATAGGGAGGTAAATCTAAAACAATCACATCTTGTAAAATAGTAACATTGGGGCAAGCATGTAAGGTTACCTACAAATTTCTGATAATGTCAACTATGTTGGTTGTTGTTTCGTCTAGCTGCAACATGTTTTTTTTCCTAGGCTCATACTGTAGGCCCAATTTTTCTCCATTT
The DNA here is from genome assembly GCA_019776745.2 of Taxus chinensis. Taxonomy (NCBI): domain Eukaryota; kingdom Viridiplantae; phylum Streptophyta; class Pinopsida; order Cupressales; family Taxaceae; genus Taxus; species Taxus chinensis. The sequence continues at coordinate 189,573,737 of CM034152.1, forward strand.
GCTTTTGGCATAACTGTGCTACTTGCACCACTATCAACCATGCATTTGTGAACTAAATGGTCTCCAATAATCAGAGATAGATAAAATGGTGGTGGCTTCTTGATATCATGAGCGTTTAAGACCTTTTTAACCATCCATTTAACTTCTTTAATGTGGTCTTGCTCTATTGTTCTTAGGACCATGTCTACTTTCAGGGCTTCATTTTCTGTTGTTTTTGATGAAATATGTAGCTTAGCAAGATCATGAGAAAGTAAATCTTGTTGTCTTGAAATACTTAGAGGATCCTATAGTGAAATATTAATATTATGCTTATTCATTACATCAACAATGTTAAAAGAAGAAACCATTTTTGAAACAAATTCTATTTTTTTAGTATAGGCTTTAGCAAAAATTGACTCTATTTTGCTTCAGCATATTTTAAAATCTGAGGTATAAAGAGTCTTCTAGGATCAAGCTGCAATTGTTTTTGTTGGTCTTTTTGAGCTGAACTATTTGTTGTCTTTTTAGGAACAACATAATTGTTAGCTGTTTTTTGACCTGTAGTTGCTATTTTATCAGTGACTATAGGCAGAACAGGTTTGTTTTGATGTTTTTCTCTCTCTTGAGCCTTTTCTTGGGACCTAGTTGTGACTGCAATAAAATCTTCCTCTTTAAAGCTGACCAAATTTTTTTCTGATGGTTTCTAACTATGTGCTTCTTGTCGCCCACTCTCCATTTGAGGCATGAATAATACTTCAAGTTGAGGTGTGCAACAAGGATTATATTCGGGAATGCATTTGGACAATTTACATCTGAATAAGGTTGATTACAAGGTTGACACCATTCTTTTGAAACCATGTTAATTAGAACAAGAGCGCTAGATGAAATAGGGGATTTTGGGACAAACTATCTTGGCTGATATGGTTGTCTATAATTTTGATTTTGCTGATAAGGTTGCCTATTATGTTGACCTTGTTGATTTTGCTGATAAGGAGCTCGATACGGCCTACTAGGATGAGCTAATTTGTTTTCAATTGATGTCAATTTATTACCCATAGTCTGTAGAGCCTTGAATACATCATCTGAATGGAGCTAAAACAATAGGCTCTATAATGGTAATAGGTTGTGGAATAGGTAAAAAATATTCTATAAGAGGCATTGAAGGCCTTGGTGTCAATTCCCCAGCTTAGAATAAGGTTGTTTTTCAGCCGTAATGGAAATATCGTAAGCTTGTTGGGAGAGTCTCTCCTCCCATAGACTGAATCATAGTTGTAAATATCAGTTGTTTAAGGCTCTAAGATAATAAAGAAAAGCATGGTCAGCTTGAGGCTTAACACTAGCTGGAATTCTTTCCCAAGTTCTAGGAAAACAGATATTGAAACTAGCCATAAATTCATGAGGGGCTCTTTTAATTGTATACAACTGCTCTATGAGGGATAAATGATCATAATGATCTTGAAATTACTTAAGTAATTTTTCTCCCAACTCATCCCAAGTTCTTATGCTCCCAATTTCTAAGGTGTTATACCATTGCAAGGTTTGTCCTTTAAAGGATGCAACTAGAAGTCTTAAGGCTACATCTTCATGAGTTATAGTATGGACAACACAAAGGGTTGTAACATGTTTGATGTGCTCTGTAGGAGTAATCTGATTTTCACCAGTGAATGAAGGTAAAAATTTCATGGTAGCATTGGGAATGTCATGATAAACTGGAATAACTAAAAGGTTGCCATTAGTGAAGGTCACAAGATTCCTAGGTGTTTGAATAGCCATTGGAATAACTAGAGTTTAAACAAAGAGATTAATACATGTTGAAGGAAGATAAGGAGGAGGGTTTCCAAAACTAGGCCTGTTTTAAGGTAAGGTATTGCCAACTCTTCTTCTTCTTGTAGAATTCAAAGGTAAAGAAATAAACTCATAAGGAATTCCTCTTACCGATGATCTTGTAGTCACTTTTGGCATGGAACATGCTGCAAAACCGGTCTGAAATATGTCTTTACAGAGTTTCCAAATAAATATTTTGATCTTTAGAATAAAATGTTGCAGCTTGTTGTTCCAAAATTGAATTTCTTTCACTGTAAATCTATTGTAATTTTCCTACATATCTGATTCATTGTCCCGTCGGGCATGCCAAAAACTGTTATCTCTCAAAAGTACACCCTGTTGAGAGATAACTACAGATGTTCTAATCTTGCTCTCAATCTCTCAATTTCATAGATACAATGGAAACACCTCAGGTCTGTGGGTATACCTATGTTTGACGTGAGTCTCTGGTATCAAGGATGGTTCCTTTTTTGATGTATCCTAAACTAATTTTTAGGGGTTTTGAGGGTAAAAAGATGACTATAACTGAATTGAAAATGGGGTGATACACCAAACTTGTTGAGGGCTTTGACTGAGTACATGCACAATCAATTTGAGAATGGATTTTGGATGCACGAACCAATAGTTTTCAGCAGAATGTTAAGGCAAAACACTTGGTGTATTGAGGGAATGAATCACAAACAATACAATAAGATAAACATGCATACTAATATTATGCAAAAATTACTAAATTTACAGCAAGGTAAGATGATTAATCAGGGAATTTTATATTCACAAGAATTAATGACATATGCATATCCACTGCAAATAATTGGAAAGGCATAAATCAATTCTCATTCAAGGGGAAAAACTAGAAAAAATTTGCTTCAGCACTCATATGTCCAAAAAGTCCTCCTTATGTGCTTTGGAATTACACACAATACATAGCAATATTATTCACCCATCCCATCCTAAGAATAGGCTAAAATTTGTAATCGCTCATGCATGCTAATTTTACCCCTTTATCATGAATAAATAAAAGAATAAAAATAGACATGCTAATACAACGAGGCATTAATAGCCTTGATTACAAAAAATACATTCAGTCAAACTATTATTGACTGATCTATTTTCAATAAAGTAAGATAAATAATTTGGCTAATAATAGCCCTTGCTTGTTGTGTAAGTCTCCTCCAATGTGCATGCAATCTTTGTCTTCTAGTGCTTGATGTGACACTTACAATTTGATCCACTTGCAATGATAAATTTAGCACTCTTTAATTCTGCTCCTTGGATGCACATGCAAAAAATAATCTCTTTGTGTGAGAAAAAATAATTATTTTATCTTGCAACACTTTGCAAAATATTCACCCATGTATTTCATCCACTGTGGGGACCACCTGCAAGCTCTAATGTGTGACATCTGTGCACATTCTCCACTTTTGTCTTGACATCATGCATGATAAGATGATCATCTTTGTAAGTCTAGTGCACTTTCTTTGTCTTCAACTTGTAAAAGTGGGGACCACCTTTGATGTGTTCACATGGCCTCCAAGATATGATGTCCTTCTTTCAATTAACCTTTATGAGCAAGATATTCTTGGAAATTTTTTTAAGGTAACTTCGAGGAAAATAAAGTAATCATGGAAAAATATATATTGACCACCCATTGTTTGGCTACCTCCATTTGACTTGAAACTTACCCCTTTTTTATAATGTAGTTCATGTTACTCCTTTACCATAATCATATAATACAACATTATGTTGACCCCTTCTGAATCACAAGGTACATACATATTTGATAAGGTAACTCCTTTGGTTATCAGTTGACCATGGCATTAAGCAATCACCTTTTAGTGATTATTGATTTGTCAGCATATATGATCTATTGGGTTGGACTATATTTTTGGACCTTTATGATAGGTCAATGTGAATAATTATTGGATTATTATGGGGTTATTCCCCTCTTTGCACAATGGCTCGACCCTTGTGAACTTTTTCAAAGGTTAAATGTCATCTCGAACTCTGGTAAAAGGTTATATTTTTCCTGTTGATCTCCACGTAGCTGCGACCCTGTTGAGACTGATTTGTCGAGTTGAGGGTTGCTTAGCGTTAGTTAGATAGGTTTGTACCTGTTTATTCGCTCACCGTTGATCTATACTTTTACTTCTGGTGGAGTTATAAACTTACTACAGTTAGGCTTGGAGTTTGCATGGAAATTGGTAATCTGAATTATGACCATTGATTCGTGTCCTTTATTATCTGTAGTCATCGATTTCTTTGAGTATGGAGGTTGCATTGATTGTGGCTTTATTGCTCTTGTGACTGATTCTTGCCCACTTGATCTTGTTACTTTGTTGATGTCTGGATTCATTGATCTATAAACTTTCAGTTGACAAGGTAGTTGGCTACATCATGGGTTAGCATCTGGTGTTGTCAAGCAGGTTGTATTATGTAATCTAAACTTGATCGATCCTTTACTCTTGCATGCCCATTTTGGAGGTTGCAAAGCCCTGGCAAATTTTCTTCAGAGCTTATCATTGATGCATGATTCCGATCTTGTTTTCTCTATGAAAACTTCTTATGTGAAGTTCCGAACATGAAGTTTTTATTCCATTTTTTATGTTTGAACTCGTAGCACATTCTAAAGCTACGAAGGTTCTTCCATGTTGAAGCTCTATAGGAATATTATCTCTATGGTTCTCGAGCCTCTATGAAAGTTTCTGTAACTTTGAACGCCATTGTCATTGTATTGAGATTCGATTGCTCCTTTCAAGCTCCATGGTATAGATGGTTCTTCATAGTAAGCCACCATTATTTCTATTCAATCTCTCCAGCTTAGTTCTTGTGGTCTCTGTGTCACCTGATACTAAAGAAGGGTCTCTTTGATTACGTGCTCGCCATGGAAAGTGCTTTGAAGCATCTGTAACAATTATTTATTGTTACATGCTTCACTTCTCTAGAGACTAAAACTCATTGAAATGATTGTATTACTCGGCTTTTCTGTGTTCTCTGGAAAATTCGAGCTTGAAATTTAATTTGGGTACTTCAAATTTGGTCTTACACATTATGATCTTCCGACGGGTTAAGGAATATTTTGATCTGGAAAACTAGTAAGTCCAAGTTCATGCTTCTAGAGTTCCTCTGGTCAAAACCCTAATGCTTAAATGTTTCATACGATTGTATCTGCCCTTTGTTAAAATTGTTGTGTTATCGAAATCACAGATCTAATAAGTTACATCTTTGTGTTATTCATGATCATTATTTGCCAGTATATCCTTGTATCGTGCAATCTCAATGGTACATCTTGGAGCTTGTGGCACAAATCTAGTGTTTGACTTGTATTTGAAGGATGACCACCATTTTTTATGCTCTTAAGCTCGTTTCCTTTTTATTTTCCTTAGTTAGTAGTCATCTATGCTTTGTTCTAAGGTTTTGGGGTTATTTAGACTTTAGTAACTCCAGATCATACCATGATTTAAGGTTCTGGGTATTATCACGCTTTATTCTTTATGGTACCTCTAATGTACATGAGCATACACTACTTGTTAGCTCTGGAAAGTTTTGACACATTTTATATTTTGAGCTTCGTGCTCCTTCACAGTTCATTCCGTAAGTTGACAATTTTTTTTTCTTTTTTTTCCATCATTCACATCTGAGTGGATTCTATGTTGCCTTTCGAGCTCTTACGTTGGCTATTAATTTCTTAGTTTTTGATACTTTGAGACACTGAGTTAGACTGTGAGATGGAATCGTTGATTTCTTCCTGACTATCTATACATTACCTAAATCACTCTATGGTTCATCGTGTTGATATCAAAACTCTAACGTTGTATTTGCAACTAGGTATCTATGTTATGTGAACTCTAGTTGGCTAAATACTTGCAACTGATGGCTATTTGTATACTGTGGAAAAACTCTAATTCATTTGTAGCCTCTATGAGTTTTAATTTGATAGCCAGCACTAGTGCTTCCTTCTATGTATTCGATATTTGAAAAATGTATAATGAAGCACCTCCTTGATTGATAACTAGTTATGATAGTTGTACCTATGTCTTAGAACTTGACTATGAACAGTTCATTAGTTGTCATTCTTTGAATGATATGATGAATATTGCAGCTATTTGATAGATCTGTTTGATGTTTTTGATCTACAACTGCAAGATATCTTACATGAGTGTTCCTCCTAATTGAAATTAATAGTTGAAGAATTTCTGTGAATCTGAAAGCTTGATTTCTCTATTGTATACGTCCCTGCACTCTGTTTTGTGTGTTCATCTCGTTTGGTATAGTTATTATTCCTGATGATTTAACAAAAGGTGCTTAAATGCATCACACTTGCCCTTAGCAATGTTATGTTATGCACACTGGAGACTTGTGTCATCTTTGTAAGTTGTAGTCTGGGCCTCTGAATAAAATTCTCTTGACTAATCTATATGCTCATGCTTGGAAATCTTGAAAAAATAATCAATCTTTCTAGCACTTATAATGCAGATGTTTCTTGATCTTTCATTTTGGAGCGTATGGTAAACTCTCTCTTAGATGAGTCTGCAATCCTAATCCCTTGAAACTTCATACCTTGTAGCTTATTGTTCTTCAATAGTCGTGGCACCAAGGACTTCAGACTCTTGATTTTACACTTGTGCTTTATATGAAGTAACTATATGTGTAGTTACATGTTCTTTATAGCAATGATGATGGCCTTGGACCTCAAATTCTTTTGATTTTAGCACTTAATACACAATGCATAATTTTGTAAACTATGCCTCCTTGAAACTACTGCATTTCTATGTCAGATCTGTGTCTCGGAACTAATCGATATTCTCATGTCATGCTTTAGAGATAGTTTGAAATTAATAGAATCTTCTTGCTGCTTTACTGTATTGAAATATTTAATGAAAAGTTCAATTGAATGTATCAATCTTCCTCAATACCTGATGATTTTATTCATCAAAATATACTCTTTTAAATTTGACAGTTTATAGTAGCAATACTAAAGTGCTTTGTCATCTTGATCACTTCTATGTAATGCAATGTAACTTTGTAACACGTGTATCCTTCCTTAAGATGAATAGTATGTTGAAAACCATTTATGAAAGTGAAAATGTGCTTGCTACTTCTAAAAGTCTGTATTATGGTTAGCCAATATTTGTTGAAGCTCAAGGCTATATGCTGACATTATTTCATTGTTATAGCCTATAAATCATGCATTGTTTTGTACTGATAATGTATGTGAACTTGATATAAGTTTCAAAGGACTTTAAGGCTTATATATGGGTTGCTCCATGCTGCTTAGATACTGGAACAAGGATGCTTAAAAATTATTCTGTAACAGCTTTTTCCTTTAGATAAGAAACAATTTCTAATTGTTGACCTCATGAATTTCTTATTGTGAATGTATCTTGCATGTAGCCTCTATCTTGAGCCTTATATAATTGATCATATACACTTAGTTGATACTTTGTAACAACTAATGTACTAGATAATCCTAGCTATATAAGCTGCTCCTGATCTTGTTTAATACAGTTTGATAGAAATTTGTTTGCAAGTTGAACTTCATAGTAGCCTGAATGAATTGTAAAAACTTTCTTTTCATCAGTCATAAGTGTAGCTTTACTTTAAATGAGAGAAAGTTGATCCTAAAATAGCATTCTTAAGCCCTTCTTTATTATTGGTTATGAGGTTGACTTTATGTTGTCTCTCTCCTTGAACTGGAACATGATGTCCTTTAAATGTAGGACTGCCATCATTTGTAAGCAAAGAGACTTGCATCTTGCAAATTTATATTGGGCTTGTGACTAGCTTTAACTCTGAAATTATGTTATCTCTTTGTAACTTATCAACGTAATGTAATCTTGAATGGAGATATGTATACTTTACATTTTTAAAACTCGTGCATGTTGCAAGTTGTATTGATTTAGATTAATGAAATAATGCTTATTGGCCACTCTTAATACAGATATTGGAGCTCCTTCATTGAATGTATACTTGGAAGCATTTTGCAATCTGTTAGAAGTCTACCGTTTAGTCTGTATCATCACCTCATGTTCTGTAAGTCTTGATGCATCCTTGTCCCTACTCTGTCAGCTGCATTTTCACTTACATTAGAATCATATGCTTTGATGCATGAAACCAAGTCCATTTAGTAATCTTGACCATGCTCTAAACATACTATCTCCTTTCCAGATTGCATTTGAAGTTGTATGCCTGGAAACAATATGAAGAGATTTTGAAAATTTGCCATGCACTTAAAGCTATATCCTCTATGATTGAAAGATCCATACCTTGCAAAATGCAACTGTTATTGGTGATTCAAATTGTGCTTGGAACTAATTTTAGTCATCTAGTCTCGAACCTATGGTGATTGTTAGCAAAGTTCTTGCAGTCCTATTGATCATGGAATTTGCACATTGTCATGTAAGGCATCTTGCAATTTATATTCCTTCTAGAATTCTTGAACAATAATCACATCCTATCTTAAAACACTTGTTGTTGTAACTTGATAACAAGTTGTTCTTGAGTTGTAATCTCTAACTTCAACATGTAATAGTTGATGTTGATTAGCCTACTTTCTTCCTTGTAGTTGTTTGTCACTTTAATCCTTCTGATATAGATGTTGAAATTGGATTTTTATGTGCACTTATCTTGAATAATTGAATATTTTTTACTTGCAGTTGTAGCTTTTGAAGAGTGTACTTTCCTTGGCTTATGAATTTTGAAACAGGCCTTTAAAGGATTCTTTAGAGCTTTACTTTACTCTTTTAGCTTTGATTCTAAATTGGAAGTGTCACCATGTCTCTTCATAATAGCTTTTGTTCTCATGAATTTGTTTTTTAATGATATATCATTCATTTGATGCACTTATCTTTAATCAATTTTTAACTGTTCTTTTGAGCTTATATATTTCATTCACACTCTTAGATTTTTTCATTTGAGGTAGGTCTCCTGTAAATATCCTCTTCATAGGTTCTTATAGAGGTTTGTTAACAAAAGATGGAAGATACCCTTCCTTATTTTCTATGTTTTGATGAAATACTTTGCTCTAAAAGAATTATTACTTGTATCTTGCTTCCTCATCTTCTGATTTCAATGTCCCAATGCCTTTAATTTTATACATCTTCTATCTACATATTACTTTTTCTTCTGGAATAACTTATAAATTTGTACCATGTATTTTCCTTCAGCAAGTATTTCCTTTCTTTGCAATAATCATTTTGAAAAAGATTTCTTATTTTTAATCTGCTACATGTACCTGCACACTTAAAGAAATATTTAGAAAATATTTAGGATTTTTGGCCTCTCTTATGTTCCATAGTTTTTATTTTCTCTTTCTTTTCTAAAATGATTATGGGAATCATATGTGTTGATGTAGGATACTGCTTTTATCAATTGTGTATTTGTATATGATGTACCTTATGCTTCCACTTTTTAGAAATCCATCTACATGTAGTTAAATATTACATGGGTACAGACTAAAACCCTGAGCTCAAATATTGATTTCTTTCCTTTTCATTTTTCAGGTACATTGTGATCTGTTAGGATAGCTAGGTAAAAGATGGAGCTGAAGATGAAGTAAAGAAGACCAGAAGAGAACCCAAGGCAATGATGGGTTTCTTCTATACTCTTTTACTTTTAACTTCATGCATGTGTATTTCTTTCTTCGGTAGTTATGAGTTACGTCCCACGGCTTGTGTGGGAAATATTTGTACTTCTTCATGAATAAATAACATTTAATTTATGTACTTGAGTTGTATACTTATTTCTACTTTGAGCTTTATGACATGCATATTGATTGTATAACGAAATAAACAACTCAAATACATAATTAAATGTATTTACATGCAAAAATAATGAGTTTTGAAATACTTATAACTTAATAATGAACTCTCTTTCTTGTAAACTACAACTCTATTTGTTGTTCCCAAATTTAGCATTTCACCCAAATTATGATTCCTCACCTTCACCAAGGCAATACATTAGTCCTTCGGGGGATTTTGTATTTCCTTGCTAAAGATGAACATGGAAAGGCAGGCTATGTGAGGTGTTATATTTTGTAACAACACACATAGCTGCAGATTACATGTAACTAATCAATTACTGCTACTGAAAACATGATCAAATTTTAATGCATTCCCCTAGTTAGGTCCAGTTCATCAATACCGTCCATCGTAACGAAGTTTCAAGTTGCCCATTTTTGCACATGTTCAAAAATTGTCAACAGTTCCACATAATGCCTCCAAGTGTAATATTAAAAACACACAACACCTTATTTCTCCCTTTTTCCTATGCAAAATAAAATATAAACCCTTTTACCTCAATAGGTGGAGCACCTCTCCCACACTCCCTCCACATTCTCCTGATAAACTTCCTTTTTCCTTAACAAAAGAACTCCATTTATATCTCCCACACTACTCTAAAGAAAATTTACCCATCCCCAACATATTACACACACACACACACACACACACACACACACATACTAAAAAAAACACAAATTTCACATATATATTCATAAATAAAGAAACAAAAATAAGTGGAGATCCTACTTATCCATTAAGCTTCTAAAATATTCACTCAAAACGCTTCAAATTCCTTCAAACCAAGCACAATCCCAAAATGAAACTCCCAAAAACCTCCAAACATGCAACCCAAGTAGAAAATTCAAAATTACAAGTGTAGAAAATGAGACAAATAACCCCAAATCCTTCAAATTCACTAAATAAATAGAAAAGGAGGTGAGAATCTTGAGGTAGCTCAATGTAGGATGCCACTTCATCATTCCTCCATTTGGACTGAAGAAGTCAACACACAAAGTCCAATGTAATTAAATGAACAAGTAAGGTTATGACAAGCATAAATGTACACTTCAACATGCACTCCATACCCTCTAAGGACATATTAAATGAGGTAAGTATAAAATTTACTTTATTTAATCTTTTTCACTTAACTAAAGTATTAAAAATGCTAAAATTGACTCCATACTTCATAACTATGGGTTGTGGATGACTTTGAGAAGTAAGGGACAATGTTAACTTCCTCCACAAGTCTCACAAAGTGGCCTCTAAGGAAACATTTGAGATTGGGAAGGGAGGAACAACACAATCAACAAAAATTAAATTAAATTCATTCAACATCAAGTACAAATCAATGACCATCTACCATATTAAATACTCCATTATCACATATTCCTTTTAGTTTACAAATTAAGTTAAATTAGCTAATTAAAACATATTAACAAGTACTAATAAAGTGACTAGATTTTACAAATAATTAGATACATGCACCACAAAATAAATAATAAAAATTAAAATAAAATGAACATCACAACCCATGACCACACTCATGAGGTCACCCCCATGGGAAACCTCCTAAAAAACATAACAATAAAACAACATATACATAAAACACAAGTTGTGAAATTGGCCTTGTCGCAAACACCCAACATCCTTTTATGGTTGGTCCCATATCCCCTTCCGGTGTATGGTAATATAATTTTCTTGCAATCAGTAATCCGAAAAATTTAGTTGAAATTTTTAAGGACCTTCCAACCCCTATAGGCTTTTAAATTGATGATAAAATTATTCCATTTTTAAAGCAAAATAACTCAAAAAATAATGCAAGAACGTAAAATACACTGCACTTGAAATGATTACAGAGTTTGGAAATTTCCGACGTCTCTGGGTTGTTATCAAACCATTACACTAGTAAAAAATTATAGTACAATAAAGATTCTACAAGAAAACCTAATGAAACTTCAACTTGCCTAATAGTGTGCCAGGTCTTCGAAAGACACCGATGATCAATTAGAACTCGTCCTCCTCTTTCCCAGCATACCTGCAAGTTGTGTGTCTCAAATATGGCCTATTGGGTAGTAATAACTCCCAATAACCTTTTTTCCTATAAATAGGAATTACTCAAAAAAAAAATCCAATAATAAGGTCTTACAATGCTACTTGTTCTCTTATTAGCTCTCAATGAAATTAGAAGCTCGTTGCATTGGTGTATGAAGGGAAGGGGTTGGGTTCCTTTTATAGTGTAAAAGGGCCCAAAAAATTTTTTTAAAACCTTTATCACTCCAACTCCCAATGTGAAAAGATCCACTGGCAAGTTGGATGGCGAGATAGGAATGCAACAGTGAGGTCACAGGTTCGAGCTTACCTGACCTCTTTTTATGACAATCCATTTCCATTTACCATGGGCTATATCCCACATGTTTGGCAGGGTCAGTGGGATCATTGTTTAAAATAGGCATTACCTCCTATCAACTTGTAGTTGTGGCCACGTTTGACATTTTTCCCTCCGTTTATTTGTGATTGGCTCACTGTGAGTGTGCCACGTAGATACATGCATTCAAGCTCCCATGAATTGGGTTGTGTGTTGATCCTTGGATTGCCCATTATGGACTGAGTCATTATAGCTTCCTGCGGGCTTGCTGTGTACCAAGAAAATGTCAATTTGTTTGGCTGTCGACTCCATTGTGGCATATATCTTTGTTTCCATTAGAGATTAGGCCCTCACTGTTGTATAAAGTTGATCTCATTATATAACCCACCAAGTCATGTGGGATGTTAAACCGTTTGCTACGCCATGAATCTGGGTGTCGACCTATGAAGTTTGATCCACTCCAAGTTTTTTGGTTTACTGTGAATACGTCGAGGTATATGCCAAATCATGTGTTGAAATAGTCACACCATGTTTTATTTGAAGCCCTTTAAATGTGGAAATAGATAAGCATGAACCATGTAGATATAGGCCCAAGTAATGTGATCAAATCGGTGGTGAGTTGATCACCGCACTGAGCTGATAAAATAGCTCGTCGAGATCAAATCACTCCTTGATAGGCATATCGGGTGAATTCAAAATTGTGGTGGAAAGCCATGTGGTGGCTTGAGCACCCACCACATCGGTGACAAAAATAGTCCTCATGGTGACCAAGATCCCTTCAGTAACAAAATTTGAGTCTCTTGTTCTTGTGACCAACCTCTCGCTCGAAGAAGGATGGAGAATGAAAACATCACCACGATTACACGATCATTTTTCCACTTTTTTGTGACTTTCCATTTGACCTGGTCCTGTCTAGGGTTAACCGTAACTTTGAACAACCAATGTGTGCATGTATGGACTCCATTTTAGACGTTCAGATAGTCTTTAGAAAGCTCTCGAAGTAAACTTCCGCACTGTACTGATCCTGGGAAGTTTAGGGAACATTATTTCTTCGTATTGTCCTCCGGATCCCACCAACCCATTGGGAAAGGATTTTTGTCCCAAAAATATCATATCTGCACTCCTCGATTATGAACGCTTTCACTGAATCTATAGCTAATACCGTAGTCTCTAAACTACTATTTCTTTAATACGACACTTGGTTAGATTTATAAGACATGTGGCATGTACACCACTATCCTGACACCATCTGGTAATCCTTATTTATTACATGTACTATGCCTATACACAGACATAATTTAGTGTCACTGAAGAAGACACTTTGCTTCACCCCGCTACATGGCCTCAGCCTCTACACGGTACTAAGAAGTGTCTAATGGTGATTTATTTCACTGCACAGATTCTACCTTTACACCGTAGAAGCCCCAATACCGATGATGATCAAGTACCATCCTGTTGCATGGCCACAATGAGCCTCTACATAGAATGAATATCTCTCACCATTGGTGAGCTCAATTGTATACAAAAACAATTGAAAATTTCTCCAAGCTTATAGATATGAGTATTTTTACTGTAACAATCACTCAAAAAGCTGATTAGGAGATATGTGTCCTTAAAAGGGTCTTTATGCAACTTCTAAATACAAGTGTAAGAAAAATATTTCCTAATACATCATGCAAATTTAGTTGTAATAATGCTCTATTTTTGGAGTCTTTATACAATAAGATTAAATACCAAAAATAAGGAAAATAATCTCACATGATAAACCTGTCATGAATATTTCTCATATTTTGTGGCTTATGTACTTTGTCTTCCCCATAGTGTTACAATGTGGATTGACTTCGTTTGTCTCCTCCTTGGTGGAAAAATAACTCAACGTGGACAAAATATACTGCATCTCATGGTGTTAGAAAAATCACCTATATAATTTCCCTCTAAGGGGTCTTACAAATGCACATATAGGAGAGTAAAACTATTGCCCAAAAATTGGGTCTTTGACTAGTGTGCTCTGACCGTTAGATGTATACAAAAATTGCCAAAAAGGGTGTTATTAATACATTCTACCTAGTACACAATTTTTTTTGGTTTTATTTTATTACAATAAGAGAAATAATGCTCGAGATATAATAGTTGAGCAAGATGTTAACTTTTATTACACCTTAGATTTCTTACTAGCTATAGAATCTTTGGTGTTGACCTAGGATACCTAAATAGGTGTCGTGTGTATCCTCAAGCTATCTCTTTGCTACATAAAAATTCAGATGATTTGCTGGATTGTAGGAAACCTCAGTGTCAGGATCTAGATGACCACCTAATACATATGATTTTGACTCTACATTAGGATCTGCATGACCCCCTAGCACATATGAGTCCGAAGTCTCGTTGTTATCTCCCCATGTAATATGGACAACATGTCCCGTCACGAACCCCATCATACAGATGTGTCCTATATGAAGCTCCACTCCACTCTTGTCATCAGTCATATGGCCTTGCTGAGAAGTTAGGTAGAATTTTCCCAATACCATTTCGTCCATCTCGAAAGGGATGATGTCGAGAGTGATATTGTCGGAAACACATCTCCCAATTATGAAGCTGAAATTACAAAATCTAGTAGACAATCCATGTAAAGTACCATCCTCTGTACCAACAGTATTTGTATGAGGAAGTGGTGTAGTGGGAAGTCCCTGTCTGCACAACAAATCAGCAGTCACGTATCCTACTTTGATAGTCCAATAGAAAATAAGAGTGATTAATTATCCTCGAGAAACCACCAAAATCCACTGTCTCGAGGCACTCACGTGACATAATATGATTTCTGGGAGTTCCACTAGTACTCTCCATCCCAATGACTCAAATGGATAACTATAACTAGGTTCTTCAATCACCTTTCCTTTCTTACTCATCCAAACATGCCTTGTTTCTAGGTACAACTTCCAAAAACACTCAGTAGTATGTCCTTTTCCATAATGATTGCACTTAACCGGATATGGTGAAGGTATACTTTCTATACGGTGCTTCCGAAGTTGACTTATTTCAACCACCTTCCCAAGAGGAGCATCTATTCTCTCCTGTAACTCCACGAGGTGTTGTTCTTATTGGCATTGTTGTTGTCAAACATTAGCCAAGCGGGTTTGCAATTTTGTGATCTGACATTCATGTTCCCGATGTTGAGTGATCATCACTCAAACCATTCTGTCGAATAAGGAAATCATCATCGGAAGCTATAAGAATAGGTATAGATCCATCTGGGTCTCATCAATACCCTGCGAAACTAGCTCTGATACCAACTTGATCTAAAAATTTAGGTAAATTTTTTAACGACCATTGGACCCCTATAGGATTTTAAATTGCCAATAAAATTATTCTGTTTTTTAGGAAAATAACTCAAAATCCAATGCAAGAAGGTAAAACACACTATAGTCGAAATGATTACGGAGTTTGGCAATTGCCTACGTCTCTGGGTTCTTATCGAACCATTCCACTAGTAAAAATTTGTAGTACAATAAAGTTTCAACAAGAAAACCTAATGAAAATTCAACTTGCCTAATAGTGTGCCAGCTCTTTGAAATATACCGATGATCAGTCAGAACTCGTCCTCTTCTTTCCTAGCGTACTTACAAGTTGTGTGGCTCAAATATGACCTATTGGGTAATAATAACTCCCAATAACAAATTTTCCTATAAATACAACTTACTCACAAATATAATGCCAATAATAAGGCCTTACAATGCTGCTTGTTCTCTTATTAGCTCTCAATTAGCTTAGAATCTCATTGCATTGGTGTATGAAGGGAAGGGGTCAGGTTCCTTTTATAGTGTAAAAGGGTCCAAAACATTTTTTTAAAACCCTTATCACTGTAACTCCCTACGTGATCAGCTCGGCTAGCAGGTTGGCTGGCAAGATAGGATTGCAGTGGAGAGATCGTGGGTTACCCAGCCTATTTTCATTCTTACCCATTTGCATTTACCTTGGGATATATCCCAAATGTTTGGTGGAATCGGTGGGATAATTATTTAAAATAGGCATTGCCACCTATCAACTCGTGGCGATGGCCACGTTTGGAATTTTTACCTCCATTTGTTTGTGACAGGCTCACCGCGTAGATACATGCATTCAAGCACTCATGCATTGGGTTGTGCGTTGATCCTTGGACTTCCCATTGTGGGCCGAGTCATTGTAACTACTTGTGGGCCTGTCGTGTAGCAAGGAAACGCCGAGCTATGTGGTTGTCGACTCCAACATGGCATATATCTCGCTAACATTAGAGATTAGGCATTTTCCGTGGTATATGGTTGATCTCCTTGTATAACCCACTGAGTGATGTGGGATGCTAAACCGTTTGCTGTGTTGTGAATGTGGGTGCTGATCTATGAGGTTTGATCTACTTCGAGTTGTGTGATTTACTGCAGATCCGCCGAGGTATATGCCGAGTCATGTGTTGAGCTGGCTGCATCAAGTTGTATTCGAAGTCGTGTCAATGTGTAAATATATAAGGCTGAACTATGCGGATATAGGCCCAAGCAATGTGATGAACTCGGTGGGGAGTTGATCACCCCACTGAGCTAATAAAATAGTGCACCGAGATCAAATCGCTCCTCAATAGGCATATCGGACGAATTCGAAATTGTTGTGGCAAGTCATGTCATGGCTCAAGGACCCACCACGTCGGTGATCAAATATACCTCACGATAGTCATGCTCTCTTTCATTACAAAAGTTGAGTCTCTTGTTCTCGCAACCAACTTCTCACTTGTTGAAGACTAGAGAAAGAAAACATCACCGGGATCGCATGATCATTTTTCTACTTTGTCGTGACTCTCCATCTACCTAGGGTTGACCATAACTTTGACCAGCCGTCGTGTGCACGTATGCACTTCATTATCAACGTTCAGATAGTCGTCGGAAAGCTCTCGGGGTCAACATCCGCACTATACTGATTCTACAAATTTTAGGTAACATTTCTTCTCCATATTGTCCTCTGGATCAATCAAAAATAGAAATGCCTCCCTGTCCTCAAGGCCATATCAACAACATCAATAAATAACTCATACATATCAATCAATAATCATCATCAACATCAAGAAATTCTATCAACTATAAACAATGTCAAAATAATTTGATTCTACCATTTTACTAACATCAATGAGATCACAAGACTATTCCGAACATCCAAACATAGGCAATGCATCATGAATATAAGGTGTCAATATAAAATTAGGAAAATGCAATTCATCATGTATAAAAATGTCCACTAGTATCATCTAGCATATCATAATCCAAAATATGAATCACAACATATAAATAATCCAAATATCTACATAGTGTATCACCTGTTAATCAAAATATAGTACTCATAATGTCAATGTCTTGAATCAACAGTAATAAAATCATAGTGGATAAGTTTTGAAGAGGAGTGGGCATTACATGAATGCTCTACATATAATACATAAAAAAGTTTCTATTCTTTCTTCTGCTGTTGTAACCATGTGGGAAACTATAACCTACAGGGAATACACAGTTTCAAGAACCCAGTGAAAAATGAAAAACATTTGATAGAGATTATAAGAGAAGGGTTAGGTTGCCTTGAGATTTATATTTAGGAAATTGAACTTTATAGGTAGCTGCAACCCTTTTAGCATCAGGAGTATCAATGTACACATGCAGCTCTGTTGCAACTTGATCTTTTTGTAACAATTGGAAGTGGGATTCAGTTTTGGGTTGCGTGGCCCAAACATTGAACTCACACATGGACTAAGTGTCATCAGGTTGCAAGTTGATCCACTCACAACATGTGTCTCTGAACCATCTTCTCCATGACCATGACCATTTATATTTTTGTCAATCTAAATTATATATTACACTCAAAAATTTGATTGAATCTAAATTACTGATTAAACCCAATTTAGAAATAAGAACCAACATGTAGATTGAAAATAAATTACAGAAGCTTTACAGATTGACCCAAAATTATAGATGGAACATGTTGGTACCCAAATTTATTCTCCCTTGGAATCCCAGCAACATCACAGATTCAATTAGATACCTAGAGACAGACGAATCATAAGTTGTTTTGTAGCTGGGGAAGGGATTCAGCTAGCTTTTTGTCACTCGGGCACTGGAGAAATGGATAACACCATATAAAAGGATTTGATCTATCCTCACTACTTTAGGCTATTCCTTTTGACCAGGGTGAGAGGACACATTTTGTAACCTTTGTTCGTGAAGGAGAATAAATATATCCTTCTTTGCACAAATTTGAAAGGAAACCTTGAGAAAATATTATCAATGCACCACAATTTAGCTCTCACGACTTGTAACTTCTAAAGAATGTTTATATTTTCTAAACAAGAGTTAAGGTTAATAAAGACATTACAGAATACTTGATTGCTTCTGCATATTTTGGTAGTAGAATTTATTCATTTGTGGACATACAGGGAAAACATGGGTAGTTTAGGTAGGATTCATTTTTTTTGAATAATTTTTGGTGGGAGATTAAACAGGATAAACTTGGTTTTGCTAGATCTTTGAGAACCTTCACAATAATTGGAAAACTAAATGACAGAATGATTTCAAAATTGCTTAAATATTCCTTCAACTAGAAGGTGTGCATCAATGGAGGCCCAAATTTACATAGTTTCACACAATCTCCAAGAATTTAACATGAAGGCTCAAGCTAAAGACTCAATTAAACATCAAAGACCCCTGGTTCCTCATGCCTAAGATACACTCAAAGGCTTACAGACAATCTTTATCAACAAAATGATAGTAAAGTGATTTTAAATTTTTTATCTCATTACAGGATGAAGGATCTTCTCATAATGAAATTGTAAAAATCCACTAAACTATCACAGGGATGAGATCCTGTGTGATTCGGAGGGATTTTAACACAAGATTGCAATAGGAACAAGAAATAACTACTTTGCAGACATTCTGAAATAAAGAAGACACAAATTTGCCCAAGATTCACACAGATTATTCTGAAGTTGATTAGATTCATCATCAAGGGAAATTTTATTTGAACAGTCTCAGATATTATCAATGGCTATACAGTTTCAACCAACTTGACATGATTAAATCTAAAACATAAGAGATTAACAGGTTTCTCAGATGGTCTATCAGGAAGATGGGCTTTCTCAAATTTTCTTGTAAGAATTAAACCCCGACCTTTTGCAAGAGTATTTTCATTGTAGTTATACAATTTACTCGCTCACTCATCCCAAATTTTCCTCCAAAAAGAATAATATTCAAGGAATCCTTTGTTTGTTACCAATTTGTCTCAGAAAGTGTCGTTTAACAAATTTACACCCGAAATCTGCCAGGTGGACAAATTATGAACTGATCACATTTCTCAAACCCTCGACCATGACTTGGATGCCATGCAAAAAGGTGAATCATTGCAAATATTTCCATCATTATTTTAACTGGGGCATTCATCTCCTTAGCAACATTCTTTCATGTGAGAAACCTCCATCATTTCATTCTTTTCCCATTATTTCCTCTGCAACTGGCTACTCTGCATAGCTGGATCTGGTAATTCAATCATTTTCAACCCCTTGAGCAATTCCACCTTGAAGATATCAACCTTTACAATGGACTCAAAAATTAAGCTCTAAATCTCATTCAAATGACTTTGTAGACAAAAACCATGCAAGGATTTTCATCAAAAAAATGATGCAATAAAAACAATGTGTATTGCATCTCCAGGAGTCTTGGAGAAAAAATGCGGAACTTTTAGATGCAATGCACAACAACTGTTGATTCTACCCCTTTCTCAACTTTATATTAGAGCCGTCCATGTGTTTCTTAGCGCAAATGTAAATGTGAAGTACAAAGGCAAGTTTCCAAACAAGCACGGGCCTTCCACATTCCTGGGCCCAAGAAAATTTCCTTTTGGCCTTTGAAAAGTTTGAAGTAGTAAAAGGAGCTAGCGGAAGCCTCCACATGTCTCTTTGGCGCACTTTTGATATGGTGCCCAAAAGTGGAGACCCTAAACAAGCACGGGCTCACCACGTGTCTCAGTTTGGCACAGTTGTTGAAAGAATTTTAGGGACCAGCGAAGGTGCCATGTGTCTAGGGTCTGAGAAAGTTTCTTTGGCTATTGAAAAGTCTAAGTATGGGCAGGATCCAGAGGAAACCTCCAAGTGTCCCTTCAGTGCTCTTTCAAAATTAAAATACAGGGGTAGGTCCCCAAATAGGCATGGGCCCTCCACATGTCCTAGGCCTTATAAATTTGCTTGAAAAGTTTAACTATAGAGAGGAGCTAGTGAAAGCCTCAACGTGTCTCCGTGGTGCAATTGCTAAGATAGGACTCAAAGGTAGATCCTCAAATGAGAACCAGCCCTCCACGTGTGCATGGCTTTGAGTTGAAGTAGCCATTAGAAAAAAATGTTCCACCAGTCTGCTTAGGGCTAACATGAAAACCTCCACATGTCTCCTTGGTGCAAATCCAAAGGTCAAACCAAGAGGTGAATCCTCAAATGAGCGCCGGCCCTCCACATGGACAAGCTTTGAGTTAAAGTGGGCATTAAATTTTCAAAATGCCCCGCCGACCCACATCCAATCAAGAGTGAACATGTATTTGTAGACATTAGAGATAAATTTTGACAGGGAAAACATGCCCGTCGAACAGTAAGATGTAGGGGAACTTCACCATTTGTACCTAGAATTGAATCTTTCTTTAAGGACAAAGAATTTGGAAATGATACAAGGCCCAAATGTGATCCATGACCATGGAGAAGGATCTTCAACAACATACAAATGAATAAAACCTTTCACGCATCCATTCAGGGAAATAGAAAATACGACAGCGCCCAGAGATTGAAGAATTTTTAGAGAAAATGGGGTGAGATCAAATTAAGCACCAACATCAGCTCTGAATCAGGGATGGGCACTCCCAACGAGTGCCACAAGAACAAATAGTAGACCAAGTGTCAAAAATAAACCATTAGGCAACGGATTCACGAGCAAACCCTCCAAGAACAAACAAAGAAACCAACAAAAATGGCCACCAAGGACCAGGATGAACCAAAATAGAAAAACACAAAATCAAAATGAAACTAGAAGACTATACACTGTACAATGGTGAGTACCTTGATTCAGGGAAAAAAATCAAGGAAAATTTTCAAGTGCCTGCCATTCTGGATATGACCATGCTAAGCAGTTCTGATATGTCTTTAACAGTTGGTCATATGATTGTTTCTCTTCTCCATCCAAGTTGTTATCTGACCACATTTTTTCAGGCTTATCCTTTGTGCCTGTGTCAAGTTTTTCAACATCTCTCAAGGCTGCATCAAACATCAAATTCCTAGGAAAATCAACCTACTCAGGATATATGCATTGATCAATTTCATACTCCTTGAAAACAACATAGCTCACAGAGTTATCAATATCAATGTCTGTGCAATACTTCATAAGAAGCATTATTGGGGTCCTCAATGAGATATAACATTTTATTTTCACCAGGTAACTTCACAAGGCTGCCCTCAATTGGTATGGTGGCATAAGACATGTCCATTTGCACACTTCCACCCACACTAGCAGCCCATTTTCTTGATAACAACATTCCCCATTTGGTAGGGAAATCAACAATAACAACATCTAGCTTTAAGTTCTTGCCTGGGTAGGCTGCAAGTTGCACTATCAAACCCTTGACACATCCAACCACTAAACCTCTTTGGAATCCATGGTAGTGCACTTCCCATAAGCTGTTGTTACTTTGAGATCCAACTCATTCATGACCTCAAGAGGCATAACATTGCATGATGCTCCAGAATCAAACATACAGTTGTGTAACAACTTATCCTTAATAATCAGAGTAGTGAAAAATGGATCCACCTTCAGCTGAGACTCAACCAAGGATGTTCCCAAATATACTTCAGGTGGCTCACCTAGTTCTTCCAGTACTTGGGGTTTTTCCAACTCTGCATAATGGTAGGAGGAATCTCTACATTGTTTACATTTTTACCCTGGGTGACCTTTTCTTCTTTAAATCCCAAATATTCAAATGCTTTGTTCCTATGCTCAGGGATTCTAAGAAATTCAACAATAGGAACAAAAATCTTGATCTAACTCAAGATTTGGGCTATGTCACAAGGAACATATTTGGGTAATGCAGTGTTAGGAGGAAGGTTTACAAATTCATCTGATGGCACATGATTTCTCACAGTCTGAGCATGGGGAGGAACACAAGTTTTATTTGGGGTGACAAAGCCTTTTCCAGATGCATATTTTTTAGGGGTTTCCTTAGGGATACTAGTAAGCACTAGAATTTTTGGTTTGGCCTGAGGCCCTGCCCCTTTGAAAAATTTGCTCCTGGTATTATAATCTTTTTCATGGCCAACTACTACATTCATTAACAATTTTCTTTCCTCTTCTGAAGGAATTCCTCCATCATACTTCTTAATCATTAATGCCCTTAAGTACTCAAAATCATTATTAGGCAACTCAAAAGCTTGTACCATATCAATTTCAAAAGTATGAGTGGGAGGAAGAGGTAATACCCGGTGAATGCAATCCCATAAATCTTTAACAGTTCTGGCACTCATCAGCTCAGTTGAGGTTTCTCCCTGTTGTGAACTTGTAGAGCAATCCATCATGCATGCATCATCATCTGTCTCATCATCATCAGTTTCTTCCTCAACTCCTTTTTCAACATCACATGGAGCATGTGGCAAGAAACAACTATCACACCACTCAATTTCATGAGCTTCATCAACAACAACAACTCTGGAAAGCTAAAGGATTAGGCACCAATTTGTTTTCCCTGGGTTGGGGCTCTCTATTTTCTGATCCCGCGGGTCCTTTGCCTCTATCATCAGATCTCTGATCACCCCTAGGATGATTTACAAATATTTCTTGACCTTGTGCTTTATGTTGACCTTGGGAACCTTTTCCAATCCCCTTCTCTTCTCTAGCCAGTTTATAGGATATTTCCTTAATAGCTCTGGCCAAAGTTTCTACAACCTCCTCCAGATCCACAGACTTACTTGACTGAGGCTTCTCTAGATTGATCAGCTTGATACCTTCCCTCTTAGGAGGCTTACCAACTACTTTGATGTTATTTTCAATCTGCAAAGCCATGGTGAAGGCCTACCTCAATGTTGTTGGGTTCTTATCCCTCAAATAATAGGCAACCTTCTTATCAAAAGCATCAGAGTATTTTATCAAACAGGAAACATCACTTGGCCTCAGGATCACAGGTAGCCTATTCAGGGTCTTATTGAACCTTGTATTGAAGTCATGAATAGATTCATTAGGATTATTTTTAATATTTTCAAATTCTGATAAAAGAAACCTAGGGTCTGTTTTATCTCCATACTGCAATCTAAAATCATTCTTCATTTATGTCCATGAATCAATGGAGTTGTCTGGAAAATATTTATACCAGTCCCGTGCATCCTCCTCTAGAGTATGAATAAAAAATTTTATGTACACATCCTCAAATTTGATCTCAAAGTCTTCCATCATATTGACAAAAAATCTTTAAGTGATTGATCACCAGTAATAGCATTATTTCCTTGAAATTTAGGTAGTCTATTTCTAACATCTTGGGGCACAACATTTGGATATCCAACCATACCTCTGAAATCTATAGGACCAAAAGTGTTCACAACAAATGGAGGTCTAGGTGGGGGCTAGGCCATATTGTTTTGGGGAGGTGATCTTACAGGAGAAACAAAATGATGAGGAGTGAGGGGTCTGTGGGGCACAGGAATACAATTCTCAAAATGAATGTTCTCTAAAAACTCTGTTTCTTGGAAGATCCTATTAGCTTTGGAGAACACAGGGACAGAATGAGACACAAATTTTTCAAATATAAAAGAAGGCCCCTCTCGAGATGGAGAATTCATATTTACAAAAAGACTACCTGATTCAAAAGCACTTGAGGAGGTATGGCAATCTTCAATGACAGGCTGATCAGTTTCCACAATTGATAACTCTTTTCTTGATTTCTAAACTCCAACAACTTTCAAGATTCTTCTTCCTTCAGAATTTGTCTTTCCCAATTCTGGAAACAACCTTCTAGTAGGGTCTTTAATGAAGAAATATCTTCTTCCTTCCAGCTTTGCAAAGATTAGTGATAAATTTCAATTGACAGAGGTTAAGACACTGACATTTATCAAAAATTAATTCAACACGGAGTCGCCACTAAGGATTTTCACCTTAGTTGTGAAAATGCACTAAAATTGATCTGTCAAATGTTTGTCAACACTAAATTCATGCAAAGCTTCACAGATCTGACCTTCCTTTACCCATACGTAACATTGATGATGTAAACTTAGTGTAAAAAACCAACAGAAACTGGAAATATTGCACACAGAACTTGTAACTTCACAAATCTTATAGATCTGGACACAGGATGATGTTTCAACAACGTATTATCACTTAGATCATGTAAGAAACATTACCAGGGCCGAATATAAGAATGCCTTTGAAGTTTTTGGCGATTAAGGTGTTTTTGTTACCACACAAATAATCTCAGAGCTCAAATAATCCACAACAGATGCCATTCAGTGTTGTTGCCACACAAATAGGTCCAACAATATATGGTGTTGTCAACATAAATAAATCCGGAGCTCAAATAATCCAAAACGGCGCCATTGGTGTTGGTATCCAAATTGATTCTCCCTTGGAAACCAAGCAACATCACAGGTTTAACAAGACACTCAGAGACAGACATATCATCATAAGTCATTTTGTAGCCGGGGAGGGGATTCAACTGGCTCTTTATCACTCGAGCATCTAGAGAAATGGATAGCACCATATAAAAGGATTTGATCTATCCTCACTACTTTAGGCCATGCCTTTTGACCAGGGTGAGAGGACCCATTTTGTAACCTCTGTTGGTGAAGGAGAATGAAGATATCCTTCTTTGCACAAATTTGAAAGGAAACCTTGAGAAAATATGATCAATGCACCACAATTTAACTCTCACGAGTTGTCACTTCTAAAGAATGGTGATATTTTCTAAACAGGGTTAAGGTTACTAAAGACATTATGGAATCCTGATTGCTTCTACATATTTTGGTAGTAGAATTTATTCATTTGTGGACATACAGGGAAAACAGGGGTAGTTCAGGTAGGATTCATTGTTTTTGAATAATTTTTGGTGGGAGATTAAGCAGGATAAACTTGATTTTTCCAGATCTTTGAGAACCTTCACAAAAATTAGAAAACTAAATGACAGAATGCTTCAGAATAGCTAAAATATTCCTTCAACTAGAAGGTGTGCATCAATGGAGGCCCAGATTTGCACAGTTTCACACAATCTCCAAGAATTTAACATGAAGGCTTGAGCTAAAGACTCAATTAAACATTAAATACCCTTAGTTCCTCATGCCTAAGATACACTCAAAGGCTTACAGACAATCTTTATCAACAAAATGACAGTAAAGTGATTTTAAATTGTTTATCTCATTACAAGATGAAGGCTCTTCTCATAATGAAATTGCAAATGCCACTAAACTATCACATGGATGAGATCCTGTGTGATTCGGAGGGATTTTAACACAAGATTGCAATAGGAACAAGAAAAACTACTTGCAGACATTCTGAAATAAAGCAGACACAAATTTTCCCAAGATTAACATAGATTAATTTGAAGTTGATTAGATTCATCAACAGGGGAAAGTTTCTTTGAACAATCTCAGAGCTTGTCAATGGTTGTACACTTGCAACCAACTTGACATGATCAAATCTAAAACATAAGAGATTAACAAGTTTCTCAGATGGTCTCTCAGGAAGATGGGATTTCTCAAATTTTCTCTTAAGAATTAAACCCCCGACCTTTTACAAGAGTATTCTCATTGCATTTATACAATTCACTCACTCACTCATCCCAAATTTCCCCCCCAAAAAGAATAATATTTGAGGAATCCTTTTCTTGTTACCAATTTGTCTCAGAAAGTGATTTTTAACAAAGTTACACCCGAAGCTCCCTAGTGGAAAAATCATGAACTAATCAGGTTTCTCAGAAAATGGTGTTTAATACACTTACAGCAAAAAAATTCTAGTTGTTCAAAAAGGTGAATCATTGTAAATATTTCCATCATTGTTTTAACTGGGGCACCTAGTCATCTCCTCTAGCAACACATTTTTCATCCTTTGCACCTGTAACCTCCATCATTTCATCCTTTTCCCATTCTTTCCTCTGCAACTCTGCTCTGCATCCAGCTTATCAAGTAATTCACGTTTTTGCAAATGCCTGAGTAATTCCGACTTCAAGATATCAACCTTTACAATCCTTGGACTCGCAAAATCAAGCTCTAAATCCATTCAATTACACTTTGTATACAAAAAAGACAAGGAATTTCATCAAAAATGATGAAAAACAATGCATATTCGCATCTCCAAGAGTCTTGGAGCAAAAATGGTGGAAAAATCAGATGCAATGCACAACAACCATTGATTCTACCCTTTCTCAACTTTAGATTAGAGTCATCCACATGTTTCCTTAGGTGCAACTGCAAAGGTGAAGTGCAGAGGCAAGTTTCCAAACAAGCGGGGACCTTCCACGTGCCTTAGATCCAAGAAAATTGCCTTTTGCCATTTGAAAAGTCTCAGTATAAAATGAGCTAGCAGAAGCCTCCACATGTCACACTGGTGCACTTTTGATATGGTGCCCAAAAGTGGAGACCCTAAACAAGCGCGGGCTCACCACGTGTCTCAGCATGGAAAAGTTGTTGAAAGAATTTAGGGACCAGTGGAAGGTGCCACATGTCCTAGGGTCCAGAAAGTTTCATCAGCCATTTAAAAGTCTAAGTATGGGAGGATCCAGCGGAAACCTCCAAGTGTCCCTTTGGCGCTTCTTCAAAATTAAAGTACAGGGGCAGGTCCCAAATAGGCGCGGGCCCTCCACATGTCCCAGGCCTTAGAAAGTTTCTTGAAAATTTTAAGTATAGAGAGGAGCCAGTGGAAGCCTCCACGTGTCTCCTTGGCACAACTTCTAAGGTAGGACTCAGAGGTGGATCCTCAAATGAGCGTTGGCCCTCCACGTGTCCAAGATTTGAAAAGTGGGCCTTAAGTTTTGAAATGTTCTCCGACACCTGGGACTTGCATGAAAAATGTCTCCTTGTGTCTTTTCTTGGGCCCAAAAGTAGGCCTAAACAAACGGGCTCCACTGTGTCTCCTTAGTACAACTGATAAGGTAACCAAGAGACGAATCCTCAAATGAGCGTCGACCCTCCACGCGGACAAAATTTGAGTTTAAGTGGGCCTTAAAGTTTCAAAATGCCCCGCTGACCCGCATCTAATCAAGAATGAACATGTATCTACAGACGTTAGAGATAAATTTTGATAGGGAAAACACACCCGTCGAATAGTAAGATGCAGGGGAACTTCACCATTTGTGCCTAGAAATGAATCTTTCTTTAAGGAAAAAGAATTTGGAAATGATACAAGGCCCAAATGTGATCCACGACCATGGAGAAGGATCTTCAACAGCATACAAATGAATAAAACCTTTCATGCATCCATTCGGGGAAATAGAAAATAAGACAAAGCCCACAAATTGAAGAATTTTTAGAGCAAATGGGGCGAGATCAGATTGAGCACCAACATAACCCAAAATATAGATTGAACATAAAATAAATAATTAATCCATAAGTTAGACTAGAATTATAGATTAAGCCAATCTTACAGATTGAAAAAAGTTAAGGATTGAGCCCAAAATTCTGATTCTTTTGATAAATTGAAAGACCAAAAACAACTTATGAACGAGGGTTTAAGAATGAACCCCAACTTTGAAACATTCGTCAGACATTGTAAAAGCCTGAAATTAGTGATTCCTTAGCATTTTTCTCCACTTCACCTTCATCTTTCTTCCTCCCATAGACATCAATACTCAAATCCTGCTTAATATTATCTTCATCCTTCACCTCATGTACAACCCCCAAAATTCTCTTCTCTACAAGACTAAAATTAAATCCTCCCTTAACAACCTGAATCATAACCAAATGTATCAAATTCCGTTGCAGATACTCCCTCTTCGATGTCCTAGATGCCACCTTTGCGCGACACTCAAAGTTTTCTGCAAAAACCTTCATTCTAAATTCCTAAGGCAACAAATTCACGTCTTCCCTATTTTTTTGCGACATGCTACACACCTCTATAGTTGAACCATCTTCTCCATCGTAAAAATATATATTTTTAGATAGCTCTCTGTTTGAAACCAAGAAAAATCCAAATAAACTTGTGCCACATTAAATCTTCCTTCAGAGATGCAATCCTTCATGCATACACAATACACTCAGTCATGAAAACTGACACATTGCTTGCCAACCATGCCAAGTGGACGACGCAAAATCCACCATACATCAACGTCGTCTTCTCGCCAATTGCATTCGTTCAATTTCCTTACCCATGTTACAAACAAAACACACAAATTCATTTAATAAATACCTTTCGGTGTAATTATATATTAAATGTTGTGACAAAATATGTCTTTCTATTTATAAATATCTATGAAATAATAACCTATGTATCGTCCAACTCCTCATAATGTTGTTGGACAACAAAATCTATAAAACATATAAATATAATCACCACGACTACAATATCTTTCCCGTATAAAATTAAGACATGTTATGTTATGGCATCTTTTAGGGAACCAAATCATACTTTAATCTTTCTTAGTTACATTTTTAAAAAAATTAATAAATTGAACTTTATTATATATTGAAGATCAAATGGGAATCTAAATATACAAATCGACATGGTGTTTTAATTTTATAAAGTCGGGGGCATTTAAGTATAAAAAACTAATTTTGTTATGAGATTAGTTATTTTCATAGGTGGTCTTTTGAAAATATAATATAATCATGAATATTATAGATGTTTAATTTGGTAAGGGTTACCGACCCTTCAATAAATACTTATATTTATATGTAAAAAGCGGGTCCCTTTTTCTTGTAATTATTAGTGAAAATATTAGAAAAAATGTATATTAATGATAATTAATATATTTATTATAGAACAAGACTATTATTGTGAAAATCATTTTAAAATTCTTTTTATGACATTTGAATTTTTATATTATGGTATATCTTTTCATAAGCTTATTTTCTAATATATAATTTTATTAAAGAGAAATAAAAATTAAATTAAAAAGAACATATTGTTTAATGATAGAGATCTTTAAAGGGGTAAAATTAAACTCATTCATTTAGTTAGTATGAGTTAATGTTTGATAGAACCCAATTTACTTTACTTAAAAGGAAGTCCTTAAATAAAAAGTTCAAACTAATTGTTTTTACAAATTGATAAAGCTCAATAAAAGCTATTGAAATCATATTGTTGAGTTTCGGGGATTGATAAAAGTGATTGGCATGACAATTTTTTTTAAAATATTATTTATAATATATAAATAATTATTAAAAAAATTAATTTAAATTAATTTAACATATTAAATTATTTTAATTTAAATGTAAAATTATTAAATATAAATAGATGGGCCAACTATTCAGTATTTATTTTGAAAAATAATATAAACACAATTAATTATTAATGATTAAAAACTAAATATATATTTCTTTTAAACAAATAATTTTATTTATTGTAAATTCTTAAATTATTAATATAATAATAATTTTAATATCGATAAAATTAGATGTTATGAGTTGGATGATTTGATGGCTTAAAAAATTTAGGTCACAAATCGACTCAAAACTCTATTGACTTTTTCATAATTTCAAATACTCTCATAAATATTAATGAAATAAACAAATATTGTTGCTTAACTACTAGTTTAAAAAATTAAATGTCTAGTAGAAAAATCTACTAATAAGTGCGAGGCAATCGAATGTGACAACTATTGAAAATAATAATAATTACAAAGACCTTGTAAATTAAACCCTAGCAGTAAGTTGCTTATTGGTTTTCCTTGGCTACACAAAGTAAAGTAAAAATAAATTGGTGAAGTTGATAAATATTTAAAGAAAGGTAGGGTCAAGGATTTACGAAGTGACATGGTATCAATTGTAACGCCCACTAAAAACACACACAATGACGACACAGAAATATCAGATAATTTTTTTTTTTACTTTCTTGAATTTTATATGACACCACAGGCGGTCTCAAAGGACTACACACAAATCACGATAAGCTCGACACAACATTGACCCACATAGGTAACACGGGAACAAACGATACCCATCACGACCAATTCACTTTTCTTTTTGACAAGACACAACATAATGGTCCAACCATAGTACGCACTTATAGTGAGGGTCTTCCCATGGTGTAATCTTTACAATTACGTATTTACTATAATAATATTTCAATTCTTAACTTAAGTTTTAGAAGTCTCATATTATGATCCATACAACCCTTCTCATAAAGCTATATTTCTTTTCTTTTATACTATTCAATATTTAGCTTAAGATATAACACCCTGAACTAGGATCATCTATAAAATGTCAGTTTCTTGATTAATTTTTTTTTTATAAAAAGGGGGAGTATACAATTACTCACCACAAGAAGGATTAACCATACAAAAGAACAACCTAACAACACTCTTCTCCTAGCACACTAAAAGAGTTTACAATCCTAAAATCCAATCATCACTCGAAGTTATTATGGTTCACATTTATCTTAGAAAAATGATCCATAGAGACAAATGATAAATAATTTGGGTATCAGATTTATTAATGACCCCTAACTCTTAAGGTGACATACAAGGTTAGTTGGCGGTCTTAGCCAATCAACAGGTAGTCGGACCAAGAGGGTTTTTTTTTTTACATTAAGAAAGAAGTTGGTTTTCTAAGGACACTACCCTAGAATAAGGCATTATCCATAATTCACACCCAACAATCAATTAAATAGATGAAATAAAATCTGCCAGGATAAGGTATAACTATGTCATTCTTGATTGTTGGGTTCAAGGCGATAATACCAAGCATACCGGCTATGACAACCACACAACTAGGGATTTGACTTATTTAATCTAGGAGGTTTTATAAGCATAAGGATTTAAATTCGTTAACTTATTACAATTATGGATATATAATGGATAAGTTAGATTTAAAGGTTTCTTGATCCTTTATCCTATTTAGCATGAACTCATTAACTTTCCAAATTACCATACATTCTTTTACAACTTAAGATAATTTATATATCCCAACAACTCTAAAGATAAAACTACTAGTATAGGTTGAGAGTAACAAGGTATATCTCTGACACAAGAAGATAGTTTCCCCTTTTTCCACTTAAGGATTCCTTACAACACCATGTATATATACATATATATTGAAAACCATTATAAGTATTGGAATAACATTCTGTCGTACATAGCATTATATTATTGTCAAAATCAAGTAAGATTTACTAATTCAAGTTAGAACTTAGTTTTCTTACCATTATACTTTATGACAACTAGCCATACATACATCGTTCCCTATCCAACACAACGCACAATCCAAATATGACATAGAGATTCTAATGTACTTTACTTGGAACAAATAGGTAAACAATATTGGTCAAACAAGGCTAAACTATTTGAAAGATTTCAATTATACAATAAGATACACATAACACGGCTGTGATCATTCTATATCATTCTCATTAATATTTTACAAGTTTGAGATTCATCTATTTATGACAACATTAATCCACAAGTACAAATTGTGCCCTTCCAACTCTCCCAAAAACAACTATTCCATCTAGTTTTTCGACGTATTTAACCATATGAGAAGAAGATCTTCATTAGCAACACTAATGTAAATTTCTACAAGTCTTTCCATTTTTCTACTCATGAAATCCATCAACACATTTATTAGCCTGAGTCATCTCACGAGAACTGATCATGATAAGAACCACACATTAAATCAATATGATACTATTTAACAATATCATGAAAAGAAACCTTCTATTTCAAGAAATGGATCTAATATCTAAAAACTAACAAATTCTTAAGTAGAAATAAAATTTCCACCATGCCGACTAAGAAGGAAGTCATATGCTTCAGTTAAGAACAATGTCTCTACACAACAAAATTTTAACAACCAATCAAGTAGGACCATAGACCTTATAAGTTAGAAATAAAATGTCGAGTGTATTGGGATTTCAATCATGTAATCATATATATTATATCATTGAAATCTAATACTCAAACCATTAATCTATATTTTCTTAGAGAAGTAATATGTACCAGTTATGATCATTGACTCTAAAATGACAAGTCTCAACACTACTAAGTCCTTCATACAAGTTAGTATTATAACACATCAATCCAAGTTTCATACAACTTTAGATTCATAATCCTCCTTATTTAATATATAATTTCAATGCATATAAGAGGATCACAACTTTCTCGTCACAAGTTCTTTTAAAGTAACCATCGTTACCATACTCAATGCCACTCTTATATTTGCATTTATATGTACTACCAAATGCCTTAACTATCTTAACAACAATTTCCATCATAAATCAACAAGATATATATATATATATATAGTGCCCACTCCTCTTCGACACTTATTATATGTTGTTTTTTATTACTGATGACTATAGACATGGATATTATTGTATTATTTTGGTTTAGCATGACATTATATGATAGAGATATTGTGACTATTGATGGACTTTTATTCATAGTTTGATTTGTATGGCTTGTTAGAGATGTTGAGAGATATGTTATATTGATGATGATTTTGTGTTGTTGACATATATTACTAACATTCGGAATTCTCATCGTGTTGAGTAGGATTTAGCATTTGAATTAATCTTGTGATCTTGTTGATAGTGATAAAAGATAGAATTGAGATGTTGTTGGAGTTCTATACAAATGATAACATTGTTTAGTTGGGATGATGATTTAACTATATGAGGATGATTATTGATTGGTGTGTGTGTATTTTATCTTTGATGTTTTTTATGCGGCCACGTGACCGAAGGAGGTATTGTGTTATTTTGCATGTAATTATATCACAACAATCAAAAGGGGGATTGAAGACCAACCACAACAGAATAGTAGATGGATACAACAAAAGTCACCATGACAACTTGTGTAATGTTGTTGTTTTGTTTGCTTTATTTTGTTAGGGGGTCCCCATGGGGGGATGACCTCTAATTTTGACCATGGGCATGTGTGTAATTATTTCCCTTTTTATTTTATTGATTGTAGAGTATGTGATTTAATTATGATGTAATTTATTTAATCATTGGTGAATAATGTTCCTGTATTAAGTATTATAATCATGTTATTAAGCTATATGAGGATGTGAAAAATAGATTCATTTATTAGAGTTGTTGGCATTTTGGACTATCTGATTTTGATTGAGTATATGTTACTTTGAGTTTTGTACACTCTACCTTACCTTGGAATTTCGAATTTGGGCTTAAGGGTTATTTTTGGAGGCTTGTGGGACAATCTAAGATTGTCACACCCCTATTAAATTCTTATACCAACCCTACCTATGGATTGGGGGGTCAAACATAGACCCCATTATGTGTTTGGTAAGACAAGTGACATTAATTGCACTTTTTTACATGGGATTTAAATTTTGTCCGTAGGGGGTGTGGGTTTGGATTGTGTGTGTAAGAGGCTTGTCATTCCTCTCAACCACCAATTTATTTTACATTGGGGTTGAGGTTTGACTTGTGATATGTAGTTTAGGATAAGTTATGTGGCATCCTACATGGAACTAACTCACCCTCCACTTTATTTTTTCTATATATGCAAGTTTAATTATTTGTTTGGGGGTTACTTCATTTCATTTGTGCTCTTGTAATTTTGGAGTTGGAGAGTTTTTGAGTACTTGTTGAGGTTGGAGCTTGTTGGAGTTGGATTGATCTTGAAGGGGCTTGGAGGGTGATCCATTGATCAAGTTATACCATGGAAAGGTAGGAACTATAACCTTATTTTATTTGTTTTCTCTCATATGTGTATATTTGTATGTTGTTGAATGTTTTGCTATGATTGTTGGGTTCTTGGGTAGAATTCCTAAGTATGGTGTAGGATAAGGTTACAAGGGATTTTATATGTAGGGAGGCATAAGAGTTTATTTCATGTTTTGGGAGGGAGTTGGGTTGGGTTCCCCACCTTGGATAAGAAAATGCTTGCATTTCTTTCTTGGTTCTTATGAGGGAGGCATAAGAGATTGTAGGGAGGAGTAAGAGAATGTGGGAGGCATAAGAGTATCTTGAGGGAGGCATAAGAGTTTTTTAGGGGTTTTGAGATGTATTTTTGGAGGATTTTAACTTGGGCACCTAATCCCATTGATAGGCATAAGTGATCTCCCCATATATCATTGCTCCATTGGCTTGCATTTTCAAGTCTTATGTATTTTGATAAGTTGTATTCTTGTGATTGTATCTTGTGTTGAATGTTTTCGAAATTATTGTGAACATTGTTTTGTGATGTGGAAGATTTTTTTAGTTGTTATGAGTTGGATCCATCTTTTATTGCATTTTGGTTGGGGCTCGAGGCTGATGAGGAGGATAGATTCTTCTCCTCATTGGATTATTGATTGGGTGGAGAGTGTTGTCACTCCCCCATTTTTTTGTTGTGATCAAGTGAAGAAATGTTGGATCTCTTGTTGAAGATTTGGTACATGGATCACTTGTAGAAGATTAAGAAATCCTTCTTTGTGAGAAAACCATTTTTGTAATTCCCACTTAGGTGGAAGACTAGTAGTATGATATTTGAAAGAAAAGTTGTATTATATATTTTGTTCATTAAGTTATAATACATTTTTGAAAAGGAAACTCTTTGCATTTTAAGAGAATGAGTCATGCTCAAAATAAAAAGGAAAGTTCATTGTTATTGTAAGTGTTTGTATTTTTGTAAAAATGAACGAAGAACTTAGAAGATGTAAACCTTTGAGAATGTTTTCTTAGTAAGTCTTAAATGCATAATATCTTGCTTGTGCTTACTCTGAATAAATGGTTATAGTGGAAATGTAAAGATGCTCTAAAGTATAATGAGTTATTGTGTTGAAAAATTGCATTTGGTTGAGGAAAGGAAAAAAATAATATTAGGAATAGATTAAGCTTCTTTCTTACTCTTGAACTTGAAAGAAAATTTGTTGAAAGAAGTTGAAAATGATCTTGTAGTTGTTTTCTTGTTACTATGGAAATATGAAATATTTAAATTTATTAATTTAGGCATGGAATGAATAAAATGGTTAAAATATTTAACTAAACACTTTAGGAACGTAAATTCAACTAAGGGTAAACTGTATAACACATTCTATATAACTTGTTTTTGGAAAAGTTACGGAATTGTTCGTTCTATTTTCAAAGAATACGACCGCCACCTTGTGCATATCGGCGGTCTCTAAATTATCTCTTAGGTAAGGTGGCAGTTTTTGAATTGTCACCCAAGTAGGGCAGAGGTCCCATGACCTCTGGCTTGCTTTGGGCGGTGGTTTCATCACTGATGGCAGAAAAATACAAATCTGGGTCTATGTAATTTTAAACTTATTTTCATTAAAAATTTAAGCCTGTAAATTTGTAGAGGAAGTCACCAGTAAGCCATAAGGGCATAAATTCATTGTTCTAAACTTATAAATCTTCAAATGGGTGTTTAAAATTATTCAATCTCATGGATTTAAAATGAAGTAGGGTTTTTGCCCAAATAGAAAAAAAAATAATTAACTAAATCACAACTCCAGATTTGGAGTGGAGACCCCTTAAATCTTCAAATGGGTGTTTAAAAGCATTCAATCTCATGGATTTAAAAAGAAGTAGGGTTTTTTCCCAATTAGAAGAAAAATAATAATTAACTACATCACAACTCCAGATTTGGAGTGCAGACCCCTTAAAATCTTCAAATGAAAAAGAATACAATAATAAATCCATAACCTAAACTAAACTAAGCTTGATTTTGTGAATTCTTCCATGATTCTCCCTTCCTTGCCCCCATGGCTTCCATTTCTCCTACTTGCAAATTAAACAAAATAAAAGTGACCAAATGAGGAGGCTAGGGAAAAGAAAAAGGTTTAATAAAATTCCATAAGGATAGTTAGGGTCAATATGGAACCCTAAGATCTAGTGGCCATAATTGATTTGATCCAAGGGTTAAGAATCAACCCTATAATTATTAGGTAAGAATAAATATTATGGTTTTTAAGAAAATTTAAAGGTTTGTGTAAATGGGTGAATGAAACCATTTAATACCCTTATATGTTAAGTTTTTTTAATTTAGTACCTAGTATGTTTAGTAATTATTTAAATGGACTTTAAGCAAAATAGTTTAAGAGAATTAGAGTAACTAAGGAAAAGTGTTACATAAATATGGGTTTGAAGGTTAATCTAAGAGGGGGAAAAACATTTAACAAAATAAATTTATTTTTAGCACCTTCCTAGTAGATTGTAATTAATTTGACCTTAGAAATGAATTAAGAATATTTAATTATTTAACCTAGACCTAGTCCATCCTTTGTATTGTAGTAAATGTTGGTAGGAGTTAATTAAATGTATATTAGGGTTTGAAACCCTTGGAATTAATTAATTGTTTAAGGATTAATGTGGTTTTAGAACGTCGAATTTGTGGGCGTGACAATATATATATATATATATATATATATATATATATATATATATATATATATATATATATATATATATATATATCACCAAATGGAATTAACAATCTTAATAAAAAATTCCAACAATCATCCCATATTAGAATAAGCCAAGGTAGTTCTAATAATAAATGACTATTATACATAAATGTACATATGTATATTTGATTCTTAGTGACTATACTTAGTTAAGGTTCAAAGTTCTATAAGGAACAGTTGATGTGTCCCTTCAGGAAAACCTTAAAATTCTTGAACCTATACCGATGATCATCTGGTAATTATATATATCTTGAATCATATTCATTTCTGTAGCAATATTCAAGATGCATATTCTAAGTAACCAAGCACTAATAGCCTCGGTACTTACTCCATTCTTTAATATAATCACCGTATCAAACCACTCATATTGTTTTGTAAATATGCAGGATGGCTTTGAATATTAGTAGGATAACTTAATTAGTCCACACGAAATAAGAACATGGAGATCCAATAGACCTCGACTAAACTCACTACTCAATGTTTGGAAACACCAATGAAACAACCATCATTACATATTTTGCTTTCATTACCCAAAAGGGTGGATAAGTGCCCCAATAAAACAATAGTCTTCCCAAACTAGATCAAGGCTCGAACCAATGTCTACTTGCTAGAGCATGGTTAGCAAAAACCCATGTAAAATTTTCTCAACATACCCATAAATGGAAATGGTAACCCGTAAGGGGTTTAAGGAAACCACCTACCTTACACAAGATAAGAGGCGACTTGGGAAGGTTGAACTATAAAATTATATCATCATGGTGCTCATGAGACAATGCTATAGTTATAGCCTTGCTTTAATCAGGGGATTAGTATAGGAGTACAACAAAATTATATGGTTACTGTAAAGCCATGGTTAAACAAAATGTGACTAGACAGTTTATGAAAATGAATAGTCATAGTGAATACTAGGATACATGATTTTTACCACCACAAAAACCTCTGAAGTAAACTGGTATTATTTAATTACAACATATCACAGGAAATAGTCAACGAACACTATATCTTTTTGAACTCACATACAAGCCCACAACAAGCCATTGATTTGCTTATACAAAATAAACTTACAATTTCCAAACATTTCAACCAGACAGACAAATCCAAGCCATCCACCATTAACATTTTACAATTTTATTGTTATAACAAGAAATTACAAGGGAAAAACATAGGTTTCCCAGTAAGGCGACTAAACCCATAATAGATATTCAAGGAAAAATTTACCTAGAAAGATATTTCTCATAAAAGTATGCATCCACAGCAACCCAGAAAACCCAAAACCTGAGGATAATCAATGAACAACTAGCAAAGTAAACAAATGATTGTACACAATAGACAAATCCCACTCAAAAATCCAATTCAAGAAAGACAAATGATTCATTTCAGGAGATTTTTAAAGCTTAGCAATTATTGAGATGGTATCTTATCATGCCTAGTATATGCTTCCAAACGTTGCACATGCCTGAAAAGGCCCACAATACAGCTATGACTGGAAACCTTTCTCTTTCCTTTTTGCTTGTTAGATGCCCATACTTTTTTCACGACCACGTTTTGGCATAGGTAGGGGGTATGCGGCAAGGGCAGGAACTCAAAACCTGTGAATTGCATTTACTTGGGAGTTTCAACACCTTTTCCACAAACTCCAATCTACAATCCTCCACAAATTCTCATGTGTCTAGTTTTATCATTTCATTCCAACCAAGCATATGCCAAACCATGTCATAATTAAAACAATAAAGAAGGCAAGTGGCAAGCAACCCCACATACCCAATTTCCAGTAATAAATAATATTCACCAAAGAATTCAATGCTGAAAGGAATAAAACAAGTGCGTCCAATAAGAAAATTAATGAAACAGGTGCCTTTTAGAGTGTGCATAGTCGGTGGTTGGATCAAATAAATTCACCATTAAATTTGGCAGTCCCCTCCAAAGGATTGGCAACACCAAAAAAAAAATCTTGACTCCACCTTTCCACACATGCCAATCTTAACCATAGTTGCTAAAAGGATTAAGTCTTATGCTAGGTCAATGCATCGTTAGTTAGTTTTAAAGTTAGTTTTAGAGATAGTATACTTTTAATAAATCATCATCATAGTTTAGGTGGATGATTAATATAATTAAACTTATCTTAAATAATATTAGGAACCTTAATAAAAGATGCCCTAAACACTCTAAAAATTTGAATAATCCTTCAAATATTTTAAACAATAGCATTGCTAAGCAACCCATTTATTTGGGAATACAATAAACTTTTAATGAGAATGTTTGTGAATGTTTTTACAAAACACCTCAACAACTAAAAATCATTTACGATGGCACTAAAAGGTACGACGAGAAGAAAATATGCTAAATTAAATTTGCAATAATATCGTAATCACCTAACAATCAAAGGGAACACACAAAAACATTCAACATTTAGCAACAATAGTCAAAGTAGTAAGAATGGGATTCAACACCAAAAGGGTCATCACATTATCCTCACCTTAAGAAAGCATCGTCCTTGATGCGATATAACACCGAAGAAATCGAAAGGGGTAAGAAACGAAGGAATGATAAAGACGAAATTTCTTCCTATGGTTAAAATTTCTGTCATTAAAGCATAACCCTAGGAAAACCCCAAACATTTATCCATTTATTTAAATTTCAATGTTCTGTGAATATTATAAGTTCTCCTTTATTTCATTATTTAATTAATCTCTTTTCCTTTACATTATTCCTATACTCAAGCCTTAATATTTCATTATCGAAAAACTTTAGTTTATTCATCTTATGGGTGCCCAATAGGAAGTGGTATCACAATACCATACCAGGGTCATACGCAACACTAAAGATTCATAGACATAATTTTACATACTTTCATGACCATACTGCACCACAAGAGATTAACCAAACCATGGTAGAGAACATACAAAGTCCACATAATAGATTATGCACCACACATAGATGACTGACACAAAAATACTAATACATAAGTGTATTATAACAACCTAAAGTTCCCCACAAATTCACAGATGAAGATTTCACACAACTCAGGAAAATAGTTGTAGATACATAGGGTCGGCAAGGGAATCAAAACCATATCCACAACATCACAAAACATATCCAACTCACATGAGTACACATACATCATAACACCACTCCTAAAAAATCACAACAACTCTATATACCTCCTGAAGCATAAATCACACACACACAAATATCTTATGCCTCCCTTAAGTCTCTTATGCCTCCCTTAAGTAGTAATATAAAGATTAATTTTTGTTTTTTCTCCCCAAAGAGGTCGGTCACCCTATGGCCCTAGGAACATAGAGTCCAGACACCCATAACCCAAGTGACATAATAACTCGTGGTTCAGAAACCTGCTAGTTATCTGTAACTCATTGGGGCATACCCCCATACAATGAAGAGGGTCCATAGGTTTAACCATTCCATGGTGCATCCCATGACCCTATTCCACAAATCATGACAATAGAACCAACATAAAAATATATTTCAAAGGCCAAGTGGCAAACATCCAAGCCTTGTGCTAGGTTGTAAAATTTTTAAATTTAAAAGAAGATCCAAATATAAGAAAAAAATGGCCAAGTAGTCATAGTTAGTGCAAAAATCTGCATGTTAGTACAACCACCAATGAAAATGCCCAAAATATAAAAACCTATCAATCAAGAAAATTGTTGGTCCTTGTAAAAAGAAGAGAAAAATTTAAATTTACAAATAAAATACATATATATTAATAATACATTATAATGGCTCTGTGGCCTTATACGAACACCAAAGGGGTACTCAACGAGTTGTTGGCACTCATAACATCGAGCCTCATCTCGCAAAGTAACATATCAATAATACAACTGTCATCATCTCCATCTAAATAATCCCTCTACCACTTCGACAAGGCTAAACATAGTCATAACTACACTTAGGTTGAATCCACACGATAAACACATAGGGAGATATAAAAAGGAGTACATTTCATCATCTACTGACCCTAAGGTCGGATCAAGTTACTGGTCCATGGTACACATTTCCTCACTCCAAACATACACTTTTTCTAATTTCCCTTAGGGTTCATTAGTGTAAGGTTCACAACATAACACGTAACTACATCACTAACATGATGGTGGTTCACACAAATTAACCATAGCGTCTTACACATGGTACAAATATAGGGTATACCACAAATATTACATTCATGGTTAACAACACATCACATTACCACATACTGCATCCAAAGTGCAACACTACAGAATATAGATCATACATTCATCATATGCCCCTAAATCACGACATGAACCATCACATATTACATGAATTATACTTATGGTGAGCACAA
Organism: Taxus chinensis; assembly: GCA_019776745.2. Classification (NCBI taxonomy): domain Eukaryota; kingdom Viridiplantae; phylum Streptophyta; class Pinopsida; order Cupressales; family Taxaceae; genus Taxus; species Taxus chinensis. Next base: position 189,614,566 of record CM034152.1, read on the forward strand.
TTACAACATACAGTTAATTGCAATACAACATGGTGATATACACGCTTCTTCACAACACGATGATAACATCACTATGAAATTTAGTTCACTAAACACCAACCTTGCCATACAACACATAACCACACATACACATCACAAATTCCAAAAGTCTCTAGCACTCCTTAATCCACAATAAATTACTTTCACACACAACAATACATTTCATCACACACGAATTCCTCATTGAATCCACAAAAAGGAGATAGGTTACTTCCATCTCCATCACATCAACATGCCAACAGTTATGCACTAAGTGACATACACAACATGTGCATTCACAATATCACAATTATGACATAGTTCACAACATGTTTATATCACATTACTCTTCCAATCTCCACCACCACCATCCAAAAACACCGCATTCCACTCTGTCCCAAAGGTTCAAGAGCATGAACCTCCACTCTGATACCAAGTGTAAGGTCCACTAAAAACACACACAAAAACAACACAGAAATATCAGATAACTTGTTTTTTTACTTTCTTGAAGTTTATACGACACCTCAAGTGGTCTCAAATGACTACACACAACTCATGATAAGCTTGACACAATATTGACCCACATAGGAAACAAGGGAATATATGACACCCATCATGACCAATTCACTTTTTTTTGACAAGGCACAATAGAATGGTCTAACCACAGTACACACTTATAATTAGGGTCTTCCCACGGTGTAATATTTAGGATTATGTATTTTCTATAATAATAATTCAATTCTTAACTTAAGTTCTAGAAGTCTCATGTTATGATTCATATAACCCTTCTCATAAAGCTAGATTTATTTTCTTTTATAGTATTGAACATTTAGCTTAAGATATAACCCCCCTGAATTAGGATCATCTATAAAATGTCAGTTTATTGATTAATTTTTTTTTATAAAAAGGGAGAGGGGTATACAATTACTCACCACGAGAAGGATTAATCATACAAAAGAATGACCTAACAACACTCTTCTCCTAGCACACTAAAAGATGTTACAATCCTACAATCCAACCACCACTCAAAGTTATTATGGTTCACAATTATTTTAGAGTAATGATCCATAGAACAAAATGATAAATAAGTTGGGTATCATATTTATTAATGACCCCCAACTCTTAAGATGACATACAAGGTTATTTTTTGGTCTTTCCCAATCAACAGGTAGTCAGACCAAGACGGTTATTTTTGAAATTATGAAATAAGTTGGTTTTCTAAGGACACTACCCTAGAAGCATGAATTATCCATAATGCACACCCAACAATCAAATAAATGGGGAAACAACATCCACCAGAATAAGTTATAACTATGTCATTCCTGATTGTCAGATTCACGAAGATAATACCGAGCATACTAGATATGAAAACCACACAACTAGGGATCTTACTTATTTAAGCTAGGAGGTGTTATAAGAATAAGGATTTAAATTCATTAACTTATTACAATTATGGATTTATAATTGATAAGTTAGATTTAAATGTTTCTTGATCCTTTATCCCATTTAGCATGACCTTATTAACTTTCCGAATTACCATACATTCGTGTATAACTCAAGATAATTTATATATCCGAACAACTCTAAAGATAAAACTACTAGTACAAGTTTAGAGTAACAAGGTATATCTTTGACACAAGAAGATAGTTTCCCCATTTTTCCACTTAAGGACTCCTTAACTCATTAACTTGTTTACAACATCGTATAAATATGTAATGAAATTATTAGTATAATTCAGATTATGAGCAGCAATATAACATCAAATAACACAATATTTCAGAATAATGATCTCAATATGCAATTGTAATAGCTTCGCCACTTCGAGGGGGAAACCTCCAAACCTTATAATAAGACTCAAATTCTCAAATGATAATGAACTACTACCCACAATCCTCTATATATAGTATTCATATGTTATGGCCATCACCCAGGCCTAACTATTAAGCATCAGAAAGTATAAATGATATGGTAAGCCACAAGTCGGCTACTCATATCCTAATACAAGCAATAGGTTAAGGGCGTAGCATGCCCTTCCCCTTCAAACCAATGTTGTCCTCAACATTGAATAATCCTGGATGTTTCTACAGAAAACCTTCATCCTCCTAGGTGGCATCTTCTATACTCAAATTCTTCCACTTGATTAGATATTCCTTAATGTCTCTAGTTCTCAACCTCTTAGTACGTGTTTACAGAATCTTCTCTGGCTCTAAAATGATTCTTCCTTCATCGTCAAGTTATGGTAACTCTGTTTAAGTTTCAAATTTTTTTCCAATAACCTTCTTCAGGCATGAAACATGGAATACTGGGTGTATGTGTGAAGATGGAGGAAACTCTAGTTTATAAGCAACACTACCAATTTTGTGTAGAACCTGATAAGGGCCATAATATTTAGGAGCAAGTTTGTTGTCTTTTTTATGTTACTTTAGAGACATCTGTTTGTAAGGATGGAGACGTACAAAAACCCAATCACCAATTTCAAAATGTCTTTCACTACAATGTTGATCTACTTGTTGTTTCATCATGTTTTGTGCTAATGTGAAATTCTCCTTCAAACTAGGCAAAACCTGTTGTTGATGTTGAATGTGTTCCTCAACATCACTAACCTTAGTTTGCACCCTCAAAGAGGAAGTGATAGAAGGTCGATGGTAACCATATAATGCTAAAAATGGGGTCATTTGAGAAGAGGTATGAAAAGATGTTTTAACCACCATTCTACAAGTGGTAGCCATTTAATCCATCTTTCCTGCTTATCTGATACAAAATAGCGTGGATACCCCTCTAAGAATTTGTTGACCACTTCCATTTTCCCATCAGTTTGAGGATGATAAGATGAACTGTGAGCTAGCTGAGTACCCAAACATGAAAATAATTCCGTCCAAAAATTACTTGTGAAAATAGGATCACGATCATTTACAATTATCTTTGGGGTTCCATGTAGCCTTTGAATTGTCTCCAAAAAAATAGTTGCAACTGTACTAGCTGCAAATGGATGTGATAGGGCACAAAAATGGGCATATTTTGTGAGCCTATCCACAATCACAAAAATAACATTCTTACCCTCTGAACAAGGCAATCCGGTGATGAAATCCATGGAGACCTCCTCCCATCTCTGGCTAGGAATTGGTAAGGGTTGCAACAGACCTGGTGTCTTAATTGTTTCCCCTTTGTTCTGTTGGCACACTAAACACTTTGATACAAACTTTTGTACATCCCCCTTGAGTCCTTCCCAAAATAATTCTCTTTTTATTCTATGATATGTCTTCAAAACCCAGAGTATCCTCCAAAAGGAGAGGCATGTAGCTCTGCAAGAATCTTATGCTTCAACTTAGAATCTTTACTCAAGTATAACATGTCCTTTTACCATAGGGCATTACCTTTCCACTCAAATTTTTTAGATGTCATAGATCCTTGATTGATATTTTGTATTAGATATTGTGTATCCTTGTCTTGATCCCATTCCAATCTTGCTTCATCCACCCAATCAGCCGTCAACATGGACATTCCACATAGTAATGCATCTGCGGATGTATCCCTTCTGGACAATGCATCAGCTATTACATTTTATTTACCCTTTTTGTATATGATTTCAAAATCATAACTGAACATTTTTGTTACCCACTTTTGTTTTTCCTTAGATGATAACCTTTTCTCCAAAAATTATTTGAGACTATCATGATCAGTTTCTACCCATGAGATAGGGCCTCCATTGCTTGACCACATGAAGAATAGCCATCATTTCTTTCTCATAGACCAGTTTTAGCAGATCTTTTCCTTTGAATTGGTCAAATGTAATTGGTCTTCCTTCTTGCTTTTGAACGGCTCCCAATCCTGATCCTGAAGTGTCACATTCAACAATAAAGGTTTTTGAGAAGTTGGGAGTAGCCAAAACTGGGGTGCTACACAAGGCTTCCTTTAGTTGCTCAAAGGATTTAGTGGCTAAGTCTGTCCAATGGAAGGCATACTTCTTTAGTAATGCAGTGAGTGGGGTTTCAATTCTACCATATCCCCACACAAATCTTCTGTAGTACCCTATTAGTCCTAGGAACCCATGAAGATTTTTGAGAGTTTTGGGTCTTGGCCATTCCACCATAGCTTTGTACTTCTGAGGATCAACTGTGACACATTCATGGGATACAATGTGACCCAAGTACTCTACCTCTTGTACACCAAAAGAACATTTAGATGGATTTGCATAGAGAGTATGTTTCTCCAAAACTTCCAACACTTTATTTAAATGTTGTAAGTGTTCTTCCCATGTCTTACTATAAATCAATATGTCATCAAAGAAAACTAATACAAATTTTCTTAAAATGGCTTGAAAACAGTGTTCATCAAGCTTTGAAAGGTTGAAGGTGCATTTGTAAGACCAAAAGGCATTACAAAAAACTCATGATGGACCTCATGAGTCCTAGAAGCCGTTTTATGAACATATTCCTCTTTTATTCTAATTTGATGGTACCCTGAATGAAGATCTAATTTTGTGAAATAAATAGCATGATGCAATTCATCAAGTAAATCATCAATTACTAGAATAGGAAACTTGTCTTTGATGGTATACTTGTTGAGTTCTTAGTAATCTGGACACATCCTCCATGTTTTATCCTTCTTACCTACCATGACCACTGGGTAAGAATAGGCACTCTGAATAGGCCTGATGATACCTACCTTCAACATTTCCTGAACCATTTCGATCTCACTTTTCTCAAAATATGGGTATCTGTATGGTCTGATGTTATGTGTTTGGCTCCCTAGAATCAACTGAATGGCATGATCATGATCCATAACTGGTGGTAGTCCCTTTGGAATTGCATCAAAAATAGATGAGTGAGCATCAACAATTTTCTGAAGATCAGGTGGCATTGAAGACTCTGTATTTTGTACTTCTATGGAAAATAAATTTGCTATAAATCCATCTACTCCTTTTCTAAGAACCTTCTGCATCATATGAGAGCTAATAATTTGTGGATACTTAGCTACCATCCCATTCAATTGTATTTTCCTTCCATCTGAATGAAATCGCACGAACAATTCTTGGAAATTCATCTCTATAGTACCTAAGGTTATGAGCCATTAGACACCCAAAACAATATTTGCCCCTCCCATAGAAATAGCAAACATAGGTGAGTCTAACATGTAGTCTCCCATGGAAATATTTATACTATGGCATTTTCCTGTGCACTTGAATGTCCCACCATCTGCAATCATAACTTGCATTTTTGGAGTTGGGTAAATAAAACAATTGAGGTGGGCAGCTAACTTACTATTTATGAAGTTATGAGTACTCCCTGCGTCAATCAACACTGTCACCTTCTATTTTTTGAGATAGCCAATAACCTTGAGTGTTTGAGGAGTACTAATACCTGACAATGCATGGAAAGAAATTGTAGGTTGGTCATCCTCTACTTCCTCTTCTACTGGTTCCTCAACCTCTCCTATAATTTCAGCATCCTCATCATCCTCATTACCTCTACCAATATAGAACAACTTCTTCTCAGCACATTTGTGTCCCGGTCCATATTTGCTATCACAGTTAAAGCATAATCCTTTTGCTCTCTTTTCTTCCATTTATTGAGGAATTAGTCTAATTGGCATAGAAAATGAAGGGGAAGAGATACTATGGTCTTTGGTGTTAATGAAAGGCATCCTCCTACTACAAACAAATTTTTCCTTTGCTTGACGTACCATGATATTAGAATTAGAAAGCTTGAGTGGATTAAACATATGTACCTCATGTTCAATGTGGTCCTTAAGACCCCCAAGAAATAGGTCATTCAGATTCTCTTCTGGTATATTCTCCACCCTTAAGGATAGGTTCTGGAATTGATGCACATAATCTTTGACTAACCTTATTTTTTGTAACTTTGCTAATTGAATAAAGTAATTCTCTAAAACACTGGAACTATAGTGCAATTGCAACTCCTCAGTAAAAATTGTCAAAGTGACACCGAGACCATTCTTCTGCCTCTGAGCACATAACCATCGATACCAAACGAATTGGTCTAGTTCAAGATATAGGGATGCTAAAGTCACCTTTTGTCCTGATGGTGTTTGATGTACCTCAAATAATTTTTCCATTTGATTTATCCAATTTAGGGGATATTTACCATCAAATTTGTGCATATCCACTTTCGGCATCATGTTCCATGGTTACAAATAAGTTAGATTCTAATTGGGCTGAAAAAGTGATCCAACATGGTTATTTTGTCCATGATTTTGAACTAAAGGTCCTCCTTGGTTAATATGGGATGGATTTGGGCCATATTGTTTACCCTTTACATGTTGCATGATATGATCCAACCGATGATTGATTTGGGTTATGTCTCATTTAGAGACCATCTCATATTGTACATTTTGCAGCTCATACTCAAGTTGGCTCACCTTATGATCAACTGAAGTAAACCCTAGTATTGAGGAATCTGTATTTTCCCCTTCTGAATCCATCTCTTTAATCACTATCTCATCTTTAACTGGGGTTTAACCCAGAGTAACCAAATTCTTTTTTGCTCTTATGGAAGGCCCCGCCATGATATCAAACCTAAGGGTTTATGATTTTGATACAAATTCAACTGAATAGGAAAAAAAATAGAGAAAATACTAATTCTATTTCTTTTAGAGCTTTCCAAAAATGTAAAGAACTTGAAACAATTCCACAATTTGCACCCTAGGGAGTGATTTTATGAAAAACCCTAAATTTGTAATAACTTGTACAAAATAAATCTAAAAAGTCCGAAATTTTCAGGGAACCTTACTTGAAATGTTTCTCAACTTTGGTAAAAATATATCCTTCCAATTAGCTATGGTTCAAAATATAGTGTGGAACCAAAAAATTAGGGTTTTTGCCCTAATTTTGGCCCAGATCGCAGCTCTGATACCACTTGTAAAGAAATTACTAGTATAATTCAGATTATGAGAAGAAATATAACACAAAATAACACAATATTTCAAAATAATGATCTCAATATGCAATTGTAATAGTTTCGCCACTTCGAGGGGGCAACCGCCAAACCATATAATTAGACTCAAATGCTCAAATGATAATGAACTACTACCTACAATCCTCTACATATACTATTCATATGTTATGGCCATCACCCAGGCCGACCTATTAAGCATGAGAAAGTATAAATGATATAATAAAATGATATGGTAAGCCACAAGTCAGCTACTCATATCCTAATACAAGTGATAGGTTAAGGGCGCATCAATATATATATATACATACATATATATATATATATATATATATATATATATACATACATATATATATATATATATATTACATATATATATATATATACATATATATATACATATATATATATATATATATATATATATATATATATATATGTATGTATTATATTATATTGAGAAGAAATATAACACAAAATAACACAATATTTCAAAATAATGATCTCAATATGCAATTGTAATAGTTTCGCCACTTCGAGGGGGCAACCGCCAAACCATATAATTAGACTCAAATGCTCAAATGATAATGAACTACTACCTACAATCCTCTACATATACTATTCATATGTTATGGCCATCACCCAGGCCGACCTATTAAGCATGAGAAAGTATAAATGATATAATAAAATGATATGGTAAGCCACAAGTCAGCTACTCATATCCTAATACAAGTGATAGGTTAAGGGCGTATCAATATATATATACATACATATATATAGATATATATATATACATACATATATATATATATATATATATATATATATATATATATATACATATATATATATACATATATATATATATATATATATATATATATATATATATATACATATATATACATATATATATATATATATGTATGTATGTATGTATCTATATATATGTATGTATATGTTAAAACCATTATAAGGATTGAAATAACATTTTGTCATACGTAGCATTATATTATTGTAAAAATCTAGTACGATTTACTAATTCTAGTTAAAATCAATTTTCTTACGATCATACTTTATGATAACTAGCCATGGATACATCGTTCCCTATCCAACACAATGCACAATCAAAAGGTGACAAAGAGAGCTAATGTACTTGACTTGGAACGAATAGGTAAATAATATTGGTTAAGAAAGGTGAGACTATTTTCAAGTTTACAATTATATAATAAGATACACATAAAAAAATTTTGATCATTCTATATCATTCTCAATAAAATTTTACAAGTTTTAGATTTAGTTAGTTATGACAACATTACTTCATAAGTACAAATTGTGCCCTTCTAACGCTAAAAAAACTATTCCATATTTTATCAAAATATTTACGTATACGAGAAAATGGACTTCATTAGCAACACCGAGGAAAATTTATACAAGTCTTTCCCCTTTTCTACTCACGAAATCCATCTGCACATTTATTAGCTTGATTCAACTCATAAGAACTGAGCATGATAAAAACTACACATTAAAACAATATGCTACTATTTAACACTATCATGAAAGGAAACCTTCTATTTCAAGAAATGGATCTAATCTCTAAACACTAACACCTTCTTAAGTCCAAATAAAGTTTCCACCATGCCAACTAAGAAGGAAGTCATATGATTCAGTTAAGAATGATGTCTCTATAAAAAAAAGTTTAACAACCAATCGTGTATGACCCTCGACCTTATAAGTTAGAAACAAAATGTCAAGTGTATTGGGATTTCAATCATGTAATCATATAGATTATATGATTGAAATAAAATACTCAAACCATCAATCTATATTTTCTCAGAGAATTCATCTTTACCATTTATGATCTTTGACTCTAAAATGACAAGTCTCAAAACTACATATGTCCTTTATGCAAGTTAGTATTCTAACACATCCATCCTAGTTTCATAGCACTTTAGATTCATAATCCTCCTTATTTAATCTATAATTTCTATTTAGATAACACCACTTTCTCATCACAAGTTCTTTTAAAGTAACCGTCATTACCATACTCAATGTCACTCTTATATATGCATTTATATGTACCACCAAATGCCATAACTATCTTAACAACAATTTCCATCATAAATCAACAAGATATGTGTGTGTGTGTATCTACACACACACACGCGCGCGCGCGCGCGCGCGTGCGCACACGCACACACGCACACACACCACCAAATGACATTAAAAATATTAACAAAAATTTCCACCATTCATCCCTTATTAGAATAAGCCAATGTAGTTCTAATAATAATTGAATACTATACATAAATGTACATATGTATCTTTAAATCTCGGTGACTGTACTTAGTTAAAGTTCAATGTTCTATAAGGAATTGTTGTGGTGTCCCTTCAGTAAAACCTTAAACTTCTTAAACCTATACCAATGATCATCAGGTAATTATATATATCTTGAATCATATTCATTTCTATAACAATATTCAAGATGCATATTCTAAGTAACCAAGCATTAATAGCCTCAGTACTTCCTCTATAATTAAATCTAATCATCGTATCCAACCACTCATATTGTTTTGTAAATATGTAGGATGGTTTTGAATATTAGTAGGATAACTTACTTAGTCCATATGAAATAAGAACATGGAGATCCAAAATACCTCAACTAAACTCACCACCTAAGGTTTGGCAACACCAATGAAACAACCGTCATTACACAGTTTGATTTCATAACCCAAAAAGGGTGGATAATTACCCAAATAAAACAATGGTCTCCCCAAATGGAATCATGGTTCAAACCAATGTCTTGTCGCTAGAGAAAGGTTAACAAATACCCATGTAAACTTTTCTCAACATACCCATAAATGAAAAGGAGAACCCGTACGGGTTTTAAGGCAACCACCTACACTACACAAGTTGAGAGGCAACTTGGATAGGTCGAACTATCAAATTCTATCATCACGATGCTCATGAGACAATGCGACAGTTATAGCCTTGCATTAATAAGGATATTAGTATAGGAGTACAAAAAAAGTCTATGGTTATTGTAAATCCACAATTAAATAGAATGTGACCAGATGGTTTATGAAACTAAATAGTCATAGTGAATACTAGGATACATGATTTTTACCATCATAAAAACCTCTGAAGTAAACTGGTATTATTCCATTAAAACATATGACAGGAAGGAATGAACAAGCATCGTATCTTTTCAAACCCATATGCAAGCCCACAACAAGCCATCAATTTTTTGATACAAAAGCAACTTACAATTTCCAAACATTTCAACCAAACACAGACAAATCCAAGTCATCCAGAATTAACATTTGGCACTTCTTTTGTTATACGAAGAAAATTCAAGGGAAAAGGATAGGTTTCCCATCAGGGCAACTAAACCCATAATAGATCTTGAAGGAAACATTTACCAAGAAAGATATTTCTCAAAAATGTACACATCCAAAGCAAACCAGAAAACCCAAAACCTGAGGATAATCAAGGAACAACCAACAAAGTAAAAAAATTACCGTACACAATCCAAAAATCCCACTTGAAAAGCCAATTTAGGAAAGAGAAAGGATTCATTTTAGGATATTGTTAAAGCTTAGCAATTATTGAGATGGGTAGCTTATCATGCCTGTTATATGCTTTCAAACATTACACATACCTGACAGGGCCCATGATATAGCTACGACTGGCAAACTTTCTCTTTCCTTTTGCTTTTTGGATGCCTATACTTTTTTCATGGACACATTTTGGCACAGGAAAGGGGTATGCAGTAAGGGCAGGAGCTCAAAACCTGTGAATTGTGTTTACTTGGGAATTTTAAGACCTTTTCCACAAACTCCAGTCTACAATCCTCCATAAATGCTCATGCGGCCAGTCTTGGCATTTCATTCCAACCAAGCATATGCCAAAACATATCATAATTAAAACAATAAATAAGGTAGGTAGACAGCAACACCACGCACCCACTTGCTAGCAATAAAAAATAGTCACTAAGGAATTCAATGCTGGAAGGAAAAAAAAAGTGCGCCAAACAAGAAAATTAATTAAAGATGTGCCTTCTAGAGTGGGAAAGGTTGGTGGTTGGATCAAATAATTTCACCTCTAAATTTGGTAATACCCTCAAAAGGATTAGCAGCACCAAAAAAAATCTTGACTCCACCTTCCCACACATACCAAGCTTAACCACAGTTGATAAAAGGGTTAAGTATTATGCTAGGTCAATGCATCCTTAGTTAGTTTTAAAGTTAATTTTAGAGATAATATATTTTTAATAAATCATCATCATAGTTTAGGTGGATGATTAATATAATTAAACTTATCTTAAAAAATATTAGGTAGCTTAATAAAATACGCCCTAAACACTCTAAAATTTTGAATAATCCTTCAGATATTTTAAACAATAGAGTCGTTAAGAAACACATTTATTAAGGAATACGATAATCCTTTAATGATAATGTTTGTAAAATTTGTTATGAAACACCCTCAACAACTAACAAGCATTTACGATGGCACTAGAAGGTATGACGAGAAGAAAAGACACTAAATTAATTTCACAACAAGATCTTAATAACCTAATGATCAAAGAGAGGACACAAAAACATTCAATGTTTAACAACAATGGTCAAAGCAGCAAGAAAGGAAGTCAACAATGAAAGGGGAATTACATCAATTATGATGAAACATGCGTTACGATTGAAAAAATGAGTCACATCAAGATGTTTCTTCAAACCGCAACTAAATAAGGATATGATATTCTGCATACATGAATGCTAAGAATTCCCTTAAAATTATATGATAGCTCATGTTTCAACAAGGAAACATAATTCAACTTTTGAGGAGAAACTTGGTATTATTCTATTGACACTATGTTATAATTAGATTGAATACAAATTTTTATATTTATAATACTTCAATTTTAGTTATGAAAAGCCAATTCCAATTCCAAAGACAATGCGCTCACTATCTTGTAACGAAATCAATTCCATATTCAGAAACAAAAATTTCCAATGAAATCTTCTAAATGTCTTTATCTATTGTAATCATTTGTAAGAACTAGAAATCACATGATGAGAGTGCGATGATAATGTCAAAAGAAGGGAAAATGAGGAGGAAAGAAGGACAGGGAGTTATACAAGGAAGAATAAATATTCTCGAGAAGCAATGGTGTAGGAGGGAAAGGAAAGGGTTATATGGGGGAAGCAGGCAGTGATGAAGGAAGATAACGAAGGGGAGTTTCCTCTTGCAGGCGAGCTTGCAGTAGATGAGAGGAGGACATTCTAGCATAATAGCTGAATGAGAAAGGAGGGGAAATATAAAGGGTTGATAAATATGGAACTCTAGATATAGCTATGAAGGTTAGCCCTTGTCCATTTGTCCCTCTAATGTCGATAGTGGTTTGTTACAAAGTGAAGCCTTGAGATTTTAATATAGAAAACGGCCAATCCATTTTAATTAAAAGTTGTCTTCGATTTCCCTTGGAATTTGGAAGAACAAGAATATGGGAGGGGTTGATTGTATCCCAATGCGTGCCCGTATAGTGATCAAAGGTGAAAACAACAAACAAAAACAAAGATGGCGGAGTGGAGAAGCTTTCATAAACAATGTAGACAATGGAACTGGTAGCACCATTGATGAGACCTGTTTAAACCCATAAGATTGCACATTGCATGAATTTATAGTTGATATAGAGAAGAAATTTTTGTTGCTATTGATTGTCATCAGCCTCGCCAGAGTCAGCACACCTGGTCCTTTCAAAAATTGATCTAGCAACAAGAGAATTAAGAGACTTCAACATTTGAAAGTTGTGATATTCTACTTGGTCATTCTTTGTAAAAATATGGGGGCCTTCTTTAAACTGAATTATTTCTTGTTTAGAAAGGAAAGAATCCATTCTTGACATAAGCATCTCCCAATCTTGAAACAGAGGGAAATAATTATGAATGTTGAGAAGTAATTACCAAAATGAAGCTTATGCAGGAGTGGAACAATTCTGCCAGAAGCTTGTGGTCAAGGAGATGGCCATCGTGAAGTTTTTCCATAGGCTATCACCGTAGGAGTTACTGGCATATAGAGGAATGTGTAACGTCAACATTTTTCCCAAGAAAAAGTCACGTTAAAACCCGATAGAAAACAGGTAAAATTATGGAATAATTTTTTTTGAAGGGGTAAGAAAATAGCCAATATTTAATTTAATCCTGATTATAAAATTTTATACAATCATAAGGTAGTCGGAAATAAAATATTGACTGATTAAAATTGATTCAATTTCAAAAATTAAATCACGATTTAAATTCTCTTACTAAGCTTAAATATTACATTAAAATATTCCTCATTTTTTTCAATACTTATCCCCAAATGGTCTTGTTATCCAAATAACTCTCCTAGCTATTTGGATGACTTTTACTTTCATTTTGGCTCTGATGTTTCACATTTTAGGTTATGCATGCTTCTTGCACGCCCAATTGTAGTCTTGCCTTTAAAATTGGCTAAGTCCCGGGTCTTCCTATCACGCTCCCTCATTTCTTTCTACCACCACGTGACCTTCTCAGTTGGATGTTCATGCCCTGATTCCATACTTGTCTTCCGCAAGTATGGAATATTTTCTACGGCATGCACACCTATGCGTGCATATTTTCTCTATTTTCCTCTTGCACGCTTGCATCTTGCTGCATGCCTCACTTCCTTGCTGCAATCTGTCTATGTTCCCTCACGCACCTTCTTTATTTTCCCTTCATATTCTACTCTCCTTCCATTTTCCCCTTTCACGCTTTCCTCTTGCACATGCGCTGTCCTTGCCTTCCTCTCGCGGTTTACTCGTGTACCTTTTTTATGATGTCCTAAAATTGGGTGTCCCTTCTCTTCCTCTTGCGCGCCCATGTACACCCTATAGAGCCACGCGCCCTCCTTCAGTTGAATGCCCATGCACCCTATTTCCACCCTTCTATAGGTATACCTTCCACCTATGCATGCACCTACGTGTGCACCTTCCCTCTGTTTCCCTTCCATGCCTCACACCTAACTCTTGAACTTCAAAATGACATAACTTTCGATCTAGAGCTCCAATTTTCACAAAATTGGAATTTTCTTAATTTTGATGAGGATAGATTTATGAAAATAATAGAAAATATATTTGGCTCCAGTCAATTAAATATCTAGTCCTGACAAAAGAAAGAAGTGTCTAGTGGACCCAAAACAACTACCTCTACTCAAAATTCCATATCTTTTGCATTTCTCAAAGAAATCACACAAAATAAGCATCGTTGGGATCATGATTTTGAACCTATAGGGCTTAATAAAGAATTGATAGTGATTTTTTTGAAATCATGACTAGGATTTGAATAACATTTTTTGGTAGTGGGGGTGCACCAAATAAAGCATAGGCAGACTTTTCTCACTGCTGCACATTGTAAGACAACATGGTGGACCTTTTTAAAGTAATATGTCATCATTCCACTCCATTTTGAGATATTGCAAGTGGTAGGAATGAATATTTCTGGGATTTCCACTTCTCTCTCCCTCTTTTTCTTGGGAAGATTCTATAAGTCAGAAGGTTGGTCTCATTGTAAAGAAAGGAGACATTCTGGGATGTGGAGAAACTCTGCAAAGTTTTTTTCTCAACACCATTGAGATGCAAACCCTCTCATGGGCCTGGAAAGAATATTTGTGCCTATAATTCAACAGTGTAATGGACTGTGCATATTATTAGAACAATACAATTGTGTTCATGGTGTTCTTTCAACCCTTGCATTGTTTTGTTGTATCTCCTTGCCCCTCTATTTTTGTTGTTTTTTTTCTGTGCATGTATGTCTAATTTGCAGGTCCAGGATGTTGTGTTTCATGGAGATCTAATGGTAAATGAAGATCTGAGTCTATGTCACATTGGTCTAGCCTCTCTCAACTCTATTTTATTTATGAATTCTCCCTCAGCAAGACATTTCACCCCCTTTTCTTGATGCTATGACCTCTGTAGTGTAGGATTTCTTAACTTTCATGCTCTCTCTCACTCCTTGGTCCCTTGGAATTGTTAGATTAGGAGTAGACAGTCGCATTTCCTTCCTTAGAAGTAGTTTATTACTAGGATTAGGTGGAGGAACCAACCTTCTCTGGAGGCCCATCTCAAGTAGGAAGGCCCATAACTTGAGAGACAGTCCCATGTTACCCAAAAACATCGGTTGCTCATTCACACAGGAATGAAAAATCAGAGGGTGTTGTTTTTTGGTAATAATAGGTACCCTTTAATTTTATTTAATTAAGGGCCCTTGATTAAATTTATAATTTAATTAGGCAAGGCAAAATATCCTAAATTTTTAAACCATGCACATTAATATTTGGAATATTACTCAAAAGACAAGGGGTGCATAACTTTGGCTAACCCGCTTAGGCTCCTTTAAAACATTACACATACCTTTTAATTATTTCATTCATGTTATCCAAATTTTTCCCCCCCCAGCAAAATTGATCAAACATAACCCTACATAGAAGAAAATCTAAGGGACAGTTTAGACCTGCGAGCTTGCAATCGATCCAACGTCAAAGGAGGCCAGAGGCTCAACAAGAGAAAACCAGAGAAAGGGCTCAAAATTTTTAGACTTAGTCACATATGTTTCAACTCAGGGCCAAGCAACAGAATCATGGAAGGCACCATGTGTCAGCTTGGCACAATTTTAAAAGGCGCATCAAAATAGAGTCTCCAAATGAGCGCAAAACCTCCACATGTCCAAAGTCTCAAAAGGTTGCAAAGGCCATAGAAAATGTCAAAGGACTTACAGAAGGAGCCACATGCCTCATCAGCGCAATTCTAAGGGTAGAATCCAAAGTGGGGACCCCAAACAAGTGCAGGCTTGCCACGTAGTTAGGGATCGAGAGAGGAGCAATCCTGAATCAGCTAAGTATAAAAGGACCAGTAGAAGCCTCCACGTGTCTCATCAGCACAACACCAAGGCTTGGTCCAAAGAATGGGTTCCCAAATGATCACAGGCTCGCCACGCGATCAGAGTCAAAAGGGAGACAGAGCCGGTCGTTTAAATGGCTAAGTATAAGAGGGTCGGTGAGAGCCTCCCTGTGTCTCATCGGCACAACTTCAAAGGCGCATATAAAATGGAGACTCCAAATGAGCACAAGCTCACCATGTGGCCAGGAGTAAAAAAGGGGACACCAGTCATTGAAAATTCCAAACGAGTGGAAATAACCATGTGTCAACTTGGCATAATTTTAAAAGTGATAGCCCAAGGTGGAAACTCAAACTAGTGCCAGCTCTCCACGTAGTCAGGGTCCAACAGAAGTCAAATGGAAATGGGACCAAATCATTTAAGTATAAAAGGACTGGCGAAATCCTTCACGTGTCTCATCTACATGACTTCAAAAGAAAAATCCAGAGGTAGTCTCCCGATAAGCACTGAGCCTCCACATGTCATGGGTCAAACATATGGCCCCGCTAAACAAAAGGGACTTAGCCAAAACATAAAGAAACTCAGAAAAATTGTGGAAGGAGCCACATTTCTCTTTAGTGCAACTTCAAAGGAAAAACCCAAAAGCGGTCCCCAAACGTGCACCAGCTCTACACGTGGCCATGTTTCAGGTCAAAGCAGGAAGGTGGGCCTTGGAAGGATTTTTTGTCAAAAGCAGGTCGACGGGCCTGGGGAAGACCTTTTTCCAAAGTGGAAAATGTGGGCAGGTGGGCTCGGAGATGAATTTTGGGAAATGTAAAGTTGTGGGGCCGCGGGAGTTTTTTTGTATTTTTTGCAACTTTCATAAAAGCGTAGTTTGCAAGTGTGGGCCTGCGAGCTTGAGGAGGTTTTTTCGCCAAATGCAAAAAGTGAATTTTGGGCCTGCGAGGCTCCGGGATATTTTTATAATTTTATGTTTTTTCACAAAAGGTGCCAAAGTGAATGTTTGGCCCGCAGATCAATTTTACAAAACTGGTTTTTTGCCATTTTTGTACGGATTCGATTCAAATATTCAAATGGGCATATCTTTCAATCTAGTGCTCGAAATTCAATAAATTTGGTACCGTTGGAAAGATATTGACCTCCACTACACCAAGGAAGCATAAAATATTATTTTCAGTAGGATTTGATGGGTGAAAACTAGGAAAACATCTTTCATTCCGTTAATGATGGATCCGATTGCTTCAACTACCTAGATATGATCTAGATTTTCCATCTTTCCTCCTCCAACATGCCAAACAGACATAGGGAACTAGAATTGACAGATTGTAAGTCAATTTGTAGGGCATTAATGGTTAGTGGTTGAGCTTTAAGAGCATAATCAAGTTTCTCTTCTTTCTCTCTAGTTTTCATCGTCTATATATTGTAAACACTTCTCATTTGAGAGGAGGAGACATTTTGGGTGTGGGGAAACTCTATAAAATTTGTTTCCTGACTCCGTTTGAGTTGTAAGCCTTTTCCTACACCTAGGAAGTGGATTTTATGCCTTTAAACATAAATGTAATGGTCTATGTACCTTCTAGAGCAATAAACTCATGTTTTTTGTGGTGTTCTTCAACCCTCTCTCGTGTTTTATTATTTCTTCGTGCCTCTCCCTTTCAGATCTATTTTTTGTGCATCTATTTCACATTTGCAGTTGTGGGATGTCATGTTTCATGGAGTTTTAATGGTGGATTAGGACCTGGGTCTTTGTCACTTCTATCTGATCTCCCTCATCTACCTTTTCCTTGTTTCATCCTCCCTCAGCAGAGTATCTCACCACTTCCTTTTGTGGTGTGTCACCGCTTAGTGTAGCCTCTCTTTCACTCTCTCTCTCTCCTTGTTTCCTTGGAATGGTTAGATTAGGATAGATAGGTTTTGCCTACACTAGAGTAGCTTGAGGTAGGTAGTTTAGGAGCAAGAACCATCTTTCTCTGGAGGTCCATCTCAGGTTTGCAAGTCCCACAACTTGAGATATGGTCCAATGTTGTGCAATCACACTGAATTCCCCACTCAGACCCGATACCATTCGGGGGTACTGTGATTTTTCACTAACAGTTTTGGCACCCCCGGTGGGACAGGTTTGAAGCACCTTATCACTTCATTTCATAAAGTTGATGTGTTCTTGGTGAGATTCAGCCTTTTGAGGCACATGTAAAGCACATCTGGTGACTCCATCTGGTCAACAACCCATCCTCTGAGTTGCAAACCTTCTCCCATCCATCTTCATTCATCTTCCTTTCCACATCTCCCATTTTTTTTCATTCCATGAAGTTGTGCAATCATGAATTCATTTCCATCTTGGAATTCACACTCGCAGTAGCAATGATATTCAAATCCATCTCAAGGTTACTTCAACACACCTCCAGAAAGGTTTCACAATGAAAATCAGCACTATAGATATCCAGGTGAGCCAGATTCAAATAAATTTGGTCATTTTCCAAACTATACAGTTGTTACAGAGCATGGATATACAGATTTTAGAGGTATTTCCACACCTGAAGAATATAATTTGTACATGGAAACTTTGAGAATGGAGGCTCACATGGTACAATCAAGGGCCACAGCTCACATGACTATAGGGCACCTTGTCCATGGGCCGGCCCTATGCTAAGACATTACAACCCTCAGGAGAAGATTGACTTCATGGTTAAAATGTTGCCTCAACTTGCACAGTGGATTGAGGATATTGAGGCATATGAGAAAAGTGTGAGACAACCTTGCCAATGGGTAGGTCAGTCACCAGCTCCTTGTCCTTCATTTTCTCTTTCTCAAACTTTTTTATTTCAGCATGGTCAAGAATCAAGCCCCTCTCTTTTTGCCCCAAATGTTGTTTTCCCTTCTCCATATCCTATTCTTCCATCCCACCTCACATCTTCTTCCCTTTTCCCTTCCAAGAAGTCATCCCCTCCAAACAAATAAGCAATTCCACTTCCCTCTCCACCACAAACAATAGCAAAACTAGTTGAATCCCAACCTACCACTCCTCTTGCTTTCCCAAGTCCATGTTGGGAAGAGACTCAAAAATCCAGTCAACGAGACCAAAAAAGAAAAGAGGAACCCAAAAAATAAGAAATGATAGAAAATATGAAAAGTTGGGCTGCCGTATTTTGGATTACAAAGATCCCCTTGATTATTAAGCCAATAGAGGAGGCCAAGATTGAAGAGCCAGTGGTGTCTAAGGCTGAGTTTGCAGCAGAAGAAGAACAAGATCAAGAAGGAGAAGATCAGCAATCTATTTGCTCTGAATGCTGAGAAAGTTTTAGATCCAGAGGACACTTTGGAGGAGGTTGAGCACATGCAGCAGGACAATAAGGAGGAAAATTATTTATTTGACTTGGAAATCACATCATTTTCTCCTCCATCATCCACCCTCCAAGCACATGAGCCTGCTACCATGAAGGACAGCATTCAAGGACAACCACCTATAGTTCATAATGGCCCTCTGGAACCAAGGTTGGAAGATATGAAACTTCCATGTTTTCACAGGATAAGGAATGGAAAGAGCAAAATGATTTCATCATCTCTCTCACACCATCCACCCAGGAAGGTCTGCAGGAAGACTCCACTCTTGGAGTTGAATTGTAGAGCAATAGGTACATCCATCAAATCAAACTGTGCCCAATCAGGCACTTGGATTCATGGGAGCCAAGGGAGAAGCCAAAACAATTCATGCCCACTTCAGGTCATGAGGATGAGTATCAAAGCACCAAGGGTCACCATTAGCAACTCCAAGAGTCCAATGCCAATCAGAATGAGGAGGTATTTTTGACTGATGATGATACCTTGATGATATGGGTGGAGGATCGGCCTATAGTCAATTTTTCACTCATACAAGAAGCCATATTCAGTGTCAAATCATTTACATGGCTGACCTTTTTGAGAAAGGGAAGCTACTTCCCCCTGCCAGTTGCAGGATTTGTTTGAGTCCCATTTATCTCTAGTTAGCATAGAGTAGGTAGGTTTGTTTTCAATAGAACAAGTTCTTTTACACACTCTGCATGTCTCATTTCAGGCATGTATGGTTTTACCTTTGTATATAAGTTTTTTTCGTATTGTTCCATAGCTATAATGTGCCATACCCTTTAGTATTTACAGAGGGGAGACCCATAGTTACCTATAATAGTTACTGGTTTCAAAAGGATCCAAATACAAAAGCAACTAAAATCAGGTTTCGAGGGAGTCCATTTCCAGAGCAGGTGAAAGCCACAGGTCGATACAATTTTCTACTCTCTGTGTTCAATGAAAAGTTACACAAGCCATGGATTTGGGGTAATAATATCTAAAGAAACCCCAAATACTTTTATCAAACTAATCAATGGACCATCTAATAAGAAATGAGCAAGGTTTTCTTCTTTACATACATTAATTTGAAGTAAGACAAGCATACTAAGCAAATGAAGCTAACCTCTATTCTTTGAAAGATTGGAATAATGAACCTAAGAGGATATAAGAATTCAGTTACGTGTTTAAGAGAAAGAGATCTCCCCATTAATGGCTTCAAGGACAATGGATCTTCCCTTTTACTCCATATTGGTGCTATAAAATACAAAAGCAAATGTTACTAGCTCAATGGAAGAAAATGAAATACAATCTAAAGCCTAAACAAAATCCTATAATCTGTGCTAGGAAGAAGAGAGAATTTTTAGAAAATGATGGAGGGGGTATAGCCATATTTATAGTTTTCTATTTGGGAAAATGGGAGATTTGGGTGCATGTGGGACAAATGCTAAAGTCCAAAAAGCATTTTTAGCAAGTCTAAGTGAGGTTTGACTATGTTTAGGGTAACTACCCTAGGCTAGACTAATTAATCTCTTTTAGAGAGTAATTAGGGTTCTAGAAGGGTTTTTGAAGGGCTTAATCAATCCAACGAAGTGGATTGATATTCCAAGGAGCTAATAGAAGCAAAATAGAAAGGAATAAGAAGCTAATGTAGTTAGAACGAGGCTATGAAATCCTGTTTAAGTGGTTTATAAGAGGAAATACGACCAAAAAGATGTCATGAGAAGGGAGTTAGATAGGTCTAATTAGTGGTATGCCGTCAATTTGTGAAGGGAAGAATATGGAGTGCAATATTAGGAGTAATAGTGAATTGATCAAACTACAGGTGTCTACATTTGCCCCTCTTTGGGGTAACGTAAGCTATGTCACTTCAAAGAAAGTAGACAAACACAAAAAAGTAGAAATTTTTTGAAGGGGTAGAAGAAAAATTAATAGGATGAAGGACAAAGGATGCCCCGTCGAGTGTTGATGGGGTGACGTAAAAACTTGATTAGTGATCGAAAAAGAAAACAACAGAAAGAAAAGTGTACAGAGAATATGCGAAATAAGAAGAAAGAGGGATATTGAGCTATCCACAAATGAATTGCTATTAATATATTATCATCATAATGCTTAGGATCTTCCTCATCAGTGCTTATTAAAATGTGAGCATGTGACGGAAGTGTAAAATGAAATGAAAAGCCAAGATACAAACAACCGTCTTGTGCTAAAAATGACCAACTCCATGTAACATACAAGAATGCAATGTAATATGAGAAATAAACAAAATCACCTAACAGGGAAATAAGTATAATCACACACACTTAAACCAACAATGTTCAAGATAGTTGCACAAATATTTGGTTATCAAGATGTAGTCCCAAATGTTATGATAAATGACAAGGGTGAAGAATGATGCCTCAAGAAAGATTTATTATGCAAGGGGAAATATGGGGGACACTTGAGTTCCGCAAAAAAGTAATGTGCACGACGAAAATAGTACCACGCAACTGATAGTGCACCAAAGTATAGACGGAGTAAGCAACATAGCTTGTGTAGGTGATTGAAGATTTTGGTGATGCGCGAGTCGTTGTTTCAAACTATTTGAAAACATCAACAAGATCTGGGATGAATGCCATGCAATAGACATTGATTTCAGCTGTAGATAATTGGTTTAACCAATTTTGAGCCATTTTTGATGTATTTCATTGTTTTTGATTTTTTGATTTTTTTTTATTTTTTTAATTTTTTGACTTTTAAATAAGTATCACGATGGGGGAAAAATAGATGAAAAAGAGAGGAAAAGGCAGGAAAAAGGCACCTGAAAGATTCGTAAACTATTTTAGTGTGATGGAGAAGTAATCGCAGGGTGGCATGAAGTGCCCCAACATAGTAAAAATAATTATTTTAGTACAAAACAAATTATTACAACGGATAAAATAAGGTCTAGAATGATCACGGCGGAGAAAACATGCCTCAGGGGCATCGCAGCAGGTTAATATACCCACCCAGGATCAGTAAATAAATCATGAGTAATTCATTTCTACCAGAGATCTTGTAAATTTTTACCGCGAGTGAGAGCGACAGCTCTGGAGATGAGATGGACAAAAATACTTAGTAGGACGAGACATGCATGGATCACATCTGAGAGTTCATGCGGGACCCAGTGGATGGACCTTATGTGAGTAACCTATCCCTCCTAGTCAATTTATGCATTTGTTACACTTTTTAGGGATTTTTTAGTATAGGTCAGGACCGAATTTGATACATGCGTGTGGGCGTATGCATCGGTCTTGAAAGGTATGCGCATGTGTATGCATCAATATGGACAGTGTATGCATACATGCATCCGTTGATAGAAGATACACATACACGCACCTGTTGACAGGCAGATTTTTGCACACGCGCATGTGCACGTCGAGCTAGGGGCGTAGGCATGTGAGAGGGACGCATTCACACTGAAAAGGGATAGGATAGACATACACACACGCGCACATGCATTATAACAGGTGCGTAGGCATCACACTAGGCACGTATGTGCTCTGTGTGACCGGTAGATGGCAAATGGAGAAAAGGTGGAGGGGCCAGTGTATGCATCGATAAGGGCACGTGTGCATTGAAAATGGAATGCATGCATCAAAGGAGGCACACAAGGGCTAGAAAGAAGGGCACAAGCAAACACTGGCTAGAAAAATAGCCAAGTATAGAATAATTTTGACTATATTAGCTCTAGAAGAAAGGAATAATTAGTAAGTTAGATTATTCAAAGAAGTATTTTTCCTCAGAAAAATAGATAGAAATAAGTAAGTGCCTAACACTTGTGTTGATTTCTACAACGTATATTACCCATTCTTCAAACTCATGAGTGCTATGGGTGGTTAACAACAATAGAGGCTCAATGTGATGACGATGATAAAGCGACCCTGGAGAGCCTCCTATATGTGACAGGATTGACTCATGTGGTTGAGATGCCACAGATTACATTGGATCATGGTCTCTTGATAACCATAGTAGAGTGATGACACAACGAGAGTTATGTGCTTTCACATCCTTGACTGGGGAGATTACTATTACATTAGAGGATGTATGGCATATTATGTGGGTCCTGATTCATGGGCAACTTATCGAGACTATGAGCCGTTGGACCGACATTCAGTAATATATTGTACAGTTGTTTAGTGTCCCTATGATATCACAACGTGGGATGTCCATTAGATTATCACAATGCATCGATGATCCAAAGCTAGACTTAGTAGTGGTCTTCATGATGGCCTTTGTCAGTGGAGTCTTACTCCCTGAAAATACTAGTGCTTTATTTCCACTCATCCTCCTTGGAGTGATACGTGGTTTGGTGGAGGGAGAGACCTAATGCTGGGGGCAGTATATCTTAGCGTATCTATACTGGAACCTTCACTTGATTACCTAATACCATCAAAAGATGGTAGGAATAGCTCTGCTTTGCTGTATATTTGGGCGTGGGAGCACATTACCATTGGTCGCCCCTTAGGTGTTTTGAGAGTTCAGGCTCGCGAGGAGCCTTTCTACAATGGGCTGGGTCTCTAGCAGGGGACAATGTGCATCCATACATGGGGGATGCATATCACTATCGGCGTGAGGTAGACGAGATACAACAAATTTCCATGGTTTGGAGGCCCTATAGACACTTTTAGTGGCCCAAGGATGGTTTAGACCTAGACACTGCAATAATAGGGCACTTTATCTTAGGCAGACTGCAACTATATGTGAGAGCTATATAGGGTATATCAGTGTCAGAGGTAGTTTGGAATTACCCAGGATGTTCCTATGGGCCAGATAGATGGTATTCTCGCAGGTCCTGAGAGCATTTTGATATGGGTCCATAAATTGCCCACAACAGAGAACTGGCTAGTTTTCGACATGTGGTAACTATTATGTGGGTGCCACTGAGACATATTAGAGATCCAGGCGCTACACCGGAGTATGGGCCATGGTATCAGAATGTGCTTCCGTGTCGTTTTGACTTTTTCTAATGTTGGCATATAATGCTAGCATGAGAGCCCATCTAGTGGGGCCTCCTAGTGGTGACAAGGGTGGAGTTATTGGTGGTGCTGAGAGAGATGAAGACGATGAAAATGATGATGGCGGTACCCAATGCACATAGATATGTTAAGGGCAGGAGACAAGGGTCCAGCATTGCAACAGCCTTAGGGAAAGGGCCCCAGGCCTAAGCCAAGATAGGTTTACAGGGAAGTTGATATAGAGTTTCCCCCAATAGGCATTCCAGCTGGGGATTTACACTCCTCTTCAGTAGGTACTTCCATAGTAGGGCCCACCACCGGATGTTTAAGAGGGTGGTGGTAGACAATTGGCTATCCTCCAGCAGTAATTACAGGCAGTGATCACTATGTAGTTAGAGGTGGCTGGACAGAGAGATGCATCTAGAGCACAGGTATAGGCCCTCATAGTAGAGTGAGATTAGGCACATACTCAGGTGCATATTTTGACAGTTGAGAAAGATCAAGCTAGAGCATAGGCCACCCAGAGTAGCGATCGTGCTTTATGGTAGAGTCAAATTCATGAGATGGTTACACAAGGTGCTAAAATATTTATCCTTTTACACTAGTCCTAGACTCAGGTACAGATGGTTGTTTCTCATAGGGACAATACACAGGAATAGTCATAGGGTCATATTATACCGAGGGATTAGGCATGAGCCTAGGTGCAAGTTATCACTGCAGATAGGGATTGAGAGGCTGCTACCTCTAGAGATAGGCTCAAGTTGATATAGGCAGGGTGACAGGCGAGCGTGATGATTCCCTACAGGTAGCCCTCATCCTGTGGAGACGGTGATTTGATATGGAATGTTATAACATCCGGTGGTGAGGCCTTGTAACTATAGGACTTCCTACTTTAGGGTAGTCCCGGTAGAGCAGCGAGTGGTATCGTTTCAGCAGTTAGATGCGAGTGTGCCAAGTTCAAGGTCACAGAGATTAGGCCATTAAGTTAGATCAGTTAGGCAGCCCATACCAGTGCAGCTGGTTGGATGACAACAATCCAGACAGCAAGGGTGGTACCCCTAGTGAAATTCCATCATAGACACCACTCTTCTCGTCGACCAGGTCATAGACCCAGGAGCCTCGGTAAAGGTGAGAGCTGTGGTTGAGCTCTTTTACTTCTCTTTTTGTATAGATGTATTGTATGCATGCCTCTTATGAAGGATCGATTTTGATATATAGTTGTATGTACCATTGTTTTGATGATGCCTCTTGATGAAGGTTCAATTATTTTTGATGCATTCCCCTTTTAGATGGAATATTATATCGATGATGTATATTTTGAGTAATGACTTGGAAAGTTATACATATATATATGGAAATTTTGATATAACATACTATGATTGGTTTATGATGTATTCTTTCTCTTTCCTTTATATATGTGACATACTTCAGATTTTAGAAATGTGTATGTTTCATGCTTTTATATTGATCATGTATTTGTAGATAACACCACATGTTTTCATATTTATGAGATATTTCTAATGTTTTTATTCTAGCACTTGAGATGATACTAGATGATATTGTTGTGCGGGGGATAGATTTGTGATTATGCGCAACCCCTCTTCCCCCCATTGATGATACGATATGTGATGATTAGCTTAGCATACATGCATGATGTAATACTTAGCATTTTTGTATATATATGATGTAGTGAAATGATGTTAGAAATGTGATGAAATGATAGATGATAGATGTGATAATAAACAACTATGCAAAATACACAAGCAAAAGTTAACAAAACTAAAAAAATATACACATTCAAACAACACAACAAAACACAACTAAAACAAACACATGCAAATGCTAGCAAGAGACTAAATTGATACCTAATCTAAGTAAGTAAAATGAATTCTAATAGATGCATATAACAAGCAAAGAATCCTACAATTTTTTTTTTTACAAGTATGAGAGTTCCTAAATGAATGCAATGCCATAGACAATCAAATCACACAAGATCCAATATAATGTAAGCAAATGAACCTATTCAAAGAATAAACAAATCAACAGACTAAGCACATCAAAACTATCACAAACCAACAACTAAAAGTAATTAAAGCATTACCTTGTTTTTGCGGGACAACATTGATATATTTTCTAATGTTTTTGGGTTTATCTAAAAAGATAAGTTTTCACAGCTACGGTCTTCATTATTGTCTAGGTTTCCCTAAGATAACGTTGTGAAATGAATGTAGCTTTATCCCTGAAAAGGGAAATTTTCTAGATGTTTAGGTTTTTGTGTATCTTTTTTCTGAATGTTTTTGTATTTTCCAAGGTCATGTTCTGAAAGCAATGTACAAGAACAAAGAAGCGTGGATGCCCCCAGCGTGATGTGGGAATATACAAAAGGCAGAATGCCATGCGTGTATGTATGAGGAAGTGATAATGTCCATGTGTGCTCAGCGTTAGATGGGAGTATACAAAGGTAATGTCCTTCATGTAGATATAAGAGCAAATAAACCAGATCACAGTACGGCAAAGGTGGTCCTAGTACGGTTCCTAGACCTAGCAAAGGAAGTCATATCCAAGAAGTGACGACGATTACCCATCCTGCCGTAAGAGTAACTTGCATTCGGGCGAATCTTCCTTGAGCGCTAAAAACTGGTTTTCACTCAAAGACCTACCCACTACGCCACAATTGTGTGGTTTTCACATGTGGACGACTTGCTTTTTCTTTACTATTTTCTCATTTTTCCATTTTTTTGCTTGTTTTTTCTTTGTTTTTCTAATTTTTATTTCTTATATGATATTCTCTGTCATGCCTAAGCATAGAACTGCTTGAGGTGCACGACATTCATAGGTTCTAGAAGCTCTTCACCGTCTGAATATGCAAGTTTGTAGGCTCTTGATCCATATTTTGCAATCACTACATAAGGACCTAACCAGTTAGCCTTGAACTTTCCTTTCTTCTCTCTATCTTTGACATTGTTCTTCTGATTTTCTTTGAGAACTAGATATCCTACATCAAATTCCTAGTGAATGATGAGTTTTTTATATCCTCTGGTCACTCTATTCTGATAGAATTTTAGGTGATTGAGCACTCTAATACGCCTTTCATCTAATAGTTCTAACTCTGTTAAGCGAGAAACTCTGTAGTCCTCGTCTTTATCAAGATAGTCTCTGAGAGATATTCTCAGGGAGGGAAGATCCACTTCTAAAGGTATGATGGCTTCAGTGCCATAGACAAGTGAATACAGGGTTGCACCAATAGGAGTGCGGATGGAGGTACGATAGGCCCAGAGGGCGTGATGTATCTGTAGATGCTAATTACGAGCCAGTTTTACTGACCATTTTCTCCATAATCCGCACAAGGGTTTTATTAGTGGCTTCTAGCTTGTCCATTACCTTGAGGGTAATAGGGGGTAAACCACTTGAGTTTGGATATGGAAGTGTTAACACAAGGTTTTAACTATTTTATTTTTGAAGGATTTACCATTATCAGTGACAATGGACGAAGGGATCCCGTAACGGCATATGAGATGGTTCATGATGAATTTTGAAATCTACGCACATTAGTGACATAGGTAAGAGGGACAACCTCTACCCATTTGGTAAAGTATTCAGTGGCAGTGATGATGTGAGTATGACCATCTGAAGAAGAAGGATGGAGCTTCCCTATGAGATCCAGGCCCCATTTAGAGAATGGCCAAGGCATTGCAATAGGTTGTAAGGCTTGTGTTGGCGCATGTATTAAGTTCCCATATTTTTGGCATAGTTCACACTTCTTTACGAAGTTGCAACAATCAGATTCCATGGTAGGCCAATAATAGCCTACCCTCAATAGCTTTTTAGCTAAGACCATGCCACTAGTATGCGCTCCACAAATACCACCATGTACTTCTTTAATGGCATGGATAGAATCAACAACATCCAAACAACGAAGTAGATTCTCTGTCGTAGCCACAGATGATAAAGGGTGCCTCATAGGAGGGTATAATGGGCTATGCGGTGAATAAGGGATTTTTTTTCAGAATGGGTGATGTTTGGTGGAAGAGTGCCATCTTGTAGGTATTGAAAGATAGGGTCGTACCAAGGGGATAAAGGACCAACAACTTCACATGCCAAACATGACTCTGGCATATCATATGCAGGTACTTGTAAATGCTCTACAAAGAAAGGCATCTTACTTTCTTCAGGTGCTATGCATAAGAGAGACCCAATAGTAGCCATGGCATCTGTGGATCTAATATGTGACCTTGGTTTTTTTTCAAATATGACCTGTGTGAAATATTCTTTCAAGGTTTCAACCATATTTTTATATAGAATAAGCTTCTCATATTTAACCTTGTACTCATCATTTACCTATTTTATGATAAGTTGAGAGTCCCCAATGACTCGTAGTTGTCTAATGTTCCATGTAATAGCTAGCTTGAGGCCAGCGATGAGTGCTTCGTACTCTGTGATGTTATTTGTGCATGGGAATCCCAGCCGGAATGCTCATGGGATGACATCACCTGTTGGAGTGATGAGGACCACTCCTGCTCCAGATCCATGGAAGGTAAAAGATCCATCAAAATGGACCTACCATTCTATGGATTCTTCAATATACATCATAGATGCATCTGGTAAATCTAAGCACAAAGGTTCCATTCTGGGAGAGGAGCTTTTGCCAACTGATCAGCCAGTACCTGTTCCTTTTAAAGACTTCTGATTCACAAACTCAATATCAAATTCACTTCAGGAGAATGATCCAATTAGCCATTCGGCCTGTGAGGGTGGGTTTGGATAAAAGGTACTTGAGAGGGTCAACTTTGGATATGAGTTTGGTTTTATTATTCAGGAGATAATGGCGAAGCTTTTGGAATGTGAAGACAACTACCAAGCAGGCCTTTTCTATTTGGGGCTAATTCAACTCGTATGCGATCAAGGTGTGGCTGAGATAGTAAACTTCTCTTTCCTTATGGTCTAATTTGTATTGGGCAAGTAATGCACCAATAGCAAATTAGGTAGCTGAAATGTATAAGAGGAGAGGTTCACCTGGGGTAGGTGGCATGAGTACAGGTGGGATGGCCAAGTACTGTTTGAGTAATGCAAATGATTTTTGACAGTCAGGTCCCCAATTGAATGTGACATCTTTCTTGAGAAAATGGGTAAAGGGGTGGACACTTATCCACAAGTTGTGAAATAAAGCGACATGGATTTCCTGAATTTTCCCTTGTAGACTCCTTAGTTGCTTGAGAGTGGGAGGTGGTGGCATTTCTGTGATAGCTGTAGCCTTTGCAAGGTCCACTTCAATCCCTCTTTGTGAAACAATGAACCCTAGGAGTTTTCCTGATAAGATACCGAAGACACATTTCTTAGGGTTCAAAGCGAGCCTTATAGTCTCGTAGATGCTGAAAAATATGCCTTAATACTCCAGGGTGTTCTTTTCTACTCTTGGATTTCCCTAGGATGTCATCAACATAGTCCTCCATGATGTCACTTATCATATCATGGAATATAACTGTCATGGCCCACTGATAAGTAGCCCCAGCGTTCTTGAGCCCGAAAGGCATGACTTTGTAACAAAACGTCCCCCAAGGGGTAATGAATGCTGTCTTATGCTGATCTTCTTCTGCAATTCGTATATGGTTATAACCTGAAAATCCATCCATTAAGGACAACATTTCATAACCAGCTAGTGGAATCAACTATCATGTCAATGTTAGGTAGGGGAAAATCATCTTTTGGACATGTCTTGTTAATGTCATGGAAATCAGTGTAGATTCTTATGCCAAAAGGATTTTTCTGTACTGAGGACTATGTTAGAAATCCATTCTGAATAGTCAATAGGTTTAATAAAATCAGCATCTAACAACTTTTCCAATTCTTCTTTGACAAGGAGCACCACCTTAGGATGCATCTTTCTCAAATTTTTCTTGATTGGTTTGGCATCTGGGTGCACAACAAGGTTGTGCACAACTAGCTCTGGGTCCAAACTAGGCATATCTGCATATGTCCATGTGAATAAGTCCATGTATTCTTTTAAGATCTCTACAAAGGTCTTTTGTTCTTGAGCTGAGAGTGAAGCTCCCAACTTTATTATTCTAGGCTGCTCCTTTGAACCAATGTTGACGTTGATTGTTTCCTCAATGAGAATTTTAGAAGCATCCTCCATCCATGTAGGATTAGGGGGAAGAGTAAGATCGACCTCCTGCGGTAGTTCATGATCATCTTTAAATGGATAAATCACTTCATCTTTAGACTCTTCATTTTGTTTGTCTACGAGTTTATCAAAGAGTTTGTCACTATGAGATTTTTGTTTATCCTTTTTTCCAGGTTTCTCAAAAGTAGATGTACCTTTATTTACAACCTTCTTATTCAACCATCCGCACATCTCTGCTTCTTCCCCGAAGTAGGCGCAGGTGTCTAGTTGAATCTTAAATCCTTTCTTGTGGTCTCCATCTAGAATAAAATCCCTGAGTCCCATGAACTCTGGAAATGCCTCCTCATTTTCAAAGAAATCCAAGGGCACGTGAAGTTGTTGATCCCAATCTATGAGTTCAGGATATACAAGGGCTACTAGATATTCATGTTTAACGGGATGGATTCGGATAAGCTAAGGACTGATGAATTTTGGAATAGTTTCGTGGAGGCATGATCCTTTTAGAGGCTACATTGGGAATCTACGTCACTATCATAATGAGATGAAGCATCCTCACGTTCAGAAGAGGTGGCTTCATTCTTAGAAGGTAGAGCGTTATAAGGCCTTACCCTAAGGACATGTTTATCAGACTTAAACCTAGGGATAGGAATAGGCTCTAACCAGCCTTGTGCATTAATGCCACATCCAAACTCACTATATCCCATGAAAAACATCATCTGGGGACCTTTGATGTACTGAGGTGCTTGATTACATGAAGCCATGGTACCTTCT
Organism: Taxus chinensis; assembly: GCA_019776745.2. Taxonomy (NCBI): domain Eukaryota; kingdom Viridiplantae; phylum Streptophyta; class Pinopsida; order Cupressales; family Taxaceae; genus Taxus; species Taxus chinensis. The sequence continues at coordinate 189,645,575 of CM034152.1, forward strand.
AGCACTCTGCTAGTAGGATATTTTAACATTTTCTCCTCGGATAGGAGACCACTATGGACAAATTTTTCTAATGGTTTAGGACATTGCTCATGAGTGCTCTTGAACTGAAAATAAGGCTTACCCCTTATCCTGGGGGATACTGATAAGTCTAATATCAATAAATCCTGTTCAAGAGTAAATGGCTTATCTGGGCCATATTTTGTTGATGCTACCTCCCATGAAGTGAATGGGTTGACCAATGAAGGAAATTATTGATTATAAGGCGTGAGGGATTCTGAATCTATTCATTTTTTCATAGCCTTTGTTTGTAGAAGGACAACTACATCCACAAAAGGACACTCATAAGATGCACGAGAAAAACTGTGCAATGCCCTACAATGTGTGAATGGTTTCGGGTTGCCCAAAATGGTAACCTCTTGACCTTCATGATATAACTTGATGCACTGATGAAAATTTGATGGAATAGCTTGCATGGCATGGATCCATGGGCGCCCCAGGAGCATGTTGTATGGGAGGTCCAAGTCAAGGACATGGAACATTGTGTTATGACACGTTGGGCCTACTTTCATGGGAACCACTATAGTCCCCGCTGATTCTCTTTCTTCATTGTCATACGTCGTGATTGTGATAGTCTTAGCTCCCAACTCTGTTTCTGAATGGCCTAGCTACTTAACCAGCTTCAAAGTGCAAATATTTAGACCAGATCCCCCATCTACAAGTACTCTCTTGATTTTGTGATGGGTAACCACCACTTCGAGATAAAAGGGTAAGTTATGCTCTGGGTTGTTATGCGGGATTGCAGTATGATCAAAAGTAATATGATCATTGGATTCTAGGTGCTCAATCATGGCTTGAAGGTTCGTGGGATCTACATATGTGGAAATCCCTTAATTTTGCAAAGTCTTATACAATATGCTCTTATGGGCATTAGCGATCTTGAGGAGATCAAGGATAGATATCCTAGCAGGTGTTTTCTATAACTACTTTATTAAATTGTACTGATCTTCCTGAGGGATAGGTACATGATCTAGTATGACTAAGCAGGAATGTCTTGTCCCTACTGCGCACAGCTCTTTTCTAAAATCTGAATGGTATTGATTTGTTCATTAGATGAGCTAATACATCCAATGAGGGAATCATAAGGACTATCATTTGTAGGGTAAACATAGGCAACAGTCCTATAGTCGTTGGAGGTTTTCCCTTGATCTGGTTTCCTTTTCTTTTTATCCGCATGGTTAGGAAAAGGTTCCTTGTAAATACCCATTTTTTCATTTGGACCTTTCCCAGACTCAGGGGAGAATCCATAGCGATATTTCCTTCCTCGATGAGGTCTTGTATATAATGGCGTAGTCTCAAACACCTATCCATTTTGTGTCCTTTAACATGATGGCGAAGTCACAATATTCATGATCTTTGAACCAAACTAGATTTGGAGCATCCTCTGGGTATGGTACCATTGTAGTTGGATATTCACCATTTTTGCATCATCCAATTGTCTTAGGATGGTAGATAAGGACTCCATTAAGGATGTAACATTCTGTTTTGTAGGTGCTTTAGGACGAGGTCCCTGTGAAAGCTTTAAAAGTGGGTCTGTCTGTACTGCCTGGAATCTCTTGGAGTCTGTGATGCCATCACTAATAACATGCTTATTCTTATTGAAGAATTTAGGTTTGTTCGTGGATTTGGCTTTATGTTTGTTTTTAATGACAGGTTTAAGCGTTCCCTTGGCAATGAGGGCTTTCTCAATTTGACTACCTTTCTCTATGACTTCTTCGAAGTTAGAGCCACAATGCATTTGTAAGTGAAAGGCTATTTCAGGGTTTAAGTTAAGAAAAAATATACTCACTAACTGTTTTTCTGGTAATACACAAGGAAAATGACTGGCTAACCCACACCATCGTTGTAAAAATCCTGTAAATGTCTCATTGGGTTTTTTTTTTGTATTGCATAGATCGTTCATTGTGATGTCACTTTCCATATTATAGGAGTAATGCCTTACAAATTTCTCCGCTAATGCGGGCCACATTGTAATGGAGCCCTTGGGTATGCTATAGAACCATTCCAATCCCACGACTCCTAGGCTGCGAGGAAAAAGTCGTATTAAGAAATTATCGCTATATGCGACCTCTTGACAAGCCATGTAAAAGTATTTTATATGATCACGAGGATCACTTTTGCATTTGTAATTATCAAACTTGGGAATGGTAAAGTGTTTTGGGAAAGGTTCTATTGTAACATGTCCTTATCAAAGGGGTAAGGGCATAATTATTCATACAAATATTTTCTATTTTGGCCTACATTTCCCTGTTGTAATGTAGTAAGCATATTCTTCATAGATTTTAACTCTTCCTGAATAATTTTCTCCTTAGTAGGTGACATTGGTCTTTACACCCGAGTCACCTTAAAGGTATAGTCTGTGTGTGGATCAATTTGAAACTCACTAAGTTTGTTTTTGTTTTTGTCTTTGTCTTTGTATATGTTTCTTGTTGAAGATCCTAGGTTTGTTAGTTTCTGGCTCAACTTCAAGATCTATTTTTGGAGGATCTCCTCCTCAACCAGGGGGTCCTCTTCTTCATCAAATTTCGGAGGAGGAGAAGCTTTACGCTCAATTTTTACTTTACGTGAAGCTTTATAGTGAGGCTTTCGTGATGGTACTCCTTTGATAATGATCTTATGTTGCCTAGAATTGGAAGCGTATCCCACATCAAAAGGGTTATATGTGTCTAAGATGAATCTTTGTTCTCCTAGGTTAGGGTTAATGACCTTTGTTTCTTCTTCATGCTCTTGTGGAAGTTTAGCTCCTAATGCTAAGACTCTTGCGAGTACTTGATCTTTATTATAATATAGGAGTTCATCAAATCTATTTAGGTCTAACCTTTGTTGTTCTCCAGAAGAGTCTGACTCTTCACCACTATGATCAATTAATGCCTCCGTATCTTTGACTTGAGAAAAGAGAGGTGCTAAATTGTTTCCACTAAATGGGAAGGTTTCAAAAGGGTTTTCTCCTATATCATGCTCATTTGATTTGGTTGCCATTTTTATGATTTTAGGCATTACTAGCAGACATTTGTATGTAGCTAGCGTGACCCCTAAGTGTATGGTTTCTGCAAGCCGCTCAAAGGTGATGTTTGAACTATACCACAATGTATCCTAGATGTCATGTTATGCAGTCGTTTTTATCAAGGAACATTCATATGCACACCTAAATGTAATGATCACTCAATTTGTTGTTACCAAGCTTATGCCCTAAAAACAGATAGTGACAAGGATGTACCAATATGTAAGTCAAGTTAGAATTCTAACAAGGCCTAAGTACTGACGTGGTGTTGATGCAGTCCCTTGACAAGGTATACTTAAAACTAGTTTGAATGCTGATGAAATCCAAACCTCCAAAAAAATGGAATTCGCGACTAGATATAGCATAACAATGTCATTGTGATACATTAACCAAGAAAGCAAGGTGTTAGTACCACGAAAACCTTATTATGATATATGTAAGGCATTATCGACACTTTTCAAGAAGACTCAGGTGACGTCGAAAATGAAACCAAGTGATAAGTATAACAAGGATTTTTTAATCGTGTGAGCAGTGTAACCGTGTAATAAAGGGACTTATACCATTTTCTCACAAAATGAGAATACGATGTAAGTACCAAGATTGTGCGTCTAGGATGCAAACAAAACTATCAACTCAAGAAGAGACGAAAGATGAACTAGACCTACATAGCAGTGAAGACTATCTTGAAATCAAGATGGAACAAATTTTATCAAAGATATGAATAGTGCATACCTATGTACTTTATATGTTTAACAACCCAAAGCCACAAACATGGATGTGTGTAAACGGACAAAAAAGTGGCAATCCCTATCTTTGAAAAAAAATGTGTGTGAGGTATGCACCTTTATCACCTTGAAAAATGGGTGGCGAGAACTGCAAGGGTATAGATTCAAAAAGAGGAAAACAAACCAAGCGCCACTTTGGCAGAGCTTCTCCTCGTCGGAAGATAAGGAATAAAACTAAGTGAAAGTGGGATGTAGTTTAGTTTTTTGGTGAAAAACATTTAGATAAAACTAACAAGGTTTCCTCACCTTATTCAAAAGAACAAGGTTCAGATAACGAGTGAGTTGTCACTTCGTGATGGCTTGACACAATCAATGGACTAGAAAAGTGGGCTCCAAGACAGAATGGCCTACTTCATATGTTCTCTCAACTAGGTGTTACAAAGCTGTCTAAGAGAGGGTGCACGATTTTCCCAAATAGTCCCCTTGACTATCTTGGGAGTAGCTTAGCTTTTCCCCCTTCAAGCACAGTGGGCAGTTAATGCATCCATCGTGTACTCTTAATAAGGTCGCGATATACAAAAATTGCAACTCTAACTCACAAGGCGTACTAGTCAATTTGGTAAGCGGAGTGCTTCCTATTTCATCCACGAGGTTACACAGCAGTGGAATACTTTAGGGTTCCTGGTACCACCCCCATTGTTATATCTTAAGGTTTTATGCCAAAGAGGTTATGTTCTAATTGAGCGGATAAGGACGTACCCTTATCCAAAACCTGCAATACAATGTTATGAATATGGTGTGTTTTTCTAATCTTTTATTAACTTAATGTGGTTTTAAGTAGCACACTGTTTGGTAACTTTTAAGAACACAAGTATTAGAATTTTTGCATTTTTGTCCATCTTCCTTCTACAAGCGTTTGGGTCTTGTACACAACAATGTTTTAGTAGTTTTTCTAGTTTCGTAGATTGATGTCAAGAAAGATAATTTTACACTTTTGCTTTTGATTCCTAAGACCACTAAAAAAGGCGTGAAGGAATAACATACACAACACGAAAAATCCTACTGGAAATCACATGAAAGTTTACTTCATCCATTTATAAAATAAGTGTTTTTTGAGCATTTGACATAAGTTTGATATAAGTGTTTCTGATTTCCAAGATCACTTTTTAAGGCGCGAGGAGAGAGCATATGCACTTTTACAAACTTAGTTTTAAAGCTAAAAAATGAAAAACAATTAACTATGCAAGCTGAAAGACCAAATAAAAACTTTGTTTTTTAACTTGTTAGTCATAGAAATCTGCAGAAAAGATTAGGAAAAAGTTTTTGCAGTTTATAGAAATTTTTTTCAACCTTTACAAAGAAACCTGCATGCCCAAACTGAAACTTACAGTGCTCCCCAACCGATGGGTACGTGTCCAACTCGATGGATACCCCTGTAGATAAAAATTAGTGAAAGCCAGTATGCTAAAACATAAATGCTTGCAACCAGATAGTGACACTTGCAGATTAATGTGGATGCTTAGGTTTGAGAGTGTACATGCCCAAGCATAAAATAAAAACTTTTCAATTTTTTACACAGTCAACCTATTTACATATACGTGGCCAGAGAGGTGGATACACGACCCAGATGATGGAGACACATGCGCATCCCCCATAGAGGAAAATTTTTGTAGATTTTCACATAGTCAAGATGTTGACGTATACGCAACCAGAGAAGCGGTTGCGTGGCCCAGATGATGGAGACACATACGCATCCCTGGAGAGACAAAAATTGTAAATGATAAGGACTGTCAGATAGGTACATGCCTGTTCTGATGGAGACGCTGGGGTTTCAATGTGTATGGGCACCTTGTTAACACATATGCGCACCCTGTGAAAAACCTATAAAACTCACAGATTTTCAAATTTTCAAGAGCAGAAAGGTTAGTTGTTAGTCAAAGTGTCGTATTTCTATATCAAACCCACAAAATACTTGCAAATGAAGGTCATTTATCTAGTGTTAGAAATATAAATGAGGAAATAACAAGTGATTTGACCCAAAAATTTGAAAATTAACTTTGAAGAACTCAAAAGACCTCCATTAATGGAGGATGGGCATAATCTTCCCACTGGGCGTGCCAAATGTGTTCAATGAAAAGTTACAAAATCCATGGATTTGGGGTAAGAATCTCTAAAGAAACCCCAAAGGCTATTACAAAATTGATCAGTGGACCATCTGATAAGAAATGAGTAAGGTTTTCTTCTTTACATACATTAATTTGAAGTAAACAAGAAAACTAAGCAAATGAAGGTAACCTTTATTCTTTGAAAGCTTGAAATAATGAACCTAAGAGGATCTAAGCATTCAATTATGTGTTTAAGAGAAAGATATCTCCCCATTAATGGCTTCAAGGCCAATGGATCTTCCCTTTTACTCCATATTGTTGTTATAAAATACAAAAGAAAATTCTACTAGCTCAATGGAAGAAAATGAAATACAATCTAAAGCCTAAACAAAATACTATAATTTGTGCTAGGAAGAAGAGAGAATTCTTAGGAAATGAGGGAGGGGTATAGCCCTATTTATAGTTTTCTATTTGGGAAAAAAAGGAGATTTGGGTGCATGTGGGACAAATGTTAAAGTCCAAAAAGCACTTTTAGCAATTCTAAGTGAGGTTTGACTATGTTTAGGGTAATTAACCTAGGTTAGGCTAATTAATCTCGTTTAGAGAGTAATTAGGGTTCTGGAAGGGTTTCTGAAGGGCTTAATCAATCCAACGAAGTGGATTGATATTCCAGGGAGCTAATAGAAGAAAACTAGAAAGGAATAAGAAGCTAATGTAGTTAGAACGAGGCTATGACAGCATGTTTAAGTGGTTTATAAGAGGAAATACGACTAAAAAGATGTCATGAGAAGGGAGTTAGATAGGTCTAATTGGTGTTGTGCTGTCAATTTTCAAAGGGAAGAATAGGGAGTGCAATATTAGAAGTAATAGTGCATTGATCAAACTACAGGTGTCTACACTCTCATAACCTCATTGCTAAGTTTTTCTTATGAAAACTGAGAGTGCAGAAAGTGGGGCAAGTTCAGGGTCACCAAGCGCAAGCAATCAGGCTTGATTTTTTAGGGGCTAGATCAATACCAAGCTCTCATTCTTGACTCCATGCCTAATGTATACTTCAAGTCTACTGGTCTCTTCATCTAGCAGGCAGATGTCCCTGAGAGTCGCCAAACTATTATCCCAATTTTACCCCCCAGAAAAATTGATCAAACATGACCTTGTACAGAAGAAAATCTAAGGGTGGTTTAGACATGCAAGATCACAATCAATCCAACAATAGAGTTCAGGTAGGGTTGGCAAAGGATAAAAAAATGTCACAGGAGGCCGGAGGCTCAACAAGAGAAAACTGGAACAAGGGCTTGAAGTTTTTGGACTTAGCCACATATGATTCAACTCAGGGCCAAGAAATGAACTCGTGGAAGGTGCCATGTGTTAGTTTGAAGCATTTCTAAAAGGCACATCAAAACAGAGTCTCCAAATGAGTGCAAACCCTCCATGTGTCCAAAGTCTCAAAAGGTTGTAATGGCCGTAGCAAAATTCAAAGGACTCACAGAAGGAGCCACATGCCTCATCAGCACAATTCCAAGGGTAGAATTCAAAGCAGAGACCCCAAACAAGTGTAGGCTCACCACGTAATCAGGGACCGAGAGAGGAGCAAGCCTGAATTGGCTAAGTATAAAAGAACCGATGAAATCCTCCATGTGTATCATCAATGCAATACCAAGGCTGTGTCCAAAGAGTGGGTTCCCAAATGAGTGCAAGCTCGCCACATGGTCAGAGTCAAAAGGGAGACAAATCCAGCCATTTAAATGGCTAAGTATAACATGGTCGGTGGGAGCCTCCACGTGTCTTATTGGCGTAACTTCAAAGGCGCATCCAAAATGGAGACCACAAATGAGCATAGGCTCGCCATGTGGCCAAGAGTCAAAAAGGGGACACTGGCTGTTGAAAAGTCCAAACGAACGGAGAGAACCACATGTGAGTTCAGTGAAATTTTAAAAGTGAGAGCCCAAGAGGAGACTCAAACTAGCGCCAGCTCTCCATGTAGTCAGGGTCTAATAGAAGTCAAATGGCAGCGGGCCCAAATTGGTTAAGTATAAAAGGACTGGTGGAAGCCTCCACGTGTCTCGTCCGTGTAACTTCAAAAGTAAAATCCGGAGGCAGTCTCCCAATACGCGCTGAGCCTCCATGTGTCCAGGGTCTGACATATGGCCCTGTAAAACCAAAGGGACTTAGCCAAAACATAAAGAAAAAAAAAGTTTTGGAAGGAGCCACGTGTCTCTTAAGCGCAACTTCAAAGGAAAAATCCAAAAGCAGTCCCCAAACGTGCACCAACTCTACATGTGGCCATGTTTCATGTCAAAGTGGGAAGATGGGCCTTGGAAGGATTTTTTGGCAAAAGTGGGCCGGCGGGCCTAGGGAAGACTTTTTGCCAAAGTGGAAAATGCGGGCTTGCGAGCCCGAAGATAAATTTTGGGAAATGTAAAGTTACGGGGCCGCGGGAGTTTTTTTGCATTTTTTGCAACTTTCATAAAAGTGCAGTTTGCAAGTGTGGGCCCGCGAGCCTGAGGAGGTTTGTTCACTGAATGAAAAAAGTGAATTTCATGCTCACGGGGCTATGGAAGATTTTTATAATTTTTTCATTTTTTCACAAAAGGCGCCAAAGTGAATTTTGGGCCCGTGGATCCGTTTTGCAAAATTGGTTTTCCACCATTTTTGTACGGATTCGATTCAAATATTCAAATGGGAATATCTTTTGATCCAGTGCTTGAAATTCAACAAATTTGGTACCATTGGAAAGATTGCAACATCCTCTACCTCACGGAAGTATTAAATATTATTTTTAGCAGGCTTTGATGGGTGAAAGTTAGGAAAACGTCTTTCATGCCATTAATGAAGGATATGATTTCTTCAACTACCCAAATCTGATCTAGATTTTCCATTTTTCCTTCTCTAACACGCCAAACAGACATGAGGAACCAAAATTAACATATTGTAGGTGGATTTACAGGGTATTAATTGTTGGTGGTTGAGCTTTAAGAGAAGAATCGAGTTTCTCTTCTTTCACTCTAGTTTTCATCATCTATATATTGTAAACACTTCTCATTTGAGAGGAGGAGACATTTTGGGTGTGGGGAAACTCTGTAAAATTTGTTTCTCGACTCCATTTGAGCTGTAAGCCTTCTCCTATGCCTAGAAAGTGGATTTTATGCCTCTAAACATAAATGTAATGGTCTGTGCACTTTTTAGAGCAATAAACTCATGTTTTTTGTGGTGTTCTTCAATGCTCTCTCATTTTTTATTGTTTCTCTGTGCATATCCCTTTCAGATCTATTTTCTATGTGTCTATTTCACGTTTGCAAGTGTGGGATGTCGTGGTTCATGGAGTTTTAATGGCGTATTAGGACCTGGGTCTGTGTCACTTCTGTCTGACCTCCCTCATCTCCCTTTTCCCTATTTCATCCTCCCTCAGCAAAGTATCTCACCAATTCCTTTTTTGGTGTGTCACCACTTAGTGTAGGCTCTCTCTCTCTCTCTCTCTCTCTCTCTCTCTCTCTCTCTCTCTCTCTCTTTCTCTCTCTCTGTCTCCTTGGAATATTTAGATTAGGATAGATAGGTTTTTCTTGCACCACAGTAGCTTGTGGCAAGTAGTTTAGGAGCAAGAACCAGATTTCTCTGGAGGTCCATCTCAGGTTTGCAAGTCCCACAGCTTGAGAGATGGTCCAATGTTGTGCAATCACACTGAATTCCCCACTCAGACCCAAGGCCACTCGGGGGTGCTGTGATTTTGCACTAACAATTCCCATAAAAATTCCCTTTCACTTAAAGGATGTAGGGTGCATCCTATACCATTAGATCAAAAATATCTAAGTCATTAGATCTAGGTTGTCTAAAAAAACCCTAGAAATCCTTATAAGTCTTCTTATTACTATTTTTTACCCCATTCTTTCATTTTCTCACTTTTTTTTGTAGGTTAAGGAGGAAGGTAAGAAGATGAAGCCATGGAGGAAAGCTTAAGTTATAGGGTGAATGCTCACAAGAAGAGGATTTAGTTTAGCATCCCTCTCCTAGGGTTTTCTTGTCTTCTAATTTTCATTTTACTTATTGTTTACATCATATTTGTAAAGGATTACCAAAATTGGGTTGTGGGTATTTACCCATTTTATTCTGGTTTATACAAGAAATGTTTTTTTTTTACACGCCCAAATATATACACTTTGTATATATATCATTTAAGTGTGTGTGTGTGTGTATGTGTAAACACACACACACACACACACACACACATATATATATTTTTATATATATATATTACATATATATGTGTGTGTATTTATATACTTAATTAATATATTTCTTTACCTTTGAAAATAACCATTTAGTTATTATTCCAGCCAAAAATCAAATAATTATAGATTAGGAGTGTTTCTTTCATATCCCATTGTTTTATGTCTGGTTGTAAGCCCCTCCTACTATTATGGGGGATATTGTTAAGCTTCTCTCCTATATAATTTGTAACATGCTTATCATATTAAATTAATGAATAAGAGATATTCAATCTCTATTTCTCTCCATTGTTTTCTCCTATCAATCTGGTAACAGAGTGAAAATGTGAGATCAATTTCATCCTCTATGTGGAGTTTGGTGCATCAATTTTTTTTTGGTGAATGAGCCAATGTGTCTAAAGTAAATTTTGACTTCCAGCTACCTGTAATTTAGTCACAACGACCTGCATTGTTTGGAGATTGATCCATTCATTTTCTTAGCCAAGCCTGGACGTGTGAAAATCATTCCAAAGACCTACAACAACATGCAGCACGTGGAGAATACAATTTTGTTTTTTTGGCTAGACATAGGAGGTTGAAGTCTCTGAGTGGAAATTGCGGAAGAAAATGATGTTTGAGAATTGCTGAAAAACCAGCTGCATGGAAAATATTATTCCACTCCACTTTGTGCTAAAATAAAAAAATTGAAGAACCTGCATGGAGAGGCTTGGATGCATATGCTACTACATGGAGAAATTTAGAGTCATCTGCTACTGTGTAGAGGATCTTGAAACCTGCGTGGAGTTTTTGACAGCACCCAAGTTAACCAGGGCCTAGGAAAAATAGATTTCTTTCTTTTGTTTTAGAGTGTACGTGGAGGAAGGATTTTCTTACTTGAAATTTGTTTTTAAACTTGGTTGAACTCCGACCTATGTGTTATACGTGCAAGCTGCAATGTGGGAATAAAGACCATACATGTATAGTGAAAATTGGAGGAGTTTCATCACCAAGTTGCTAAGTATTTACATGACCAAGCCCGTAAATTAGCACCAACATTTCCAGTATCACCTATGTGAAAGAGAAAGAAGCCTCGAACAAGCCAAAGTAGTGTCCCATGATCCTCTGTCGTATGTCAAGCGTGAATGAAATAATCGAAACTTCTAAAAGCCATAACAAATAACAAGCTGTAGAACACCGTCTAAAAGCACAAGAGAGCTTGGGGGTCTATTTTGAATTGCTTAACAAGCTTCATAACACTGGAAACCTTGTATTCGATGAACTAGTTTGAAGAGGAATTCTAGAGTATTATCTTTTTGACGTTAGTTTCAGGCAAAACGAGTTCGAGATGAGCTAGAAGTTGGTTACGACACAGACTATGAAGATGAGGATGAACACCCCACGAACCATCATTGTATCTCAACATGTGAGTATTGAGAACATCTATGAGATACTATTATTCACCAGTGAGTACACACTATAATATTTCTTGGAAAATAATAAATAAATAAATATTATTTTATTTTATTATAATGTCTGCTCTGAAGTTGCTTCTTTCTAATGCTCAATTACTTAAAGTGCCAAACGATGTAGCCTAGAAAATAAATATGTGAACTATCCTTCAGTTTTAAGGCTTATGGGGTATCATCACAGGGTCAATGACAGTTCCCACTACCCCTGATGAACTCATAAAATATGAGATGGCTAGTGACAAAACATTGATGTTGATCATGTTTAGTATCACTGATGATGTGTAACCACATGTTCGGGATGCATAGAAACCATAGGAAGTAGGGAATAATCTAGCAAACATCTTTAAGGAAAAGAATCAGACTAAGATACTCCATCTTTAGTCAAAACTGCACACCCTATCTATGGGGTCAGATGAGAAATTTGAGGAGTTCTTACATTGGGTGGTTAAGCTGCAAATGAAGTTACTAACGCTCGGTGAAAAGTTAGAAGACAAGATTTTGGTTCTGATCACCTTGAGGGAACTCCCTTCTTAGTTCTAAGTGTTCGTTATGACACTGAATGCATCCAAATGAAAATTAATGTTTGAAGAACTCGTGAACTTGTTGTAGCAGGAGGAGGCCATAAATTTAGTCCAAGATGAGGCCCAGGACAAAGCCCTTTTCTCAATTCCCCATCATGGCCAGAATAATCAGAAAGGTATCACAGAGAAGCAAACACATGCACATTAGCATCAACAACAGCAAGCTCAAAATTCAAAGAGGTGGTGTCAAATCTATAAAAATAACACTTACGAAATTGGTCACTGCTGGTACAATGGATTAAAACAAGGGTCTTTTAGTCAATCAATCCTATTCGGGCACAATTTTTTTTTAAATTCAAAATGACGTCCTTGCCAAAGAAAGAAGAAGGGACATCTCAGAGCTCAACAAAATGATGAATCTGATGAGGAGACACCAGAAGGAGCCAATTATGGTAAGAATCTTGTACTCATGTCTCAGACTTCACAACCCATGAAGAGAGTTTGGTTGATAGACTCGGGTGTCAGTAAGCATGTGTCAGGGGAAAGGATTTTTTTTTATTCATTGAACAAACAACCCACTACTTATCAGGTTCAGATAGAAGATGAAAAAGAATACATTGCAAAAGGAATAAGCCAAGTTACCATTCCTCTAGGACCACAAAAATGTATGCTTAAAAAGGTACAATATGTTCCTGGATTGAATAGAAACCTTTTGGCAGTCTGTCAGCTCTTGAATCATCATCTAAAGGTAGAATTTATTGTTCAAAATGGCATCAAATCATGCTTGATCTCAAGACAAGGTATGATTATTACTAGAGCTTTTCTGAAAGATAAGTTATTTACTTTAGATATTGTTTCATTCTTCTGCAGTAGCTTTATCTTCATCAACAGTAAAATCTACATCCCTATGGAATTTTAGATATTGACACTTTTCGTTTAGTTCATTGCATCATATGAGTTTAATATGAATGGTACATGGACTTCCCAAATTGTCCAGTTCCTTTCCTATTTTCCTTGGTTGTCTTATAGGAAAACAACACATGGATCCATTTAAGGTGAGCACCTTTCATGCCAATAAGCATCTGGAAGTAGTTCATACCGATTTGAATGGACCACTTCCTGCTTCATTTTTAGGATACAAGTACTTCCAATTGTTTGTGGATGACCTCTTAAAATATGGTGGTGTTTTTCCTGAAGAAGAAGAGTGAGACTCTACACCATTTTAAAAATTTCTATCAACGTGTTATGAAAGGTACCAGACAGTTACTTCTTCTACTCCACTCAGATCAAGGGGGGGAATTCACATCAAATAATTTCTTGGCCTTCCTAAACCAGTAAGGAATTCAGTAGAACCTGACATCTCCCTACACACCCTAGCAAAATGACATTGTGGAGCGATGCAATCACACAGTGATGGAGATGGCTCGCTGCAAGCTATCAATAGCAAAACTAGAGGAACACTATTAGGCTGAAGTAGTACAGACAGTAGTTATTTTCTCAATAGGGCACCCAAAAATATTCTAAAGGATCAAATGCCAGAAGAGGTATGGAGTTGTGATTTATGAGTATTTGATTGCAAAGCATATATGCATGTCCCAGCTCAAAAGAGAAATAATTTTGAGCCAAAGACACTCCCATGCATCCTACTTGGCTGTAGCACTACCTCGAAGGCATACCATCTCATGGATCCTGAGACAAATAAAATATATGAGATTTGAGACGTGGTTTGTGACGATTCATCCTTTGACTCATCAGTGCCAATAGAAAAACCATTACCAACCACCTCTCACCAACTAGTCTCCTAATCAGATGATTAGCCAGAGGAGACTACTCAGAGAAATGATGTGCTGCAAGGGGACCTATATGTTGACCTTAGAGTACTAAAGAATGTTACTCCGCATTCATCCTTACATCAACAAAATAGTTCTTCACAAAATCATTCAAGTTCTTATCCAAAGTGGGTACAAAGCACCATCAAAGAATCTCATTTGTAACAACTCCCAGATACTTCATTGGAAGTCAAAATGAGGAGTTATACATGAAATGAGGTAAATTTTTCACTTATGAGCTCATTGATTAATAGCTCTGAGACTAATAATTTTCATGAAGCACTCAATCAACCTCAGTGAAAAGAAATCATGGTTCAAGAATATGATGCACTCATGCAAAATCCGACATGGGAACTTGTCGATTTGCCTACAGAAAAGAAACCCATAGGCTATAAATGGGTTTTCAAAACAAAATATAAGGCAAACAAATCCATCAACAAACATGAATCAAAAATTTTAGCAAAAGGGTATGCTCAGAAAGAGGGCATTGACTATGAAGAACCATTTACACCCACTGCGAAGATCAAGACCATCAGAGTTGTTTGCACACTAGGAGCACAGAAAGGATAGAGACTTCAGCAGATGGACATCAAGAGTACTTTCCTAAATGGTGATCTGAAATAATAAGTGTACATGACCCATCCTTGAGGAATTGTTGAAAGAGAACATCCTAAAAAGGTATGTCGTCTCATCAAATCACTATATGGACTAAAACAAGCTCTAAGGGCATGGTATATCAAGATAGATGATCACCTTTTGCAACATGGGTTCACTTGTAGTCCCTCAGATTCAAATTTCTATATAAAGAAGGTAGGCAAAAAAAATTTCATTCTTGTTATGTATGTGGATGATCTTGTGATCACTGTCAGTTCAGAAGATTACGTTGATATTGTGAATAATAATCTCAAAAGAACCTTTGACATGACAAATTTGGGGCTGCTACATTACTGTCTTGGCTTGGAAATAAGGAAAAAGAAGCATCACATTTTTTTTCTCCCAGATAAAATATGCCAAGACACTCTTAAAAAAGTACAAAATGTCAAATTATAAACCTATTTCCACTCCCATGGAAAATAGTTTGCAACTTTCACGATTCTAGGACTCACCTCAATTAGATGTTACTCTCTACAGGAAATTTGTTGAAAAACTCATCTACTTGACATATACTAGACCAAACTTATGCTATGTTGTAAGCTACCTTTCCAGGTTCATGCAGTAGCCGAAGAAATGTCATTGGACTGCAGAAAATCATGTTATAAGTTATTTCCAAGTTATATTGATTATGGTCTAGAATATAAGAAGAATGATGAATTCTTCTTATAGGGATACATTGACTCAGACCATGTAGGATCTATTGATGACAAGAAATAAACCACAAGATACATTTTTAACCTTGGATCTGGACCTATTTGGTGGATAAGCAAGACGAATAATGTTGTTTCAATTTCTTCCATAGAGGCAGTATATCATGCCACAAAAGGATCTGTGTGCAAAGCGATATGGTTATGTTACATTTTGGATGACATGGGCATTCCTAAAAAATAGTCACCTATTCTATATTGTGACAATTAGATTCTGTTGAAGCTCGCACAGAATCTTGTTTTTCATGAATGAACAGAGCATATTGATATTTATTCTCATTTCATTCGAGATCACATCTTGAACCATCACATTCAGCTCCAGTATTGTCCTACAGAAGCATAAGTTGCTGATATTCTCACCAAATCTCTTGTAAAAGTATAATTTGAACTTTTCAGGGGTTACATTTTTAAAAATAATGTAATAAGGGGGGGGGGGAATGTTCGCATAGTATACGCAACAAATAATTATATATTAGGAGTGTTTTTTTCATATCCCATTATTTTCTTTCGAGTTGTAACCCCCTCCTACTATTACAGGAAATATTGTTAAGATTCTCTCTTGTATAACTTCTAACGTGCTTCTGATATTAATTGAATGAATAAGAGATATCTAATATCTATTTTCTCTCCATTATTTTCTCCTCTCAATGGTGAGGTTCTCCCCTATGGAGACCTCCTAGAAGACAACATCAAACAACAACACACCAATAATTACATGAGTTACAATGGAAACCTATTTCTAATACCCCACATTCTTTTGTTTTTGGTCTTCTATCCCTCGTAGTTTGTTGTGCTATAATTTCCTGCAAAATCAAACAATACCTTTCTAGCCTCATGGGCACATTAACGATGTCGAGATAATAAAACACATACATATTTACATAACAATTTACATCATCGAATATCATAATTAAACCAACGTTAGAATCAAGTAATTCACCAATTGTTCAAATTTCTAACATTTCAATTTTACCAATCCATCCATTTGTACTAAGATCATAACATCAACAATCATCTAGAAATATCTATAAATCAAGTCCAATGTGTCAATACAGTAGTAGCAATTAGAACATCGAATACTAATATATGAATCAACTATATAAAATCCATTTCATAAGTCACATCATGTCACAAGCCTAACACATTCGTATTGTCTATCAAATAAGTAAAACAAGTGTATCAATTCGCATCTAGAAATGTATAATATCAAATATGATATGAAGGTCTAGGGATCCAATAGAGAGTGAATAAGGACATAAAAATATAAATGTCAAATAGTAACGATATCACAATTAGTTTGTAACAAGGTAACCATTCTAGATCATCATCATATCCTTAAATTCCCATCAAGGTCCACAATACAACCATACAGTCAAAATAATAATCAAAACACAATAGTAATCATGATGTCTGACGTATCTTATCAGTATGTTGAATAGAATACAATAGCAATGTTCAAGATTATAATTAGTTTGAAATAGAAAACATACTTCAATAAGTGTTGAAGAGGAGTGGGCATTACATCCCCCTCCCCTTAGATTTGACTCTCTCCTGGAAGTCACGGAAAAGAGGTAGTGAAACAATGTATATAAATAGACGTCACACCCTCTTCGGAATTTCTTTATTTCAAAACAAAAGTGGTTTTTCATAACCCAATTTTGGTCTGATGTTATTCACCAAGGATAAGGGGGATTTTTTAGGCAAGAATACTAAACATTTTTCAAGCAAGGTTAAAAGTATTTAATTTTACAGAGTAACTCTACGTGGTCGAACAAGCTACGACACATAACATCTAAATAGGAAATTTCTAATGGAATCTCAAGAATAATGACTAGGGTAAAAGAATAATAGGGAGAAACCATGTACTCAGGATGACCACATAGCCACCCAAGGATACAACACACTGTAATAATAAATGTTACGACTTCTACTTGGGTTGAGTTGCACTTCAATGTTTTTTATTTAGAAGAGGTTAACAAATACCAATCATGATCATAAATTTTGTACGAGCAAACATGTATACTCAAAGGTCTCACAAATTTAAGATCACAAAAGGCAAAGTTTAACAAGAAGGAAAAAGACCTAAATTAGCAAAACATTTACAATCAAGAAAACTATTCGTTGGAAGCACTTTTATAACTCAAATGGATTCAATTAAATTTTCATGGTAATACTAAGAAAAATCATGACCACAAGGTTTTCTATAACTTGATTTTATAGTAAACATCGAACACACAACACTAACCTAATTTAGAAACGTCAAACACTTAGATAATATTTCCACTTAGGAGAAAATCCTTGCACAAACTCACATATCAACAAACGAGGCACCAAGCACTCTATAAAACATAATGGAATTTATTTATTTTTAATCTTGCTCAGTTTAAAATAATCGTAAAGAGAGCACATTCTTAATTCGTAACACCAAAGATCACCCAAGGAAGCTAAGATAGAAATATAGGTAACAAGAGGGTCTAACTACAGTCTACTAGTGCATCACACCAAAACTCAAGTAACAACTTACAAAAACAACTTTTACTTTCATTTCCCAAGTTCAAAAGGGAACAAACATTAATAGGGTTTCTGAAGAGAACAGAGAACTTTCCAAAATTATTTTATATCCTTAACATATGTTGCCTAAATTTACCAATAACCTAGGTCATGAAAGACTTAATCAACACACAAGGAGGGTACCATTCTTAAAACAAGAGATAAGACCCGGTCCTAAAAGATTAAAAAAAAATCACACTTGCCGAGATAACAGGAAGCAAGGGTACAACAACCCAAAAACTCCTACAAGGGAACACACACACCTTCATGTACAAGGGAGTACAATGCAACTAGAACACATCACTATCATCAAGGTATTTCACAAAACAAGGTAGGCGGGCAGAACTAAAGGTTCAATTAGTCGCCATCCTTGGCATGATGGGACGTAGGATCCATCAATACAAACATATCAATTACTTCACACTAACAGAGGAATAAAATCTTTATACATTTGTGAAATTTTACACTACTCAAGGAGAGGTCCAAATAATAACCTAGCATATACTTGTGTCATAACCATATTACACATTTTTAACATTTTCTATGACAAAGGGGAATGTGAAATACTCATCATATCACAATCCCAAAATCTTAGGCCACAAAAGGGTTTAGATAATCCTGCAGTAGCTCAAGGACACCTCTCAATTAGTTCAAACGTTATCAGATTATGCAGTTTATAAATCTAGGGTGTGCAATAGACATTTATACAATCAGGGTTAGTTTGGTTATACATTGCACTCTAAC
Source organism: Taxus chinensis (assembly GCA_019776745.2). Classification (NCBI taxonomy): domain Eukaryota; kingdom Viridiplantae; phylum Streptophyta; class Pinopsida; order Cupressales; family Taxaceae; genus Taxus; species Taxus chinensis. Next base: position 189,664,139 of record CM034152.1, read on the forward strand.
ACATAGGTTTTACTCATTCCATAATTCAAATTATAAAACACAAGTTATAGTTATGCTCACAAAGCACATTTCTTATACGTTCTCTTAACTAGTGCATTCCTTTTATTATGATATCACCTATTTTGTGTCATTAAGAAATGCCACCAAAGTTGACATGACATTGCGACATTGTATATAGGCATGAAGAGTTTTTTTATTTTACTTCTATGGAAGGCAAAGGAGAAAAGGTCTTACTATTTTTCACATAGTTTTATTTCTTTTATTAATCCACCAAGATTCAATTAAGGAGCCATTTTTCCTTTTTCTAATGTTCTAGTTTACTTGATAGTCTCAAAGTCCAAGCCCCTCAACTATTGTTTTATTATGTTCAGTTTAATCATATTATCAATTAGATTTTCATGCGTAGGAAGAGTCAAACATATCACATTATTACTTTTATAATAATTAAGAGGCAAATCAACATATCACATTTTTTAATTCCATAAGAACAAGAGATCGATTAACATATCACATCTTTAATTTATAGGAACTAGATATCAATCAACCAATATTCAACACACTATGATTTCAATATTTTACCAAAGAATTATAAGCATCACTAATGTACTCTAATTGGGCCACCACAATTATCAAAAGGAGTTGCGCTGAAAAGGTCCATTAGAGATGTAAATTTAATTTTTATGAGTTTAAGGGGTTTAGATCAGTTTGGGAAAATAAACAATGTTTGTTGTTTAGGGTCAAAATTAGTTCACCTAATAAGATAAGGAGAGTTTCCAACAGAACTCATACTTCCACAAGATACCACCAAGCAAGCAACAAGATGACAGGGAAAATTTTACTCAAAGGGCACCATATTTCCCATCAATAAGACATCAAATACAAGAAGAAAATCAACTAATTTACCCAATCATAGTCTCTACAACCAAGATTTATAACTTTAAAATAAAATGGCATGTCATAACCACAACTAAAATTATAATTTTAAGATTTACAAAACTCAAAATCTCTAAGAGCAACATCCAAAAGACCCAAACGCATCCATAAGTGTCTCAACATCACCCAATACAAATATATTATAGAGTGGTATACCTAGAAATTTAAAATTTTAAGGCAATGATATATCTATTTATGTTTCATTGAGAGAAGAACAGGTACACTTAATTAAAAAAAATTCCCAAATGGGCTTAAATCTAGCCATAATTGCCAAGGTACATACAGTCCACCTTTTGATCCTTTATGATATGCAACAAGGAAACAATGATAAAACTTAGTATGTCATCGGTAGAACACCAAAGCCAAAACAAAACACATATCCACCAAAATCCATAATCATCCAAGAGTTAATGTGATCCTAACACAATCCAAAACCCATGACCAAACACATCTACTCTGATAAGGAACATGGCTCTTTCCAGGGTGCAAGAGAATCGCAACCACTACTATCAAGAATACCAACTAGGATGTATAATAAAAATAACTCTCTCTAGAAAGGTTGAGTAACAAAAGAGTCACTCCAAGGTCATATACACACACAAGGTTACGTCCTTCCAATACCAAGGCATAACTTGAAGCACCTAAGAAGACAATCAAAGCGCCTAGGGTGTACACCCATATGACGAAAGATCAAATTACAAACAGTGTAGAACCAACTCATTAATAGACAAGAAAGAATCACGTAACATTTAGCTAAGTAGCTAAAAAGATAACGAGCTTCGAGTCACTAACCAAAAGTAAAATCCTACAAATATCAATAATCAAAGAAAATGGCTAAGTAGTCGCATTGCAATCCTAGAAAATATCACAAAAATTTAAATAACAAAAGATCCTCAGAGCTTCTCAATCGAATTATAAAATAAAATGATGGTCCATAAATAAATAATATATGTTTACGAATATAAAATATAGAAAATTCCACATCACATTCACTTCGTAGCCCCTTCATGGGTTGCCAGTAGGGGTACTATACATAGAGTTTAGATCTAAGAGTGCATATGCAAAACTGGATCAAAAGCAACACCATGTCCTGATATCTACTCTCCCATATGGGTATTAAGTCAACAAAGCAACAAAAAACACCAACTCGTCTAAAAATAGAATGAAGGGGATTTCTAACAACTAATCAAATTCTAATTTCCCCCTCAATTGACCTCTGAATGCAACACTAGCACTAATCCACAAGAGTCACACCACACAAATAAAATTCCAAACAAGGAGGATTCTCAATGGGGTCATCACATCACACGGTTAAAATTAAGAGCTAGGACTCACCAAACAACATCTTTGCAAGGAAACCAAGTTCCTGATACACCAGAAGTTCACAAGAATATCAATCTAATAAAAAATTTCCATTAATAGGGTTCGCCAAAATGCAACTTAGAAGTGAGTAAAACAATAGAAACAACTTTATTATTTTATTGTTATTGAAATCATAAAGGTTCAAATTTCACTCACTGGTTGTCGGGTTCCCATGTTGACCTAGGGTCCAAGCATTGAACCCACAACTTTGATACCAAGTGTAACACCCATATTTTTCCCAAGAAAAAGTCACATTAAAACCCAATAGAAAATTTTATTTTCAAATGTTAAGGCAATTGCCGGGATTTAATTTAATCTTATTATAAAATTTTATACAATCACAAGGCAGTTCGAAATAAAATATCGACTAATTAAAATTGACTCAATTTCCAAAATTAAATAATCATTTAAATTCTCTTACTAAGCTTCAGTATTGCATTAAAATATTCCTATCTTTTTTTCATTACTTAGTCCCAAATGGCCCCCTTTAATTTTATTTAATCAAGGCTCCCTAATTAAATTTATAATTTAATTAGGAAAGACTAAATATCCTAAAGTTTTAAAACATGTACATTAATATTTATATTATTACTCAAAAGGCAAGGGGTGCACAACTTGGGCTAACCCCCTTAGGCCCCTTTAAAACATTACACGCACACCTTTTAATTATTTCATTCCCACAAAAATTTCCTTTCACTAAAAGATGTAGGGTTGATCTTACACCATTAGATCAAAACTATCAAAGACATTAGATCTGGGTTGTCTAAAAGAACCCTATAAATCCTTATGAGTTCTCTTATTACTATTTCTTACCTCATTCTTTCATTTTATTTTATTTTTTTAGGTTAAGGAAGAAGGCAAGAAGATGAAGCCATGGACGAAAGCTCAAGTTCTAGGGTGAATGCTCACAAGAAGAGGAGTTAGTTTTAGCATCCCTCTCCTAGGGTTTTCTTGTCTTCTAATTGTCATTTTACTTATTTTTTGCATCTCATTTGTAAAAGATTACCCAAATCAAGTTATGGGTATTTACCTATTTTATTTTGGTTTATACAAGAATTTTTTTTGTGTTGTAGGTCTGAATATATAAATTTTGTATATATATTATTTAAGTGTGTGTAAATATTTATGTATATATATATATGTATATATATATATATATATTTAAATATATATATATATATACATATATATATATATATATATATGTATGTATTTACATACTTAATTGATATATTTCTTGACCTTTGAAAATAACCATTTAATTGTTATTTTGGCCAAAAATTAACCTATATATATATATCTGTGTGTGTGTGTGTATAAGTCACGGTTAGGACTTACACAGGTCGCATTAAATAATAAATTCAACTGATAGAGCATTGGCCACATAGTATACTGTTTTGAGTGGCCGCCCATATAATAAGTGGTAAATTTTTAAATAGGCATGGGGTTTATATTGTTGGGGGGAGGGGTGTAGGATCCCACCCCATATATAAGTATGGGTTAGGGGTGGGATCAGAGCCCCTCCTCCCAACATGTTTATTTATTAAAACAAACTCCATTTGGGTGGTCGTGACCCACTTGACCGACCACCCACAATTTTTTTTTGTTATAACTATTTACTTATTAAAGCCAGTGACTTTAAATCTTAGTCGATTTAATTGTCTTAAAATAATATGAATTTTAAATACTATAATGTATTAATACATATATAAACATAATGTGTTTGTGTGTGTGTGTGTGTGTGTGTATGAATGTTAGGTAAATGTTAATATGTACCAATAATATGATTATATTGATATTATAAATTTATAATATAATCAAAATGTGTTACTAATATACATTTATTGTATATTAATAATATGTATTTGTTTCTTTATTATGATTTTCATTAATATAGTAGTTTGCAAATTTGTGTGGGAGAATAAATCTTGCAATTATAAATTCATATGGGTACAAATTTGCATACACGACAGTAAATATGGTAGTGTAAAACTTTGAGCATTTATCAAATTTAAACAATTTATCCATTTCAATTTCATTTATATAACTATTTTAAGGGTATAATTGGTTGTGTTTTATTCATTTACTAAAGACAAATTGTATTGCAACAAAGAGGAATTTATATTATAAATAAATTCCTATTTATTCCTTCTTTTACATCTTTTGATTAGGAAAATGTAAAACATAATTAAATTAAATTTATCTCCATCAAATAGGATTGCCAATAATGCAAAAGTTATCAACACTCTCTTTCCATTCAGGGACATTAACTTTTTCCACAATAGATTTACAATACAACTTGAATAACATTCATATTTACAAGGTCTTTATTTCCATTACAAAACAGTTTCAAAGCTTCCCATTTCAAGAGAAATAATTCAGGACATAATAACTCATTTACAAAAACTATCCAATAACATAAGGTTACATCCAATGTACTATAGGTACAATTTATAAGTTGTAGATACATAGTAGAAACATGTTTCAACTACACATATCTTTCTCCATTTTCTTCAAAGGCACTATGAGCCAATCTTTGTATGGAACTCCACCATCTTCATCAAGAGTTAAGAACACAATAAAATGGGGGAGTAGGCAACACTCTCCACCCAACCGAATATCCAATGAGGGAGAGAATCCTTCTTCTTCATTGGCCCCCGAGCCCCAAAAAGGAATCAATAAGGGGTATAAAACAACCATTAGCAACTCTAAATGGCTTCCACATACACATTCAATCAAGACATTCAACATAATAACACAATACCAAATTTACAACAAAACCAACAAATATCCAAGTACAAAGGCTTCATACTAAAGCCAAGGAGGAGAAAGGAACATGGGGGTTATTCTTATGCCTCCGAATGGTTTGGGTGTCCACCTATGAGCCTCCATGAACTCCATAATACACACAACAACTCTTATACCTCTCTCCAAGAAGATACACAACTTTAATGCCTCCCTAATATAGTTACTCTATAATATAGGACACGTGACAGCAAGATTAGTGTAAAAATCAGGTTTTCGGGTCCGTAATTTTTCTTTTTTTCCTTTTCTACAAAACTCAAAAAACCCTCGCGGACCCAAAGCTCTGCCTGGACACGTGGAACCCTTTGGTTGGTTGGGGAGATGCGCTTCTATCTTTACCTTTATGCCTTTTTGATAAAAGTCAATTTTTCACCTTTTTCTCCGACTCCCCACTTTGGCTTGACTCGGGCCCAAATGCTGACTTTTCCCTTTGGGCGGAGTTGCAGTCTGTTTTGCATTTTTTTTATCCTTTTGAGATAACAAGGGAAAAAACCAACTTTCCCCCCAACGGCCCACTTCCCTTGACTCGGGCCCAAATAATGACTTTTTCCCTTGGGCAGAGTTGCGGTCCGTTTTACATTTTTTGGCTAAGTATTTTTCTTGGCAGGGGCATATTTCTTAACCTGGGACATGCAGCAACCTGGTGCTTATTTGGAAATCTTATCTCTCTTTAATTCTTGAATTAGCACCATCTGCACACTTGGTAGCCTCTGTTAGCCTGCCCCATGCATTGACTATTCAACTGACTCTACCCTTTCTTGTGTCAACATGTGGAGGCACCGCGCTCGCTTGAAATCCCGGCTCAAAGTTTTCCTTTAGAGGAGCATATAGTTGACACTTGTCGGCCTCCGCTAAGATTGGACTTTTCAATGGTCCTTCTTACTTTTTGGGAGTTTGGGCTACATGGTGAGCTCGAGCTCATTTGGGTCTCCGCCCAAGGACTAACTCTTGGAGATGTGCCACACCGACACTTGGAATTCTCCAGTCATACTTTTATAGTTAGCCAATTCTGAGGCCCACCCTGTCTGCCTTTTGACCTTGTTAGACCATTTGACCCTGCCTCCATTTCGGCCTTGGACACGTGGAGACACGGAGCTTGTTTGAGCCTCCTTTTATGGATTCATCTTTGGAGAAGCATCATTCTGACACGTGGCTCTCTCTGTTGCCTTCTCCACACTTAGTCAATTTTGGACTCTTTCCCGAGTGGTTTCGAGCCCAAGAGACTTCAAAACTTCACCATTTCTTCCCCTTCTTGCTCCTAGTTCCTCTGCGGCACTGACTCTTCTTGTCTGACCTTGTTATTCCATAGTTAAGTCTACCTGTAACTTGAAGAATGGATTTAAGACATGGAAACGGCTCGACAGATTCGTTTCTTTTGCACATGTTAGTTTAGTCTCTCTCTTCCCCCAACACTCCATTGTTGAGTCTTTTTGTGACCTATTTGTAGGTCTGAACATGTTTTCTCAGTTTCTTTCTATGTGGGGTCATGGCTGATCCAATATTTGGCCTGAGGGGGGCAAAATATGGATAACAATTTTGTGACTTACGGGGACAATTGCTAGCTAGATGAAGAGACCAGTGGACTTAAAGCATCCATTGGGCATGGATTCTACCTAATAAACATGAAACTGATTTGAAATTTTGAAGATCTAACCCCTGAGCCACTGCGAGCTTGATTGTATGCCTTTTCTATGTTTTGTCTGACCCTGAGTCTGTATTCTCAATTTTCATAAGAAAATCTTGAAAATGGAATTCCTTAGAGTAGAAACTTGTTTTAACTTTGGGGCTTTCATCTGTCTTTAAAATGGACTATTTTGAAATGACTTTAGTTGCTCTGCATTTGTTTTTTTTCTAAGATGGCAACTATTACAGGTAACTATGAGTTTCTCTGCTATGAATACTGAAGAGCCTAGCTTTATGTACCTTTAGATCAATGCAAACGAAACTTATATATAGAGACCAAATCATACATGCCTCAAATTAGTCATGCATAGTGTGCATAAGCACTTCTTCTACTAAAAGAAAAATCTACTCCTACTCCTAAACTAACTAGAGAGAAAGAATGTTAAACAAATCCTGCAACTGGTAGAGATAAGTAGCTTATTTTTCTCGAGAGAGGCAGCCATGTAAATGATTTGACACTAAATATAGCTACCAGTATGAGTGCAAAATTGACGCTAACCTTGTCTTCCACCCAAATCATCAAGGTATCAGTATTAATGAGAAATAAATCCTCAAGCTGACTTACATTGGACTTCTGGAGGTGTTGATGATGACCCTTGGTACTTTGATTCTCATTCTCATGCCCTGGAGTAGGCATGACTGGTTTTGGCTTCTCCCTTGGCTCTAATGAAGCCAAGTACCTGATTGGGCAAGGTCTGGTCCTTGAAGTTTTCCCATTGCTTTGAAATTTAACTCCAAAAATGGATTCTTCCTGCAGGCCTTCTTGGATGGATGGCTTGTCTGTAATTGATTTACTTCTTCTTGCACATCTAAAGACAACTGAAAAATCTTCCTTGATGACTGATTTGGAATGGATTTCATCCTTGTTCTCTTCCTCCTCCTTTTCTAATATGATGTTTGGAAGATCAAACTCCTCCAATTCTTATTCAAGAGGACTATTTTGAGTTGCAAGTTGCTCTTGCATGTTCCCTCCCATAGCAGTAGTCTCTTGTTGTTGAAGGATGAATGATGGAGTAGAAAATGTTGTGATTTCCATGGGATTTTCTCCATCAAAAAAATTCTTCTAAGTCTGATAAGCAATCAAACTCTTCAATGTCCTGTTATGCCAAATCTTCTCCCTCTTGTATGATGAATGTTAAATCTAAAATTTTCTAATCATGTATAACTTCATCATCAAACATGAAGCTTGTCAACTCAAATTTATCCAAAAAGTTAGATTTTTGGAGAGATGAAGTGAGAGAGAAAACTGCAACTTCTTGTGTAACCTACTCATGGTTCAGTGTCTCTGAATTTATCTTTTTAGCCCCCACAGCCAGAATGCACTCCTCCTCTTTTGGATTTGGAGTAGCTTCTTCTTCCCTTTCTTGGACCGATTGTGTGGCTTGAATTGGGTCATTATTCTCTTGAAATAAAGTGCCAACATGGCCACTACATTCTGAGCAAACTAATGACTAATATTCTTTCTTTTGTTCTTGATCTTCTTCTGCTACAAACTTAGCCTCAACCACCACAGGCTCTTCAACCGTAACCTCCTTTATTGGCTTGATTATCAAGGGGATCTTTGTAAACCCAAATTTGGCAACCTAACTCTTCATATTGTCTATCATTCCTTCTCTGTTGGGATCCCCTTCTTGCTATTTTTCTTGACTAGATTCTTGAGTCTCTTCCCAACATGGACTTGGGATAGCATGAGGAGTGACAGGTTGGGGTTCAACCAATTTTGAAATTTCTTTTGGTGTGGAGGGAGGAGATGAAAAATATTGTTTCTTTAGAGGGGATGACTATTTGGAAGGGAAAAGGGTAGAATAACTGAGATGGGGTGGAAGATTAGGGAATGGAGAAGAGAAATCGACACTTGGGGCAGCAAATGAGAAGTTTGACTCTTGCCTCTATTGAAATGATAAATCTTGAAAAAGAGAAAATGAAGGGCAAGGAGCTGGTGATTGACTTACCCATTGACAATTTTGTCTCACACATTCCTCATAAGCCTCAATGTCATCAATCCATTGTGTTAGCTGAGGTAACATTTCAACCATGAAGTCAAACTTATCTTGAGAGCTGTAATGTCTTAGAAAAGGGCCTTCCCATGGACAAGGTTCCCTGCAACCAATCTTGAATGCCTTCATCTATGTTGTACCCCTTGATTGCACCGGTTACCCTCCATTTTTTGGATCTTCTCCAAAAAAATAGCATCCTCTATTTGACTATTGTCATTGTATGCATACCCTTGTTCTTGATAAGCTCCATAGCCAAACTGGTTTTGGCATTGTTCATGTGGGTAATCATAATGATTTTGGATTTGATTAAAATATTGATCTGGGGGAGTTAAGGAATACATTAGAGGATGATTGCATTGTTGCTACTGAAAGTGTGAATTCCATGATGGAAATGAAGTCATGATTGCACAACTTCATGGAATGGAAGAAGATGAAAGATGCAGAAATAAAGATGAATGAAAAAAGGATGAAAATGAATGGAAAGAAGGTCTGTAACTCCAGAGATGTTTTTTTGACTAGATGGAGTCGCCATATTTGTTTTCATATGACTCCAAAGGCTAAAACTTTAACAGGAACGCACCAACCTGCCAAAAGGAAAATGAAGACCTCTTGGTCCCACCGGGCGTGCCAAAACCGTTAGAGAAAAAGCATAGCACCCCCAAATGAGTTCTATAGATATGATTTTCTAAGGCATATTTATTTGGTGTGATTTTCATAACATTGAACTTTCCCCAAGGTGTGGGACCTTGTAGAATGGAAAATCTCTCCAGATTAAAGGTTGGTTCCTATTCCTCTATTTACGTGCATACGTGAGAACTTGCATAGGATCTATTTCTATACCTAATCTAAAACTTTCCAAGGAGACACGGATAAAAGGGATATAAGAAATAAGAAATAAATAAACTACGAGGTGATGCACTGAAGGAATGATGAAAACTTGCTTTTCTAATAGACAAAAACCAACAGAATACGTAAAATAACCAAGCACAAATAACCATACTTATAAAAAAAGACCAGATGAAATCAATAAAGACAAGAGAGGATCTAAATTGATCACAGATGTGTTTTATTGCTCTAGATATTAGTACAATGCATTACAGAATGGCCAAGAGGCAGAGAACGCACTACATCCAGTTGGAACGTTTGAGAACTCCATGAAATCACTTGCCAAAAGGAAGATGGGAGCTTGCAAAACAAAGAATGTCCAACCCTTTACAATGAGTCCTGACCTGGTATTTATAGGCTCGATCAAAGAGGAGAAAGAGAGAGAAGCAGGAGAAGTGGGTTGAAGCTCAACCGCTGTTGTTAATGCTTCTAACAAAATATTCCCCCAAATCCTTCTTGATTGTATTAATATTTGGTTCGATGCCTTGAAGAAAGAGGAAACGAAGGAACAAATCGAATTTGATCTGGTTATTTAGGCAAGGAGATCCTGCATTAAAGGCTTGAAGATGTTCCTCCATTTTTTTACCTACCAGGGTCTAAAGAAAATGAATTTTATCTTTCCATGGCGTAAAGGACATTGAGACATTTCCAACGGTGTCAGATTTGCAATATTTCGAGCCATGAGTCGAAAGATATGCCCCTTCAAAATTTGTATCAAGTCCATACAAATGGGTGAGAAAAAATTCGAAAAATGGGCGGCCCTTTTAATATGGGACACGTGGCAGCTAGATTCGAGCAAAAATCAGGTTTGCGGGTCTGTAATTTATATTTTTTTTCTAACCTGCAAAACTTAGAAAACCCCCACAGCCCTAAAAATCTGCTTGGACACGTGGCACCCTTTGGTTAGCTGGGGAGATGCTCTTCCATCTTTACCTTTGTGCCTTTTTGACAAAAGGAAAATTTTCACCTTTTCCTTTGACACCCCACTTTGGCTTGACTCGGGCCTGTCATCACCAATCCGACACTATGATAATTCTTCACCGGGAACTCCTCGTGCTATGATTATTTACTAATGCACAGCCTTTAGTTTGGTGGATGTAATCTGGAAACAAAACAACAATATAACACAAGAATACCATTGACTATGATAAGACGGAATGATGACAAATCTGAAATATCAACGTAAATTATAATATTAACATGAAATTGTTACAATCTCACCCATGAGGTACTTCAAGTGTTATTGACTTCACTTGCCTTTCACCAAGACTATGGGAGAAACTTTACAATTACACCTCTTAATAGATTCTTCAACATACCTTTAAACTGATGGCTTCCTTCGCACACTTCCTACAATATTTCTCACTACTTCCTTCTATGCTAAATGAGGGGGGTGGCCTCTCTATTTATAGAACTTCCAGGCTTATCCATCTTATCTCTAAGATAGGATAAGAAATCCACTCTGACGAATCATATTCCATACCTTAACTCTTATCTGTACATGTAAGCTTATCTTTTAAGATAAGATAAACCTTATCATTTTACATGGGTTCCACATTTTTAGACTTTTTACAAATAAAATACACAAAATATTTATGACCTCACTCCTTGTCCTTATTACTAATATTTCTAATTCCTAATCATGTAGACCCTACTTCTCTAATTACCCAAACTTTGACATTTTAACATTACCGGACCACTTACGACAAATATTTACTTTTTACAACATTCCTATTGTACTTTAACTGTTACCATACTCCACATTATTGGTGGCACCGTAATGATGGCGCCATTATCTTCTATCAGATGCTACTACTAATTATACTTAACAACATCCTATTCCTAATACATACATTAATGAAATAGAAATTACGGAGGAAAACTTTAGTGTCGACTTCTTCCCCCTACCTAGCTTCTACTCCGTCCTCGGAGTAGACTATTCTGGTGCTTGGAAAATATTCAACTTGTCGTGGTTGACCCATTTCGTAATGGGAGTGCCATCCAATTCCTCCAGTCGGTACGTACCATTTTCATGCACAGCTACTATTTTGTAGGGCCCCATCCATTTTGGAAGAAATTTTCTCTGTCTTCTTTTTTGTATCTGGAATCATATACTAGAACCAAGTCATTCACATGAAATGGAGACCACCGGATCTTTTGATCAAAGTATTCCTTCTGCTTCATTTTCTTCTTATGGCTTGTATCCTTTGCTATTTCTCTCATTTCCTCCAGTAATTGAAGATGTACCAACCTTTCTTTTACTGAATCACTTTCATCCATCCTTTCATTTTTCATAACTCTCATAGTGGGAATATCAAACTCAATAGGAAGAACTGGATCAATGCCATAGGCCAACTGAAATGGGGAGTATCCTGTTGCTAACTTTGATGTTGCCCTATATGCCCACAATGCTGCATAAATCCTCTTATCCCATTTATGTACCTGCAAGGCTGCATCTTTTGCTAGAATTTGACACAACACAAAATTTGTTCGTTCCACCTGTCCATTTGTGCTTGGCTTGTATGTTGTTGCCTTCCTGTGCTTAATAGAAAACTTATTGACTAGGGCTTCTACCACCTCATTAATGAAGTGGCTTCCTTGATCTGTTACAATTTCTAATGGACAACCAAATCTGGTGACAATGCGTTCGTATATGAACCTTGCCACTTCATCCATGGAAGTTGTTTTCAATGGCCTAGCTTCAACCCACTTGGTTAAATAATCTGTAGCAACTACAATATACTTATTTTGGCGTGAGGTAGTTGGAAGTGGACCTACAATGTCTATTCCCCACTTTTCAAAGGGACCAAGTGGAAGAATAGGGCATAATGGAGATGATGAAGTCTTACAGTTACCATGTGTTTGACAAATATCACATGTCTTACAATAATTATAACAATCTTTAAAAAGAGTGGGCCAGTGATAACCTGCATCCAAGATCCTTCTTGCTGTAAGTTGTCTAGAGAAGTGCCCTCCACATGTACCATTGTGGAATTCTTCTAGCATTTCCTTCCCTTGATCACGTCCAACTGCCCTCTTGTACTGTCCATCAGGTCCTATTCGAAATAATACTCCATGCAGAATAGAATATGGACGACTGGCTTGAGTGATCTTCCTCTTAGTCTTTGCATTGGCACCATCAGGAAACTTGAATTCATTCAGATAATTCCAAATATCTATGTATTCACTAGGGATTGTGTCAAGGGATAACAATGCTGCATCGGGGAAATCATCATCATCACAAGATGATCCTAAACCATCATAGGCTCGAGAGAGTGCATCTGCATTGACATGCTTCTTTCCTGGCCTATCTATAATATCAAATTCAAATTCTTGTAGCAAAATTATCCATCTTGTTATCCTCCCTGATGGGTTAGGCTTATTTACAATATATTTTAGAGCCTGATGATCTGTTACAACTAGAAATTTTTACCCTAGCAAGTAATTTCTAAACTTATTTACAGCAAAAATGATAGCCAGAGCCTCTTTTTCAATTACAGTATAATTTACCTCAGCACTGCTCATTTGTCTGCTCCCAAAGTAAATTGGATGTTCATTCCCATTTTCATCCTTTTGGCTCAAATTACTTCCTAGTGCTGCATTTGAGGCATCAGTGTACACAATGAATGGCTTGCTCCAATCTGGATTCTTCAAAACATGTGAAGACACCAGGGCTTCCTTCAATTGTCCAAAAGCTTCATGCGCCTTATTTCCTAGTTCATAAGTAACATCCTTCTTCAAAATTTGGGTTCGTGGCTGTGCAATCATTGAGAAATTATTGATGAACCTTCTATAGTAACCCACATGGCCTAAAAATGATCTCAACTTACTTCTATTCATAGGAAATGGTAAATCTTTGATTTTTGAAACTTTATCAGGATCAGTACCAATACCATCTCTGGATATAACATGCCCTAACAAAATGCCTTTAGAACATCCAAAGACACACTTTGTAGGGTTTAGTGAGGCTTGTGCTTCATCTAACCTTTGAAATGTTGTCTCCATCTAGTGCAAGTGGTCCAACTTGCTCCCATAGATGCAAAAATCATCCAGAAATACTCTGATGAAGGTCCTAATGTAGGGTTCAAACACCCTATTCATCAAACGCTGGAATGTTGTTGGAGCATTACACAACCCAAAAGGCATAACTCTATGAGCAAACGTTCCCCAAGGAGTGGTGAACGTGGTATTCAACTGATCTTTCTCTGCTATACGAACTTGGTTGTAGCCGCTATATCCATCAGCAAAACTATAGCACTCCTGGCCAGCTACTTCATCCAAGATCTAATCTGAAAATGGAAGAGGGTAATGATCCTTCTTTGTTGCCTTATTGAGCTTCCTGTAATCAACACAAATGCGTAGCTTCCCATTCTTTTTTATTGAGATCACAATGGCAGAAACCCATTCTGAATTATCCACAGTAAATATGAATCCTGCATCAAGCAACTTATCTATTTCTTCTTTTACAGTCTTGGAAAAATTAGGATTCATTCTATATGGCATTTGCTTTATGGGCTTAGCACCATCTACCAGCTCAATAGAATGTTCTACCCAACTTACTTGACGGAGTTCCTTGTAATCAAAAGTGAATAGGTGTATGTACCTTCGAAAGAGCTGGAGGTAGGATTCCTTCTCACTCTCCATCATAGCATCACCAATCTTTATTTGTTGGAGACGATCATCAACTTCTTCTTCAGATAATTTTATGGGGTCATGAGTTGGTGTAACTGGAAGGATGTCCATGACTGAAACATCAACCTCACTTTCTTCATCTTTAGTGTCCACTTCACTGGTACTAGAGTAATCAGAGGTTGTCCAATCATTAGTTTCATCACTTGAATCCACAGGTTCTGCCTTATGATGTCGAGGGATCACATTTATCTTCACCCTCTCTCTACCACGTCCAAGTGTCATGAAACCTTCATTCCAGTAGTTTCTTGCATGAACTCTCCTTAGCCATGGTCTTCCTAGCAGCATTGGGTACGCAACAGTACCATTTTTCATCACCTGAAATTCTACCACACATACAACACCCATAACAGATATTGCCACATTTGAAACTACACCTTCTGGTTTAGCTTTTCCTTTATTTAATGACCTTAACATAATTGTTCAAGGGCGATCAATTTTTAAACCCAACATATTCATTACAGACTCGGTCATTACATTAACTACAGCATCTCCATCAACTAAGACATCATGAATTAAAATACCATTACATAATACCTCAGCTTTTGGAGCATAGGGATCCGCCTCTACCTCCAAAATAGGGACCTCAACCTCCTTCCTTCGTCGAGCATTGAGTCCACTTCGCAAATCCCGCCTCTTCTCAGAAGACATAGCCAAGAGTTGACCACATGTAATATTTGCAGGCCTTTTGGACAGATCTTCCAAGATGGAGTATGGTCCTTACCCCTGTGAAATCAGAAAATCCTGCACACCCAATTTTTTTCTCCTATGTTTCTTACTAGTTTCTTCTTTCATCTTCTTAGCATCATTTCCATCTTGATTATCTTTTTCTTTCTTTCTTTTTGTTACAAACATATCTACTTCATTATTTCTGCTCTTATTCACTACATCAAAAGAATTCATAGGTGCTTTTCCTTTATCATTATCTCCTTTACCAGACGTAGAAGCTCTATCTGGACAATTATACTTATAATGACCCTTTTTACAACAACCATAACATACAACTTCAGAATTATTTCTTTTTGGACCTCTATCTCCTCCCTGAGAACTAAATTCTTTTCCTTGAAGAAGATTAATAGTTAACTGACCCATCTTTTTGAGCAGATCTTCATACTCAGTAGATGTACTAGGAGAAATATTTGTGCTCACCGGGAGTGGTTGTGGATTCCAGACCAAAGGTGTTGGTGTAGGCTCTACTTTAGCAACAATTTCTTTGGGCTCCTCTTCCATGCTTTCTTCTTTCCTTCTTGCAATCTCCTTTGCTTGTTCAATGGTAGCCGGGCGGTCATACTTCACTAGTTGTCTGATCTCTGGCTTCATCCCAAGAATGAAGTGCTTACAGAGGAGATTATCCACGCCATTCATCAACCCATCCGCTAATCCTTCCTTCCAGATCTGGGCATCGAGCTTCCTCCTTAGCTCTAGAACACGAGCATGATAATCCCTTATCTTCTCCTTCTCTCCTTGGGATAGCTTTGTGATCTCGATCATGAGATCTGCATATTTGTGTTGTTCACCAAATTCTTCAAGAAAGCTTTCAGTTAATAAATCCCATGAATTTTTCACATTATCACCTAGTGTTTCAAACCACCTAAGTGCTGAACCATCCAAAAAGGTAGGAAAAAATTCAGTCCATTGTTCCCTTCTTATAAGGCCATTACAAATACAAGATCGTTTAAACTCTTGAATGAAAGAAGAAGCATCTTCATTAGATTGAGCTAAAAAAACAGGAATCTTTCCCATTTTCAAAAGTAACCACCGTGAAATACCAACCCCCAAGTACAATCAACAAGACTTATGTGCACAAATAATTGGAATCACTTTACTAGAAAGTGACTTTACACCTTTCTACAGTAAAATAGAAATGACCATGGTAAACTATGGTAAAACTTGACTTACTGCGGTAAAAACTGACTTTACTATGGTAAACACTATTCACGGTAAAAAGTGAAGTTACTGTGGTAAATACTATTCAAGGTAAAAAGTGACTTTACTGTAGTAAATACTATTCCCAGCAAAAATGACTTTACCATGGTAACTACTATGCACAGTAAAAACAAGGTTACCCTCCAATTGATTTTTGACTAAGTGGGAATATCTCTCTAGAAAATCCACCAACGAGGAATGGTCCTAGCAACGGAACCAAAATGTCATCACCAATCTGGCATTATGATAATTCTTCACCGGGAACTCCTTGTGCTATGATTATTTACTAATGCACAGCCTTTAGTTTGGTGGATGTAATCTGGAAACAAAACAACAACATAACAGAAGAATACCACCGACTATGATAAGACGGAATGATGACAAATCTGAAATATCAAAGTAAATTATAATATTAACATGAAATTGTTACAATCTCACCCATGAGGTACTTCAAGTGTTATTGACTTCACTTTCCTTTCACCAAGATTATGGGAGAAACTTTACAATTACACCTCTTAATAGCTTCTTCAACACACCTTTAAACTGATGGCGTCCTTCGCACACTTCCTACAATATTTCTCACTACTTCCTTCTATGCTAAATGAGGGGGGTGGCCTCTCTATTTATAGAACTTCCAGGCTTATCCATCTTATCTCTAAGATACGATAAGAAATCCACTCTGACGAATCATATTCCATACCTTAACGCTTATCTGTACACGTAAGCTTATCTTTTAAGATAAGATAAACCTTATCATTTTACATGGGTTCCACATTTTTAGACTTTTTACAAATAAAATACACAAAATATTTATGACCTCACTCCTTGTCCTTATTACTAATATAATATTTCTAATTCCTAATCATGTAGACCCTACTTCTCTAATTACCCAAACTTTGACATTTTAACATTACCGGACCACTTACGACAAATATTTACTTTTTACAACATTCCTATTGTACTTTGACTATTACCGTACTCCACATTATTGGCGGCACCGTACTGACGGCGCCGTTATCTTCTATCAGACGCTACTACTAATTATACTTAACAACATCCTATTCCTAATACATACATTAATGAAATAGAAATTACGGAGGAAAATTTTAGTGTCGACAGGCCCAAACGCTGACTTTTCCCTTTGGGTCGAGTTGTGGTCTATTTTGTATTTTTTATCCTTTTGAGATAACAAGGGAAAAAAACAACTTTCCCCCCTACGGCCCACTTCCCTTGACTCGGGCCCAAATGATGACATTTTCCCTTGGGCAGAGTTGTGGTCCGTTTTGCATTTTTTGGCTAATTCTTTTTCTTGGAGAAGCATATTTCTTGACCTGGGACACGCGGCAGCCTGACGCTTATTTTGAAATCTTCTCTCTCTCTAATTCTTGAATCAGCACCACCTAGAAACTTGGCAGCCTCCGTTGGCCTGCCCCATGCATTGACTATTCAACTAACTCTTCCATTTCTTGTTTGAACATGTGGAGGCACCGTGCTTGCTTGAAATCCTAGGTCAAAGTTTGCCTTTAGAGGAGCATAGAATAGACACTTGTTGGCCTCTGCTGAGATTGGACTTTTATACGGTCCTTCTTACTTTTTGGCACTTTGGGCTACGTGGCGAGCTCGTGCTCATTTGGGTCTCCACCCTGGGACTAACTCTTGGAGATGTGCCACACTG
Source organism: Taxus chinensis (assembly GCA_019776745.2). Classification (NCBI taxonomy): domain Eukaryota; kingdom Viridiplantae; phylum Streptophyta; class Pinopsida; order Cupressales; family Taxaceae; genus Taxus; species Taxus chinensis. The sequence goes on from CM034152.1 coordinate 189,682,094, forward strand.
ACACTTGGCATTCTCCACTCACACTTTTATACTTAGCCAATTATGAGGCACGCCATGTCTACCTTTTGAACATGTTTGACCATTTGACCCTGCCATCATTTCGACCGTGGACACGTGGAGACGCGGCGCTTGTTTCAGCCTCCTTTTATGGATTCATCTTCTGAGAAGTGTCAGTTTGACACGTGGCTCTCTTCACTACCTTCTCCACACTTGGTCTATTTCGAAATCTTTCCCTAATGGTTTCAAGCCTGAGAGACTTCGAAACTTTACCATTTCTTCCCCTTCTTTCTCTTGGTTCCTTTGCGGTACTACCCCTTCTTGTCTGACCCTACTATTCCATAGTTGAGTCTACCTGTAACTTGAATAATGGATTTAAGACATGGAAACAACTCGAAATATTCATTTCTTTTGCACATGGTCCTTTAGTCTCTCTCTTCCCCCACCACTCCATTATTGAGTCTTTTTGTAATCTATTTGCAGGTCTAAATGATTTTTCTTAAGTTCTTTCTATGTGGGGTCATGGTTCATCCGGTATTTGGCTTGGGGGGTGGAATATGGATAACAATGCTTCTTATGAGGTGTTGTATGCTAATGTAGATGCTGATAACTTTGTTGGGTTTTCTGATGGCAAAGAGCATAAGATTGATCAATGTAAATGTCTTGAACAAGTAGGTTTACCTTGAACCTTGTTATTTTATGGAGCTTGTTCCAAGTTTGGAAAGGTGCTAACATTGTTCTGATTTCTCCAGGCCAGGAAGAGTTTGTTTTTTCTTACAAAATCAAATTTGAATGCACTAACAACATCGTTGAATATGAAGCATTGTTATCAGGCTTGAGAATTGCATGGAAATATGGTATAAAGGATATCATTTTCAAAGGAGATTCAGAACTGATTGTCATGCATATTAGAAAATTGTATGCTACTAAAAATCAGAGAATGAAACAATACAAGCATGCAGTCTGGCATTTGATTGAAATGTTTTACTCATTTAATTTTGTGCACCATGATAGAAAGTTTAATGATGTTACAAACAAGTTAGCAGTGCTAGGATCTAGATTTGGGAATTATACAGTATCTCCATTTTGTGAGTATGATGTTGAAATACTAACAAGGCCATATGTCCCTGACAATGTTAAAAATTGGTAAGTGTTTGATGATGATGCCCAGGTGAAATAGTTTCTGCATAATGAAGGTGAGTTTACTGACCAAAATATAGATTGGGAACCAATGGTGTGTGTTGCTAAAGGAAAGGAAAATTTATTTAGCAAAGACATCATCCAGCTGAAGAAGAACACGATTTGTAGAGGTTTGGTGGCACTTCAATCGAACTTTGATAATGTTGATTGCATTATTAACAGAAGTATGTTGGTTTCAAGAGATGTGGAAGAGCGTGACCTAGGCACAAAGGAAAAACCACATAAAATCTGGTTAGGAAGCAATTTGAGCAAGGAAGAGAAGCAGTCCTGTGTTCAACTGTTAAAGAAATATCAAGACTGCCTAGGCTGGTCTTACTCTGATTTGAAGGCATACAGGGAAGATTTGTTCCAACATGAAATTCCTCTTGAATCTAATGCTAAGCCTTTCAAGAAAAAATAGAGGCTGATCAATCCACTCCTTTCTTTAAAGATGGAAGAAGAATTGAAGAAATTGAGGGATGGAGGGATAATTCAGCCCACAAGGTACTCATCTTGGGTTAAAAATATAGCACCTGTCAGAAAAAATAATGGTGATATAAGGTTGTGCATAGACTTCAGGAACTTGAATAAAGCATCATTGAAAGATAATTACCCTCTACCAAACATGGAGAATATGCAACAATTGGTAACTGGTTCTGAATTGTTATCCACTTTGGATGGTTTCTCTGGCTATAATCAAGTTGTTGTGAAAGATTCAGAAAGAATAAAGACTTCCTTTACCTCTCCTTGGGGAGCTTATGTCTATGTTAGGATGCATTTTAGCTTAATGAATGCTGGAGCAACTTTCCAAAGAGCAATGGATGTAGCATTTGTTGGGTATATTAATGATTTCATTGTTGTTTATCAAGATGATGTAATTGTGTTTTCCAGAAAAATAAATGATCACTTACAACACTTGGAGAGAATTTTGTTAAGGTGTAGAGAGTATGGCATATCATTGAATCCCAAGAAGTGCCACTTTGGAGTGCAAAAGGAACAACTACTTGGTCACATTGTATCAAAGGAAGGGGTCATGATTGACCCTAAGAGAGTGGAAGCCATCAGAAGGGTACCAATTCCAAGAACTAAGAAGGGAGTTCAATCCTTCTTTGGACAAATAAATTTTATCAGAAGATTTGTGTCTAACTTTGCTGAGTTGACCATCCCCATTACTAGCATGCTAAAAAAGGACCAAGTTATCAAATGGGAAGAAGCTTCCATTCAATCTTTCAATGGGATCAAAGAAGCATTAAAGCATTCCCCTATTTCAGCAGCTCCAAATTATAAGAATCCCTTTCAAATGTTTTATTTTGCTTCAAAAAACACCATTGCATCTGTCTTGTTGTAGAAGGATGATGAAGGGGCTGAGAGACCAATTTCCTTTTTCAGTAAGGCATTGCAAGGAGTTGAGTTGAAGTACACCATCATGGAGAAGAAATCATTTGCCTTGGTGAAAGAAACAAAGGTTTTCAGACCTTACATCTTGAGCTCTAAAGTTATTTCTTATGTTCCCCACACCATGGTGAAAGATATCTTATCAGAGATGGAGGTCTCAAGAAAAAGATGCAGATGGGTAAACAAGTTGTAGGAATATGACATGAATATCCAAACCATGAAATTGATAAGAGGTTTGGGCCTACCTAAGCTTATGGCTGAGAGAAAATTGCAAACTATTGAGGTGAATGAAGTAGAAGGAGAAAGAGTGGATGTACTTGAAAAGTTGGTAAGATCTAAATGGTACAAAGATATATTCTTTTATCCTAGACATCTATGTTGCCCTGGACATTTGAGTAAAAATCAGAAAAGATCTCTTAAGTTAGCCTCTCAAAAATATGTCATTACTGATTTTGGGTTAGCTTGGAAGAACCTAGAGGGAGTACTCTTAAGATGCATTGCTGATCTCCATGGAGGGGTTTGTGGGGGACATTTTGTTGGAAGAGTTACAACACATAAAATCTTGAGGGTTGGTTATTGGCCAACTCTCTTCAAATATATAACTCTATTGGTTAGGAAATGTGAAAGTTGCCAATGTTTTTCTAGAAGAATGAAATCTTCAGGCTCCCTACCTTTGCAGCCTCTATCCGTTGAAGCCCCATTTAGACAATGGGGAATGGATTTCATTGGGGAAATTTATGATCCTTCCAGTGCTGGTCATAAATGGATTCTTATAACCACTAATTATTTCACTAAGTGTGTGGAAGCAATCCCTACCAAGAAAGAAACACACCAATTTATCATGGACTTCATGTTGAATCAATCATATGAAGATTTTGAGTGCTAGTTAAGATTATTGCTGATAATGCCATGAGTTTCAGAGCCAAAACTTTGGTGTCAATGTGCAAAGATTATGGAATCAATTTAACATATGCTTCTAACTACAATCCCCAAGGAAATGGAAAAGATGAGTCCAACAATAAAAACTTGTTGAAGATCATTAGAAGAACCTTCGAGTTGAACAAAAATAAGTGGTGTGAGAAACTAAAGTTTTTTGTTTGGGCTGACAGAATCACTGTCAATAGAGCTACTGGTAAAATCCCATTTAAGTTGGTATATGGAACTCAAGCTTTTTTGTCCCTTCATTTGCAATTGTCTTCATTTCAGTTTGTTCAATAAATTGAAGATCAAAAATTTAGTCCATATGATTCCCGAATCAATCAGATTATTGAGTTAGATGAAGAAAGAAAGGTATCCCATTAGCGGCATGTGAAGTTCAGAGAAAAGTTTAAGAAGTTATTTGATAAATAAGTGACTCCAAGAGCTTTCATCATTGGGGATCTTGTGCTATTATGGGATAACAGGCATGAAGATAAGGGCAAGCATGGTAAATTTGATGCATTTTGGATGGGTGCTTATTCAATTAGCATTCGAATTGGTGAAAATACCTTCTTCCTAAAAGACTTAGATAGGGAACTGCTTGATTTGCTTGTTAATGGCAGGCATTTGAAACATTTCCTTGATTGATTTCTCAGAATCAAGGTATACTCCATTGTATAGTGTATAGTCTTGTGGTTTCTTTATGCTTTCATGTTTTTCTATTTTTGTTTGTCCTGGTCCTTGATGACCATTTTCTTGGTTTCTCAGTTCATCCTTGGGGGAGTTGGTTATTCTTAACATGCTCTACAAACTTATTCTTTGACTTCATTGCCCAATGGTTTGTTTTTGGCACTTGTTCTACTATTATTTCTTGTGGCACTCGCAGGGAGTGCCCATTCTTGATTCGGAGCCAATGTTGGTGCTCAATTTGGTCTCACCCTGTTTGTCCTTAAAATTCTTCAGTTTGCGGGCCCTGTCATGTTTTCTTCTCCTCGTATTGATGCATGAAAACATTGTCCTCCATTTGGTTTCCATGATTAGTCCCTTCCTTTGGTCGAGGATCACTTAAAAGTCCAGAATTTGTTTTTCATTCCTCTGTCCATGTGAAAGAGTCTGTAACTTGGGTGAAAACTTGGGTTTTTTTCCCTTCCTTCCATTTTCCACAGTCACATTTTGTTGTCCCTAACATTTTTGTCCCAAATATATGTGGAAACATGATTGGATGTGGCTCAGTGGATCATATTTGGGCCTTATATCATTTCCAAACTCTCTAACCATGAAGAAGGATTCATTTCCAGGCACAAATGGTGATTTTCCTGCATTTTATGGTTTGACAGGTGTATTTTTCCTGGTCAAATTTATATCTCAATATCTGTGAAAACATGGACCTTTCTGGTTAGATGCAGCTTGGTGGGGAACTTTGAATAGTCTAAGGCTTACTTCGACTCAAAACTTGTCCACGTGGAGGGCTGGCACTCATCTGAAAATTTGTCTCTTGGTTTGACCTTGGAACTGGGTTAGGGAGACACGTGCATGTTTCCAATGTCTTTCCCAGACTTAGAAATTTTTTTCATGTGGTCAATAAAGTTTTGGTGGACCATGGACATGTGGAGGGAATGTTCTCATTTAAGGATCCGCCTCATGGTCCCACCTTAACAATTGCGACAGGGAGACACATGGAGGCTTTCGCCGGATCCGCTCTATACTTAGACTTTTCATAGCAATTTTCTAAGGCCTAGGAAACATGGAGGGACCGGGCTTGTTTGGGGACCGGCCCCTAAATTTTATTTTGAAGAAGCACGAGGAGGACACTTGGAGGCTTCCACTCACTCTTCCCTTGCTTGGACTTTTCAATAGCTAAGGAAAACTGTCTCAGACCCTAGACACATGGTGCCTTCTGCCGATCCTTCAACTTTTTTATCAACTCTGCGGGATTGAGACACGTGGTGAGCCTGCACTTGTTCATGGTCTCTGCTTTTAAGGACCATCTCAAAATGCGCCATTGAGACACATGGAGGCTTCCGCTAGCTCCTTTTTTATTGAGACTTTTTCAAAGACCAAAAGGTGTTTTTCTTGGGCCCATGGTACATGGAAGGCCCACACTTGTTTGGAAACTTGCCCCTATACTTCTCCTTTGTGGTTGCATTAAGAAAACACATGGATGGCTCTAATATATAGTAGATAAGGGGAAAAATCAATGGTTGTTGTGCATTGCATCTGTTTTTTTGCCATTTTTTTACTAAGAATCCTGGAGATGTGAATACGCACTGTTTTTCATCATTTTTGATGAAATTCCTTGTCATTTTTGTCTGGAAATTGCCATTGAATGGATTCAAAACTTAATTTATGAGTCCAAGGATTGTTAAGGTTGATATTTTGTATTTGGAATTGCTCGGGCACTTACAAAATGTGAATCACCAAAGAAGATGGATGTGGGGTAGAATTGCAGAGGAAAGAGAGGGAAAATAATGAAATGATGGGGGTTACAGGCACAAAAGATGAATAAGGTGTTGCCTCGAGGGCAAAAAGGATTACCTGTTAGATTCAACTATGCAGAGCCTCCAAAAAATGATTAAAAAGGGGATTTCTTGCATGACAGAATCAGAATGATTAAAGAGACTATCAAAAATGTTTTGGCATGGCATCCTAGTCATTAGTCGAGGGCCTAAGAAATGTGATCAATTCATAATTGGTCCACCTAGAAGTTTTTGTTGTAAATATTTTAAACATCACTTTCTGAAGAAAATTGGTAACAAGAAAAGGTCCCTTGAATATTATTCTCTTTTGGGGGGGAAAATTGAGTGAGTGAAAAGTATAAATGCAACGAGAATACTCTTGCAAAGGGTTGGGAATTGAATTATTAAGAGAAAATTTGAGAAATTCGTCTTCCTGAGAGACAAATCCGAGATACCTAGTTAATTCCTTCTGTGTTAGATTTTATATCATGTCAAGTTCATTGCAGATGTATAGTCATTGATGAGCACTGAGATTAATTTGGAAGATTTCCCCTGCTAATAAATCTAAGCAATTATGAAATTAATTTGTGTTTAATCTCTAGCAATTTGTGTCTGCGTTATTTCAGAATGTTTGCAAATGGTTTCTTTTGTTCCTATTGTAATCTTATGCTGAAATATTTTTGAAATCACATAGGATCTTGTCCCTATGACGGTTTAGTGGCATTTGCAATTTCATTTCAAGAAGAACCTTCATCCTGTGATGAGATAAACAAATTTGAAATCACTCCACTATCATTTGTTGATAAATATTGTCTGTAAGTCTTTGGGTGTACCTTAGGTGTGATTGATCAGAGATTTTGGTGTTTAATTAAGTCTTTTAACACCTTCCTGCTAGATTCTTAAAGATTGTGTGAAAACATGTTGATCTAGGCCTCCATTGAAGTACACCTTCTAGTTAAAGGAACATCTTAACTATTCTGAAGCTTTCTGTTGTTGAGTTGTCCATTGTTGTGAAGTTTCTCAGAGATCTGGTTTAATCAACTTTATCCTACTTAACCTCCCACCAAAATTATTCAAAAACCATGAATCCATCATAAACTACCCTTGTTTTGCCCTGTATATTCACAAAGGAACAAAATCTATTTACTAAAATATGCAGAATAATCAGGATTTCATAATGTCTTCAGTAACCTTAGCCTTGTTTTGAAAGTATCTCCATCTTTTATACGTGAAAACTCTTGAGAGTTAAATTGTGGAGTATTGATCATACTTTCCCAAGGTTTTCTTCATAAAATTTTTGCAAAAGAATGATATATCCATCTCCTTCATCAAATAGAGGTTACACTATGGGTCCTCTCACCCTAGTCGAAAGGCACGACCTAAAGTAGTGAGGATAGGTCAAATCCTTTGGAAGGTGTTATCCATCTCTCCACAAATCTACGTGACAAAGGGCCAGCTAGATATCATCCCCGGCTATGAAACGACACACATTATGATCTATTTGTATCTAGGCTCCATGTCAAATTTGTGATGCTTCTCATCTTGAAAGGGAGAACAAATTTGGATACCAACAGAATACAAAAACAAGGTTAAGGATTAGAAAATATAGTTCAATCAGTGTTAAAGAGGAGTGGGCATTATAGTATGTCCAAAATAGGTGGAAGTTAACTAAGGTCTTTAATTAGAATGTTCTAAGTGATCTATCTTGTAATATGTTATACATCTATCTTTTGATGTAATTGATTAATTGGTAACTGCAATATACATCCAATTAACCATAATCTAGATTTTAAATAAGAACACTCACATATGATATTATTTCAATTTTGTGTCAAATCACCTATAAATACACCAAATATCATTCCATGCTGTACAGAAGACAACAAAGAGGTAGTGAATAATGTAATAACCATCGGGGATCATGTAAGTGATTGAGGACAGCCAAACCATTTTTGGGAAAACCATATGCAAGAACATAACTATTTAAAAGTTGTAAAATATTTTCAAGATGAGCATATTTATTTCCATAAGTCCTATAATATCTTCATATCACTATGCCTGCATGTTTCAAAGTATATTAAAAAATAGGGAAAATTTTAAATTGTATTTCAAATGTAACTATAGAAATTTAAAGATTGAACTACATAAAGATGATATTTTTTGTTTTTTTTCTTCTAGATTTATTTAAGGTGTCATTATGTAGTGTCCTTGTTTCACTGTTGCACTCATGAATATTTAATTAAGAGGGTGGAATTAAAAAAAAAAACTTAAGGGAAGAAGTTAGTCGTTACTCATAAGTAAATCTTATAAACGTAGTTGTTATGGAAACATATATACATAAGAAGTTCATGGACTAAGTAATTTTCCATACTACAATATATTAGATCCATCCTACCGAATAAACAAGAGTTATCTATAAATTCAATTAAATACTATTTCACAGCAAAATGCACTTAATTTTTCTACACAACAAGTAAACTATTTTTTTAAACGAATATAAATCTAAAACTAAATAGAACCAATTTCTAAGCTAAATATTGTTTCCAATACAAAATAAATAGTAACCCATAGAAAGGCAAAAATATGGTTATCCAAAGTATATCATATTTATATGTTTCAATGAAGAGATTTGTACTTTAAACCAAGTTTCAAGGCCACTAGAAACAAAATATTTGCAAAGCAAAAAAAACTATATACCAAAACAAACAACAGTATCAGAACTTCATAGTTTTGTAAATTTTACAATTATCCACATTAGATGTCTATGCATAAATTTTGGGGAAAACTATCAAACAACCATTCATTTTTTTTATATTTCCAAACTTTCTACTTCTCACATTTGGAATTTTTGTAGCACTATTTTTAATTTCCCCCCAGAATGTATTTTTGAGCTTTGAACATGTATTTTGTCAATTTGTGTGAGGGTTCATATTTCACTACATCATCATTGTTGTCATAGGCCAACCCAAACCATCGTGAAGACAAATTGTCCATGTAATAGTTAGAGAGGTACAATGGGATCAAAGGAAGAATATGGAGGCGTTCTCTGACAATTTCAGCAATCAACAACTTCGGTGTCCTAGGCTACCTGCAATGTAGGATGTTAACAAAAAAAATAATTCGATTGAATTCCTTCTTTCTGCAAGTGGGGAGTAGTGATGGTCACACCCTCTGGAGGAATAGAATTTTTGTTTCTCATCTTCATAGTTTTAAGCTAGAAAGGAAATAAAGTAGATAATGTGTCAAAAGATCAGTGAACTTATGTATGTAACAATAATCTCAATTTCTTTCAAGGACAACAACAGAGGGACTATATGTAACTTTTGTTTCACAAAATAAAAATAAATCTGGTTAGATATATAAATGGTTATAATTTATTGTGGCAGGAAATTTTAAAAGCTTTGTGGATGAATAGTCTAATGTCCAACTTCGAGCGTTTTGGTGCAGCCTCCCAGAGGTAAAAACTCCTCAGCACAAATCGAATCTTACCATCGCCGAAGACACATGCCCCTTCATGCACATGTGAGAGGAAGATCGTAGGTGCCACTGTGATTTGCCAATAACCAAGAAGAAACCACACAACAAGGATATCAAATAAAACATTCTAAAGTAAATGGAGGCATCATTATCAATTCGGGAAAAAATCAAATGTGAAAGATAGCTGGAAATAGTAAATGTGTTTATGTTTTAGATTACAATGAAGAAATAGAACAAAAAGAGAAAAAACTAACCAACATTATAAATTGCAATCTACAATTGAAAAAAACAAATGACACTGACAAACAACTTTAATCTGCATTTAATAGAAGTATAGATAAAAAATCTAAAGCCACAAAGAACCAAATTCTTTTCTTCTAGTTCTAAATAGTTTTCCTAATTTTAATTACTGAGTCAAGGAATGCTTCAATAGCTCTAAATAATTTTTTATGTACCACACACAAATGCATTTTTCATTGGTTTCATCTAGTTATCATCTAATAAGATGATCATGCATGTCAAGAAAAAAGGCTAGCACATTAGAGAGGAGGCTCAAAGAATAAGTATTTACACTTGAGGGGAATTAGTGTTGGAATATATGGAAGAATTTATTATTTAGAAGATACATTTTAGGCACAATGTATTGGAATGTCATTAATGTGGTAAATTTAACTATTCTGGAGGCAAGAAAGAAAACCACCATTTTCTAATCATTGCACTACATTTGTCCAAAGAACTTGATTAACCTCCCACTCCCAACTCTTGAACGATGATAATAATCTTAAAATTACCAGGCGGGCATCTGATTCACACAATTTCCTCGAGTTGATGAACATACTTCTCCCACTACAACCCTCGTATAAACATTCTAAACATACTCTAAGATTACCAGTTGTACCTACATGCTGGGAGGCAGGGGATAAAAATAGTATCCTGCTCAAGGAAAATATCATACGCACCCATGTTATTGATCGATATTTTGTGCTCTCTCACATTTGTATATTTAGGGAGATCAATTTTCTATGAAAGGGGAAGCAGTGTTGTGAAACGATAACACGAGTTATAATTTTGATGCACAATTGCCTCACAATGTAAATGGTTATAGGAATCATAATCTAGGGCTATTCACAGTGCGCTAAACCTATGCATTGTGACGAAGGAAATATGATCGCCTATACACTTGTCCTCCATTATAGCCTGTGTGCATGGTTTCCCTGCTTCGCATATGGTGCAATTTTACAATTAATTGTTTCTTTACAGCAGACTCTATCCACCACCTCATTAAATCAGTCTTCATTTTACACCTGTCTCGGTCACTATTTCATTTCATTCACGATGGCATTATCACCTCCACTTCTATTCCTTCCATGCTCTCTGAGAATCTGCACTGTCGTTCCACGTGTAGGGATCCTATGGTGTCGTGCTTCATTGACACGATCATCTACTCCGTCCATTTTTTTCCCTTGTTAGATTCAATGTTGCCTTCTGGAAGTGTAAATACCTTGTATATCCCCTAGTTAAAAATCAAATTGTACATCAAAGAGTGTATTTACGACATAACCTTACATGCACGTATAGAAAGTGGAAAATTTCGGGTGATGATAACAAAGTGTTTTTTTCTTAATGAGGCATCTTCTCACGAAATATCTAAATTATAGGTACTAGATGTTGTGCATTGACATTTTTTTGTTGTCCAAGGGAAAATAAAGCAAGTTCCAAATTTATGTTTCATAACAAATTTGATTATAATAATCTTTTTTATTTCAATGATAAAATTCAGTCGCTTATTTAGTAAGGGAACTATTCGTTCATTACAATGATGCATGTAAAATATGAAATCACAATAATGACATATCATGTGTTTAAAAAAGTGAAGAAAACATTATAAATAGAAAATATTTTATTTTTTTGTAAATAAGTATTTGGAGAATTGTTGGTGTGAAAATTCGTCGATATGGCAAATTAGGTGTTTCCACCAATGTTCACGAGGCTACTCTCCTTTGCATTGAATGTTGCAACTCCCATTATTGAATATAAACTAATTTATTCCTATCTAAATGTTGTGGGTTGTCCAAATCAGCCATGGATCACACACGAACACTCCACCGAACCTATGGAAAAGTGCTTATATAAGGTGCAAGGGAGGAAATTACAGTGATGAGGGGTGAAGGGGAGAAATTAGGAAATGAAGGTTATTACTGTGAGTAGGCCAATTGTAGAGTTCACACCCAATAACTAAAGTAGTTCATTATTCAATATAGAGGAAAGGAAAAATGAAGCCATTAGTGATACAAACTAAATCGACATAGACACACACTTGTTTGAGGTCCATTCATCAAAGATATAAAGATCGTTTTAATCAATATGCTTACAAAGTTTATATAAGAGAGAAAATAGAGGAATGTAAGGGAAAATGGAAATGGAATAAATGTAGCTTTATTTCATTTATTGGTGATACAAAGTTCAACACCCAAATCACAATCATATCAAAATATAAAATTTTCAGGATCCTTTGGAATGGAGAATCCATACCAATTTATAGCAATATGAATTGACCTCTCATCTCCCGCCGACATGACTCTTCATGTTCCCATTCCACCTATGACCTTTCAATTGCCCTTAGAAGAGACAAATTAATTATTTATGTTATAATTTTGAGAAAATACTTTACAATTTACAAATATGTCACTTAAGTGAATAGGAAAAAATACAATGATTACACTCAACAAATAATTAGATACTGAGAGAAAAGGGGGGAAATAATGAGAGAGGAGAAGAAAGGATAAATTCTCTAAAACATGGATGAATATGCCTTTATTGTTAACAAATATATACTCTAAAGTAGTTGGTGATGACAATTTTACCACTAATGACCCTCCACAATAATGTATTGACAAAGATCTCTGATGAATACAACTTTTATCACCTTTCCTCTTTTGAAAACCCTTGAAATAATGAATCTTTTCCACACTACTCGAAGACACCAAGAATTGGAGTGGTGAGTACTTGAGAATTGGACCTATGAGAACTTTAGAAGATATTTTTCCTCATTGATAAAATACTTCTGATCCTTGAGACACTATCAGAGCTTCATGATCAATCACACATGAGAGGAATTGAATGCACTTTTGTCCACACAATTGTGATCTTGATCCCACCACTGTAGGAGTACTGATGATGAGTGCAGCATGATACAAAAACCATGTTAGTTTAAAATGATAGCACCCCCGAATGTGCTAAGTGTGAAATGGGGCATTCGGTGTGATTGTACAAAATTGGACCATCTCTCAAGCTGTGGGGCTTGCAAAACTTGAGATGGACCTCAAGAGAAGGTTGGTTCCTTCTTCCTAAACTACCTACCACAAGCTACTCTAGAGCAGGAAAAACTAATTTATCCTAATCTAACCATTCCAAGGAGACAAGGAGAGAGAGAGAGTGAAAGAGAGCCTACGCTAAGTGGTGATACGCTAGAAAAGGAAGTGGTTGATCATAAATCCAAACTACCTGAAGTGGAGAGAGGTGATGAATGGAAGGGGTGGACAACATGCACCACAAACCAAAGATGAAGTTCACATAGAACACCACTTCAAAACCCATTAAACACAACTTCCAGAACCTGCAATAAACATATAAGTATGCACAGTATACCCTACAATGATGAGAGGCAAGAAGAGACAACAAAATAAGCAAAGATGGACAAAAAGCAACACAAAACATATTTTATTGCTCCAAAAGTTACACAATACATCATCAGTGGGCAAGGGGAAAGAAAATGCCATTATAGAGCCATGAGAGGAGACTTAGACTCCATAATCTACCCTAAGGAAGAAAGAGAGAGGGGGAAAGGAGAGAAACAATGACCAACCTCTTAGAAAATGCCCCTCCTTTACAATATATAGGAAGAATAAGAGAGAAAGGAGGGAAGAATTTGAACCCTGTTCCAACCACCCCTGCAAATACATTGAATCCACCTACCATAATGAAGAGTCTCGCTGCAACACCCATGCCCCCTTCGCTATCCCTTACTGGGAAAGAAAGACGCCAATTTTTCATCATGGGGGCAGGTGAGAGACTTAACAACCTCGAAAATGGCAGGCTGAAAACATTAATAGAGGCAGGTTAGAAGCCGGCATCGAGAGCTTTCCAAAAAGTCCCCCTTGCCCAAATTTGAGTTCCCAATTGAAAGATATGGTTGTCTAAAGATCAGGGTTAGGTGTTTAATGTGGGATCTCAATATTTAAAAGAGTCTGTCCATATAGGTTCCACATGGCAGTCTCACGCGTCATGAAGATTCAACCCCTTCTTCTCACTTTTGAAATTGCGTCGAACAAACACGTGGAAGCTTCTGTGGGGCTCCTCAATTTCCTTTGTATTTTTCCTTAGTTCCTTCTGTTGGCGGAGACTCTATGCCTGACCCAAGACACGTGGAGGCCTTGCGCTTATTTGGAAACTGCCCCCAGTTTTTACCTTTAAAGTTGCGCGGTCGACACATGTGGAGGCCTCCGCAGGCTTTTGGACTTTTCAACTGCTGACCTTACCTTTTCGGACTCTGACATGTAGTGAGTTGGTGCTCATTTGGGGACTGTCTTTTGGGCCATGCCTTTGAAATTATGCTGATGAGACATGTAGAACCTTCCGCGGCTCTTTTCTATTTCTTTTTGTTTTAGTTAAGTCCCTTTTTCTTGGCGGGGCCATAAGTCTAACCCTAGACATGTGGAGGATCAGTGTACATTTGGGAACCCACTCCAAATTTTACTTTTGAAATTACGTCATGCTGACACATGGCTCCTTCTGCTGGCCTACCTCTGCTTAGACTTTTCAATGACAAATTCTACCTTTTTAGGCTCATGACACGTGGAGAGCCAATGCTTGTTTGATTCTTTGTTTTGGATCATGCCTTTGAATTTGTGCTGATGTGACATGTGGCATCGTTCGCCGGTTCTCTATACTTAGCCAATTCGGGCCTCAATCCATTTGACTTATGTTGGACCCAAGACACGTGCAGAGTGTGTGCACGTTTCGGAACCTACTCTAGATTTTTCCTTTGAAGCTGTGACATTGAGACACGTGGAGGCTTCCACTGATCTTCTTACACTTAGTTGATTTAAACTACCAGATTTGTTCCCTTCTTTTACTCTGACCACATGGAGAGCCTGCACTTGTTTGGGGAACCGCCTTCAAAGTTTATATTTAAAGTTGCAACAAGTCAACACATGGCACCTTCCGTTGGCTCTGCCCCATTTTGAATTTTCAACTATCGACTCTGTCCCTTTTTGGACCTAGGACATGTGGAAGCTTGGCTCTTGTTTGGGGTCTCTATTTTTGGATTCTATCCTTTGAGTTATGCCGATGAGGCACGTGGCACCCTCCGTGGGTCTGTGACTTTTCAACAGCTGATGAGACCCCGCAGGCTCGTGGGCCCGCACTTGAAAGCTGCGCCATTTTGTGAAAAGTTCCAAAGTTCCAAAGTTCCCCGCAAACCTGCTAACCCGCATTTACACTTGGGCAAAATTTATTCCATGGCCCCGCAAACCCGCTTTTCCCAAAAGTCATCCATGGGCCCAGTGGCCTGCATTTTCCATTTGTGTAAAAAAACATCTTCGGGCCCATCGGCCCACATTTTCCACTTGCGCCTTTTGCGAAAAGTGAAAAAATGCAAAATTATCTCTTATCGGTCTACAATTTTTCCATTAGCAAAAAGTCTTCCCCAGGCCAGCTGGCCCGCTTTTGACAAAAAATCTTTCCAAGGCCCGCTAGCCCGTAACTTGAAAAATATGAAGAGTTAGAAGGAATTCTTTATATCTCTGGAAAGGGGAAGAAATTTCCTATCTAGTGGGAATGCTTTTAGGGGACCTTAAGGGCTTAAAATATGTAAAAATTCAGATTGAAGCACAAAAGGGGGAAAATGGTGTCAGTTGACCCAAAATAAGTGTGAGCTTATTTTGGTCAATAATTTGGTGACTCATGGGGATCACATGCCTGCTAGGTGAAATGATCAGTTTCCTTGAAGCATCTATTTGGCATGGAGTCTGCGTGGTGAACACAAATCTGATCTGAACTTTGAAAATATTATCCCTGAGTTGCTTGGAAACTACTGGAACTAAACCTCGCCTCGCTGTTCACACTCTAAGTTTTTTCAAGAAAATCATGGAGATTAGATTTCTGAGAGTAGAAAATTGTCTTTACTCGGGGATTTTACCTGTTCTGGAAATTGACTGTGGGCACACTTAACTGCATAGTGATATAACCTTGGAGCAACAAAACACCATGACACAATATACATAATACTAGAAATCATACAAACCCCAAGTGGGATATGCAAAGTGTGCAGAAGCACTTTTTCTGCTGAAAAAAAATCTACGCTAACTAGAGATAAAGGGGAATCAAACAAATCTTGCAACTAGTAGGGAGAAGTAGCTTCCCTTCCTCGAGAGGGGCAGCCATGTAAATGATTTGACACTAAATATGACTGCTTCTATGAGTGAAAAACTAACTATAAGCCGGTCCTCCACCCAAATCATCAAGGTGTCAATTGGGAACATGAAAAATGCCTCTTTTTGTTGCTCTTCATTTAGATTGAAGAGGCATTGCAATTGATCCTTGGTACTTTCGAGCTCATCCTCATGCCCTGAAGTGGGCATGAATGGTTTTGGCTTCTCCCTTGGCTCCAATGAAGCCAAGTACCTGATTGGGCATGGTTTGATCCTTTGAATGTGCCCCTTGCTCTAAATTTCAACTCCAAGAATGGACTCTTCCTGCTGACCTTCTTGGGTGGATAGTGTGAGAGAAATGATGACATCCTCCTGCTCCTTCCCTTCCTTCTCATGTGAAGAACATGGAAGATTCATATCTTCTAACCTTGGTTCCAGAGGGCTGTTATAAAGTGCAGGCTATTGTACTTGAATGCTCTCCTTCATGGCAGTAGGCTCATGTGCTTGGAAGGTGGATGATGGAGGAGCAAATGATGTTATCTCCTTAGGATCCTCTCCATCAAAGTAATCTTCTAAGTCTGGCAGGCAGTCTGCCTCCTTATTGTTCTACTGCATGTGCTCTACCTCTTCCATGGTGTCCTCCTAATCTGCAAGTTGCTCACCATGGTTCCCTTCATCCTCAAACATGAAGTTTGAAATATCAAGCTCTTCTTCAACATTAGATCTTGAAGGGAATGAAGTGGGAGGAAGAACTAAAGGTTCTTCTGTGGCCTTCTCTACACTTCGAGCCTCTGAAACTATATGGTTCTCCTCCAGAACTGGAATGTACTCCTATTCTTTTGGATTTTGACTAGCTTCTTCTCCCCATGCTTGTGCTATAGCTAAAGCTTCTAGCACTTTTCGCTTGACCTCAACCTCCTCCATAGGCTTAACCAATAAGGGAATCTTTGTAAACCCAAATCTGGCAACCCAACTCTTCATATTTTCTATCATTTCTTCTCTGTTGGGTTCTGATATCCCAATTTTTCCCCTGGGTAAAATTGGTCAAAGACAACCTCACATAGAAGAAAACCTAAGGGTCAGATCTGTCCTACAAGCTCACATTCAAATCCAAATCTGAGGGACATGTAAGACTCTACAACAGAGGAATAGGGTTGGTGAAGAGGGGCTAACAGCGTGAAAGGATCCCAGAGGCTCATCGGAGGAAAACAGGGAAAGGCTCAAAGTTTTCAGACTTAGTCACATATGAGTTGACTCAGGTCCAAAAAATAGACTCGTGGAAGGCACCATGTGTCATCTCAATGAAATTCTAAAAGGCACATCAAAAAGGTAGGTCCCAAATGTGCGCTGAGCCTCCATGCATCCAATCGACACAACTTCAGAAGTGAGACCCAAGGGAGAGTCCCTAAATGAGCGTGAAGCTTCCACGTGTCCCAGGTCTAAAGGGAGGTCTCATCGAGAGTTGAAAATTCACAGACTCACGGAGGGTTCCACGTGCCTCATCAGCGTAACTCCAAGGATAAAATTTGAAATAGAGACCCAAAACAAGCACAAGTTTGCCACGTGTTCAGAGTAAAAAAATGGGACAGAGCGGGCCTGAATAAGCTAAGTATGAAAGGGTCAGTGGAAGCCTCCACGTGTCTCAGAAGCGCACCTTCAATGGTCGAAGCTAAAGGTGGTCCCCCAAACAAGCGCGGAGCTTCCACGTGTCCCAGGCCCAAAAAGAATAATTCAAAAGGAGGTAGAAATGGCCATTGAAAATTCTAAACAAGGCAGAGCCAACGGAAGGTGCCACGTGCCTCAACAACGCAAATTCAATAGGCACGACTCAAAGGCTAGTCACAAACAAGTGCAAGTTCGACACATGGCCAAAAGTCCAATTGAGGGACAGAGTCGGCCATTTAATTGGCTTAGTATAAAGAACCGACGGAAGTCTCCATGTGTCTCATCAGCATGAATTCAAAAGGCATGACCCAAAGAAGGACCCTGGACTAGCTTCAATCTGCCACGTGGTCAGAGCCCAAAAATTGAACCAGCCTTGAATCGGCTAAGTATAAGGAACCGACAAAAGGAGCCACATGTCGACTCAGTGTAACTTCAAAGGTAGAATTTGGAGGGATAGTCCCAAACAAGCGCTGAGCCTCCACATGTCTTGGGTCAGACATATGGCCCCACCAAACAAAAGGGGACTTAGCCAAAACACAAAGAAATAGAGAAAAGCAATGGAACGAGCCACGTGTCTCTTCAACGTAACTTTAAAAGAAAAATCCTAAATTCATCCCCAAATGTGCACCAGCTCTACATGTGGCCATGTTTGAATTCAAAGCAGGAAGGCGGGTCACTGGAGGTAGTTTGAACATTTTGGATTTTGTTTCAAAAAGGCGTAAGGTATAAAAATAATCCACATCTCTGCCGATGCCCGGAGAGGCCATGTGTCAATCCTAAATTACATGCGGGGAGACATTCTGGGATGTGGGGAAACTCTATCAAACTTTTTTCCCAACTCCATTTAAGTTGTAAGCCTTCTCCTACACATGACAAGTGGATTTGTGCCTCTGAGCAAAAAATGTAATGGTTTTTGCACCTCATAGAGCAATAAAATCGTGTTTTGTGGTGTTCTTCAACCCTGATCATATTTTTTTGTTTCTCCATTCCCTTCCCTTTCGTGTTTGCTTCCTGTGCATGTATTTCACATTTGCAGGTGTAAGATGTCGTGCTTTGTGGAGTTTTGATGGTGAATTTGGATCTAGCTCTGTGTCACTACTGTCTGACCTCCCCATCTCCTTTTTCCTCTGTTTCATCCTCCCTCAGTAGAGTATTTGACCACTTCCTTTTCTGGTGTATCACCACTTAGTGTAGGATCTCTTTCACTCACTCTCTCTCTCCCTGTCTCCTTGGAATGGTTAGATTAGGATAGATTAGGTTTTTCCTGCACTGGAGTAGCTTGTGGTAGGTAGTTTAGGAAGCAGGAAGAAGCCTTCTCTGGAGGTCCATCTCAAGTTTTGCAAGTCCCATATCTTGAGAGATGGTCCAATGTTGTGTAATCACAATGAATACCTCATTTCACACTCAAGACATTCGGGGGTGCTGTGATTTTGCACTAAATGTTTTGGCATGCCTAGTGGGAGACTAAGGTTAGATTCTCTATCTTTCCAAGGTGTCTCATTATCAACATAAAATTTTAAACCACCTTGCAACCTAACAATTTTGGCATGCCCAGTGGGACACTGAGGTTAGAGTTTTCTCATCTTTCCAAGGTGTCTCATTATCAACAGCAAATCTTAAGCCACCATGCAAACTAACAGTTTTGGCATGCCCGATGGGACAAGTCTGAAGCACCTTACCACTTCATCTTAGTAGGTTGGTGTGTTCCTATTAAGATTCAGCCTTTTGAGACACATGTAAAACACATCTGGCGAATCCATCTGTTCAATGACCCATTCTCTGAGTTTTAGACCTTTTCCATCCGTTTCCACCCATCTTCATTCATATTTCTTTCCACATCTTTCATATCCTACCATTCATGAAGTTGTGCAATCATGACTTCATTCCTCTCATGGAATTCACACCTACAATAGTGCAGTCCACCTCCAATGTATTTCCCAACTCCTCCAGATCAACATTATGATCAGATCCAGAACCATTATGCTTACCCATATGAGTAGGGTCAAAACCAGTTTGGCCATGAAGCTTATCAAGAACAAGAGGACTCATATAGTGGTAACAGCTACATGAAGGATTCCAATTTACGGGAGGAGATCTGGCTTTTAGAGGCACACATGGTACAACCAAGTGCCACAACTTAGATGAAAGCATTTAAAATTGGCTATAGGGCACTATTATTGTCAAATCATAGCACCCCTAAATGAGTTCTACATGTTTGCTTTTCTAAGGCAGAGTCATTTGGTGTGATTGCATAACATTGAACCTTCCACAAGGTGTGGGACATTGGAAAAATAGGAAAGCTCTCCAGATTAAAGGTTGGTTCCTTGTTCCTCTATTCAAGTGCCTATGTGGGAGCTTACAGAGGGTCTATCGCTATACCTAATCTAACACTTGCCAAGGAGACATGTATAAAAGGAGTATAAGAAATAAGAAATGACTAAACTACCAGGTGATGCACCAAAGGAATGATGAACACTTATTTTGCTAACAGACACAAACAAACAAAATGCATACAATAAACAAGCACAAATAGCTAGATCTATAATCAAATACCAAACGAAAGCAACAGAGCTAAGAAAGGATCTAAAATTGATCACAGACGTGTTTTATTGCTCTGTAGATTGGTACAGTTCATTACAAAGTAGCCAAAAGGCAAAAACATATTGAAATTTTAATGGAAGGCCTGAACCCCACAAATCCCTTTGCTAGAAGGAGAAGGGAGCCTATAAAAACAAAGAATGTCTAACCCTTTACAATGAATCCCGCACCCGTATTTATAGATTCGATCACAGAGAAGAAAGAGACAGGGAAGTGGGAAAATTACGTTTGAAGCTCAACTACTGCCGTTAATGCCCCTGATAAGATCTGCCCCCAAATCCATCTTTACTGCATCAATATTTGGTTCAACATCTTCAAGGAAGGGGAAACAATAGAGTAGATTGAATCTTATCTGGTTGTTGAAGTGAGAAGATCTTGCATTGAAATCCTGAAGATGTTTCCTCCATTTCCCTTTACCTAACCTCCTCAAAATTAAATTTTCAGACCTCCATGACATGGGTGAGGTCAAGATCTTTCTAACGGTATCAGATTCATGATATTTCAAGCCTTGAGTTGAAAGATATGCCCCTTCGAAGTTTCTATCGAGTCTATAAAAATGGGTGGGAAAATAGTTTGAAAAAATAGGTCCCCTTAATATACGACACATGACAGCCAGATTAAAGAAAAAATCAGGCTTGTGGGTCTACAATTTATCTTTTTTCATTTTCTACAAAACTCAATAAAACCCCATGGCCCCGAAGCTCCCCTTGGACACGTGGCATCCTTTGGTTGGCTAGGAGATGTGCTTCCATTTTACCCTTGTGCCTTCTAGAGAAAGGAAAATTTTTCACCTTTTCCTCTGACTCCCCGCCTTCCTTGGCACATGTGGCAGTCTGGCACTAGTCTGTGAACCTTTTCTTTATTCAACCCTTGAATCAGTGCCATTAAGACACTTGGTAGCCTCCATTGGCCTGACCCATGTAGTAACTATTCAACAACACATGGAGGCACCACGCTTGCTTGAAAACCCGGCCCAAAGTTTTCCCTTAGAAGAGCTTTGAGTTGACACTTTTCGGCCTCCAATAATCTATGGAATTTTCAATGGTCCCTCTTACTTGTTAGAATTTTGGCTAGGTGACGAGCTCGTACTCATTTGGGTCTCTACCTTAGGACCAACTCTTAGAGATGCGCCACACTGACACTTGGCATTCTTCTCTTACACATCTATACTTAGCCAATTTGAAAACCTACCCTGTCTGCCTTTTGACTCTTTCTGACCATTTGCTACGTGGAGGGATGGTGCAAGTTAGAGTCTCCACCCTGGGATTCCTTTCCAGTTTTACACCAAGACGACACCTGACACCTTCTTTTTAGTTGAAGACTTTTCAACACCCTACAACTTCTTTGGGGTTCTGGACGCGTGGAAGCCTAGCGTAAGTTTGGGCTCCCCCCTTTTGGATTCAACTTTGGAGAAGAATTATTAGGACACGTGGCTCTTTCCGCTGCCTCCTCCATACTTAGTCATTTTTGGACCTTATCCTGAAGCTTTTCGAGCCCAAGGACTGCAGATCTGTTCCGTTTCTTCCCCTTCTTTCTCTTAGTTTCTCTGTGGCATCGCCCCTTCTTGTCTGACCCTGCTATCTCATAGTTGAGTGACTTGTAACTTGAAGAATGGAATTAGGACATAGAAATGGATCAATAGAGTCGTTTCTTTTACATAGGGTCCTTTAGTCTCTCTTGCCCCCCACCACTCCATGATTGAGTCCTTCTATGACCAATTTGTAGGTTTTGAACGAGTTTTCTCAGGTTCCTTCTATGTGGGGCTGTGATTGATCCGATATTTGACCCGGGGGTGAAATATGGATAACAGGCACCTTGTCCATGGGCCAGCCCTATGCCAAGACATTACATCCTCAGGAGAAGGTTGAATTCATGACTAAAATGCTACCTCAACTTGCACATTGGATTGAGGATATTGAGGCTTATGAGTTGGACACAAGACAACCTTGTCAATGGGTAATTCTACCACCTCCTAGATTTTCTTTTCCTCTTCCTCAATTAGTATCATCGCAGCAATGTCATGAGTCTAGCTCCCCATCTTCTACCCCAAGTGCGAATTTCCCTTCTCCATCTCCTAATCTTCCATCCCATCCCAATTCTTCTACCCTTTTCCCTTCCAAGCAGTCATCCCCTCCAAACAAACAAGATGTTCCACTTCCCTCTCCAACACAAATAATAGAAAAACTAGTTGAATCCCAACCTACCCCTCCTCTTGCTTTCCCAATTCCATTTTGGGAAGATACTCAAGAATCCAATCAAGGAGAACAACAAGAAGAGGAACCCAACATAGAAGAAATGATAGAAAATTTGAAGAGTTGGGTTGCTAGATTTTGGATCACAAAGATCCCCTTGATGGTCAAGCCAACAAAGGAGGTCAAGTTTGAAGAGCCAGTGGTGGCTACGGATGAGTTTACAGTAGAAGAAGAACAATAATAACAAGAAGAAGATCAGTAGTCTGTATGCTCTGAATGCAGTGTCCATGATGGCACTCTATCTAAAGAGAGTGTTTATCTAATCTAAGCTACACAACCAGTTAATATAGAGGAAGAACAACTAGATCCAAGTCCGATTGAAGAGGAGTAGCTGGAAGAGATCAAATATGAGTTGAAGCCACTTGATGAAGAAAGCATCATTGAATTTTTTTTGCTTTCATTTGAAGGGCCTGATTTGATTGATGAATCCATGGGAGAAGAAGAACAATCAGCTCCAAGTCCAGTTAAAGAGGAGTATATGGAGGTGACCAAGACAAATTCAGAGGGATTGAATCATGAACCAGTTGCACAAGATATTATAGATCCCTCTCCCATTCAACCTCTCCATAATTCTGATTTTTTGGAAGAGTTTGAACTCACTAGATTCATGTTTGAAGATGAAGCTTCATATGGTAAAAATAATGAAGATTTTAAGATCACCATGCAAGAGGGAGAGACCTTGCTATAGCAGTACAGTAAAGATTTTGATTTCCTATCAGACTCAAAAGATTGTTTTGATAAGGAGGATCTAGTTGAAATTGTAATCTTTTCTCCCCCATCATTCATCCTTCAACCACAAGGACCTATTGCCATGGAAGAGACCATGTAAGCACAACTTGTAGTTTGCAACATTCCTCTTAAATCAAAGTTGGAAGATTTTGATCTTCCAAAATCCACACCTACTGCAGAGGAAGGGAAAGAGTATGAAGCTATAATCTCTCTCACATTATCCACCCAGGAAGGTCAGCAGGAAGAATCCATTTTTGGAGTTGAAATTCATAACCATGGGCAAATTCAAAGGACCAGACCATACCCTAATAGGGACTTGACTTCATTGGAGCCAAGGGAGAAACCAAAACAAGTCATGCCCACTTCAGAGCATGAGGTTGAGCTACAAAGCACCAAAGGTCAGTAGCAGTGCCTCCCATATTCAAGTGTAGAACAACTCCAGGAGGTGTACATTGTGTTTTTTGATACTTTGAGGAGGGCGAGACACCATCTGCAAGGTGGTTTTTTACTCTCATTTCTGACCATGTCTAGCACCAAATCAACTACATGGTCCCAATTTTTTAGAAAGGGAAGCTATTTCTCCCTTCCTATAGTAGGATTTTTTTAGCTTTTATTTGTTAGGATTAGTGTAGGAGTAGGAGTAGGTTTGTTTTTAGCATAATAAGTGCTTTTGCACACTCTACATGTCTTAATTGAGGCATGTATGATTTAGTCTTTGTACATGAGTTTTGTCTGTATTGCTCTGGAGGTGCAAAGGTCAGGCCCTTCAGTATTTACGATAGAGAGACCCATAGTTGTCTGTAATAGTTGCTAATTTCAAATAAAACATAAATATAGAGAAAATCAAATTAGATTTGAGACAATCCATTCTTAGGAACAGGTAAAGCCATAGCAGGGTGAGTTTAGGGTCTGCAAGATGTAGGAAATTGGGGAGAAGTTTCAAATCCAAAAAGATCAGTATCAGGTTATCAATCTTGACTCCATGCCCAATGGATGCTTTAAGGCCACTGATCATTTCATCTAGCTGGAAGATGTCCCCGTGAGTTGCCAAAATATCATCCCAATTTTTCCCCCAGGTAAAATTGGTAAAACACGACCCCGCATAGAAGAAAACCTAAGGGTCAGCTCTGTCTTGCATGCTCACATTCAAATCCAAATCTAAGAGACATGAAAGACTCTACAATGGAGGAGCAGGGTCAGTGAAGGGTGGCCAACAACGTCAAAGGAGGCCGGAGGCTCAATGTTTTTCAGACTCTGCCGCATACGAGTCGACTTGAGGCTGAACAAAAGACTCACAGAAGGTGCCATGTGTCATCTTGGTGCAATTCCAAAAGGTACATCAAAAAGGCAAGTCCCAAATGTGCGTTGAGCCTCCACATGTCCAAACAGTGCAAATTCAGAAATGATAACCAAGGGATAGCCCCTAAATGAGTGTGAAGCTTCCACGTGTCCCAAGTCTGAAAATGAGACAGTCGACAGTTGAAAAGTCTCAGGGCAGCGGAAGCCTCCACGTGTCTCATCGGCGTAACACCAAGGTTGAATACAAAGAGCGGGTCCCCAAATGAGTGCGGATTCACCACGTGGTTAGAGTAAAAAAAGGGGGACATAACAGGTCATAGAATTGGCTAAGTATGAAAGGCCAATGGAAAGAACCACATGTCAACTCGACGTAATTTCAAAAGTGAGAGCCCAAGGTGGAAACTCAAACTAGCAACAACTCTCCACATAGTTAGGGTCCAACAGAAGTCAAATGGTAGTGGGCCCAAATCAACTAAGTATAAGAGTATCGGTAGAAGCCTCCACATGTCTCAATGGTGTAAATTCAAGGGTGCGGCCCAAGGGCTAGTCCCGAACAAGCGCCATATCTCCACGTGTCTTGACCGCACAAGTTCAAAGGTAAATCCAAAAGTAGGTCTCCAAGTGAGCATGGAGCTTCCACATGTCTATGGGTGTAAAGGGGATAAAACCATCCCCAAATCGGTTAAGTATAGAAAAGCCGCGGATGGTGTCAAGTGCCGACTCGGCACAATTTCAAAGGAAGAATAAAGAGCGGGTTCCCAAACGAGCGCGGGTTCGCCACGTGGTCAGAGCCCAAAATTTGAACCGGCCTTGAATCGGCTAAGTATAAGAAACCGACAAAAGGAGCCACATGTCGACTCAGTGTAACTTCAAAGGTAGAATTTGGAGGGATAGTCCCAAACAAGCGCTGAGCCTCCACGTGTCTCGGGTCAGACATATGGCCCTCACCAAACAAAAGGGACTTAGCCAAAACACAAAGAAACAAAGGAAAGCTGCGGAAGGAGCCACGTGTTTCTTCGATGCAACTTCAAAAGAAATATCCAATAGAAGTCCCCAAACATGCATCAGCTCTACACGTGGCCATGTTTCAAGTCAAAGCAGGAAGGCGGGCCTTGGAAGGACTTTTTGCCAAAGTGGGTCGGTGGGCATGGGGAAGACTTTTCACCAAAGAGAAAAATGATGGCCGGCGGGCCGAAGATGATAAATGGAAAATGTAAATTTTTGGGGCTGTGAGATTTTTTTGCATCTTTTGCCACTTTCATAAAAGTGTAGTTTGCAAGTGTGGGCCCATAAGCCCAAGGAGGTTTGTTCGCCAAATGTAAAAAAGTGAAGATTGCGGGCTTATGGGGGATTTTGGGAAAAAAGTTAATTTCTGGCCTGCGGAGCTATAGGAGGTTTTGTGATTTTTGAATCTTTTTGCAAAAAGCGTAGTTTGTATTTTCGGACCCGTGGATCTGCTTTGAAAAAATTACATTTTCACCATGTTTGCACAACCTCAATGTAGAATCTTTAGACGGCTATATCTTTTGACTGGAAGCTCATATTTGAGAAAGAGAAGAATTTTTGGAAAGGTATCGACATCATCTATGCCATGGAAGAATAAAAATATTTTTATTAGGTTAGGTTGGTGATAATTATGAAAATTTATTTCATTCCATTAATGAAAAATCTGATTGCTTCAACAACCAGATCAGATTTGATTTGATCCGCCTTTCTTCCTTCTTCAATATGCCAAGCAGACATGGGGAACTGCAATTGATAGATTTTAGGTAGATTTGCATGGGAATCAATGGTTGTTGCTTGAGCTTTCAAGAGCACTTCTTATGACATCTATATATTGCAAACACTTCTCATTTGAGAAGGGAGAGACATTCTGGGATGTGGGGAAACTCTATCAAACTTTTTTCCCAACTCAATTTGAGCTGTACAAAGAGCCCATTTCCGTACTAAGAGTTGGCTGATAACCCACAGCGGAAGGCATTCTGCCTAATAATGCTGATACCTCCGATCCTGCTTGGACAAAGTGGAAGATATTGTCAATAAATAAGAGTACGTCTTGCTTATTGACATCTCGGAAATATTCAGCCATGGTTAGAGCAGTTAAACCAACTAAGCCTTCTCCTATGCATAGAAAGCATATTTTTGCCTTTGAGGACCCATGTAATGGTCCGTGCACTTCATAGAGCAATAAAATCATGTTCTTTTGGTGTTCTTCAACCCTTTCTCATGTTTTGTTGTTTCTTTATGCCTCTCCATTTCATGTTTGTTTCCTGTGCATGTATTTCATGTTTGCAGGTGTAAGATGACATGCTTCGTGGAGTTTTGATGGTGGATTTGGATCTGGGTCTGTGTCACTACTGTCTGACCTCCCTCGTCTCCATTTTCCCTTGTTTCATCCTCCCTCAGCAGAATATCTTGCCACTTCCTTTTCTGGTGTATCACAACTTAGTGTAGGATCTCTTTCACCCTCTTTCTCTCTCCATATCTCATTGGAATGGTTAGATTAGGATAGATTAGGTTTTTCCTGCACTGGAGTAGCTCATGGCAGGTAATTTAGAAAGTAGGAACCAACCTTCTCTGGAGGTTCATCTCAAGTCTGCAAGTCCCACAGCTTGAGAGATGGTCCAATGTTGTACAATCACACCAGATGCCCCATATCAGATCAGAGGCCATTCAGGGGTGCTATGATTTTGCAATAACAGGTTCCTCTTCTTGCTATTCTCCTTGACTAGTTTTGGGAGTATCTCCCTAACATGGACTTGAGAGAGTAGGAGGAGTGGTGGATGGGGTCTCTACTAGTTGTTTGTTTATTTTTGGTGGAGGGGAAGGTATTGATTTTGGATCTTATGGAGGGGACATAGATTTGTAAGGGAAAAGGGAAGAGGAAAAATGATGAGATGGAAGACTAGAAGGTGGGGAAGGGAAATCAATACTTGGGGAAGCAGATGGGAAGATTGGAAATTGAAGCTCTAGCTGAGATGGTGCAACTTGGGGAATGGAGAGGAAATCACTAGATGATTGTGCAGGAATTACCCATTGATAAGGATCCCTGAAAACACTTTCATAGGCCTCTATCTCCTCAACCCACTGCGTATGTTGGGGAAGCATCTCGAACATGAAGTCTAGCTTCTTTGCGGGCTGAAATGTCTTGGCATATGGCCTTCCCATGGACAAGGTGCCCTGTAACCATTCTTGAATGCCTTCATCTGAGCTGTAGCCATGGAATGCACCATGCTAGCCTCTATTCTTTGAATCTTCTCTAGCGAACCAGCATTCTCAGTTTGACTATTGTCACTGTATGCATACCCTTTTTCCTGATAAGCTCCATAGCCAGACTAGCTCTGACACTGCTCATATGGGTAAGCATAATGGTTCTGGATCTGATCATAATGTTGATCTAGAGGAGTCGTGAAATACATTGGAGGTGGACTACATTGTTGCTGCTGCAGGTGTGAATTCTAAGATGGAAATGAACTCATGATTGCAAAACTTCATTGAAATGGAATAAAATGGGAGATGTGGAAAGAAAAAATGGATGAAACTAGATGGGAGAAGGTCTGCAACTTTAGATATGAGTTGTTGACTAGATGGAGTCGCCAGATGTGCTTGAAATTGCCTCAAAAGATTGAATCTCACCAAGAACACATAAAATTGATAAAATGAAGTGGTAAGGTGCTTCAGACCTATCCCACCAGGCATGCCAAAATTGTTAGTGCAAAATCATAGCACCCTCAAATGTCCTGAGTTTGAAATGGGGCATTTGGTGTGATTACACAACATTGGACCATCTCTCAAGCTGTGGGACTTGCAAAACTTGAGATGGACCTCCAGAGAAGGTTGGTTCCTTCTTCCTAATCTACCTGCCACAAGCTACTCTACTCCACGAAAAACTTATCTATCCTAATCTAACCATTCCAAGGATACAAGGAGAGGGAGATTGAAAGAGAGCCTACACTAAGCGGTGATACACCAGAAAAGGAAGTGGCTGATCACAAATCCAAACTACCTAAAGTGGAGAGAAGTGAGTAATGGAGGGGGTGGAAAAGATGCACCACAAACCAAAGATGAAGTTCACATGGAACACCACTTCAAAACCCATTAAACATAGCTCCCAAAACCTGCAATAAACATGAGAGTATGCACAATATACCCTGCAATGACAAGAGGCAAGAAGAGACAAAAAAATAAGAAAGGATGGGCAAAAAGCATCACGAAACATATTTTATTGCTCCAAAATTTACACGGTACATCATTAGTGGGCAATGGGAAAGAAAATTCCATTACAGAGCCATGAGAGGAGACTAGAATCCATATTCTACCCTAAGGAAGAAAGAGAGGATGGTGGAGGAGAGAAACAATGACCAACCTTTTTTAAAATTCACCTCCTATACCATATATAGGTAGAATAAGAGAGAAAGGAGGGAAGAATATGAACCTTATTCCAACCACCCCTGCAAATGCATGGAATCCACCTACCACAATGAAGATTCTCGTTGTAACACCCATGCCCCCATCATTGTCCCTTGCTAGGAAAGAAAGAGGCCCATTCTTCACCATGGCGGTAGGTGAGAGACTTGAAAGCCTCAAAAATGGCGGGCCGAAAACATTCATGGAGGTAGGTGAGAAGGTGGTGCTAAGAGCTTTCCAAAACATCCCCCCTTGCCCAAATCTGAGTTCCCAATTGAAAGATATGGCTGTCTAAAGATCGGGGTTAAGTGTTTAACGTGGGCTCTCAATATTTAAAATATTCTGTCCATACAGGGTCCACATGGCAGTATCGCACATCATGAAGATTCAATCCCTTCTTCTCACTTTTGAAATTGTGCCGAACTGACACGTGGCGGCTTCCACAGACTCCTCAGTTTTCTTTATATTCTTCCTTAGTTCTTCCTCTTGGCGGAGACCCTATGCTTGACCCGAGACATGTGGAGGCTTCACACTTGTTTTGAAACTACCCCCAATTTTTACCTTTGAAGTTACGTGGTTGAGACACATAGAGGCTTCCGCAGGCATTTGGATTTTTCAACAACCGACCTTACCTTTTTGGACTCTGATCACATGGCGAGTTAGCGCTCATTTAGGGACTGCCTTTTGGGCCACACCTTTGAAATTGTGCCGATGAGACATGTGGCATGTTTTACGGCTCTGTTCTATTTCTTTGTGTTTTGATTTAAGTCCCTTTTTCTTGGCGGGGCCATAAGTCTGACCCTGGACACATGGAGGCTTAGTGCACATTTGGGAACCCACTCTGAATTTTACTTTTGAAATTACATCTTGCTAACACTTGGCTCCTTCCATTGGCCTGCCTCTTCTTAGACTTTTCAATGACCGATTCTACCTTTTCAGGCTCTGGACACGTGGAGGGCCAGTGCTTGTTTGAGTCTCTGCTTTGGATCATGCCTTTGAATTTTTTCTGATGTGACATGTGGCGCCATCCACCGGTTCTCTATACTTAGCTAATTCAGGCCTCGATCCATTTGACTTCTGTTGGACCCAAGACAAGTGGAGAGTTTGCGCACATTTGGGAACCTGCTCCAGATTTTGCCTTTTAAGCTGTGAGGTTGAGACACATAGAGGCTTCCACCGGTCTTCTTACACTTAGTCAATTTAAACGGTCAGCTCTATTCCCTTTTTTGACTCTGACCATGTGGCGAGCCTACACTTGTTTGGGGAACCACCGTCGGAGTTGATCTTTGAATTTGCTTTGAGTCGACACGTGTAACCTTCCACTGGCTCTGCCCCATTTTGACTTTTCAACTATCGAATCCATCCCTTTTTGGACCTAGTACATGTGGAATCTTGGCGCTTGTTTGGGGTCTCTTTTTTTTATTCTATCCTTGGAGTTGCGTCGATGAGGCATGTGGCATCCTCCGTGGGTTTGTGACTTTTCAACGGCTGATGAGAGCCCCCGGGGGTCACAGGCCCACACTTGAAAACTGTACCATTTTGTGAAAAGTGTAAAATCTCAAAAGTCCCCCGTAGACCCACATGGCCCACATTTACACTTGTGCAAAATTTCTTCTACAGCCCCGCAGACCTGCTTTTCCCAAAATTCATCCCCAGGCTTGTTGGCTTGCATTTTACACTTGGGAAAAAAGACATCTCCGGGCCCACCGGACCGCATTTTCCACTTGTGCCTTTTGTGAAAAGTGAAAAAATGCAAAATTATCTCTCGCCGACCCACCAGTCTACAATTTTTCCATCGGTGAAAAGTCTTCCCCAGGCCCACCGCCCTGCTTTTGGTAAAAAAGTCCTTCCAAGGCCTGTCATCCCATAACATGAAAAATATGAAGAGTTAGAAGGACTTCTTTATATCTCTGGAAAGGGGAAGAAATTTCCTATTTGGTGGGAATGATTTAAGGGCACCTTAAGTTCTTAAAATATTTAAATATTCATATTAAATCAAAAAAGGGGGGAAATGGTGTCAGTTGACCCAAAATAAGTGTGAGCTTATTTTGGTCAACAAACCCTCTTATCACGGAGCAAGGAAAAAAGAAAAAAATCAAAACCAATTCCTTCCATCCTTTGATCATGTGACCAATGTGAAATTAATTAAAATTCCCTTACATTACAAAATTGGCAATTTTCTCATTTTGACATTCTTTCCTCGCCGCATCAGGGAATGTGGGAATTGCTTTGAAATAGGGAGATAAGTTCTTATGAATGCCAACACCATTGTATAATGGGTGAAGGACTGAAATGTGAAAATTTTTATCTCATTATACCCATTTACTATTTTTATAATATTCACCATTATGGTCTCATTCAGTCAATTTTTTCCATTTTTGTTAAGCTTGCAAATTTAGAGTGTCTCAATCATGAGGGAATGAAATACGGAGTATGAATGAAAATTTTTATTGGAATTAATTTTTATTAGGTTCTCCCATAGAAACTTACGCAAAATATAAAATTTTCCCCCTAGTGTTGGATCCAAATGAAAAACTTGAAAAAGTTTATATAATTCATTTTGAAGCTCTAGTCCAATTTTCGTGTGATTCCACCTAAGGGAACATTGGGAAATGAAGAGGTATGTATTTTCCCTTTCACTTCTATGTCATGACAGCCATTAATAGATTCCCTAATATTTTATAAAGTGTTCTTTCCCACCTTGTCTTACGACGAAATGAACATCTCCATAATAGGTTTTTCTTCAGGACTCCATGTTCAAATTTTTATCTCGATCCGTCTGCTGGAATGATGGGAAATGTAAGAAACAAAACCTAGGGAAAAAATTTATGGTTGTTTTCATTAATAATCTATGGAATAATTTAATATTTTCACTTGATTCTTGAAGGTGTTTGGAAAAGTGGAATATTGTAAAAAATCTCAATTTCATTAGATTGTGAGATATGCCTTTTTCATCGATTCCGGGCATGGATTCTTGAAAAATACATATTTTATGAGGTATTTTTCCACTATGATCATGAGGACATAGAGGGAAAATGGAGGGAAAAAAAATGGAAGAAATATTTTTAGAAAAACTTTGTAGGATTTCTAGGATTTTTCATGCATATGATGGAGGGGCTTCAAAAAAGGTATCTTTTTTTAATGCCTCATGAGGGGAACAATTTTTTTTCCCATATTCCCCTTATAATGGGATGAATGGGACATAAAAAATTTCTTTATACCTATGATATAAAGTGGTGATCATGTATTTGTTAGCGGATGATAGAAAAGAGTTTTTTTTAGCACCCAGAGGCCAAGTTTTGGTCATATGAGAATCCATGAGGGATAAAGGGGGGAAGGAAATTTTTTTTTTACCAATTTTCCCCTTTGAATGGGATTAAAGAAAAATTTTCCTCTTCCTAATGATGACAATTGGAAAGTTGAGGTTTTGTGAGGCGGGTGCTAGAAAATTGGTAAAGAGGGATTTCTGAGGCTTCCCATGGTCATATGATGGGTTCATGAGCTCAATTTGGCATGGGGAACTTTTTTTTGTCCCCATTTTTCCCTTGGGATTGGATGGAAGGGAAAAAAATGTTATCCTTAGTGGCGTGCTGACATGTGGCACTAGAAAAATTGGCTAACTCTGAGAGCATACCTTCAGAGAGAGCTTGAAAATAGATTTGCCAGAGCTTTAGGAGGTTGTTATTGGAACTTATTTTTATTATTTCAAATCAAAATATCCTTCAAAATACAATGGAATGGGTCTTAAGGTATAATTATTCCTAAAACCCCCTCAAAAATAGTCTTGTTTCTCGGGATTGTAGGGTGTTCCTGCCAAAAATGAGTTGTGAAAAGAAGCACCGTGGTCTTGTGAAAAATATGAAAATACCACCATGTAGGGAATTAAATTAGATTTCAAATGGTATATTGTTTGGCACCTAAATCATTCTGGAGCTCCTAGAATCATTTTTCAGAATCTCGAGTGCTTTTTTGAACTGTAAGCTTGTTCGCCATCAAAAACACACTTTCATTGAAATTGTTACTAAATCTTCAAATATTACCCAAATATTCCTAAAAACCTAAAAAATGTTCTTATATCCTCAATACCACTTCTAGATCAATTTCTTCCTTCAACTCTCTCCCATAAAATGTGCACTTATCCCATAATTTATAAAAATATCCTTTTTGGTTCACTAAGAAAATAGCCTTCAAAAATACTGCATCAAAAGAAATTCATGAGCTTGTTTTCATCTTTCAAAAAGTTGGGCAAGGTTATCACAACACATATGAATACTTTGTAATTGGGATAGTCTTGAAAAAAAAGGGAAAAATAATTCAGAGAAGTTCTTAGGAGAGTTTTGTGGAGACTCAAGGGAAAAAAATTCAATTTTGGCTAAGTTGTCATGCTTGAAAGTTTAGAATTTTCATGTTACACATTTGCATGAAAACATATATCTCTAGCTTGGAGACTTATTTTAGATTGATCGCAATGAGGATAGAGTAAGCAAAGACCCCAAAATCTCAAGATGGAGCATGGACTAGTGCCTTATCCATTGGAATACATGGATTCAATTAAAATAATCAAATTCCTTTATTCAGCACATGCGCGCGCGCATACACACACCCACACACGCACGCACGCGCGCGCACGTGCGCACACACACACACACACACACACACACACACACACACACACACACACACACACACACACACACACACACACACACACACACACACACACACACACGATGAGATAAAAACACACAATATGAGGAAGTAAATACACAACCTAAGGGAAACAAGAAATGAGAAAGGAAACATGCGACATAAAGAGGGAAACAACCTAAATTGCCTACATACATGTGAGGTAAAAACAAATTTCATTGAAGCATGAACTTGAACAAAGGACTTAACTATAAGTAGGTATCACCAAACATCATTCTTCCACAAATATGTTGACATGTTCACTAAAGTATGAACCCCTCCAGAGTTTCTTGAGAAACCTAGCATGATTGCTAGTCTAATTGATGATCAACTCATTCATTCCATCACCTTTGTTGCTTTGAAAAATATATTCCAGCCTATCTTTGGCTCTTAAGTTCATTTGACTTTCCGATTTTTAACCGTTGTCATGAGGATGATTTTTTATTATACTTAACTTATCATTTTAATATCAAGTCCCATGTTCTCTATCATACATCTGATTCATGACCACCAATTCCATGGGTTGATTCTTGGAAGATGTCTCCAAAATTTTGACATTATTACCCATCTCTTGATGTTGTATGTTTTTCAATTGTTCCATGTAGTCATCATTCTCATGTTCTAGATATTTCATAACATGATTACTTACGTAGTGTCTCACATTCATTATGTCATCATCTTGGAAAGAGAATGAGCTCAAGGTTGGGTATGTAACATATAAATTTCCATCTTCTTGGCCTCATCCATTTTGGGATTTATCCTCTCTTTTGCTAAGGGAATCCTTCTCCCAAGAGGACTAAGCACTGAAAGGTTGAAGTCTATTGAGAATGCTTTCATTTTGAAAAAAATATTCATAGGGTGAAGTAATATTCCATTTCTCCATTTTTCGGTGAGATTTTTTTCATCTTCATGAAAAATAAATGAGAACATTACTAGAGTTGAAATGTTGTCATTATCATTTTTCCATTCTTGGTCACCAAGAACAAAGAAATCCATTTCCATGATGAAATCATCATCTCCTTGAGTATGTTCAAGTTCAAAAGGCATGGAAGCATGTTTCCATTTTTGCATTTCTTATCCTCTTCTTCCAATGAGAAAGAGAATATTTCAATTCACCAACATATTCATCACATGGAAACTCATATTCAGAACATGATTAGCCACATTCAATTTATCTGTTAAGAAGTTGTTGAGCATTACTCATTAATCTGTGTTGATCATCCCTTCAAGATTACTTTGTTACAAATCAAGGTACTTATCACTGTCATCAGAATCTAATAGAGAAACTTCATTTATACTCTCATCCCATGAGAAGGACACCTTTTCAAACTCAAATTTCATCAACTTATTGTTATAATCTTTGATCGGCTATGTGATGCTTGAATATTCCTCCACAAACATGGAAAGCTATAGATCATCCTCAAACATCATGAAAAAAATGAAAGATTTGGAATTTTCTCACGAGATGTCCTTCATTGGGGCATCTTGATTTTGAATAGTATACTTCATTTTTCTGATGGGATGAAGTTTATTATCTTTACCATTTATCAAAATGATGACATTGAACTAATCAAACTACATATCTCCTCTAACATCTTGATAGAAACTTCAACCCAAAAACATACCATATGAGACAGGCATGTATGCTAAAAGACTTATCATTGTGATTTTTGTGTCGGGAAATTCTACTAGCTCTACCTCGGCATATTTTATTTCTCTAACAAAAGGCACTTGTTTCATTTACATAGAGTGGCATTGAATAAAAGTGGGAGAGAAAAATTGAGATCTTTATTAACTTTTACAGGCATGACATTGTCCAAAGCACCAGAGTTAATGATGCAATAGTTTATCTTATACCCATTAACTAGCAAGGCTATATAGAAAGGCTTGACCTTCCTAGAGGTGGAGGGTATGGAGGAAATACAATTAAGAGATGAAGTGGATGGATATGCATAGGGTGTTTCTTTGGTGGCCACATCTTTATAAACAAGGCTACTTCCCTTGATATGATAGATAAGTTTCGCAACTTTCTTAAGATGTGTTCTCAATTACTCAAGTTCATAAATTTCGACATTAAATATTTTAAAATGGTCAATGATATAAAAGGATGAAGAGGTGGTGGGAACATCCTAGGTTATGGTATCTTTGACTTGGATGTTCTTAGGATTTGTAGAGATTGAGTTTTCAAAGGAAGTTGAACAAAACTTAATTGAAGAGGTAGAAGGATTCTTTCCAGAAGTGATCTCATGTTTCTTCTCATCTCCTCCAACTGAAGCAAACTTTGATTATCCTCCCTTTGTTGTTGTTTTTCTTGAAATCACCATTTGAGGATTCAATTTATTAGCTTAAGTAGTAGAAGAAGATCCTTCTTTCTCCTTTTGTGATCAAGTGAACACTGCATATGAATAACTATTTTTTAATTCTTCCTTATAGAATATGCATTCACAGAACCGGATATGAGCACATTCAATTTCTCCTTTATCTTAAATTTCTTATTCAAAACTTTCTCCTTCTCCATTTTTTATTTTTCTTGCACATTGTATTGACCGATGGAGCCTTCAAGGTGAGCCTTCGGGGTGCTCCTGTAATCTAATTTTTCTTTTGGTTTTGAAGATATGTTCATTGAGAAACTTCCCTTTTTCAGTATTATTAACTAATTTTCTAACTTCTCCAACATTGGGTCAGTTCTCTTATCTTTGGAACTGCTATCCATATTTTTCCCCCAGGTAAAATATTAGATCAGAACGACCCTGCACTAAAAGAACTTGAGAAATCACATTCGGTTCCTATAAACAGATTGCAGAGGGACTTTATAATGGAAGTGGTGGGGCTTGCGAAGGTCAAAAAACCTTGTATGGGAGAAATCCAGAAGATGGATTTGTCGAGCAGGTCTGGGCCTTAAATCCATTCTACAGGTTTAAGTATGCTCGGAAATAGAACAACAGGGTCAAAGGAGGAAGAGAAGTGTCAAAGAAGCTAGGGGCAATTGAGGGAAGAAACGGAAAAGATCTAAAGTCTTTGGGTTCAAAATAGTTCAGAACAAGTCTAGAAATTGGCTAGGTATGGATGAGGCAACGAAGAAGGCCACATGTCAAAACGACACTTCTCCAAAGTTGAATCCAAGAAAGGAAGTTCAAATAAGTGTCGTGCTTCCATGCGTCCAAAGCCCCAAAAGTTGTGTGGCCATTGAAAAGTATTCGGCTAGACAAGAAGGTGCCAGGTGTCAGCTCGGCACAAACCCAAGATGGGAGCCCAAGGCGGAGACTCAAACTCACACTAACCCTCAACGTAGAAGATGGTCAACAAAGGTCAAAAGGGTGGGCATCAAAAGGGGCTAAGTACAAAAGAACCAATGGAGAGTGCCAAGTGTCCAAGTGGTGCATCTCCAAGGGTAAATCTAAAAGTGGAAGCTCAAACAAGCACTAGTTCACCATGTAGCCCAAGGCCTGAAAAGGTAGGAAGGATATCATTGAAATTTCCAAAATCCTACGGAGGCTTCTAAGTGTCAACTCGATGCTCCTTCAAGGGGAAAATATTAATAGGGAGTTTCAACAAGTGCAGAGCCTCCATGCATCTAGTCTCTTCATAGGGGACATAGTTTGGTTGAATAGTCAATGCATAGTGGTAGGCCGGCAGAGAGTGCCAAGTGTCTACATGGTACTAACTCAGGGGGTGAATAGAGATAGGGTTCTCAAACAAGCGTCAAACCGCTGTGTGTCCCCAGTCAATGAATATGACCCCACTGAGCAAAGAACTTAGCCGAGAAACAAAGAAATTGAGTAGGCAGGAAGAGGAAGCCACGTGTCAGCCCTGGACCATTCCAAGAGAAAAATAAAGAGACCTCCTTCAAACAAGTGCTAGCCCTCCACGTGTCCCATATTAAAAAGGGGGCCCATTTTTCAAACTGGTTTTCCCACCCTATTGTACGGACCCGATACAAACTTTGAAGGGGTATATCTTTCGACTCGGGCCTCAAAATATTTAAAATATGACACTGTTGAAAAGATCTTAGCTTCACCCACGCCATGGATATCTGAAACCTTAAGTTTGGGGGGGTTATGTAAAGGAAGATAGAGAAAACTTCTTCAGGGCCATTAATGTGGGATCTATCTATCTCAACAACCAGATTGGATTCAATCTACTCCGTCATTTCCTCCTCCTTCAAGGTTCTGAACCAATGGTTGATGAAGTCAAGGTAGATTTGGGGGCAGATTTTGTAGGAGGCATTAATAGCAGTGGTTGAGATTCAACCTGCTTTTCCCACTTCTCTCTCTTTCTTTCTTCTCTCTGATTGAATCTATAAATATAGGTTCAGGACTCATTGTAAAGAGTTAGACATTCTTCTATTTTACAAGCTCCCATCTTCCCTTTGGCAAGTGAATTCATGGTGTTTCAAACCTCCCATATAGACTGTAAACGTAAATCTACCTTGTTACTATTGTAATGCATCGTATCAATCCATGAGAGCAATAATACATGTTATGTGGGTGATCTTCTTCCCTTTCTATGTTAATTGTTGTCTTTTGATCCTTCATTAAAACTTTGGTCCTTTGTGCATGTTTTTGTGTTTCATTCTTCTGGTTTGTGTCTATCAGCAAAACAATTGTTCATCACTCCTTTGGTGTATCACCTTGTAGCTTAAGTTTTATTTGCTTTGCATCCCCCCTTTAACTCTATCTCCTTGGAAAATTAGATTAGGATTTAGGATAGATCCTCTTCGATTTCATGCATACACCTAAATAGAGGAGTAGGAACCAGCCTTAATCTAGAGAGTTTTCCCACCTGCGAAGTCCCACACTTTGGGGGAAAACTCAATGTTATGCGAATCACACCAAATGAATCTACCTTAGAAAATTGGATCTGATGACTCATTTTGGGGTGCTGTGATTTTGTACTAATAGTTTTGGCACACCTGGTGGGACCAAGAAGTCTCCATCTTTATTATAGTAATATTTATATGCACTTGTTATGATTCTAGCTTTTAAGAATCTTTTAAGAACTACACATCTGGTGACTCCAAAAGGGATAAAATCCACTAGTTTCAACAGTCCAAGTTTTCCAAGTTCATGAGAAGGATATAAACAAGGTCAAGAATAAGAGAAGAAGGGTAGTTTATACACATACACTTGTCTCTAGATAGAAGGAGAAGACGAAGAAGAGCCCATAGGTCTTTATCTCCTCCAAATAGAGCCTTATCAACACCTCCTCATAGTAGGTCGTTATTTCAATCACGAAGGGTGCTTAGGCCAATCAGGATGGCACACCAATAACCAAATCCTTATGTCAATTTCACTGGTAGCAGCCCACTCTCTCTGAATGCACAAAACCCAGTTCTGGTAGCGGCAATAAAGAGCATCCCATATTTCACTGGGGAAAACAAGACTTCTGCTGGTGACCACGTTTAGGATATTGCAAATGTCTGTAAAATCCATGAGATCACTTAGATGGACATTGCAGTCAAGTTGTTAGCCTCTTCAATCAAAGGTAAAGCTTCACAATGGTTCAGGAGCCTTGAAGTAGGCTCTATTCAAACTTGGGATCAGCTGTGTAGAGCTCTTCACAACCAGTTTGGAGAAAACGGGGATAACTTATCCTTGTTGGAGCAAGTGCAAATAATCAAGAGAGCTCCAAATGAGCAGTTGATGGATTTCAACCTCAAATTTTAACAGACCTGAGATAGGATTCCAATAGTATTAAATCCCACTAATGAAGGTGCCTTCTTATACTTCCTTAGAGCTTTAAATACTGATATTTCCTCAATGATTCAGTCAATGGGGGGACAACCTTACCTATAGCCTATAGCCTTTCCATAGGATCCAAGAATCATTTGATTTAGGCTGTAAAACTTTCTCCTAGGCCATCCATGCCTCTATACCCTGAGTTAGGAAACCCAAATACTAGCCAAACACCCACATTAGCTCCTATACCCACCCGCAGGAGTCAAAGTTTAGCTGAAGCCTCCACTTCATCATCTAACACCTCAAAGGAGCTTCAGGAAGTTATGAAAAAACTACAAAATCTCAGGAATGATCTAGTAACCATCAAAAGACAACAGGCTCAGATTTCTAGGCCATATCAGCCTTAGGCCCAGTATTAGGCTACACCCCCATATCAGTAAAATAGACCACCAACCCAGGCTGTAAATCAGAGTCAACACCAGGGGCAACCTCAAGCTGCTAGACCTTTTAGGTCATATGATCCAAACAAAACTTCAACATCAAGGGTATTGGCTCTAACACAGAATAACATGGCACAAGAATATGATTGGTGTTTCCCATGTAGTCAGCTACATAATCAATTGATGTGCTTCAATGGTGCATTAAATCAGGCTCTGATGGTGCAAACCATTGGTGTGTCACAAGAACCTAGCCACGAATAAAATCATCAGCAAGAGGGACCCCCAAGTGAAACTATGCTTTCCAATTGGTGGGATGAAGACTTCTGTGGAATGAATTAGACCCCTTCTCAAAGTATAGCTGCCAATACAAGGTCTAAGAAGAGAGATATTAGAGAAGGACTTTCACCAAACTTAGGTGATCCTCAACCCTCTGTTGCTCCATAAGGTATTGGCATTCAAAATACAACTCCCAATGTGCAGAGTCAATCCAAGCCACCTTCTAGACCTACTTAGGCACCGGTTGTAACAACCCATGTACAAGAGAAAAATGTGTCAGGGAAGGGGCAGCAAAAAGATAGTTCATTTAATATCATCGAGAAAATGAAGAGAACAAGTGTGAATATTTCACTATGGGAGTCACTGGCCATCCTAGGGAAGAGAGATCTATTGCAGGCTGCCATGCAAAATTGGTCAAGCTCAAATCAACCCCTTAGCTAGCAAGAGAAAGTTCTTACCAATACAGCTAAACATGAGAGAAAACATGGAGAACAACAAGGTAAGAATCTAAATCCTCCTCCATTAGATGTTTCATTAATCATTGGATAAAATTGGTGCATAATTCCATGATTGATTCGGGGACAAGTAGTTCTGTGATGCCCAAACAAATAGCTAATCAACAGGGTCTCCAGTATAAAGTCATCCCTAGAGGAGTAGTACAATTGGATGTGATAGAATTGACCACTATTGGAGTCATCAAGGATCTAAGCCTCACTCTGCATGCCTTCCCTAACGTGATACTAGTATTGTAGAACCTATCAGTCATATACTTTCCACTGCATTTTACAGTGTGTTTGTCTAGGGACTTCATTGCCAAAATTGGGGGATATCTGTTTGCCGACTGGTCGCATATGCTCTTTAGAACAAGGTATGGAGTGAAGGCCACAATCAGATCTGATCCCATAGTGGATTATCACATTGATTCCTATGTGCCTATCCCAATCAATGAAAATTGTTCAGCTTTTGATCAAGAGGACCTCCTAAACACTTCCGAGGTAGAGACCAAAGTAGGGTGTATCTTGGACCTGAATCTTGACGAATGGGTGGTAAGAAGGCATACTTTTGATCCCTATAAGGAGATGGAAGAATCTGAACTAGGAGTTTACTACCTGCATGAGGAGAATCATCCTCTTCATGACATCATTAAGCCAGAACACAAGGATGGCAATGAAGTATGGAAACTGTTCTTTGATGGCTCGAGGAGCAGATAAGGAGCCAGAGGAGGAGCTATGATTGTGTCCCCCCAAGGTATGAAGTATTATTTGGCCTTCAGATTTTATTTTTCCTGCTCAAATAACACTACAAAATGTGAGGCTTTGGTCCATGGATTACATTGGGCCAAAATACGAGGAATCAAGAATTTGCATGTGTTTGGTGACAGTGAACTGGTTATCAATCAAGTCAAAGAAAAAAATTCTGTCAAGAACAACCTGCTAAAAAGCTATAAGAGAAGGGTATGGGATCTCATTGAGGACTTTGAAGCCTTCAACATTGTGTCCATACCCATAAAGGAGAATGAATCTGTTAATAGGCTTGCAGAAGTTGGAGCAACATTTGATGTAGTTGACAGCGTAAAAAGGGACAAAGGACAACCACATATCCATGTATTTGTGAGGCTAGCAGTGTCAGATAATAACACATGCTGGTAGGTGTTTGAGAATGATCAGCAGATCGTCAATTTTTTACAAGAGGATGCTGATTTCTCAGCTAGAAATCAGAGCAGACTAGAGCAACAATTATGGAGATCAAGTAGTGCAGTTACATACAAGCAAGCTTCCCAAAGGCTTAGTGACATTGGAGTCTATCTTCAACCCCAATGATCAATTTCGAAAAGAAAAGATTAATATACAAATCAAAGGAGAATATTCACAATCAATTCTAGTCAGAGAAGGCAAAATGCTTCAAATTGGCAAAGTGGCCACTGAGAAAGGGAGGTATGAATTCATGCAACTTTGCCAAGAATTTCCAGATGTATTTTTTTGGAGCTATGAGGACCTCAGAGGATTCAATCCAAGGTTATCCCAACTCACAATCGAACCAGATCCAACTGATAAGCCCATCAGGAAAAAGTACAGATCATTCAATCCAAATATTGAGCCTCTAATGAAGAAAGAGATGAGAAAGTTGATAGAGGCGAGTATCATATTCCTAATTAAACACTCAAGATGGGTTGGAAACTTGGTCCCAGTCAAGAAGAAGAATGGAGAGATTAGGTTGTGTGTTGACTTTCATGACTTGAACAGAGCACCCCTCAAAGACCACTACCTGCTCCCCTCAATGGATCAAATCTTGTAGGTGGTGTCTAGATCAGAGAGATTCTCTCTCCTAGATGGTTACTCAGGGTATAACCAGATCATGGTGAAAGAATATGTTCAATTCAAAATGGCTTTCACCACTAAATGGGGCACCTATGCTTACGAAAAAATTCCATTTGGATTGGCTAATTTTAGAGCCACTTTCCAAAGGGAACTGGATATGGCATTCAAAGGGATGATCAACAAAATAGTATTGATCTACCTAGATGACATTACTGTGTTCTCCAAAAATGCAGCAGGCCACCTTTTTCACCTAAGACAAGTGTTTCAAATGTGTAGGAGATTTGGGGTATCATTGAACCCTAAAAAATTCATATTCTTGACCCATGAGGGCAGGCTTCTAGGCCACATTGTGTCAAAGGAAGGTTTGGTAATTGACCCAGAGAGAGTTGAAGTAATAAGAGCATTGCCCTTGCCAAGCCATAAGAAGGCTCTTCAAAGCTTCATAGGAAAAATCAATTTTGTTTGTAGGTTTGTGCCAAACTTTGCTACCCTTTTCAAGCCAATAACATTGATTTTGAATAAGAGTTTAGCATTTAGGTGGACAGCTAAAGGAAAACAAAGTTTTGAAGACATCAAAGAAGATATATCACAAGCCCTAACTCTCCTGAATCCATATTTTTCTAAGGACTTCATGTTATATGCCTTTGGAGGCAATGACACAATTTTTGCAATCCTAGTACAGAAAAACAAAGAGGATACAGAGTGGCCAATTTCCTTTTTCAGCCAAGGTCTAGAAGATTACGAAGTAAAATACTCTTTTATCAAAAATCAGGTCCTGACAGTGATCAGAGGATTGAATAAGTTTAAGAATTTGGTTTCAAACAATAAAATCCAACTGTTAGTCTCCCATGCGGGAGTTAAAGACTTCCTTCTCAGCAAGGATCTAAATGAAAAACATGTAGGATGGATCACTCATGTCATGAAGTATGACATTGAGATCAAGGTCACCAAGCTAGTCCATGGGAAGGGATTGTATGAACAACTGGCCTCGAGTCAATAAGAAGAAGCAAGTGATTAAAAAGACACTATTTTTGTCCTGCAGGATAGTCAAGAGGAAGAAAATGAGGATGTGACCACTCCTTGTTGGACTCAGAGCATTATGCGCTTCATACAAATAGGCATGTGTCCTCCAGAAATGAGTAAAAAAAAAAGGAGATATTTTAGGCTACATGCCATCCCATAAGTACTTATTGATGGTGCCTTGTTCAAAAGGGACACAAATGGTGTTCTGTTAAAATGCATTGGGACAGATCAGGTTTAGAGAGTGTTACAAGAGTTCCATGATGAAGCAGCTAGAGGACATTTTTCTCCATGAGTGACAGCACTTAAGATCATGAAGGTGGGTTATTATTGGCCTAGGGTGTTTAGTGATTTCTATGCATGGATCAAAAAGTGCAAGAACTGTGTGTTTTTCAGAGGAAAAGAAAGGATAGCAACACTTCCATTGCACCCAATTTTAGTTGACCATTCATTCATGCAATGGGGGTTGGATTTAATTGGATTCATCAATCCAAATTCGAGCTAAGGCCACAAATGGATTCTGACAGTAACAGA
The DNA here is from genome assembly GCA_019776745.2 of Taxus chinensis. Classification (NCBI taxonomy): domain Eukaryota; kingdom Viridiplantae; phylum Streptophyta; class Pinopsida; order Cupressales; family Taxaceae; genus Taxus; species Taxus chinensis. Next base: position 189,725,849 of record CM034152.1, read on the forward strand.
CTATTTCACCAAGTGGACCAAGGCAATGGCACTCAAACAAGCTAATGAGTCTAGCATACTAGATTTCTATGAAAGGATAGTGACCAGATTCGGAGTGCCAGCCACCATTATATCAGACAATGCATTGGCATTCATAGGTTCCAAAATCACAGGATGGGATGTTAAGAATGGGATTTACTTGAGCACCTCATCAAATTATTACCCTCAGGGTAATGGCCAAGAAGATTCTACAAACAAGAACCTACTGAAGATCATCAGAAGAAATCTGGATGAAAATTAGAGAAATTGACATACGAAACTCAAATCAGCCTTATGGGATGATAAGACAACACCTCAGAGGTCTACAAGCAGCTCTCCATTCAAACTTATCCATGGGAAAGAAGCGGTGTTGCCTATATCACTAGAGTTACCAGCATTGGAACTCATGAAGCAGCTGGAGATGTCTGATTTTGAGCCAATGGAGGCTAGGTATGCAAAACTGATGGAATTGGAAGAAACTAGAGAGCATGCACTTTAAGCAGTAGAGAAATATCAAGCCATAATCAAGATATGCTTTGACCAAAGGGAAAGAACAAGGACCTTCTAGGAAGGAGACTTGGTTTTGAAATGGGATGCAAATCGGGCAAAACCAGGAAGGCATTCCAAGTTTGATGCTATTTGGAGTGGCACTTACATGGTCACAAAATGTAAAAGTAGCAATGCTTTCCAATTGTCTACATTGGATGGTGAAGAGTTGAAGATTACAGTGAATGGAATTTATTTTAAACACTGCTACTAGAAGGAAAGTTATCACCTTGTACATATTATTTTAGTTTCTCATTCCTCTAAGTTCTTGTGCACATTGTCTTATTGTAATTTAGGTTGATTTTCTCTAAGTGATTTACACGCTCTACATGTTCTCCTTGGATTATGTATGATTTATAATTTTATATATAGTTGTGGTGTTGTTTGTTTGCTCTTGCACAGCTCATTCAGAAACAGATGAAGCCCTAGGTCAAAACAATTTTCTACTCTCATAAACCATCGTTTCAAGATTTCTTATGAAGATTGAGAGTGCAAAAAGTCAAGCTTGTAAATTAGAGGCATAATTAGTATCAGACTATTGTTCTCGACTCCATACCGAATGGATACGACAAGGAAATTGGTCTTTTCATCTAGCACGCAGATACCCCTGTCAGTCACCAAATTGTTATCCATATTTTTCCCCCAGGAAAAATATTGGATCAGCACGACCCCGCACTAAAAGAATTTGAGAAATCACGTCCAGTTCTTGCAAACGGATTACAGAGGGACTCTATAATGGAAGTGGCGGGACCTGCGAAGGTCAAACAAACTTGTATGGGAGAAATACAGAAGATGGGTCTGTTGAGTGGGTCCGGGCCTTAAATCCATTCTACAAGTTTCAGGTAGGCTCGGAAATAGAATAGCAGGGTCAGAGGAGGAGAAGTGTCAAAGAAGCCAGGGGTAATTGAGGGAAGAAATGGTAAAGATTCTAAGTCTTTAGGTTCAAAACAGCTCAGAACAAGTTCAAAAATTAGCTAAGTATGGATAAGGTAGCAGAAAAGGCCACGTGTTGGAACGGTGCTTCTCCAAAGTTGAATCCAAGAAAGGAAGTTCAAACGAGTGCTAGGCTTCCACGCGTCTAGAGCCCCAAAAGTTGTGTGGTCATTGAAAAGTATTCGACTAGACAGGAAGGTGTCAGGTGTCAGCTCGACACAAACCCAAGATGGGAGCCCAAGGTGGAGACTCAAACTTGCGCTAGCCCTCCACGTAGCAGATGGTCAATAGAGGTCAAAAGGGTGGGCCTCAAAAGGGGCTAAGTACAAAAGGACCAGCGGAGAGTGCCAAGTGTCCAAGTGGCACATCTCCAAGGGTAAATATAAAAGTGGAAGCTAAAATGAGTGCCAATTCGCCACGTAGCCCAAGGCCCGAAAAGGTAGGAACAAGATCATTGAAAAGTCCAAAATCCTAGAGAGGCTTCCAAGTGTCAACTCAACACTCCTTCAAGGGACAAATCTTGATCGGGAATTTCAACAAGTGCAAAGCCTCCACTCGTCCAGTCTCTTCATAGGGGACAGAGTCAGGTTCAATAGTCAATGCATAGTGGCAGGCCGGCAGAGAGTGCCAAGTGTCCACATGGCGCTAACTCAGGGGGTGAATAGATAGAGGGTTCTCAAACAAGCGCAAGACCACTACGTGTCCCCAGTCAAGGAATATGGCCCCACTCAACAAAGAACATAGCCGAGAAATAAATAAATTGAGCAGGCCCGTGGAGGAAGCCACGTGTCAGTCTTGCTCCATTCTGAGAGAAAAATATAGAGGATGCCTTAAGATAAGCGCTAGTCCTCCACGTGTCCCATATTAAAAAGGGGGCCCGTTTTTCAAACTGGTTTTCCCACCCTATTGTATGGACCCGATACAAACTTCAAAGGGGCATATCTTTGGACTCATGGCTCAAAATATTACAAATTTGACACCATTGGAAAGATCTCAGCTTTGCCCACGGCATGAAGATCTGAAACTTTAAGTTTGTGGGGATTAGCTAAAGGAAGATAGATAAAATGTCTTTAGGGCCATTAATGCGGGATCTATCTATCTCAACAACCAGATCAGATTCAATCTACTCCATCATTTCCTCCTCCTTCAAGGCATTGAACCAATGGTTGATGCAGTCAAGGTAGATTTGGGGGCAGATTCTGTAGGAGGAATTAATAGCAGTGGTTGAGCTTCAACCTACTTTTCCTGCTTCTCTCTCTTTCTTTCATCTCTCTGATTGAATCTATAAATATAGGTTCGAGACTCATTGTAAAGAGTTGGACATTCTTTTGTTTTGTGAGCTCCTCTGTTCCCCTTGGCAAGTGAATTCGTGGTGTTTTAGACCTCCCATATAGACTGTAAACACAAATATGCCTTGTTACTATTATAATGCATCTATCAAGCCGTGAGAGTAATAATACATGTTCTGTGGGAGATCTTTATACTTTCTGTGTTAATTTTTGTCTTCTCATCCATTACAACTTTGGTTATTTGTGCATGTTTTTGTGTTGCATTCTTCTGGTTTGTGTCTACTAGCAAAACAATTGTTCATCACTCCTTTGGTGTATCACTTGGTAGCTTAAGTTTTATTTGCTTTGCATCCCCCTTTTAACTCTGTCTCCTTGGCAAATTAGAGTAGGATTTAGGATGGATCCTTTGCGATTTCATGCATACACCTAAACACAGGAGTAGGAACCAACCTTAATTTGGAGAGTTTTTGTAATGTCCCCTTTTATACGCCTAAGGCTAAGGGTCAAGTTGAGTCCAAGACAGGTCATACCCAAGGGGATGCGGATGCTGGGGGCTACTGAGAAGGGGCCGCATGGTATTAATAATCATGTTTGGTGTTTGGGGGTCACTTTGGACCTTGGTGACTTAAACGGGAAAAAGTAACTTTGGTTACTTTTAATTTATTGACCCCTCCGTGGAATGAAACACGACTTGGTCTATTGGGGCTCTTTTGCCTTGGAAAGTATATAAGGATCTGGGGGAGAAAGAGATGACACTTTTTTGAAATACATTTTATTGACCCCTTCACGTGCAGCTGCTGCTGTCACACATCTATAGATTGTGGAGTCAAATCCCATAGGGACCCTAGCTTTGGTGGTGAGAGACTTGTCCCTAGCTAGCAAGGAATTCTTCAGTAGTGAGAGATCTACCCTAGTCTGTCATTCCGGATATGTTTTCAAGGCTGTGTGGCAGAGACAATATCAAAGGTCACAGAGAAAGGATTTTGCAGATATTTGGTGGCATTGGGAGACGATAATCAGTGGGCTCCAGATCCGAATCCTAGTAGCAGATTAGATCCACGGTAGCCATTTGGGTAGAGCATGGAAATTCTTTGGAGGAATCTCCTCAAAGGATTTTATAGGTTTTGGGGCATTTGGGGAAGACAAGTAGAGGGGCCCAAATCAGATTCACGGTAGCCTTTTGGGTTGGGTGTGGCAGCATGCTGAGGTGCATCCATCATTTTCCAACCCTTGTCGAAGTGTGGCGACCTGCATCCTCTATTTGGTGGTTTTTCCAGTCAGCCATTTCAGATCTGAAGGTGGAAATGTTATTGACTATATCTATTAATGTTATTTCCAAATACCTTTATTTTTTATCTTGTATTTTGAGGGTCACAAACCTCTGAAGTATTTCAGCTGTCTAGGTTCGCTGTGATTTCTTGGTAGCATTGTACTCTGTAATATTCCAAAAACAATTTCCCTTTCTCATTTATAAAAATATCAAGCCCTCTTTATATTTCCAAGTAATTTGGGTGGTCATTTTGGGAAATATTAAATTTATTTAGTTTGATGTCCTAACCGTTAAAATTTTGTAAAATCAGTATTTTATGTGGCTGCACATTTTCAATATTTTTGTGCATTTTTAAGTAATATGCCATTGGGGATATTTCAGTGGTATCAGAGCAGTTGTTCCTCCAACCTATGTTGGTTAAATATGGTAGTTTAGAAAGATCTCAAAGGAATTTTTATGAAGGAAATGTTCACCAACATGGTGAAGCAACAGGAAGCCACTAACCTTTATTTGAGCTAGCTCACTCTGAATGTGAATCAAAGCATATCTAGGGACAATAAGGAACATGGTGAGAACAGTGATAGAGGGCAGCCAATAGGGGTGAGTGATGAGGATTCTTGTTGGAGGAAATACCAATCTTTGAGTAAGGGTTTCAGAGATAATATGCCATTTCCAAATTATTGCATGATGAAGATTGGTAGCAAGCCCAAACGATGTCATCATATGTCAGTACCTGAATCACAAAGGAACTCATTTGTAGAAGAAGCTTCTAAACAAAAGGGTATGATTTCCATTGAGCAAAATAATTGCATTAGGGAAACTTTTCTTGTTAGAGAAATTATTCCAGCTCAGGAGAAGAAACTTGTTTGTGCAAGCAAGGAGGATGTAATGGAAACTCTTAAAAAGTGTGAGGAAGGGAATAGTAGAGCTAGAGCTGCTAGGTTGATAGTGACTCAAGCAAGGCAACACATATAAGTGTTCAAGGAAATGATGAGGCCCATTGATGCAAGAAAGACTACACCCTCGAAAGAAGACTCTATGGAGCAGTTGGCACATGAGGAGGAGCCTCACATGAACAATAGTGTAAAATTTCAGCCTGCTTTAATTTCCAAACTAGTAAATTTTGATCATCTTTCAGATACTTTCAACAGACACTCAGGCAACAATGTTAGGGGCAGCTCAACATATGTCTATCTTGAACACATAGAGGACATTGATGGCATTGAAAGGTATGAACACACAAGGTTGGTTGGTTGCAAAATTGAAAATATATATTTCAATCCAAAGGTTACATATCAATCCTCTAAAGAATAAGTCATAATCATATGGGATGGATTTACCAAGTAGTAATGAGCATAAAATTGTGAAAGGTGTTGATTCTTGTTCCAATGATTCTCCATCTAAAATCATGAATCACAATAGGGATGGTGTTGTTTTGGAGGTTTCTAAAGCAGTGATAGAAGGTGAACCTTTTGATAATCTTATTTATGAGGAGATACAAGAGAAGAAAAGATGGCAGACCTTACATGATATATGGGCTCAAGGGCATAATAAGCTATGGGATCCTGGTAATATGTGGCAGTTATCAAAAACTATCAATTCTGATGTTGAAAAATTCGTGACTGATTTCATAAGCCAAAGAAGGAATTCAAATGTGTCTTTTAGGATTACAAGTGTTGGTAGCAAGCATGTTTTCTTCATTGGAGACTCTGGTGCAAGAAGGGAGAGTACCTCTCAAGGTAATTTCATTGGTTTTTTTATTGCAAAAAGGGGTAGGAGAATATTTTTTAATCATCTTCAACTTGTTGGACTTTGTATAACAATAGTCATAATGAGAGGAGAAAATAGAAATATGGGACAACATGGGCAAAGAGGTGAGAGAGTACATTCAGGGAAGTGGCCTCCCCATTCTTCTACGAGGCCTTTGGGGCTTCACGAACCATTTTTCTTGAAGGATCCTGGAAGTTAACCAGGCACAAAATCCTGTAGATATGTTGGATGAGGACTCTTGTTAGGAGACGTACTAGACCTCAAGTGAAGGCCTTTGTAACAACATGTTAGTCCAAGAATATTATGAAATTAAGGTTGGCATTAGACCCAAGAGAGATCAGTAGACACAGGTACCATAGATGCAAAGGAGGTTGGGACAGATTTCTGTTCCACATTTCAATAGTTCTAAGAAGTGTACTACACAGTCTTGGGTGCAAAAGTTGAAGACATACTCCGAATCAAATCCTATGTGCGAGGAAGATGCAATTAAATTTGTAAGCTCGTATCTTGAGGGAGATGCTCATGATTGGTGGAATCATTGGCTAATTACATAGGGTCACATACACATTATGACTCATGCAGAGTTCATACAGAGGCTGGTGAGCAGATTTGATAGGAGGGACCCTGACAGGTATTTTAGGGAGTGGACTCATTTGAGACAAACCGGTCCCCTGGATCAGTACATTGTAGATTGTCAGAGATTACCAGTCATGGTACCTGATGTCATGGAGAGGAGGTTGATTTTGCTATTTATAGTAGGTTTGAATGATGCTTTCACTGGATTTGTGAAGGAATTTGAACCTTCTTCTTTACACGGGGCTGTTAGGAAATCTTGGGACTTGGAGTTATCAACTCAAAAACTTAAGGGCTCCACCTCACATTTAGCAAAGGGAACCTGCTTCTAGATCAGATGAATGTTAGTAGAGGGAGCCTCCACTGAGGTAGGAGGTGGTTAAAAATCCAATCATTTCTTGAGAACACAGAGATGAGTTGAGGCAAAAGAAACAATGTTTCGATTGCCACACACCTTGGATTCCAGGACATGATTGTAGAGGTAGAGGGAAGGCTCAATTCATTGAAGTTTTTCAAGAAGAGAAAAGGTGATAGAGGTTAGGAGTTATACACTCCCAAGATGGATGATGGATATGGGGTTGTGTTGGATAGTGATGATGCAGGGTAGGAGGAGAAGAATCTTCCTCGGGAGATTATAGCCGCATTGCCTAGTACTCTAATGTACAAGGCATTTAGGATTAGAGTAGCTAGGCAGGGTCTGCATGTTGGGGTACGTCATTGATAGCGGGGCATCCCACAAATGTATTGAGGGCCTCATTGGTTGAGAGGAGAGGACTACAGAAAGAGGATTTTGAGGGCCTCAACGCGGTTATATCCAATGGAAAGTCTTTGAGGAGCACACGGTGGGTTCCCCACGTGAGCATCACAATGGGTAACTATATAGTTACCAATGATTTCCACATTTTTGGAATGGGAGTGACAAACATAGCACTAGGAGTGCAGTGGCTCCACTCTCTTGGAGCACCAAGGATGGTTACGGCTGAGGGGATGGAGAGGACGATCTGGCATGGTGAGGAGTTTTATTTTTGTGGATCGATGTGGAGTATGATGGATGTAGGTGTGGCCAACAATGTTGCACATGAGACTGTTACTGAGGTCAGGATTACAGGTTCAGATCATCTGAGCTTATCATTATGCTGGCTATCTAAAGTTTCGGTAGACTGGAGACCTTATTTGTTTGTTGAGTACTCCAAGAACTGACACATTGGCGAGATTCTAGATGGTCACATATAGGATGACAGCTACAGATTTGAGGATGAGATGATCTTCTATCAGGGAAGATTGAGCCTTGTGTCAGATTCATGGTTGAGGATGGAGATATTGCGACATGTGCATTGTCCTTCCATGACTGGGAATTTGAGTTGTGATGAGACCTATAGGTTCATGTTAGAGAGGTTCATATGGCACAGGTTAAGGGAGGATATCCCTAACTTTATACAAGCATATATAGTTTGTCACTGTGACAAGTCAAAACCTGTGGGTTCATCATTTTTTGAATCGACATTAGATAACACTCCTATGTATTTTACTACTTCTATGCTTGATGAGCACTTCACCCACATGTTATTCAGTGGAGAGACATATTTGACACATGGTTATTCAGTAGGTTCACATTCAACGCAAGGAGGTAGACTATGTGGAGTAGGATATTGTCCGGTTGACTGTCTACTAGAATCTTGGGACTTTCCCTCCATAGGACACATTGAGATACATTATGAGGAGCCTTGTTCTCACATGAGTACAGGTCATGTGGGAGAGTTAGCACAATTTGTGCACGTATACAGGTTGTTCCACAGGTATATTCAGGGGACTTTAGGGGACCCAGAATGAACTTTCATACCCAAGATTCGATTGGAGAGGTAGTGAGTGATCACATGATGATAGTGCTGCATCGGCAGGGATTGGACAGATTGGAAATCTTGGCATGGGTACCAGGGGGAGAGTCAGTGTGGACATCATACTAATTTAAGAGAAAATTTGTTCTCCACACGGCATGGAGAGCATGATCACTACATGGGGTGTCTTGGTTACTTCTCATCACACCTATCATTAGTTGACTACAGCGTGAGGAGGAGAAAGTTACGGCGTGGTATTCAGCTTTTGTAGCATGACAGGATAATGCTTGGGGTCAAGCATTTCTCAAGAAGGGAGGACTATAATGTCCCATTTTATATTCCTAAGGCTAAGGGTCAAGTCGATTCCAAGCCAGGTCATACCCAAGGGGCTGCGGACACTGGGGGCTGAAGAGAGGGATTTTGGAGAACCAATGTCAAAAACAATGCACCACAACGAAGCTTCACTCCGATGGTAATTTCAAGCTCCAACGCAATAAGAAAGATTCGAACAATGGAAAGAATATACAAATAATGAAATAGGTCATCTTATACTCATAGATCGAAAAAAAGGAAAGTACAAATAGGGGTGTTGTGTAACCCCCATGCCTAAATAAGGAAAGAATATCAATTACGCCACTTATGCATATGACGTGACTGATGCATATGACGCCACTAAAGGAGGAGTTACAATTCCAAAAAAGGAATGTAACTCCTATGACACACTGATGAAAATGATAATGACAGATTCTATGACAGAATCTGACAAGTTGTCATTTGACTTCCTAAGACCTATGAGTCTCGTAAGGCGAGATGGCTCACTAGGTGATGTGGATGATGACTAGGCATGTCACACACACCAACACCCCCCTTCATCGAAGTTGAGGAAGTGGTCAAGGTAAGCCAGAATAGAAAAGAAGAATCCCCTAGATAACCAAGAAAGATGTGTCAATGGGGCCTGACAACTAAAGGCCTGATAAGGTACCCATATACAAACAATATCTTTCTAGAAAGAAGAAGAGGAGAAGAATTAAAGAGAGCTATCCAGCTCCTCTGGAAGATGATTTCTGATGGACTCCTAATGAATCTGAAGGGACCAAAGGTCTGTGATTAGTGGAGGAAGGAGGAGAAGCATGGAGTGTGCTTGATGGTGGCCCAATATGGGAAGAAGATAATATATCAAGAGAAGCGGTGACAATCATGTCAATCTCCATAAGGTGGGAGTCTACAAATATAGATATATCATCAAGAGAGTTGAGTTGTGATTAAGGAGATCCCTTAAGGGGAAAATGAACCTGTTGTGGTGTAGAGTCAGTGGAAGCTGGTGTGATGGCAACTCTGATCTCAAAAGAGGTACTCGGTGGAAGAAGATGTTACAGTGTGATGTCGGTGTATCCTCGAGCATACCATTCAAGTCTGAGTAAAGTAAATCAATGTCTTGTTGTGGAGAATTATATGAACCCTTTTAAGAAGAAATCTTGAGGTATGTGGAAGTAACAGGGGATGGTAGAATCTCCAGGATAGAATCAACTGAATTAGTAGATGCTTGTGAAGGGGGAAACCTAAGATCCAAGGTAGCATGTTGTGCAGGTGAGAATTCAACCGAAGAGTCCTATGGAGGAGAGTTACTAGGAACTGTGATAGGAGCAATACTAAATTTAGAAGGAGCATGCACAGAAATGTGTGTGGGTGGCCCGTCGTAAGAAAAAGTATCGGTGGAACTCACTTTCCTCCATGGATGTAAGATCATCATAAGATCCATAACCAGATGAAGGAGGATCAAAGTCTCCATGAAAAATCTGAATCAAGGTCCAGGCTCGGTGCACAGACTCGGTGAATTCTAATCGACATTGAAGGTCCTCTGGTATAGTAAGACAAAGAAGCTTGTATGCCATATCATTCTCGTTCAACCAATTTTGGTGATGAATGCGGTCAATAGGTTCAGGTGCCAACCCAAGAAGATGTGGTAACAAGTTATACATAATGCAATGATTGAGTATCCCATTCTTCCATTGTAGGTAGTTTCTTGGTCCTAGTTGAACAACGGAGTGATGAAATTCAATGTCCATGACGAGAGGAGCCTCTAAGGAATACAAGTTTAATCCCCCCTTTTTTTGGCACTTTATAGTTTAGTGCGTTGATTAAAATCAGATGTGACTGTGTGCCAAGAACTAGTCTATCACTCACCTTATAATCAGCATAATAACACACAAGAGTGCAGACAACAATCAAGGTTCGTTGGGCGTAATAGTTCCACACCGTAAGCAAGCACAAGAATGAGTGGAAACAAGAAGGGGAAGAGAAATCCTTGTGAGAAATAGTGTCTCACATCGCATGAAATAATCCCTTTGTTGTAAGACTATGGCGGACACACTCATAAGTAGTAAAAGGGATAGAACAAGGCTCAAGATGATTCGAAATGAGCTGAATTAAGAAATACAAAGACACCGCCCAAAATCTGGTACTTTAGAAAATAGTGTGTTTACAAAATTGATAACCCCATCATCTAGAGCGGAAAAAAACATGCAACTTTGACTAAAGAAGTGCTCAAAACCGAGCAACGAGTCAAAATTTATAGCAAAAAACAATTCCCGCAACGGATGGAAAAATGCTAATAAGCCTACAAACAGATTTAAAAAGTGCCCTAAATGCATGCAAAGGGTGTCGTATGTATGCTCGTTGGAAATGGAAATGAATTCTAGATAGGGTTTGTTTTAACTATGAGGGGGGATTAGCCTCCTGCCAACCCCGGACCTCACCCTCCGTCTTCGACACTCGAAGGAAGGTTGAATAAAACAAGCAAAATACCCAAAAAATTATAATGCTATTTAATTAAAGATTTTTGACCTTAAAATATTTAAAAGGAAAGATTGATTTACCAATAGTCAACCCTAAAAAGGAATGTGTTGACAGAGCCTGAGAAGACCAAAAATGTGCACGAGTTGCTAGGTGGTTGAAACGCCCAAGGTGACAGGTGGTCCACATGTCAGGTAACCGTTTCGATAGAGTTTAGTTGTAGTGCTACATTGAAATGGTTGGGTAGAAGAGTAACTGTTCATGTAGGATGGTAGCACAGTTGAAGGAGATGAGCAGTGAGAATCCTCCAGAGATCACCACAAACACCATGAATAATGCAAAAAGGATCCATGACCACGAAGTCAAAGAAGGAAGGGGGAGTGAGAGTCCCGTGTGCACAGGGACCAATATTGGTGCAAGTCAGAATCCCACTGCAGGATTGATTATAGGCCATGTACCTAAGATAGTGTTTGACTACACTTAGAGAGAATAAAAAATGGTCCTGAGGATGTTGACGGAGCCAGTGGGTATCGGCCATGTGTCAGGTGTAATCCATTATTGTTGCAGGTAAATGAAACAATCCACGTGTAGATGGTAACAGTTGTTCTAAGATGCTCGAAACAGATGTGGAGAGGACCAACCAACACAGAGGGCTGAGGATGGGTTGTTACATCAAGAGAGTGGCTAAAGGCAAGGTAGAGAACCAGGTAGAATCTAGATGTATGGGAGCATAGGAACCAGGAAGAGAACAACACAGGTTTTAACGTTGTCAAAGGCACAAGCAGAGCCCCCAATGTTGAATCCAATGATGCAAGCTCTAGGTAAATTCTTAGAGGGATATTCTAATGATGCAGAAGTTGACCCAACAGTGAGCTTACAAGGTGGGACTTCAAATTGTAGCTGTAGACAGTGATTAACAAGAGCCTACAAACAAGCCTGCGAGTCCAAAAAACCATGGTAAAAACATCCACACAATGCACAGAGAGCTCGGGTTAGTATGAGTATACACCAGTTCGAACCAATGTAGAGAGGACCAATACATGGGCACGTTGTAAGCTCAGAACATATACTTCCACACAGAGAGAAACCTAAGCTAGAGTCAATGCTGATGAGGTTCTTTGAGTAGGTTTCCAGGAAAGCCAATGCATGCAAAAAGAAATGCACGAGAAAACCAACAACCACGAAAGAGGACCCAATGCAACGTTGGACCCAAATTTATCTACAAAAATGGATCTACAACCTTTGAAATGTAGCCTCAAACTATACTAGACCTGAAAAAAACACTCATGCAAGGCTGAAACACCCAAATAACTTGAACACAAGAACCACGAACCATGAATGAACCACAGGTCCATGCCAAGGCAAAAAAACTAGAAATAAGTAATCATGAACTTAGCAACATAATAAAGCAAACCAGCCAAATACCTCAAACTTGTAACTACTAAAATCTCAATATGAGGTGAGCAATACAATTCAGAAATAATAATCGAGAAAATTTCCATGAAGAAATAAGAAGAAACCAGAAGTAATAAACAATTGATAAATGAGGAGTGCATGTTTTACCGAAACCAGCTATGATACCATGAAAGAGGGATTCGTGAGAATTGATGTCGAAAATAATGCACCACAACGAAGTTGCACTCTGATGGTAATGTCGAGCTCCAACACAATAAGCAAGATTCAAACAATGGAAAGAATATGCAAATAAGAAAACAGGTCTATTTATACTCATAGATCGGAAAAAGGAAGAACAAATAGGGGTGTTGTGTAACCCCCATGCCTAAATAAGGAAAGAATATTAATGATGCCACTGATGCATATGACGTGACTAATGAATATGACGCTGCTAAATGATGAGTTACAATTCCAAATAAGGAATGTAACTCCTATGACACACTGACGCAAATGATAATGACATATTCTATGACAGAATCTGACACTTGTCATTTGACTTCCTAAGACCTATGACTCTCGCAAGGTGAGATGACTCACCAGGTGATGTGGACGATGACTAGGCATGTCACACACACCAACAGGGGCTATTGAGAAGGGGCCGTATGGTATTAATAGTCATGTTTGGCGTTTGGGGGTCACTTTGGACCATGGTGACTTAAACGGGAAAAAGTAACTTTAGTTACTTCTAATTTATTGACCCCTCCGTGGAATGAAACGTGAGTTGGTCTATTAGGGATCTTTTACCTTGGAAAGTATATAAGGAGTCGGGGGAGAAAGAGACAAAACTTTTTGGACATACATTTTATTGACCCCTTCACGTGTAGCTACCGATGTTGTGTATCTATATCTTGTGGATTCAAATCCCACAGGGACCCTAGCTTCGGTGGTGAGAAATTCGTCCCTAGCTAGCAGGGAATTCTTCAGTAGTGAGAGATCTACCCTAGTTTGTCATTCTGGAACCGTTTTTAGGGCTGTATGATAGAGACAATATCATAGGTCTCAGAGAAAGAATTTCACATATATTTTACAGCATTGGGAGAGGAAAATCAGTGGGCTCCAGATCTGAATCCCGTCAGCAAATCAGATCCACGGTCACCATTTGGGCAGAGCGTGACAGTTCGTTGGAGGAATCTTGTTGAAGGATTTCACAGGTTTTGGGGCGTTTGGGGAAGACAAGCAGAGGGCCCAAGATCAGATTCACAGCAGCCTTTTGCGCTGGGGGTGGTAGCACGATTAGGTGCATCCATCATTTTCTGACCCTTGTCCAAGTGTGGTGACCTGCAGTCTCTATTCAGGGGGTTTTTCTAGTCATTCGTTTCAGATCTGAAGGTGGAAACATTATTTCCTGTATCTATTAATGTTATTTCCAAAGACCCTTATTTTTGCTCTTGTATTTAGAGGGTCACGAACCTCTGAAGTATTCTAGTTGTCTAGGTTCACTGTGATTTCCTTGCAGCATTGTAGTCTGTAATATTCCAAAAATAGTTTACCTTTGTCACTTATAATAATATCAAGCCCTTTTTATATTTCCAAGTAATTTGGGTGGTCATTTTGGGAAATATTAAGTTTATTTAGTTTGTTTTCCTAACCGTAAAAATCTGGTAAAATCAGTATTTTATGTGGCTACACATTTTAAATATTTTTTTACATTTTTAAGTAATATCCCATTGGGGATATTTTAGTTTTCCCACCTACGAAGTCCCACACTTTGGGGGAAAACTCAATGTTATGCGAATCACACCAAATGAATTTGCCTTAGAAAAGCATATCCGATGACTCATTTGGGGGTGCTGTGATTTTGCACTAATTGGAACTTTAGGTTTTATCTTTCATCAAATGATTCTTGATCTTACCCGATATGATGAGGTCATCTTCCACCTTGATAGAAATTTCTTGAACATTATCCAAATCTCGTGTTTGTACTCTCCACAGAAAGATAATCACTTTCTAAAATTCATAATTCACGAAGAGCATCTTAAGGTTACCTGTAGTGGGAAGAGCAATAGGAATTTTTCTGACCAACCTATTTAATTTGGCCATGAAGTCTCTCATGGAATCTTGCGGATCATTCTTTATCTGAGTGATTTGAATAAGAAGGGCATGAGCATCTTCAAGAGAACCTTTCTTCAAAATTTTCTTGATATCATCCCAATTAAAGATTGAGTGTGATGGAAAGTAGTAGAACCAATCCGCCACTGTATTTTGAAACGTTTCCATGAACAACCACACAAAAAAATCTTCATTTTTTACTCCAAGGATGCCACAAGTTATGATAAAGGATGCAATGTGACTATCGAAACATTTTTTCCATCTCCATTGAACTTCATAAAATTCTTTCTTGAGCCTTGTGGAGCTCATGAAATGGTGGAGTCAAAGCCAACGAGGCCAAAGTTTTTCCCTATGGTACAGGTACTTGTGTTTCCATTTCCTCTTCGCTTTCTTATTATCTTTCTTCCTCCTATTCTTCTTCTTGTCTTGGGATTTTAAAATTTATAGGTATGTGGAAGATAGGATAATTTGTGGGAGTGTCGTTAGGAGTTTTAATAGGTTTACCATGGGTACCACTCGATGAATCAAAATGGGATGAATCTTGAGAGAAGTAGAATGGCTTATCTCTAACATGGTCTTGCTAATTGTTCAAAGTATCAAAAGTGGGGTCAATGATTCCTCTCAACCTATTCAATCTAGTATATATTCTTTCAACCAAGTTTTATCAAGAGGCTTGGAAAAAGGATTTTATAATTCTCATACTTTTTTATTTTACAGAGATATTTTTTGGATACATGAGGGTAGATCTCTTCCTAGAAAAGTTTCCAATATATTACCGAGAAAAATTTTCTATATGAAAACTTAGAATTTTTCGCCAACGTTCGAGGGCCTACGCCCTTTTGCATAGAATGATGCAGTTCTCATTATTGAATTCAAACTACACTATTCCTATCTAAACTTTTTAGGTTAGACAAATAGGCTAGGGATCACATAGGAACACTCCACTGAACGTATAGCAAATTACTTTTATGGGGTACGAGGGAGGAAATTACGAAAGGAAGGTTATTGTTGTGAGTAGACCAATTCGATAGTTAACACCCAATAACTAGATTAGTTCATCATTCAATATAGAGGAAAGAAACAGTGAAGCCATTAGTGAGACAAAAAACCCACATACACACAGTGCTCTAAGGTCCATTCATCGAAGATAAAAATATCTATTTAATCATTATGCTTACAAAGTGCATATAAGAGAGAAAATAGAGGAATGCAAGGGAAAATGGAAATGTAATAAATTATGTATCTTTATTTCATGTGTTGGGTATAGAATTTTCAACACCCAAATCACAATCCACTATTGTTGCAACATAGATTCTAACAAAATCTAGCATTTTCAAGATCTTTTGGAATGGACAAGCCATCCCAATTTCTAGTATTGAGAATTTACCTCTCATCTCCCCCTGCATGACACTTCATGTTCTTATTCCACATGTGACATTTCAATTACCATTAAAAGAGACAAGTTAAGTATTTCTCTTATAATTCTTATAATTTTTTTTTACAATTTACTAATATTTCACTTAAGTGAATATGAAAAAATAAAATGATTATAGTCAACCAATAATTAGAAAGTGAGAGATAAGGGGAGAAAGAATGAGAGAGGAGAAGAAAGGAGAAATGCTCCAAAGCATGGATGAAGATACCTCCGTCGTATATGAAAATATGCTCTAAAGAAGTTAGTGATGATAATATGACAACTGATGACCCTCCATGATAATGTAATGATGAGGACCTTTGATGAAGACCTCTTTGAACACCTTGTCTCTTTTGAAAACCCTTGAAATGGTGAACCTTCGCCACACTGCTCTAACACGCCAAGAAGAGGAGTGATGAGTACTTGGGAATTAGACCACTGAGAAAACTAGAAGGTAACTCTCCTAATTGATAAAACCCTTCCAATCCTTGAGATACTATCATAGATTTATAATCAATCACACATGAGAGGAATTGGATGCATTTTTGTTCACACAATTGTGATTTTAATTCTATAATTATTGGTGTACTAACGATGAGTGAAACACGAGACGAAAAACCATCCGATCACAGGAAAAGGAAAGAAGAATGAAATAAACACCAATTATTTCCAACTTTTGATCTTGCACCCAATGTGAAATGAATTGAAATGTCCTTTAGTACAAAATTGGCAATTTTCTCATTTTTACATTCTTTGCTCACCGCATTAGGGAATACGGGTATTGACTTGATACAAAGAGAGGAGCTCCCATGAATGCCAAGACCATTGTAGGATGGGTGAAGGGATAAAATGTGACAAATTTTATTTCATTATACCCATTTAATATTTTTATAATATTCACTATTATGGTCCCATTTAGCCAATTTTTGCCATTTTTGTTAATCTTGACAATTTCTAGTGTCTTGATCATGAGGCAATGAAATAAGGAGTATAAATGCAATTTTTTCTTGTACTTGATATTTTTAGTAGGTTATACTATATAGACTTTCCAAAAATATAAATTGGTCCTCCCAGTGTTGGATTCGAATGAAAACACATGCAGAAGTTCACATGATTCATTTCGAAGCTGCGTTCAATTTTTCACATGACTCCCCCCACTAGAACCTTTGGAACTGAAGAGGTATCTCGCTTCCCTTTCACTATTGTGTCATGGAAGCCATTAATGGATTCCCTGAAATTTTATAAAGTGTTTTTTCCCACCTCAGATTATGACCAAATCAAATTCACTAGAATAGGTTTTTCTTCTAGACTCTATGTTCAATTTTTTATCTTTATATGGTCATTAAAACTATGGGAAATTGAAGAAATGAAAGCTAGGGAAAAAAAATGGTTTTATACCATTAATAATATATTGAATCATTTAATATTTATTTACTTGATCCTTGAAGGCGTTTAGAAAAATTAAGATTGAAAAAAATCTCACTTCGATCCATGTACCAGATTGTGAGATATGAATTTTTCATCGATTTTGGGCTTGAAGTCCTTCAAACAAAAATAGGGGCATGGAGTATTGAAAAAATTAGATTTTATGAAGTATCTTTCCACTATGATCATGATGATATGGAGAGAAAACTAATGGAATAAAAATGGAAGAAACATTTATGGAGAAATTTCGACAACATTTATGGGATTTTTCGTTGATATTGAGGAGGAGATTCGAAAAAACTATCTTTTAGTTTTTGAATGCTTCATGGGGAGGGAGTTCACTTTTTTCCCCCATTATCCCCTTGTAATGGGAATAATAGGACAAAAAATTTCACCTTATCCCTATGATGACAATTGGATATCATGTATTTGTTAGCAGATGAGGAAAAAGAGCTTGTTTTTAGCACCCAGGGGCCATGTTTGGGTCATATGAGAAATCGTGAGGGAGAAATGGGGGAGGGTTAATTTTTTTCCCCATTTTACCCTTGGAATGGGAAATTATAGACAAAAAATTTCACCTAAGCCTGATGATGACAAGTGTGAAGTTGAGGTTTCGTGAGGCGGGGGCTAGAAAATTGGCATAAAGGGATTATTAAGACTTCTTAGGGTCATCTGATGGGTCCAAGAGATCAAATGGGGATGGGGAACCTTTTTTTTTTCAATTATCACCTTGGGATGGGATGTAAGGGACAAAAAAATATCCTCAGCTCCGAACTAACATGTGGTACGTGAAAAAGTGGTTAATTGTGAGAGCGTATCTTGAGAGAGATCTTGAAGATGAAATTGATGGAGCTCCAAGAGGTCTCTATTGCCACTTATTTATTTTATGTTGACTCCAAAAATAATTTTGAAAAAAATTATGTTTCTAAGGGTATAGTTATTCCTTCAAACACATCAAAAATATACTTCTTTCTCGGGATCGCAAGGTGTACCTGTAGAAAATGAGTTATGGAAAGAAGGTCCTTGGTCTTGTGAAAAATATAGAATTAACACCATAAAGTAAATTTTTAATTATCTTTCAAATGGTATCTTGTTTGGCCTCTAACTCTTTCTAGAGCTTCCCAAATCATCTTCAGAAGCTCAAGTGTTTTTTCAACTGTAAGGTCCTTCACCTTCAAAAACCTGGTTTCACTAACATTGTTCCTACACCTTAATATCTTCCATAAAACTTTCTAAATCACTTGTAAATATTTTTCATATCCTCAATACCACTTCCCAATGAAGTTTTTCCTTTAAATCTCTACCAAAGAATGCACACATTTCCCAAAAATGCTTTATATATTCAATGAGAAAACTACCATGAGAAATACTGCATCAGAAAAACATGATGAATTTTTTTCATCTTTAAAAAACTTGGGAAAGTTTATCACAACACACGTGGATACTGTTTCTATTGGAATAGGCCTAACACAAAGGAAAAATTGATCTGGAGAAGTGCTTAGGAGGGTTTCTGGAAGACTTCGGGGAAATTTTTTAAATTTTGGCTAAGTTTTCATTCTTGAAAGAATAAAATTTTCATGTTTCACATTTTCATGACAACAATAATAAAGTAAAAATGCAAATTTTAAAGGAAAAAAAATCATATCCTAACTAATGTAGGAGCATAACTTCTGGAAACCATACCTTTTGATCTGACTATTCAATTGTATTGAAATTTTCTAGGGTACTATATCTTGAATAATAACATTCCATGAATAAAAATTTCACCATATTCAGCATATTCCATGAATAGTAACATTTCAACATATTTTCAGGGCCAGATTCTTTTTCTAGTTGTCTTAAATTTGCTTCGAATGTTTTTTCTTTGGTTTTTTCTAGAAGTAGAGTTTTAATAACATTTTCTATGATTTATATAATAAGCTAAATTTTTGTGCAAGCATTAAATTATGAAGGCATATTTTGTAAGTTAATTTTAGTGACCACCCGAGGTGTTTTACTAGTAGGTAATTTTTGGCATTGTAGGGTTTTTTAGAGTTAATGTGAAAGAAAAGGAAGAAAGGTGGTAATGGTGTAAAATATTAGTGTGGATTCCAGAATGAGAAGAAAACTCTTTTGAATCTTATGTTTTTCTGCTAATTTTTTATGTTTTTTTTTAAGGTGTTTCAACATCTTGCATATGGATTCAAATCAATTCGTATCATAGAAGGATTTAGATCTTGCGAAAATAGTGTGTGTGTGTGTATTGTGTGATTTATTGCCTTTATTTTATATAAGCATGGTTAGATGCAAGAGGGAAGGTTATGCCCATATGAATATGCATATGCAGAAGCTATAGAGATAACTTGCTGAGATCACATGAGAAGTTACTTGTCTTAAAAGGAGACATGAAAATGGGGATGCAGACCCAAATAGTGATATTAAATAATTACCTCTTTTAATGGAGGAAATGAATAATAAAATGAGAGAGATGAAAATACCTTGAATGAGAGAGAGAATTTGAGGAGAGACTGATCAAAGATTTAGAGGGAAACAATAACGACATCAAGATCAATGTTCTCAATTACGGTAGAGGGTTACAACCAGAAGATTTGATTGATTTTTTTAATCGCATGGAAAAAGGTTTTGAGTGGAAAAACCTTTCAAAGGAGGATAATGTTAATTTTTCATTCACTAAGCTGGCCAGAAATGCATTGATCTGGTGGGATCACATGCAAAATTAAATACAAAGGAAAGGAAAGAAAAATATACGAAATTGGAATAAAATGGTGAAAACGGTGAAAGAAAAGTTTCTTCCTATAGATTATGCCCAAACACTATTTTGAAGGTTTCAAATTCTAAGACAGAAGGATCTTAGCATTTAAGAGGATACCAATGAATTTTTCAAACTATCAATCTAATTAGAATAAGGAGAGTTTGAAAAATAGAAGTCTATAAGGTTTGTAAATGGGTTGAGTTATACCATACAAGATGAAATGAGTATGCTCTGGATCCATAGGCTAGATGATGCTTATCAAATGAAATTAAAATCATAAGAAAGGAAAAATAGGAGTAATTTTAGAAGACGAGTGAAGATATTGTCATCATCATTTCTAATGAGAGGAAAAGGTAGATTTGATTCTATAAAAGGCGAATCCTCTAATGCAAAAGGGAAAGAAGAATATGGTCAAATATGTGGTAACTACCAAAGAGGTAGGTGGATTAAGATGGGAAGTGGTTATAATGTAGTACAAAGTTGGAACATCCCCGAAAGGTAGTATGAATGTTAACGATGTGGTGAGTAAGGGTACAAATCTTTTGAGTGTCTGCATTATTAAACACATGATAAATGGAAATTATAAAAATCACGAGTAAACCTAGTTAAAGCTGAAGAAGATGAATAAATGGAGGTTGTTGCAAACTTGGTTGAAACCCTCATCATAACGATAATGATGATTTTCCTGAGGAAAGAGAAATAAAAAGATAGTGTTGGTGTTGTTTCCTTGTTGCGAACAAATATCTTTAAAAAAAGATACACCTCTGTAGGAAAGGTATGTAAAATTATTATTGATGGTTGTAGTTGTGAAAATATAGTGTCAACTAAGATGGTTGATAAACTCAGTCTAAAATGTGAGAATCACCCATATCCCTATCATATATCATTGTTCAAGAAAGGGAGTGAGGTAACCACAAATTAAAGATGTCATATAAAGTATTTGATTTGAATACCTACAAGGATGAGGTGTGGTGTGATGTTATCCTCATACATGCATTCCATATATTACTATGGAGGCCTTGACAATATGATAGAAACGTTACACATGATGGAGGAAAAAATACTTATACTTTTTACAAGGATGGTGTAAAGTTGGTTTTGTTACCCTTTAAGGAAGAAGAGTAGAGTGAGGGCTTGTTGGCTAGAAAATAGTTTGTTGTAGAAATGGCAGAAGTTGGTTGGTGTTATGCATTGATGTCAAAGAGGGTATAAATAGAGGCCTTTGATGTACCCGTTGTGGGATAAGAGGGACTAAAATAATATAAGGATTTCATACCATATAAGATATAAGATGGGTTGCCTCTGAAGAGGGATATACAAAACCATATATATTTGATCATAGGATCAGCCCTTCCAAATCTAGAATCTTACAAGATGATCCCGACACAGAATGAAGATTTGAACAGGAAAGTGAAATATCTAATACATAAATGGTTAGTGAGATATCATGATTCCATGTGCAATACCAGCCCTATTGACTTCCAAAAAGGATGGAGACCTGAGAATTTGCAGACAAAAAATCACAATTAAGTATTAGTTCCCAATTCTAATATTGGATTATATGATGGATGTACTAGAAGGAGTCCGATAGTTTATTAATATTGATTTACGGAGTGGCTTCTACCAAATCCGAATGTGTAAAGGGGATGATTGAAAAATGGATTTCAAAACAAAATATGGATTGTACAAGTGGATGGCGATGCTATTTTTACTATCTAATGCGCCCAGTACATTCGTGAGCTTGATGAATAGAGTACTGCGAGAATACAAGGGTAATTTTTTGGTTGTCTATTTTAATGATATTTTGATATTTAGTAACACAGTGGAATAACAATTGTTACATCTAAAATTGGTGTTAGAATTATTAGGAAAAGAGAGTTTTTATGAAAACTTAAAGAAGTGTATATTTTCTCATAAAAGTATATTTTTTCGTGGTTTTTCATCTCATAGGATTGAATGCAGATGGATGAGGAAAAGCTGAAATAAATTTTGGAATGGCCTATTCCAAGGAATGTAATAGAGGTTCATAGTGTTGAACCCTGTTCATTCGTATTTTCATTGATTTCAAGTGGAATTAATGGAAAATGTTTGAATGGTGAAATGAGGCTTGGTGCATATATTCTAGAGAATTCCACCTAAGTATTTCATATGACTTCTTAAAAAACATAGAGGAATAATGCCACTTTTTTCTTATATTACACCCTACATATATTTTATTTTATTTTAGCTAAAAATAATACTATAATGAATTTTTAAAATCAATATAATAATGTTTACTTTAAAATTATTTAATGTTAAATATTTTAAAACAATAAATTTCTATTTATTTTCAAACAATTCAATGTTAGGGGCGATGACTCTTGTTATTCAAAATATGTTATGTCACAAATCTTCTTTTTGTCAATCTTACTTTCCTAATCATTTTATTATAGTAAAAGAATTGGAATATGTTCATTTATACGTTTATTATGTTAGAGTAGGTATGTACCTTAGCTCATGTTCACCTAGTTACTGTATTTACCTTTATTGTATTTATCATCACCCACTTATGTGTGTGTACATTTCTTTTTATTTATTTAGATATTAGGAGGATATTATCTAGTTATTAGGTATAGTTCTTTCCTTGATGTCTACTTCTTTCCTAAATCTATGGTCTTGGCGAGTTATTTGATGACTAGTTATTTCCTTGATTTATGGTTTGATCTACGACCTTGTCTGGTTCTTATTTTGTTTATCCTTGCCTATATAATAAAGGCCCATTCTCATTGTATTTCACTAAGTTCCGTAATAATATATGATATTGCTACTCATTTGTTTGCAAAAGTTTTATATAAAGTTATTATGGTGAATTGCTTTCATCGTATTGATTGTGGTGTTTGATTAGCATTTGAGTTTTTGGCTTGGTATGATTTGGTTATCATTCCTTTTATGGTATCAGAGAAGGAGAGTTTTGTTGACATCCGTCTGTAATTTTTGTTTTGTAAACATTTTATTTTCGTATATTCATATATTCGGTATTTTTTCATATTTTTTATTGTATGTGTTTTTATGCAAAACAGAGCTTTCCATTGGATTAGGAAGGTGGTAAAACCCAAAGCTTTCCTTTGGATTAGGAAGGTGGTAAAACCCTAAGATCAACTGTAAACTCAACTATTTCTGGAGGCATTTGATTTTTGGGCTATTTTATTATTGCAGAGAAGCTGGCTGGTTCATCTTGGAATCCACGCCAAGAAACCCATAAAATAAATTTTTGGGTTTTTTTGGGTTTTTTTTGGGTTTTTTGAGATTCGAATAGGGTTTTTTCCTGCTTTTCTGTAGCTTTCTCAGCTGGTGTGCAATAGGTTGTTTCGAGGAAGATGTTTCTTTCTTTTTTTGGTAGGGGTTCGTGGGATGCTGTGCCCAGTTTGCTATTTCGAGAAAATCCACAGACTGCTATTTCACCCATTAAAATCCTTAGCCCTTGGTCATATGGTATGGTCGTACGAGGGCTTAAAGCTTTTGATTCCTACTAGTAAGTTCTTAACTCCAGCCTCCTTTCATTTTATTGGTGTGGTGAAGACAAAAGCATTTTATTTTGTTTTAGTGGCAACTAAAATAAATAGCATAGCATAAACTTGTAAAGCTTGTATCTTTTGATCAGAAACTCGGATTTGGTTAATATTTTTTGTAAAAGTGCTTAATTTTTCCTTCTCTTTCCATTGAAAATATTTATTTTAATAATTGCGCTATAATTATAAAGTTCCATATTGTAACACGCACTCATTATAAAGTGCCAAAATCTGGGGGGCTCTTGTTGTATTGTTTGGGGTGCTTGTTGCATTATTTGGTTCTTGCATTTATTTTGTTGATTTTTTTGAGAATGGCATCTACTTTTTTATTAGATCATGTTGAGCCATTAATAACACATAATTACCACACATGGAAACCACGAATGGAAACAATAATTAAGCAGAAAGGATTATGGGCTTTAACTTCTTAAGAACAACCAATGTTCACTAGAGAATATGGGAAATTTCAGTACCAATGCAAATTTGATGAGTGTATGGGTTTGATAGGACCTTATGTAAGTGACATTCTTTTGTTTCATTTGGAAAAATGTGACTCTCCTTTAAAAATATGGGAGAAATCGGAAGATTTATTTGGTAAGGTAAATCATATGAGAGCCATGAAACTTAAAATTGAGATCACCTCTCTTAAAATTGAAGATTTTACAACAATTATAGACTATCTTACTAATTTCAAGCATTTGTTGACATAATTGAAGGGGATTGGAAGATATAAGAAATATGAAGAGTGTTTTTACTTGATTATAACTAAGTTAAGAGGACCATTCTAATTTTTTTCTTCTACCTTTTTCTCTATCATGGATGCCTTAGGTGACACATTCAAAATGTCTGACTTAGAAACATTTTTTGAAAGAATTACTAGGGAAGAATCCAAATTGTCTCACCTTGAGTCTTCCACCTCTCAAAAGGCATTAGTTGCATCTAATTCTAAGGGAAAGGGAAAACCAAAAAGTAAAACCAAATCCACCCCTTCTCCATCTCAAAGTGATCCTAAACCTAAAGAAAAAAACTCTAAACCCAAGGAGTCTTCTAAATCCAAGAATAAGTATAGCCTTTCATTATATTTTTGTAGGGGTATTGGTCATGAAGAACATAGGTGTTATAAAAAAATGCAAGCCTTAGTGGATGCAGTCAAGAAACACCAAATTTATATCTCCACTTCACCTCCTTCTAATTAGCATGGAAAGGCACTTAATTTTGTTGCGATATCTCAGTCACCACTTGCAAATAGTTGGGTTATTAATTCTGGTGCTTCTCATCATATGACTTCTTCCTAGGATTCTTTTGTTTCTCTAGGTTTGAGTTCTACTTCCAAAATTGAGGTTGGAGATTCTTACTTTCTTTCTATTAAGGGAAAAGGTGATATACACCTTGATGGTGGTAGTATCCAAGATACACAATATGTTCCCAACATCACCAAAAATTTGCTTTCTGTATATCAAATTTGCCATTCTGGTCAAGGAAAAATAGTGACTTATACACCACATGGGGTAGAATTACGAACTTTTTTGGATCCTCATTCACTTGTTGTTCAAGGTATTGTTGATCATAGTTCTAGATTATATCACTTTGAGGTTTTTGATGACACCTCAGCTAAAGGGACAGGATTGGTTTCTCATATAGATTCAGAGAGTAACTTTAGCACGAGAGATTTAGACATCTCAATTATAGATATTTGAAAGGGTTGAAAACTCATGGTATGGTAGATGGTCTTCCTATAGTTTATTGTCTTGAGGGAGTTTTTCATGGCTATGAATTAAGGAAGCAACACCAAGATGCTTTTCCTAAGAATTTGTCTAAGAGAGCTTCTTCACCACTTGACCTTGTGCTTAGTAACTTAATGGTTTTTCCTACACCCTCTTTCAATGGATCTAAGTATGCACTTACCTTTATTGATAATTTATCGAGGCGTACATGGGTTTATTTTATCAAGTACAAAAGTGATTTTTTTTCACACTTCAAAGTCTTCAAGGTTTTTGTCGAGAAACAATCTTCTAGTTGTATAAATAACCTTCGTACTGATAACGGGGGGAGTAATTCAACAATGAGTTTTCTAAATTTTTGGAAACTCAAGACATTATTCACCAACATTATGTTCCTCATACTCCATAATAAAATGAATTAGAAGAATGAAAGAATAGAATTTTGAAGGAAATGGCTAACTGTATGATGCATTCTAGAGATTTACCTCATATATACTGGGTAGAAGCAGTTAATTATGCTAACTACATTCAGAATCACACACCACACAGAGCACTTGAGAACTTGACTCCAGAGGAAGCTAGGTCCAATACTAATCTTGATGTCTCATTTTTTTGAGTCTTTGGGAGCCATGTTTGGGCCTTTGTGCCAAATAATAAAAGGAATGATTTGGATAAGAAGAACAAACCTTTGATCTTTGTAGGGTATTATGAGGACATAAGAGCTTATCAAATTTTAGATCCTGATACTCATGACGTTCCTTTTGAACACATGTTTAATTTGATGAGCACTTCACTCCTCTTGATTCTTCATTTTCTTTCATGAATCCTTCCTCTTCTTCATCTCATCTTGAGGATCATTTCTTTGAGGAGGTTATAGATGTCATTGAGGATCCTATTCCCACTTATGTTGTCATTATGCCTAAGTGGGATCCTACTATAGTTTATGAGGTAAAAACTTTTACACAGGATCTTCCACCCATTAGGCATCCTCACACATATTCTACAGGTTCTGGAATTTTATGTCAAGAAGTTTATGATGATCCACACTCCTTTTCAAAGGCTCATGTGATACAAAAGTGAGATGATGCGATAACAGCTGAGTATTCTTCTTCGATGAAGAATCATACTTGGGATTTGGTATCTCTTCCTAAAGGAAGAAATACGGTTAGGTGTAAGTTGGTATACTGAACTAAATATGCATCTGATGGGTCCATTGACAAGTATAAGGCTTTTCTTGTTGCAAAGGTTTTTTCACAAGTTGAAGGTATTGATTACTCTGAGACTTTTATACCCGTTTCCAAGGAGTATGTGCACCTTGTACTTGTTATTGTTGCCTCACAGGGGTGGCCTGTATACCAGATGGACGTGAAGAGTGCCTTCTTACATGGATATTTACAAGAGGAAATATACATGTAGCAGTCTGTTGGATTTGTCTAGGATTATTCTCTTGTTTGTAGACTTTGTAGGTCTCTCTAGAGTCTCAAATGTACCCCTCAGGTTTGGTATGAGAAGATGGATTCTTTTCTTCTATCTACTAAATTTGTTCATTGCCACTCCAATCATATATTTTTTCTACAACATGTTGGTGAGGATATTGTGATACTTGTCTTGTATGTTGATGATCTGTTACTTACTGGCAACTCTTCTTTCCACATTCTGAGTATTTAGAGGACTCTTTCTACACAGTTTGACATTACAGATCTTGGGTAGATTTCTTAGAAAGATTTAGGAATTCATTTGAGTCACCAAAAGTACACCGAAGATCTTCTTTAGTGATTTGATATGGCTTATAACAAGCCAAGTCCATCTCCTTTTTAGTCTAGGGTTACTCTTACCTCCACATGTACCACACCACTTTGTGATCCTACATTGTATAGGCAGTTGGTTAGGAGTATCATATACTTGACTCATACTCACCCTGTTATTTCATTTACAGTAGGGTTTGTATCTCAGTTTTCACATTCTCCTCATAGTAGTCACTGACAGGCTGCTAAAAGGATTCTGCACTATTTGCAGGGCACTTCCCACTTTGGCCTACAAGGGTTCTACTCAGTTGGTTGGATATACAAATTCAGATTGGGTAGGTTATATTCATGATAGGCATTCCACTTCTGGATATCTTTTTTGTCTTGGTTCTTCTCTAGTTGTTTGGGCATGCAAAAAGTAACAGGGTGTTGCACTTTCATCTTCAGAGGTAGATTACAGGTCAGCAGTTACAACAAGTCAGCAGATTATTTAGCTTCAATAGTTATTAACAGAGTTTGGATTCCCACAGGGTTCACTGACTATATTTTGGTGTGACAACCAAAGTGCAATTCACATTTCTCGCAACCCAGTTGAGCACCAACGGACCAAGCATATTGAGATACACATTCAGGATGGAGTTTTTTGTTTGGAGTACATTCTGACTCAACAACAAGTTCCGAATATCTTTACAAAGCCTTTTGCATCACCTCGCTACCTTTGGTTACGTGGCATGCTTGGGGTTTAAGAAGTTATTCTTGGGGGGTGTTCGTGATAACATCTTCTTTCTCTTTCCTTTTAGCATGATTTTTTCCTTCTTTTGGTTCGATATTTCTTTGTGACTATATTGGACATGAGTACCTCATCAGACCTAGTTTTTGGAGCTCATACTGTGGATATGCCACTTTTATTTTGGGCCCCTGGCTTCACTTGAAGGGGGTGTTAGAGTTGGTATGTACATTCACTCATGTTCACGTAGGTACTTTATTTACATTTATTGTATTTATCCTCACCCACTTATGTGTGTGGATATTTATTTTTATTTATTTAGATATTATGGGGATATTATCTAGTTGTTAGGTATAGTTATTTCCTTGATCTATGGTATTGACTAGATCCTTGATGTCTAGTTCTTTCCTAAATCTATGGTCTTGACTAGTTCTTTGATGATTAGTTCTTTCCTTGATTTACGACCTTGATTGGTTCTTAGATTGTTATTCCTTGCCTCTATAAGCGAGACCCATTCTCATTGTATTTCATTGAGTTCCATAATAATATATGATATTGCTACTCATTTGTTTGCAAATGTTTTATGTAAAGTTATTATGGTGAATTGCTTTCATCTATTAATCGTGGTATCTAATTAACATCTGAGTTCTTGGCTTGGTACGATCTGGTTATCATTTTTTTTATATTATAGCATTTCACGCCAACACAAGTGCTTTTCATTTATTCTTTATGTCCATAGTCATATTTTATAATCAATCAAAATCATTATTGAGGTCTGATGTTTTAATAATTTATATCATTGTCAAATGTACAATTAAATGAAAAATATAATTAAATAGTCCTAAACTATTATGTAGCTTCTATTTTCAATATTATTAATTAAACTGATTTATTATATTTATTGAGGTTTGATGTTTGATGTTTAAATAATTCACATCATGTCAGATGCATAATCAAATATAAAATTATGATTAAATAGGCCTAAATTATTATGTAGTCTCTATTTTCAATATTTTTGACATTATCAATTAAATTGATTTATTATATTATCTATAATTATATTTAATGAAATATGTATAAATGTGTGTATTACATTATAATTGAAGTCCATTTATCTACATTTTTTCTAACATGTAATTAATAAATGAGTATACCATCTAATTTATGAGTAATTATAATAGACAAAGTAAGTTTCTTAATTTTTAATTATAAGTGAGAAGCAAAGTACTATTCACACAAAACCATTAATATCCACTATTATAGTCTCGTTGTGGATAGAAATAAATTAAATAATAACCAAATACTTATTTTGGAGAATTAGAACTTAAGTAGATAAATAGGTGGCAAGCACTCAAACCCCACTATCAAAATAAATAGACAAATAGAATATTGTTACTTGAATTATAAGTGAGAAGCAAAGTATTATTCACACAAAAACATTAATATCCACTATTATAGTCTCATTGTGGATAGAAATAAATTAAATAATAACCAAATACTTATTTTGGAGAATTAGAACTTAAGTAGATAAATAGGTGGCAAGCACTCAAACCCCACTATCAAAATAAATAGACAAATAGAATATTGTTACTTGAATTATATTTCCCTTTACTAAAAAGTTAGTCCACTATTAAAACAACGAGAAATTTTAATAGTGCACATCAAAAATTCCCTAAGTAATGTTTCCCTTTTACTAAAAAAAAACTCTAATAAACAGTGTTATAGCAACATGTAAATTCGCGATCGATTCACCCTTACTTGTGACAATACAAAAAACCTAATAAAAACTTTTTTAACTGAAAGTGATGGTCCACAGCATACCAGATATACAATTAAGACCTCTCTTTTCACAACAGACTCTTTCAAATCGTATTTAAAATTAATAATAACTAAATGTTGACATTAACCACTTTGAAAGGGAAACGCCACTCTTTATGTTTATTATCTTTATTCCACTTGGCGTGAAATATAAGAAAGATTACAAAGCCCGCCCCATTATTGCATTAGGTGTCATTTCATTCCTAACGTACTTAATAATTTTTAACTTTTTTTTATTCGTGTCCCTTCTTACTGTAGAGGCATATTTGCAACAAAAAAATTCCAATTGAAAGAAAGGAAGTATTTTAATGACGTGTACAAGATTAAATAGTTTATAAGACCAAAGTTACAATCTTAAAATATTTTCATATTTTTTTTAATATCGGATTTTTTACAATAGATTTTGATGAAAAAATCAGTATTTTTCGTAGGTCTTGTTTTTTCAAATAATTCATTTAGGTTGTCCACTTTCACGTACTGGATACGAATATCATCATAAGTTGTATGTTCTATGATGAAGTTTCATTCCATCTCTACCACCCCTTTACTACAAAAAAGATAGGTTCCCCTCACCAAATTTTCCTTAAGAATAACCCATCTATCAGTGTCACACTGAATATGATGTGATCCAATCCTCAGTGATGCAACTAATATCCTTGTTTTTCCCTTGATGGTCGCACCTAGATATGCTTTTTTCATCATGTTCCCAAGAGGAATTAATTTTTTTAATTTAATGAGCTTTCTTTCAGCCAATTTGCTATGTCCACATGACGGTCCTAAATTTTTCTATCACAAAAGATTTTATTTCCCCATTGATGTTAGGACAATCTTGCAAATTGATCACCCATTTATTCATCCACTTGTTGTTCTACTTCATCCAAGTTTTCTTCTATGTCATAGTTTCTCCTCCATAACCGTTTTTGATCTAGCGATGATTATCCATGCTTTCAAACATGGCTTAGCATCCACTACTACAAGGGGGGGTCATTTGAGACAAAAGATAGAGACAAAATTATAATTTTGTCTCAAAAATATAATTTCATCTCAAAATTTCCCCCCTTTTACTTTTTAATAAAAAGTGGGTACTATTGACATAGAGATGTTATGTTCCGCTGTTTGTTCCATTGTCGCAACTGTATTCTTCGCCAACGCATACTCTATTCAAAGGTTGGGAGCCTTTTCCTCTATGTCGTGTGTGCACAGTGGCTCCGCGGAGCTTGAGGGTGGTGTGAAAGACGAGTCTCCTCCCAATGGTTTTAAGCGCCAGTGAAATAACTTCATCCCATGCTATGTTTAATGGTGATGCCATCTAAATATAACTGGAAGCAAAATTTTTGAGGTTTTAGATTATACAAAACCACTCTTCGAGTGTTCCCATGCGAAGCAGCCACAGGATGAACAAAGTTAGTCATTGTGAGCTTGCAGGTATACTTCTAGGCTCCCTGCCTGGGCTTACATATCTCGATCTTTCCAAAAAATCTCTAACCGGGCCGATCCCCAAGGAGCTAGGCAATTTAAAGCTGAATACCTTCAACGTATTTGATAATCTATGTTCGGGTGCCCAGGAGATTGGTTGCAATCTTTTTATTCATGACCATGGCAGATTTTATAGGTCAGCCACGTAGTTTCCAGGATAATTTATTTGATAACAGTAATGGGAGGCTTGAATGGTCAGGGAACAACTAGTTTGTCCCGTGGCTAGGAGATGGCAAGCCGGGGCTATGGATGAATTCTATTTCTAGAATGGTTTCTCTTTATAATTTGATTGTAAGGGAGGAGAAGCTCTATCAGAGAGAAGAGAATAGTAAGAATGAAAAAGCCCTCAGAAACAGGGGTTTTGAAAAAAATAGAATGGGCAGGGCAAAGCAGAGAACACAGCATCCTCCTGGTAAGGGTTTATTGACATTTTTCGCTTGGTTTTAAATGATATTTTCATAGCGAAATAGGCTATTCAAGATGGTAGGATTCTATTTGCTAGTTTTTGAATCTTTTGTGTTCCTGTAATTAATTGTAGTTGACTCTTTTGTGTTCAGGGAAGGAGTCGAAGAAGAAAAAATAAAATGAAGCCCTAGATTTAGACCTTGAGGAAGCACCGGAGAGTTAGTTAATGATCCATTCTGATCACGTCTTGCAAAAAATCCATTTTGCTCGCTTGGAGAAGGGCCCTGGAGATCTTCCTTATCAGAGAGGCCTGATTCCATAGTAACAGAGAGACCCTCTTCAATGTTATCAAGTAAAGAGAGGAAGAAGAAACCCGTAATACATGTAATCTCATTTGAGGTAAATATCATGGCTAGCTCTTAAGGAAAAAATGACCGTCTATTTAAGAATTTGCTCATTAAAGAGACTAAATTTTTAGCTCATGGGCACAACTTCCATTACCAGAAGTTCTAAAACGTTTCAGCCATCTATGCCTTTTTGTGTTTACCCCTCGAGCATAGGTAACTAGTCTCGAGTAATGTCCCCATGCCCTGCATCAATCCATATCCACTCACCTTACAGGTCAAAAATACATACCCTGTTTCTTCCCCTCTGTCAACACTGCTTTGCGCTTTCAACTCTGTTTTTTTTATGCTTCTCAACTCCTTTTTTTTGTATTTTTTGGGTTTATTTTGTAACCCCCTTTTTGTTGAACTAAAGTTTTCATAAATTTTACTCTTGCAGATTACCAGACCCTCGGTGCATGATGTAATACTTTGAAAAAAGTGTGCTCGGTGAGTAAATTCAGGAGTGCCAATGTTGCATCTAGAGAAAGAGGTCAGGGGTTGTGCTCTTTTGAAGAGTAGCTTAACAGAAGAGTATGTTTTCCATTTATCAAACATATTGTGTTGGTCAATATCACTGCCAGTGCTAGAAGATGCAAATTAGATCTATAAACAAAGTTAAAATTTATGTTGAATGATGCTGAAGTGGAGTATTCTATTTTTTTTTATTGACCTTCTTTTAGTTTTCCCCCATATTCTTTTCTTAAATAGATATAAAGTTTACAGTTTAGAATACTCCACATTTCCAGAGAGAAGCAAATGATCGGAGAAATAAAACAACTCGATAGTAAAAGAGAGAAGGTGTGTATTATTTCTCTGTCCCACTCGAAGTGTTACACTTCAGACTACGACTATGTTGTTTTGTGTTGGGCTGTTCGTAATACTATATCAGAACAATATCACACCAGACTAAAATACCTATTTGACTTGCAGCTTTTGGGAGAGGATTTAGATGCGTTGAGGAAGGTGCATGGAATAGGATTAAACCCTTTGAGGCAGATCTGATGGTGATTGATGAGAAGGTAAACTCATTATAAGAGAAAGGGTGTATATAGAGATCGCTTATGCTTCAGGGTATTGTTTAGAAGAAATTGGACGGGGATAAGAGATGGGAGTGTATATGATCTCCTACATGCTACAACCTATAATGCACCCAATCTCATATGAGGTAATATCTATTTATAATTGTTTATTATAGAGAGTAATTTTTCCTATTACGAGAAGTATAATGCAAAATGTTACTGTTTTAAGCCCACGGGCATAACTTCCATTACCAAAAGTTCCAAAACCTGTCAACCATTTGTGGCTCTTTTAGCACTTCTGAGGCCTTTTGTGTTTTAGAAGGCCATCTCTAGGTTCTAACTTTTCTGAATTTCATCACATGTTGTCTGATTCATTACTATTATGTTATTTACTGTTTCAGGCTCAACTATCCCCGATTCAGGGTTTTCTGTATTTTATCCATTTAAATTTATGCCAGAACTACACGAAATTAATTTTTCCACTATAAGGGGACTCTAAAACTTAATCTTTTCTTGTATTATTAACATCAAAATTCATTACATATTATCACTTTTCCATTCCAAGGTTACTGTATTCAAAATTTCAATAACAAACCTTTCCTTCTGAGATTTGTTTAGGACATAAATTATTTATCCTTGGTGCTCGCAATGTCAATAACTTGGAGCTAGAAAAGTGGAATCAACTCAAACAAATGGTGCCTGTAATCGGTACTGGCGGGAAGCAATCATGATACTTGTTTGATTATGTTTATGTACTGAACACAACTACTTTACTGGTAAAGTTTTGTCGCACACCCATTTGATTTGACAGCCCTTAAAGAAATAAATGCTGAAAATGTGTATATTTTGTCTTGTGGGCGAGTCAAAGTTCATGCTTTCCATTGTTTTCATTAGGTTGCTAGAAATATTTCAGTGCATTATATATGGTCTTTTATTGATACTCTGGTAGATGATTTTCATGTGCTCACCAAAACTAGATGATTTTAAGTTTTCCCATATCCATATGATTCTATATACGATAATAATTAACTCGTAAAATTTTTGTATTTGTCTTCCTGGTGATTCAAAAATTCCGTGCATTCCAATGTTTACATTAGGTTTCTAGGTATTTATGTTGTTCACTTGTAATATTTATTTAAATTTAAAAATGGTAAAGGTTTACATTAACAGTGTAGCAAGGATTACATAAATAGTCTTTCCCATACTTTCCCTACAATGGTCGTGGTATTTGAAAACTTGAAAAGAAAACAACGTGAGCTTAGGAGCTTGTGAACCACTTGCAAATTACTAAATAGTCTTTCCCATACTTTCCCTACAATGGTCGTGGTATTTGAAAACTTGAAAAGAAAACAACGTGAGCTTAAGAGCTTGTGTTGCGGCCCGATGGTTAGCATGGTTCTACAATACTATGTAGTTATCGTGATTCTAATGGTGGAAGCCATTTTTAACAAGATATCTAAAACTAAAAAATGGTATAAATAAAAACAATTTTACAAAAGAAAACACTGATAGAAACTAATAATTACTTGATCTCCACAATGCCTGTGACTGCCCATAAATTATATGTGAGTGATTGCTAAATACTGAGTGTGTCCTTACTGTTAAATGAACCATGATGCTTGTAAATTTTGTAAGAGACAAAAGCCATGGTATTCAATGAAATTGAGAAAACAACATCTACAATCAATTTGACATACAAAGAAGAACATGGACTATCAACCTCATGTACATATCAAGGCTCAAAAAACTAAAATTTTCCCTAAAATAAACATTAGCCATAAAAGTGCGGAAATTTCATGAATGAAAGTGCCTTCAGAAGGTTCCGTGAGGTATGTAAAATTCACCTCTGCAGCTGTTTCCCAAGAACGAGGGGACTATATGATGTATGCTTGTTTTTAATGGAGGGAGAATTTTGATTTTGAAAAAATATTGTCTTCCAGATGTGGAAATTTTTATTGTAGGAAAATTGTTTTAGATCAAAAAAACCTAAATGTGTGTCCAAGGCGAACTCAAAAGGAAAAGCATAGAAATTACTACTGGAGTCCAATACATGTCTATTTTAGCAAATTAATATACATTTTATAATAAAATTTGGCGGGTATTAGTGGAACTAGAATTTGGAAGATTTATTACAAATTAGCCAATTGGTGAAAATTAAACCATAATGTGCATTGGAATCACATGCAGAGTGCTTGAATAAAACTGTTTTTGCATTTTGGTTTACTAAATCCCAACATTATGACTCTGGACACCTCCTTCTCCATTGCACTACATACACCGATATAGCCTCCAAACATAGCATCCATAAAAACAAATATTTTCATCACTTAGATAAGATCCTGGTCATGTTGTCTCCTATCATCCTCCCTCAACAGTTGCCATTTCTGCTACAGCAGGGGTGATGGATGGATCAACGGACTCATTCTATTTGAGCATCAATCTGGTGTTTGACAACGAGGAGGAAACCAAGGTTTCAGATCTCTCTTCCTTTTGTGTTTCTTATGTTTGCAGCTTGTCATTAGAGGTAGCTGTTGGGGTTCGAGGAACAACTGGTTTGTTAGCAGGTACTGAACCTTTTTTTTTGGATTTTTTTTGTAAACTGTACTTGCTAGGTTCTTAACCAAGTTTGTGTTTTATTTATTAAAGTTGTATTTTTTTTTAATTCCATTTACCATTCTTGCAAGTCATAAAAAAATTGTTTGCTTCATAAATTAAGAATAGTAAATGTCCTAGAGAAATTATCTACAGACACAATATCTTTTTTTTTCTTATTTTAGTGCACGTTTGAGAGAGGGAGAGAACCTCACACCTTTGGCTACAAATATATTTGTTGGTTTATGCCTATACTACTTTAGGAGCTTGGAGATCTTCTGTTACCAATAATTTATTTATATTCATACCATTTCTACATTTGTTTTGATGCTTCTGCAATTTGTTATATAGGCAAGGCAACATAAAAAATTAGAGTGCAACACCCCCTCATTTACAACTCTCAGCCTATCATTGGGTACAATAGCTTAATTTTCAGGCCGTGTCCATTTCCATTTGCAACTGTTGTTGTTGGCCTACACATGTGTGCAAAAGCACAAGGCCTCTGAACTATTTGACAAAATGCCTTGAGGTAATACAATGTCATAGAGTGCAACGGTTGAGGAAATCCTAAAGTCTTAAATCGCTGTCACAAGTTCTTGAAATATATTGAGTTAGGCATCCATGTATGTTAGGAATTTGCACAATGTGAAACATGTTTGCAATTCTTAAAATGAATTTCATTCCATAACATAGAGAAATTGAAGATTCTGGAGCTGGCAATGTCACTTTTCCTGAGGCCACTGTCATTATTTCTTGAAATTATAATATAGAGCTAGGCATATGGTGATCTGAAAATTACAAAGAAATCAAAGGTTTTGGTTGGCCTCTTCTTTGACCTCATTCGCAGGTTTTGGTTGATTTCCGGCAATATGGAAATTATTATATGTTGGTGCAGCAAGAAGCAAGAAAATGTTCCCTTGCTTTTAGCTATATAAAATTAAAGTGAAACAAAAAGCACTCCAAGTTACATGGAATTTTCTCAAATAAGAAATACCGTCTACATCAGACATAGTAGTTTCTAGGAAGACGAACTTCTTTGACAATTCAAAATTAGACCATTACTCTTTCATGTTCATAACCTGCATATTTCAATAATGATGTAATTATTCAGAAACTATTATTTGAAACGGGTTTAGCCATCCACAAATGTTCCCAGCCCAAAGTCTACAGCTTTGTTTATTTTTCTTCCATCTACTACAACTACATTTAATTTAGTTTTGCAAGCCACAGATGTATTTTTCCTTTCATTAATGGTTAGGAATTATTGTTATTGCGTGCTTGTAGTTAGATCTGAGGAGGTGGTTCATTTATTTATTGTATTCCAAGTTTCCTGCTTCTTGCAGTCAATGTTATGCAGAAACCTCTTTGAGGCATTTTGTCAAATAGTTCACTTGTCTTCTCTTGACTTCCACTTTTTGCATGCATGTGTACTAGGGCAGTTGCAACTACATCATCTAATAAAGAACACTTCAACTATTTGTTAACAACACTTCAAATGCGATCCTTCTATTTGATCGGAATGCCCGTGGCCATGGATGTGGGATTTCTTCTCAACATCTGATTTGCTAGTGGACCTTGGATAAGCGGAAGGAGGAACAGGTATCATCCATTTTTTCTATGCTATTTTCTGATTTGCACCAAGTTGTGATTATGTTACTTTTTTCACGGATCTGGGTTCTGTATGTCTCCTTTGCAATTGCCTTACACATTGGAATTTACCTAGTTTTCCTATTAGATATTGTTTCGCGATCCTTTTCTTTCTCTAATATGCAATGGAAGGCGATGCATAGTTCTGCACAAAAAATAAGAATCCTTGGAAAATAGCCTTCACTAGGAAAAAAGCCCTATTTAGCTCTGTAATGGACTGTAATTCTACTGTAGTGATCAATTCTCAACCTGCACATATCCATAGCCATATCCAATCCCAAACCTGTAAGAAACAAGAGATGGAACCAAAATAGTACAACTGTTTCAGTG
Source organism: Taxus chinensis (assembly GCA_019776745.2). Classification (NCBI taxonomy): domain Eukaryota; kingdom Viridiplantae; phylum Streptophyta; class Pinopsida; order Cupressales; family Taxaceae; genus Taxus; species Taxus chinensis. Next base: position 189,763,385 of record CM034152.1, read on the forward strand.
AATAAACAAGAGACTAGAGTGGTATTCGTGCATGCATTCCACGCAATGCACTCATTGCATCTTCTTACACTATGTGAATTTTCTACCCATGACAAAAGTTGTTTGCAACTTTTCAAAACTATAACTGAACCCTTCCATAATGACATAATGCCATAGCTCAAATACGTCTTTATTTTAAAGTTCATGTTTCCTTCTACCAAATCCTCTGTCATTTTAAGATGCCCCGCTTAATAATTTAGTCTTGAAATGCTGAAGATATTTAAATTCATATCCTGTGATAACAAAATTTGGTGGCTAAATATATAGTAGATGGGGATGAATTTTTTCCTTGCCAAATGTTTTTGTATGTGCTCTACTACATATGTATGTAAAATGTGCCTGAGCATGCAACTATCATGTGAACTGTTTGACAAAATGCCCAAGAAAATGTGGCATCCTAGACTGCAATGATGATAGGATATGTACAGAATGGGACATCTTATGCAATCAGAAGATGTAAAGTCATTTTGAACCTTCTGTCTCTGAGACTGACACCATGCCGCTTGATTAGTGCAAATATGGTTTTATAACTTTGATTCTAATAGACTTACCAATAATCCCTTCAAAGACAGTGACCATGTTTGAAATGATGGAATTAAATCACATACTCTAATGCAAGCTGCAACTTAACCTAGCATGCTTGCAGGCTGTATCCTCTATATGGAGTTCCAAATCAACAGTATCCTCTGCTCTATTTCACTGAATCAAGAAGCAATGCAATTTCCAAAGAGCTGGAAGCAGTGGATCATTCACAGTATGGAGTTAAGATTCCAGTCTTCACGTGTCTGTGTCTAGCTTCTGACTCTTTCCATATTTCAATCTGTTTTGGGAGGGCATTCATTCAAGTAGTGTCTTAATTTTTTTGTTTTAAATTTATTGGAATGGTTTGTTGGATTAATCATTATGACTAGGATGGATTTAGTGTTTATTTTCCTATTTGGTTTTTCAATTTTAAGTTTTAAGGGTGTGGAGTGGCCCCAAGGTGTTCTAAAACATCCAGAAAACATGAATCCAAAATTCAAGATATTAAACAATCAAATTAATTTAGGTTTGAACAATTACACAATCAAATTGTCAAGCCTGATCCTTAGCGCTAGATAAGTTACAATGCCTCTCATTTCTTTCATCAAAAGAGTATATATTCAAACTTTCAATTGCGTTTCATACAAATTATTTTCTTCGTTCCAAGATTATTGGCCAAGGGCAATGGAGTCATTGCTTTCCTGTTGTTATTTACATAGCTTGGAAAGAAGTATCTTCTGTAATTTGGTGGATTATCTAATTTTTATGACCGCGCCAACCTTAATTGATAGAAAAAGGTGGCCTCTGGAGGCCTTTCACATTCCAGAATGGTGGCCTAAAAAAAGTGATAACGACACTAGATTTTGTTTTCTTTCAGAAATTTGCAAAGAAAAGTGAACAGATCCGTAAAATGTAGTTCTTACAATAAGATAGTATGACACGAAGTATGAACAAAATTATTACTTACAACTCCATTCGTGCTCTACTCAAGTTGTACTGAACTGATATATTTCTATCATTTTCCTAGAGATAGATAATTAATATTGCTAATTCTACATTTATCAATGTAAATTATGAGCTGATTAGGAAACAATTTACTATTTCATTTAAAAACACGGGTCAAAAAGAGTAGCTGCTTTAAAAATGTTGTGAATAATGATTTTGTATTTTTAAATCTCTGTTATGTTAATGTCTGCAACAAACTGAATAGTAATATAATTGATTCTCCTCATTAGAAGTAGTCCTAATAAAGTGCAGGTGCAGAGAGAGTATGAACAAGCCAACACCGAAAGTAAGAGTCTTGGCTTTTCTGTAACTTAAAAGCGGATGTTTACATTTTAGTCTCTTGGGGAATTTCACAACAACAATACCGTGAACAATTTGTTTTTATGAAGTTATTCTTCATTATTGTACCTGATTCATTGAACCTTTACTTGTAAATGAGTAACTAGTTGCAAAGAATTTTGGAAGGATACAGGTACTGAAATAATTAGAAACAAGCCTGTTTGAGGCATCTGTAAGCTTCTGACGAACTCAGTTATGGAAAAATAAGCCGCAGCTGTGTAACTGTAATATAATTGGTTTAGTTTGGAAGCATGCTCAAAGTTAGAGTTTGTGAAGAAGATTTTCACGGCAGACTAGATACTGTTGCATGAAGGGACATGACGGTATAAATAAGTCCGATTTATAGTAAAGTAGAATTATTGAGAGCACTGCTTAGACATATGGGGAACCCCAAAACATAAAGTAGTACTAGCAAGGTAGAATAATTGTGGTATGCTTGTCTTTCCCTGGTGAAGTTTGAATTTCTGTGCAAGTGACATGTCAAAAATGGTCACCTCAGAATATTAATCCAGTACAGTGACAGTGCTTACTTGAGTAGAACAGTGAGATATATTGGGAATTTTCATCATTCACAAGGATGGTACTTACTACAGGCCTTCATCTTTCTCTGACCATTTTCCATTTAGTTCATCATTATTGACAGATAATCAGTCACTCTGCTTTCAGGCAAACCAAAATAATAAACTGCAGTTTATGTCTTCCATAATTATTTGAAAATTAGAGCCAGCTTGTACCAGACGAGTGCTCAATATTTTACAGGTAAAATAACAATGTTATCTTCCAACCAATCTTATGCCAATTTTTATGTTGTCACTTGTCAATTAACCAGCTGGCAACATATCAATAATAATGTTATCAATATTTTACTATAAATTCTGTGATTGTAGATGTTCTTTGTTATGAATTATATGTTAATTGGTTTTTTCTATGTGCAGGGAGATATCTAATCACCCATAAGCATATGTTAGAAGGTCGTCTCTTTTTTCAGCATGTCGCATATTGACAGCTCTCCATCCATCATTTATAGCAAAATCTTTAAGTGGTGGTGATGTTGATATTGCTAAAGGGCTGGAATGGATTCACACTTGGGCTCTTTGTGTCGCGTAAGTTGATTTTGACTTTGAGTGTTATGCGGTATGTACCATATATATTAAGTTTAGCGGAATTATTGATTAGTAAATTATGGTATGGATGAATATTGCTATTATGATCTATATTAGACACTGTGTTTAAAGAGCTGATTTCTAAGAACAATGAGTTACTTCATCTTTGTGAATTTGTTATGTTAACAAAATGCTTAATGATGTTACCAGAAAATAAAATCAAGATAACCATAAGTAATCTATAGAAATATGGGATATACAAGTAGAATTATTGAGAGCACTGCTTAGACATATGGAGAGCCCCAAAACATAAAGTAGTACTAGCAAGGTAGAATAATTATGGTTTGTTTGTCTTTCCCTAATGACTTTCATTACAATCCATTCCTGCAAGTGAATTTCTATAAGTAGATGACTTACAGTGGGAGTCCTGGGAGACGGAGGATGAACAGGTTGTGCTAAAGGATAGAGCTTGTATTTTTCAGAGAGGATGAGCTACCACAACATTCCCTCAATTTTGGTGTAGATGCCATGTAACTTTCATCGCAAGAGCCTTATTAAACTTTTTGATATTTAGTCACCCATTAAGTTTCCCTGTGGTAATCTGATCCCATGACACCAATGGATATATTAGGTGACATTTATCATGGATATCTAGATTTTCCATGTTCAAACTCACGGACTCATGGCAGCATTGGACTGTTTTTGTTGTTTCCTTATCTCTACTCACTGACTATTTTTATTTTCTTGCTGAGTTTGATATATGGCTCGATTCAAGCCTTGCTTGCTTCAGGGGTATTTTAAACTTTCTCCGAGTATAGTGTTAACTTGGACCTTGTTGTTTTGTTGTATTGAAATGGCTCAGTTTTGTTACTTCCTTACTGTAGATCTATAAATTCATTTTTATAACTAGGTTTGCATTTACCACACCCAATCTTTTCGTTATATTCGTTCACAAACATTATTCTTCATTGTTGCTGAACTCATTATTTTCTACTCCTATACCTTGGTCTCTAGGCGTTATCTTTGAGCTCTTACTCTATTGTGTTTGTTGTTTTAATTTATAACCCTGCACATAGCTTCATTTTCTGATCTCAATGCACCACAGCTTGTTGGTAACAGTGGAGAAAAGTAATGAATGAATCATCAGCAAAATGGAAATTTGAGTACCTTCTAGTTCCAGTGGCTGCAAGACTGCTGATATGGTTCACTTCTGCTTCCTGATGAAGGGATCTTAAAAGAGTTTCACTCATAAGAATAAAAAGGCTCAGACTGAGTGGGTCTCCTTGTCGTAATCCTATGGACAAGTGAACATTAATGTATGTTTTGCCATTGAAAGTGACATTGAATGCAGGAGTGCTTATGCAGCTGCCTGTGCATTGGATTATATCTGTATGGAATCCAAATTTTGATAAAGTATAGAAATGGAACTACTAGTTGCATCTGTCAAAGGCTTAGGAAATGTCCAATTTAATCATTAAACCTAGTCTTTTTTGTCGGAATGCATAGAATGAAGAATATCTCAAACAGAAATAAAATTATCAGTGGTTTGAGTCATTTGACGTCCTGGAAAATAATAGAAGGATTTGTTACCAGTTCCACTGCAATTGTTATCTTCTTTCGTTGTTCTGTGGACGAACCATTAACTCCAGGCAGACCAATAGAGCTCCTTTCAAGTTACTCAATTCTACAAGCTCCATAACTTCTTCCACAAACATCTGTTCAAACATTGGATGTTAGATGTCGATCATGTCCAGACCAGCTGAATTAAAATAACAAACAGATTACAGGTTGAAGAATAAAATATATACCTCTCTTGTTTGAGTGTCGATTTACTTAGGGAGGCGAAGCCAAGCTAGAAAATAGGAGAGATTCATAGATGGTCATGTAGGGGGAATGGATATCATTTTGCTCGCAGTAACCAGAAACGTGAGTAAAAGTTTCTTATCTCTTGGGAAAACCAGATATGGAAATGGAACCTTGGATGTAACCTCCATTTTTCCTTCGAAATATCGTATTCTATTACTAGATGTATGGAAAGCCCATCTCTAGAAGTGGAGCAAAGCTTACGAAAATAATATTGCCAAGAACATTGTTACCCATACCCTACGCTGCAAGTTTTTACCACTTGCTGCTCTCTCTAATTGAACATTCGCAACTTTTTCAATTACATTGCCCTTAGCCTCATCAAGGCTTATTTTGAGGCTCTCATGACATCCAACAATATGTGGTTCTATTTCTGAACCTGCAACGCAAGGCATCATCATATTTGGTTGTAAGTTCAATCAATCCCAATTATGCAGATTGGTTTGCATGTAAAGCCTTTGAGAAGGGCACGGTTGGAAATTGAGAACTGGGAACAAATTCCCATCACTGAAAACCTATTTATTTAAAGATTATTTGGATGGGATTAGATTAAGAACCATTAAACATTCCCAACTAGGGAAAACAGGAATAACAATTATGTACCCAATAGCGAAGGTGCCTTCCGAATGCAAATTCCACAAAGAATAGGACTGCCAATTACACTCTGAAATCTTACTGTCAATGTACCATGTTCGGTAATTTTTTCCCTTGCATCCATAAGAATAATTGGAGTGTTTGAACCCACACCGGGCATATATATCCAACTCGGATAGAATATGCCACAAACAAGGTCAGAAAATGAAACCTTGATAATGCAGTGACACGGTGAGGGTTTATTTTAGGGAGGCATCTTGTTCTATAAGCACATTAAAAACCCTCATCCCAGGAGGCCCATTGGTAAACACTATCTCGGCAAAATGAAGGTCCATAAAATAATCTCCCGCAGTAAGGGATTCAATAATGTAATAGAACTCCCCATAGCGAGTAGACTAGTAGACACATGGCCCCTCTTCTGCGATATTCTCCTCTGTTCTCAGCACATCTCCTCCAAATAAGCACAAATCATCTTCAAATTCCAGCCCCAATAAGTTATCCTTCAGTGCCCGCCCTCCAACATTAATACTGAGAATGACATCCTCTACAATACATCTATTGATTCCCTACGATACATCTATTTACCTACTTGCTTAAACATCTACAAGTGATGCTCTTGTAGCTCTAAAATAAATGAAAGATTGGGTTTCAGATGCTTTCTTTAGTATTCTATGGAAATGAATCCACTTATGTATGCACTACAAATATAGTTATAACCATATTTCTATGCTTGTGAAATATAACTGTTTAGTGCACTGTGTGGGTCCTATTATACCCTGTTCCATCCTAGCAATCATTGTAATCCTCCATAACTAGTCCTGTAAAGGAAGTTGTGAAATCATTTTTGATCATTGTATACATTCTGAACTGAGATTGAGGAATCTTATAGAAATCTTTAGGGTCTGTCCATTCCATCCACTTCCCAAGTTTGTACAATTTATGATATATTTTAATTCCTTTATCAAACCAAAGGAGGGAAGAGCAACCTCTTGTCAAGGCAAGGATTTGCAAGTGTTGCAGCTTGCTGTTAGGACCATTAGATGAGAATGACTAATTATGTATTTTTTAAGTGGACAGGTATCAGGGACATTGTGATGTCCCTCAATCATCACAAGGACATCAAAGCTTCCCTGACTCCTGAAAAAAAAAAGTGGCACATCCTCGGAATGTCCCTTAAATTCAGAGGATGTCCCCCTTTTTCTATTTTTTGACACATGGTGGGAACGTTTCCCTCTATCTCTATCCCTTCAACATCCCGCACATCAAGGATGGCACCAGAATAGGGTAACACGTCCCGTGTAGCACTGTTTATGTCCCTCATACTCTAGAATGCCTTTTCCAGGCAGTTGCACAAATGTCCCTTTTTTATTTATTTATGACAGCTCTTATCCTTCTTTATCTGGATCGTTGAAATTTTCATATAAAAAAATACACCAGTGTTGAATACAAAGTCAATAGCTTGCGAAAATTGTGCTATCCTTTATATAGTTGTTTTGGAGATGTTTTATGTTCTATCCTTTCTGATTTTTGACTCTAAGAAAAACAAGGTATGTTACTATATGCCACTTATGAGATAGGTATTTTAAAAAATTTTGACACATTTAATGGTTTCTTAGATTCTATACTTGGATCTATTATAATATTGTTGATACAAAGGTTTAAATCTATTCTTGGAGGTGATAACATTGGGGTTGATAATAACAATGATATTGGCTTTTGTCACGTTACTTTCAGTTAATATTTTCTTGCTGCACATGTACAAATCCAGACAGTTATTGGTTGGAGTTTCATGCGTGATCCTCTCGATTTTTATGTATGCCTCCCCGATGATTTTTTTGGTAGGTATTTATTCTTATTCTCTTTTTAGTATAGATTGCTATAAAATGTGTACAATGATTCTTTCAAGAAGGTTGGTGATTTCATTTCTTATTTTAGGTACTTGTTATTAGAACCAAAAGTGTTGAGTATATGCCATTTTTAACATCCTTATTTAACACCCTAAATGCACTTGTCTGGGCTAGATACTCTCTAATCACTAGGGATATATTTTTAGTGGTACGCTTCTCTTGTTTTGCACTGCCATTTTAATTTATAGACTCAATTTTTTTCTGTAAGGACTATGAACAAAGAAACAAAAGTTTTGCTTGGATAACGGGTACAAATGATCACCTGGATATTTATGTGTTGGGAATGATAGGAAAACATGGATTTTATCATATAGGTATGAGTGCACAACTTAGCTTATTAGTTTTGTGCGAGGTTTTAATTATTGTCCTAGTTTAAATGTAATTTGTGAATACTTTTCACATAACTAGAGTAAAATATGTTTTCTTAATATCTCAGAATCTAATGCACCTTTGTTGTTATCGATAATAGATAATCGTATCAAAGTTGAGACAATCAAAGTGAAGAACATGAAGATGACAACTATCAGTAGAGAGGCAATTGCTCAAAATAAAAGTAAAGAAAAAGAACCTCAAAGTAGAACCAGAGAAACAAACAGATCGCTTGAAGCTGGTGGTGGAGAGAAGGTGTTCATATTGTATGCAAAGGGTTAACGACATTTAGGCACCTTTTTCTATTTTATCATTGTATTTAAAGGGTTAACCGCATTTAGACACCCTTTTGTATTTCATCTTATTTGATAATAATAAAATGTTTGTGGACCCATTTGTTGGGCACAAAATTCAAATCAAATTGTTTTTAATTTCTAATATTAATTATCAGCCCGCGCTGACATCATAGACAATATGTAGCCGTCGATTGCACTATATGATATTTGATTATTATTTATTCTTGAAATTCAGATTTTTCATTCTTTAAATTCGTATCGTCTCTAGAGAGACAATAAAAATTAGAAATTAGTATTGTCTCTAGAGAGACAAAAAATTAATGATGTATTGTCTCTCAAGAGACAAAAATTATTGTCTCTCAAGAGACAAAAATTATATCAATCTATAATGTCTCCGGAGAGACAATAATTAGAGACAATATTAGAGACACCCGGTTTGAGACAATAATAGAGACAATATACAACTTTTTTATTGTCTCTATTTGAGACAATTTGGTCAAGTATTGTCTCTATTATTGTCTCAAAACACCCCCCCTTGTAGGGACGATGATTTTATACAATCTCTCCCAAAAAAACTCCTACGAGGTAAGATACATCTCATATTCTTTTTATATCTACATTTGAACAGTATTTTTGGATTCCCCCCTAGTGCCTTAGATTATAATTATATCAGACATGGTACTTTTGGAATTTTACAGGCTCCTTACTCATATAGGGCAACGAGCTTGACTGAGAAGCTTATTGAGGGAGATCAAGGACGTGTTCAATGCAATGCCATAGCTGAAAATATTTCTGAACGTCTTGTTATGGTGGAGTAAGTATTGAACGCCTCGGAATAGATTGACATTTCCAAAAGGAAATAACACAAGCCCTCGATATTTGTCTTACAGGTTTGTACTGTGTATTCCTGAAAATCAATCCAAATGTTTTTGAATACTAGCGATTCATCTATTTATGGATATGAGCTATCTTCAACAATAAAGTTAATTTGACTTTCCAGGTATTAGTGAACGAATGCATGGCTTTGGTAGATGCTGAACGCGTTCAGCCTTGGGGCATTCGAACTTCTTCGACTGCAAAAGTTCATGACGTTTCAACTCAGGTGTCTACTAATTTGTTAAATAGAATTATATATGACCTTTCAAGACAAGATAATGTCAGCATATAATTTTTTCTTCACAAGGTAGCCCAATAGTTTGATTTTCCAGTCTACGGAATACAAAATCCTCTGCTAGGCCCCCCATCTGTGTTAATTGTGCTTTTGCTCCTTGGACAATGCTTACTAGTGGTTCTTACTTATGGCTAGCAAGCTGTTTCTTATGGCTTGGTATCAAGCCTAATTAAATCTGAGTATTAGGATAGGTTTGTTTGGTTAGAGTTAATATGAATTTTGGTCTAGATAAGTGTTTCCAAATTGATATTTCTTGAGTATCGCTTTTAGATAAATCTATTTAAAATATTTATAATATAAATTTATGAATAGCCGGTTTCACGAAAAAAAAATATGTTTAATGACTATGGCTTTTGGTTCACCTTAACCCTATGTCATTTACCTATCTAAGTAAATGTATGGAGTAAATATATTATACGGTCTTATACTTAGATACACAATCTCAATAGATGTAAAACAATCAAACATATCCTCTTTAGTATTAATTTTAGCTTTCAACTCCTCATATAGATCTATACTCACCAGAATGACTTAATACCTCTATCATATTTATTCCATTATGTTTGAAACCCCGAATGTTTTATTACGATAATTAATTTTTCTTTTTAATGAATATCTAATAGTATGAAGTGTAATGATAGATAAAATGTTATGTGAAATTATGCTTTTACAATTTTAGATCTGTTGTCATACCTTAATAAGCTATAATAATTTGGGTATATGGAATTATGCTTTACAAGTTAATTGGTGATTAGAATTAAGAACTCGGTTAAAAATTCTATTAAACTAATAAAAATTTAATTATGTATATTTATGATGTGTTTTATGATTGACATCACGTATGCTAGGATCGATAGCAATATGGCTTCGACGGTCTGAAGAGCATTAGATTTTTAATATATTGTAAGTTCTCTATTCATACCCAACACAATCCGACACGGTATGTCCATTTAGATTAGACTGTAAAAGGAACCTTTCATTATCTATTTACACTTGGTTTATGTCTTGGTATCATAAGTTTATGTAACATTTTGGATGATATCTAATGGCAGATGTGTTGGAACAATGTCAAAGCAAAAAATGGAGGGTTCTTTTGCTCCACCAATCATGTCTTTGACCAGGAGATGGAAATGTATTTTAAATTTGTTTTGAGCTTCCTTGATTGGTGGCGTTTCCCAAAGAAAAAATTATGAAAGAAGCCTAAAATGCTTTTCCATTGGCTATTTAAGGAGCAAGGCCCTATAGAAAACTGAGATCAGACCTCGTCAACCTTTCACAAGAGGTGGATAAGTGGTCCTTGTTATAACTTCCATAGATAGATCTATATGATTTGTAGATATTAAATGGGCTACATGCTTTAGAAATTTCAAGGTGCTTAGACCTTCCTCAGGTATTGTTCATTTCAGGTGATAATCTTCTTAACCATGTGTATTATATATGTTTAATTTAGGTTCTCTAACGATGTAAACTTAGGAATCCCCAGTTATAGTAGTGATTCAATCTGGATCTATTGAGTCTGGCACACAAATCTTCCCAGATCAACGGTAAAGCAAGGAATTATGATAGACATATTTTATCATAGAAAACAGTGTCATGGGAAAGTGGTAATAATTGATGACCTAGTAGTACCCATCTTTGTTCCAATATGTTTATGGTTATAGCTTGAAAAAGCTGAGTTTAATTTTTGTTTAGAAAATTTAATTAACTCGAAGTGTGCCAAGTCGTTAGGTCATTAATTTCTGTAGTATTAAAATATTATATCTGGCTAAGTTGGATGGTCAAATATGGTGCAGTCAATGTATCAACAAGAATTGAAAGTGCTGTCCAGATGAGGTGTATGAGTTACAAGTTGGTTAGCTATTAACATTAAACATAGAGTACTCTCAATTATGCTAACTATGACATTCATTGTTTATTAAAATATATTGGATTAATAGATTTAAGGGACATCATAAGGATGTTGTTGAGGAATTATAGTTATTTATGTAACGCCCCGTGCATCGACGACTTCTGGTTCTGAGGAAGGAAAGAAAACTAGGCATGGAACTTTTCCTCTTCTTTCGACAACAAAAAAATTTCTACCTGGCAACGTGTTATCTTCTTAGAGGAAAACAAATTTCAAATAACAATAAAAATGCCATAATAAATAATATTATTTCATTGATAGTGATGTGAAAGATAAGTGGGTTTTATCCATATAGCATATCATAACTATAAGCATGCACTTGGCCTAAATATGTATTTTGTACTTTTATGAAAACATTATATGTTATTTTTTGGAGTGGTATTAGATTAAAATTATTATCATGCACCAATAGTTTTTCTATGAGGGTAAAACATCTCCCCTAGCATCGTTTACAACATCCCTTTCAATTCTAATACCAATGTTTATTCCTACATCTGCATCTGGAGGTCTTCTTTCATATATATAATCTAAGCAGACAATTCTCAAACCGGCCTGCAGAATTTTGACCTTTGTGTCTCATCTGTCCTTGCGTGAGGGAGACGGGAGTGGGCAGAGTCCCGTTTTTCCTTGCCGTGATCTTTTTTGATCTTCTATTCAATGCGCATGGTTGGGAGGCGCAATTTTCTGGAGCTGCGGGCATTGATGGAGGGAGAAAACGTGTTTGACTGTCTCTTGCCCCTTTTTATGCAGTAGCTATTCCTGTTCCTGCTACTCAAACCTCTCAGTCATGGCGTTTTCCTTGCCTTCCTTCCTGTGCGCGGGAGTTGAAGATGGAGAAATGGGTGTGGTTCGCAAAAATCATGCTGTACAGGCGAGATCTGTGTGACGTTTTTGTTCTTCTTCCTGGTTCCTCCCTACTGGCCGCGTGGGCTCCTCTGGAGTCTGGTTCCTTGTGGAGGAGGGGCGTGGAGCTTTAGCGAGCAAGGAAGACGCGTTTCCTCCATTTTCGTGGGTGTTGCGAGGTGTGTTCTTGCCGGATCTCCATGGCAGACAGCCTGTAATAGTTAATAGCCAGGCGACAGGAGTTTTTTCTGCGAGGCAGAAGCCCGTTTGAGCGCTCCAACAAGCAGTTCGTCCAACTATGTTGTTTCCTGTTCAGTTTTGAATGCATTTTCAATTCGGGATTTCTCCTTCAAGGTAGTTTTTATCAAAATCGATTAAGTGACAGTGTGAGTGTTACCAATGAGACCCGATGAAATTTATTACAGAGATTCTCTGTGGAGACCTTGTTGTTCGATGTAACTCATGGGAGAGAATCCCATATGCGTGGATCTGTTTTAGATCAAAATATTCCTGAAGCACGTTTACTTTTCCATAGTAATGGCACGTGCTTTTTGTGTTGGTGACAGATCACACCCGCAGGCACAGAAGATCTATGCAATGTTGAAGAAAATGTCTTGGGAGATAAAGGTAGCAGGATATTCCTCAGATCCATAGCTTGCACTGAGTCGTTTCTCCAAAACTGATTCGTGACAGTGAGGGTGTTACCAACAGGCCTGATGAAATTTATTTACAAAGAGTCTCTATTGAGATCTTACTTGTTGTAGGATGTAACTCATGGAAGAGAATCTGATAGGGGCGGATCTGTTTCATATCAGAGTTTTCATAAAGCACAAATTGCCTTGCAACTATATGAGCACCTTCTACGAGTCACTATGTTGGCAGGCATAAAGGGTGCTGATGGAATTATCACACTTTCAAGCTACAGCTGAAATGTTTTCACCGAGTGTATGTTGCTGTCCTCAATCTAATGAAGGAAAAGGTTTATCCATCAATAAGATAGATGCCTACCAGAGCCAGGAGTGTGATGTAATCAGTTTATTTTGTGTCCAAGCTTCAAATCATGGGGTTGGCTTTGTAGATGATATTCGCCGCATGAATGTGGCACTGGCACGAGCTCGCAAAGCAGCTGCATTGAAGCAATCTAGTGACTGGTCAGCCTTAATTGAGGATGCTAAGTCTAAGGACTGTTTTATGGATATGGAGTCTGTACCAAGAGATTGTTTTTGGTTATAAGCCATCTCCTTTTTGCTTTGTCTCAAACTAGGGCTGCTCCTAATATGAGAGCACCAAGGTTAGGAGGTCCAAATTAGAAACAATCAGATGCATATGGAGATGGTGGAGGTGTTTGGATGAATGACGAAGGATTAAGCTCAATTGCCAAAATGGGACCTACAGAAGTTCTAGGGCTGATCTTGGAGCGGTGTTGGGAGAATGATGGCAAGCATTTTAGACCACCCACCCTGGCTGTGAACTCCTACCTGTGCCAACATGAAGATGTTCGATGTTTGGGCGCACAACGAGCTTGAAGAAAATGGATTTAGGCTTCGGTTGCTGTTGCAGGCCCCGTTCATCTTGTCATCGACTGCGGGAGCTTAATCAGGCACGATATTCTCTATACCATTAATTCTTATGCTGTTATTTAATTGAATCACTAAATAACTCTACTCTTCATATTAATGTCTCGTGTGATGGTATACTGTTTGGTTTCCAGTTCCCTTGCTCATTTGTATTCTTTTTTTTGGCGTTAGAAATGATTGCGCTGGTTGAAGCCTCTATATTGTTTCTGGGTTTTAATAAATTTTAGTTGGGTGAACTTTGTTCTTAAGTCTAATAAAGCAAAAGAGGTGGGGTCCTGTAATGAACACCCCCTAGTTCCTTATGTTGGTCTCACGATTTGAATGTTTTATCAAACATTGTTGTTGGACTCAACCTTACAGTTCCTGTTTTGTTCTTATTCTTGTTTCGGTTCGAGATCTTTAGTTCTGGGTTATGTCGAGTATTTGCGAATTAGGGATTGAGTACTACAAGTGCATTGTGTACAGGTGAATGATGCTTTTCCTGTCTCTATTCTTTCTTTTAGTTTCTAGTAACCCTTCCCGGTTGGCTTGGTGTGTGCTTAGCTTGACTGATTATCGATTTGAGCCAAGTTGATATTACTCTGAACTAGGTTAGTTGCTTTTGTTACTTGTTTGAATCGCTCAAAGAAATACTTTTATTCTTCGAGTGTCATGGTTGATCGTCATAAGTTGATATCAATTCATGTTCACCGTTTGGAGATTGTCGTCTTTGGAATCACCTTCTCTCCCTTGGTAACTGCTGTATGTTTTGAGGAATGTAGCTGATCCTATGGAATGTCTTCTTTTGACGATACTCACATTCCTTTTGGATAGTTTAAAATGTCAGAGGAAATACTCTCTTTCGTACCTTGATTTTGTTTCACACATGTTGGAGGATACGAGATCTACTGGATCATTAATGAGGAAGTTTTCAAATCTTGAAAATTGAGATGTGGGTTTTATGCGTAAGAAATTACTCTACGTTTTGCTCCGTAAAGATGCTTAAATTTCATCCTCCTGTGACTCATAGGTTGGTGTGTTTGGAAACTCTTTGGTTGACTGGTTTTCGTGGTGATCGTTGTGATACGACCTCCTTGCTGTCATTGTAGTAGAATGGTTATGTATTGACCAGAAAGGTTTAAGTCAACTTGTTGTTGACGACAGATCCTTTGGAAGCTATGTATCTTGTGTCGTGTTCTTGCGAATGATTGAGTAACCCTCCTGTAAGATTTATAATGGATATGTTTGGTCTTGTCAAGTTTGTCCTTTTTCTTAATACATTCTCTTGATTAGAAGAAAGTCTAATAGAAGGATTGTTAGGATAGGATGTGACCCATGCGAGGTCATTTGTGCGTTTCATCCCTTTCTTTCCATTTTTTTTAATCTGTACTGACATAAAATTAACTGTTATAGGCACATCATCTTAATATTAATAAGTCATGTTGGTTTAGATATCCTCATGTCGATTGATTGTTTGGGATCTTCCAGTGGCATAGTGAATCCTTGGCTTGGTGAACTAACTTAAACAAATAGGGATAGATTACGTTTGAAATTAATTCTCTTCCTGTAATTGTTTTTGTTTCGAAATGTTATCTTGTTTAAATGACGGTCATTATTGTGATATGGGTGTAATTCACTATGATGTTTATTAACTGCTCCTATGTGAAAATGATAATTGAATAGAGTTAGTGCCATCCCTTTTATTTAGGCATTTTATGTTTTTGGACAGCTCTTTAATTGCTCTTGTTTAGACTCTTGGATTATTGTTTTCTTCTTCACAGTGCTTTTCTTCCTTGAAACAGTTAGATAACAACATATTGTCTTAATGTTATAGCTTTTATCGTGCTCAGTTCTTGCGAACTGACATGTGCTAACAAATGTGCAGATGGATTATGCGAGTAGACTAGAAGAAAAGAGTGTAAAAGTTTCATCTGTACCATTATGAAGTTCCTTGTAAAAAAATGTCCAATGTGTTGTAAATTGTGTAACATTGCTTGTAAAGAGAGTTGATATGACCTCTTGCCTTGTATTGTTTGGTAATGGTGAAATAAAGTGTCTTGTTCTTGTGTAGTTAAGCTTGAAATTATCCTTGTGAGAAATGGCATTCAATCTTTACATTGATATGAGTATTGTAAAACTTTGATCTTGAGAATAAATTATTAAGTTAAATCTTTCTAAGACTTAGCGACAATATTTTATAAGTAAAGAAAAATGAGTCGGTTAACCCTTAAAGAAGCTAAACAAAAATAATGATTTTATATTCAACAAATAAATGTAAAGGTGATCTATTTGAAATCAAATAGTTCCATGAGTGATCAAAATGAAAACATCCTTTGTGAGGTAAACATTTATTAATTGATACCCCTAGCTAAACTAGCGAACACTATCCCTTTGGGGTGAACTCTTAAACAAGCTTAAAGGAAAACAATGGTTAGTTTCTGGAAGATATTAAGATTTAGTAAGTAGGAGAAGACTTTAAGTGAACTACTCTTCAGTGTATAAGAAATTAACTCAGTTGGTGAGATGAATTTGTGCAAACCATATATTGATTTCCTTCTGAAAACTTAAGTCATGAGCTAAAGGGCGTCTTACCAAAATAAATAAACCCTAACCATTTCTTACTGTGGCTTGCCCTAGCCGTGAGTGTGTCATGTGGATTGGACTTTCATGTTGTCTTGTCAAAAGAAAAATAAATTGTCCTTGATAAGTGTGAACGTTTCCATGCTGACCTTGTGGTCTTCCCCGTAACAAATGATTCCAAGTGTTGATTGTAACCTTGTGACTACATGTTGTGTCGTGTTGAGTCAAAGCAAGTCAAAAAAAAAAGTTATCCTGTATTTCACTGTGTTGTTCTTGTGTTGGTAATTTTGGTGCGTTACAATTTAAATGTAATCTATTAGAGTACCACATAATCATGGACTATGACAAGTTTGAGTTGTGGATTTAGCTTTCATAGATGGCATAAGGAGATAGCATTTGTTTGTACTCAAAAGGAATTATGATTTTGGAAAAATGCTTATATAGTGAATATTATCCCTAATTAAACTAGCAAGAAAAAGATTCAAATCTAAAACCCTAAGGGTAAACAAGGAAACCATAAGCTACATGTAAATTAAATACATGGGTTCACCAAAATGTAAAACTAAAATAAAGGTTTATTTAATTGATATATTAAACAATTGTGTATTAATGTTATAACATTGGATTATACTAACATGGCAATTATTCAAATCCTAAATCACGTTTGGAAAAATTATGAAATTAGTAGCACAAATGAGTTACATATAGGAAAGTAAAAACTAGGGTTATAAAGTATTACACACATTTCTACTTAATATGTGATGATATATTAATCTAAAACTTTGCAAATACACCAATTTCCACTATCAGTCCTCTATTCATATGATTTGAGAATTCCTTTTGATGGTAGATACATAGTTGCAGCCATACGAAAAACCTACTACATATAACAAAGCCACCAAATCCTCAGACGTCTAGTGATGGTTGGACAATAGTTTCAAACAAGAAAAAATCTTCAACCCCTCAGGGCACTTCCAAGCCACCTGTTTATATGTACAGAGCAACAGTTGGGTCTAGAAGACCTGCTCTAGTATATTGCATCAAGCCATTTTCCCAGCATCTACCTTCATCCATCCCTTGAGTCCCGAAATCCATTTCCATCTTCTTAAATTCCAAAACCTTGACATTTACCTCACATTCTTGGGAACCTCAATCCATAGTCAAACCCTAAAAATTCCTTTGATAATATAGATTCCTTTAACTATAAGACCTTTCTTTTCCGGTCTCATAGACCCCCGCCTTCTAAAGAAGAGGATTATATCCAATGAAAATTCCATTCTCTATAACTCAGTGAGTTTATGGAGCACAAAAATGCCTTTACTAATAAGTTGCAACCATCTAAGACCTAAATGACGGAATTAATATGAAACTTGATAGTATACAATAATTGAATACTCTTGGAATGTTTGAGGTGTTACAGAACAAACATGCAAATATTTGGTTGACGAACAGTTGTCAGTATTTTGAAAATGTGCAAATTTTTTTCTTATAGGAAGTTAAATCACATGATTTATTCTTAAGTCATCATACAACAACATTTAGTGTGTCATATGTCGAGGCATGACCCTGGTAGAGGAGGTGTCATCATATTTCTTTCATAAAATATTTCTTAGAATATTATTTCTTAAGGTTAAGACCCTATCCATCTAGTTGTGTGGACCTTTTTGAGTTTGAAAACTTTATTCTTGGGCTCATCAACCTTTACTCCTCCAACAATGTTGTGGAATGCACCCAACTATGGATATGGCTAGAAGATTCACTCCTTGATTCTCATTGGGTTGTTTGAGGTGATTTCAACATGGTTGAACCATGTGAGGAAAAATTAATTCATCTCCCAATGCATTAGTGCACCATTAAAAGAGAATCCTAGTTTTATAAACTATAAACTTGGGATTTTTTATCCTAATCACCCTCGACAAATTTTTTCTACTTCCTCATTGGTCACTTGGTATGATTTTAGAGAAGGCAAAGGCATAGTCATTAAGAGTTTAAATTGTGCATAATCAGGCAAGCCCAATTATTTTTAATAAGGTAGTCACCTTTTCCAATCAATCTCCTATTTTATTCTATATTGAATGGAGCACCACTTAGTCCAAAATCCATAAGTCCCAATTCTATATCAACACCACCCATCTCAAAAATGAGAAGACAATGGGACATATTGTTTGAGATTGTAATTTAGTTACTAAACTTCACGGTGACTCGAACTAGATTGAATGGTGGTTTAACAATGTTTCCGACACCACTTCCTTTCTCATAATTTATGGAAAATAAAAGGATATATATAGGAAGCATGCACATGAAGCTACTAACTATGAATTATAAATACTTTCATAGGCCTTCTACACCTCGCCATTTAATCCCCAGCTTCAGATCCAAGTTGCATTTTATGTTCATAAGCTTAAGGTGGAGGAGCTATATAAATCTATTGGCTAAAAATAGTGGATAGAGTCACCCAAGAATTTTTTCCTCTCCTTCTCTCTAGATAAGTTGTTAATTGAATTAACATGATTAAGGATTTTAATTCTAGAATTACTAAATTACCTAATATTTTGGGTACCTTTTTCCATCATTTTATTGATTTTTAGGTTTCTCAAACTTCCTCCCCTACTATGGAAAACACACTTGTGCAATGCCTCCAAGTTGTCCCTTACAAGATTACAAAATCTTACACTATGGCATGTAACATGCTTCTTAATGTGAGAAATATTAAGTAAGAAATCATGAATATATCCACTAAAAAAGATCCTTATATTGATAGATTTCTATGTGAATTTTATCAAATACTCTGGGACATAATAGGGCCTCATCTCCATATAGTCCACTTGGAAGCCTTGCAAGCTAAAACTCTAGGTGAGTTTATCAACAAGGGAAATATTAAAATTTCATTCCTAAGTTTAGAGATCCAGAGAAATTAAATAATTAATAATATATTACCTCGATCAATGTCTCTTATAAGATAATTGATAAATATTTATCCCATAGGCTCGACAACCTTCTTCCTCTAATTGTTAAAAGCTACCAGACTAGTTTCATTTTACAGAGATATATTCTTCACAAAATAAATGTAGTTTGGGATGGTATGGATTAATGTGGTTGACTCTCTAATCTATAAGCTAGTTTAATCAAAATTTAATTTTAACAATCCTATGATAGGATTGAATGGCCCTTCATCATACACATACTGCAATCCTTAGGGTTTTGTCCCATATTTTTACACACAGCCATTATGTTATTTCACCATGTTGATCCTATATCATTATTAATGGAGCTCAATCTCACATATTTGTACTTTTTAGATCAATTCACTAAGTATTCCCCCTTGTTTCCTCTCTTAATGATATTTCTGGTATAGTTATTAGCTAGCTTCTAGCCAACTACTCTTTCAAGGGATTAGTTAAAGGTATTTCCCTCCTTCAAAAATACCAACAACTCATTAATGACCACTTTGTTGATGATTCTCTTATAAATAAAATGGTTGGAAATCTTCTGTTTAGCCTCAAGATTGCCTTTTTAAGTGGGCTAAAACAAACTTCATTAAGCAATCCATGACCCCCCTCCTTATATATATTATCCTCTACCTTTAAATTCCACACTATTTATGAAATTTCAGAAAAGACATTAGAGAAATATTCTTTGTGATTATCACTTCTCAAAACCTCTATCTTATGTTTTTTATTTTACACAATCTAGCCTTTAACTCTTTTAACTTATTGAATACCTCATATTTTTAAAAGTAAAATACACATAGGTATTTATTGCAAAATCAACTATAAGAGTGACATAATATACATGGTTTCCTAATGATGTACTTTTCACAATTCCAAACACATCAATATGTATTATATGTATAATTCATTTTGTTCTAGTGGAACTTGTAAGAAAATTTACTCTAGTTTAAATTTCAAACTCAGAGTGCTCATAGAAATAAAAATTTAAGGGACAATAAGAATTTCATTCAACCATATCTTTGGTCTTTAATGCACAAATTCCTTTCTCTCCAATATGTCCATTCTTTGACTACACACCATCATATTTGTCTTAAGATATGTATGACTTTAATTTTAAGCTTTCTTGTCCTCTTGAACCACATAGCTATTGTCACTCATCACTCATAGTGGTTACCTTAATTTTTAACAGTGGTCCCTAATGCAAATTCGTCTTGTCAAATTACCATTTCTTCCTGTATTGAAATTTGAATGGAGGATCGGGAGAGGAAGTTTCAATTTTCTGGGAGGGACCTCAAAGGCCAAAAGGCACCAACTGTAGGTGAGGTTAGGTCTCCCTCCTTTGCTAAACGGGTGATTGGTGGCTATGAAAATCATGAGGTTACCCAACTATCCTTCTCTTAGGACAATACTGGCCCTGCTCTGGTGGTTCCGGTAGAAGTGGTGGATAAATCATGTAAATGAGTGGGATTTTCTTGTTATAGGTAGATTTTTTCCCACAAGGGATAGTATAAATTCAGTTAGACTCTGGTCTAAAAAATAGTAATTTCTTGGTTTCCTTTTGGTTTATGCCCTTTCTAAGGAAGATTTCCTATTCAAGTTTGGTTATGAAACAAATTTACTCAAATACCTTATTGGAGGGCCTTGGTTCTATGGCAGAACCATTCTACACACTTCAAATGGATATCTAGTATGGGTCAGCTAGATCTTGTTCCTAATTCCCTTCCTATTTGGATCAAGATTCCTGCATTTTCATTGGAATTTTGTGAAAAAGAAGTGCTCCTAGGAATTTCTAAAGCACTAGGATGTATCTTGTCTATTGATTCAACCACCAAATATAGATCTAGGCTTGTATTTTCTAGGATGTGTGGTAACGTGGAGTTGGGGAAGCATATTCATGCCTCTATCAACATTATCTCTTAGTTTGGAATATGAAATTAGAAACTCATTTACGAAGCTTCCCATATTTTTTGTTTGGTGTGCAGGTCTACGGATCACAGAGAAGGAGATTGTAATACCAAGTAGGATTGGATATTAAAGAAATCTTTATAGTTTTTGTCAACCCTCAAGTTTTCTTCTCCTTGCCACCTCCTGGTGGGCGCTTCGATCTTGGCATGCATATGATTGAATCCCCTATTAGGGAGGATGATAGTGTTGGTGTGATTGCGTCTTTGGGGATCTCCCCCTATGTTCCATTGGATGGTGGAGAAAATTTTGGTGTGGCTTGCATGGAGTTGGCTATGGAAATATATGCCTCTAGGTCTCCATCTGTGGCAATGATTGGGTGCTTGAAGGAGCGGTTTACTTATCCATCAGTTCCTTTTGGATGTTTTGAATGGGGGTGAAAGTGGTGTTGGATAGAGCACCCAATGTGGTTTGTATGTGGTTGGGTTCGTTTGATGTTGCCCTCGAGGAACAGATGATCAAGGAATCAAATGAGCTCATGTCATATATTGTGTGCGGTCCGTCAGTGGTGGAGGCATGTGATAAGATGGAGGGGGTGTAATGCCCCATATTTGGCATGTCTAAACCTAGCAATAACCACTAAAATCGTAGTGAATTTTTTTTTACGTGTTATATCATTGCTAATTTATTTTCATATCAAGTTAAAGAGCACCCTTAGTCCACATCAGTCCGCATTTGATTTATTTAATTTATTAACTTATTATAATTTTATTTAACATTTAATGACCCCGTTAAATAATTGACTCAATTACCCCTAAGCAACACCCTTTATTTAATAGCCAAAAATAATATTATGAGTCTTATTTAAGTTCAAACCTAGAAAAGCCCCTAATACTCTAAAGTACCCGTTAATTAAATTCACCCCTTACCCTCCAATAAAACTTTTAAATCCCATAAAATAAAAGTTTGACGAATTAATCTCCACCCTAGGATCCTTTTAATCGCATCCCTAGATCTTATGGGATTCTAGCAAACCCTAATCCTCTTCTTTTTATTTCCTTATTATTGTTTTTTTGTTTTATTTTGCCTCTCATTTTATAGGTTGAATTCTAGGGAGGAGAAATAAGGAAAGGGATGGTCATGGAGGCCCTAAGAAAATATATACTTCATGTTATGCAGGGTTCTAAAGGAAGAATAGATTTTTTCCCATTTTAGTATTTACTTTCATATTTCTTCCTTATTATTTTTTATTTGAAAAACCATGGTTAGAGCTCTTTGGTTGTAATAATGGCTTGAAATATATATATATATATATATATATATATATATATATATAGATAGATATACATATACATATATAAATGAACTCGGATCTTAAAATTTTTTCATAGTTTTTATTTCCTAGTAGAGAACGGAGAGTGGTGGTATTGGGTTTGAGAGGGGCAGCGATAACATTCCATGGAGAAGTCGTATTCAATGTGGGAGGAAGTAGTGAATGACATGGGAAAGGGATACAAGGGTTTGGGCGGGGGTGGTGTGGCGTAGCCACACAACACCCAAAAGGGTTAAAGGAGGGGGGATTTTGGGGGCACAAGTCATCGCAAGGCCATGCCCTGCCCCTCCCAACCCATATTTTATTTCAACCATAAAACATTTAACCGAACACTACTGTTTTCATTTTTAAATCTTTTTTTGCCAAAATTTATATTTATGTGTGTGTGAGTGTGTGTGTGTGTGTGTGCGTGTGCATGTGTGTACATGCATATAAGGGTTTGGTAATGCAGTTGGATATAATGTGTGGTTTTATTGTATTTATCACAGCTGGATAAATATATGAGGAAATATAAATGAATTATATATATATATATATATGCTTTTTGAAATAATATTTTTTATGAACGATAAGGACAATGTTCATTTCTGGTTTGAATGTTAAATCACAGATACTAAGGGGAGAGCATACCCTGGAAACTAGTTTTAATACAGGATCTCTAATTCTCATTTTATTATGCCACTATATTTTTTTAAAAAAGAAAAGAGTAAAGATTTACCTACTTTATAACCTACTTGAACAAATTATACTATCCAAGTTTATACAAACGAGTAAACATGAATCTTCATAATATAGCTTTCCTTTTTATACAAGTAACTACACTAAAAACTCTACTACCACCGTTCATTGTATTGCTATGAGATTCTTAGAAAAGCACCCAAAAATATGCTTCCTTAATATTCATAACTCATTCCAACAAAATCGCATTTGATGAACCATAATGAAATAATAAATATGAACTCATTTCTCTTAACACCACAACCAAGATAAATAGGGTAAGAGTAAAAATTTTATTAATCCCAACATACTTTCGTTTCATTAAATTTTCTTTTCAATACAACATAAAATGTAACTTCCCATCCATAAACCAAGCTTTCAATATGCCTTTAAAATAATACAAGCATCCCCATATATTTCATCATGCAATGTTTACAAATATACACAAAGGCTAGAATAAAATTATATT
Organism: Taxus chinensis; assembly: GCA_019776745.2. Classification (NCBI taxonomy): domain Eukaryota; kingdom Viridiplantae; phylum Streptophyta; class Pinopsida; order Cupressales; family Taxaceae; genus Taxus; species Taxus chinensis. The sequence goes on from CM034152.1 coordinate 189,786,850, forward strand.
TCAACATGAAAGGATCAAGATCAAAATATAATTATATTCCTTCTCAAAGGATGCAAGCATAACCAAACCTTTCATCTGAAATGTTTACAAAACATACACAAAATCAAGTATAGAAACTTTTTATAAAAAGGGGGATTAACTTCACAACATTCCACAATTCCCTCTCAAAGGGAGGATAAAGGACCCATCCTTTTCAAATACAAGGGTTCAAGTTCCTTCTCAAGGAAGGAGAAACTTAACAATAGATACAACATATTTAGGTGTAAGATACAAATTTCATCCCAAGATGGGAGACTTCTAAACAAGAGTTACAACATCTTTACAAGAAACAAATAAAATCCAAGTGGAAAATCCTCCCCTAAAATGGGGAACAAAATTTCAAAATCTCTAAATTTTATTCACAAAGTTACACGCTAAATCTGCATGTTTCCACTTCAAAAATAGTCTTCATAGCACAAGAAGAAAGGGCCCGGTTACCTCCCAATAAATTGGCATCATTACATGCCATCTCCAACACATGGAGAACATGCTAGCATCCATCTAAGCCCATGAGAGAGAGAGAGGATACATGCCTCGAGTTGCACAACTAAATAGGAAAAGGGGTAACAAACAAACAAGCACAATTTTACAAAACACTCAATAATCAAATAAACAAAACCAACACTTGAGAGAAAACTCCGTGTTTTACCCAAATGGGGAAGAGTGAGAATAATCCCATAAGAATAAAAAGTGTGAACCAACCATGGGAACACAATAATAATCTCCAAACACCCTCCTTAGCTCTCTATTAAAAAATTCCCTCCTTATCTCTCCAACGCAAGCACTAAACCTCCTCCTTGGAAGGATTTTCAAACCATGTATGATTTCTTTGCCAAGGATGGAGAAGGAAGTTAAAACCATATGAAAATCCTTCTCCACATCAAAAAATATGAGGGGAGGAATAAAAAAGGACCATCATAGATTTCCCATCAAACCATGTGGTGAAAAAAAATCTTCCTCCCTCTTCCCCAACACTCCAAAATTCATCACAAAGCATGATGGATGGAGAAAAAGACAAGAAAACAAATTCACAAACACTCTCATAACAACATGCAAACAAAAAAACATTTGACACCATTTTTATTTCCAAATCACATTGTATTATCATAAGCAAAAATAAGAGAAAGACATAGAAGCCTACCTCATTGAAGTTATTTCAAAACTGAAATCAATCTTGTAACTCCCACATTTTACACACACAAAAACAATACTAAAAAGTAATGGAATAATTTTGTTTTGAATTACATTGTACTACACATGACACTATAAGAGATCACTTAGGACTTCACACAACACATGATACATTTGCACAAAATTAACCCACATAAATAACATGAAAACTGTTGGTGTGTCAAAGTTAAATGTTTAATGGTTGAAATAAAATATGTCAGAAAGGATGTTCCTTCACATCACTTGGACATCCTTTCTACGGGTGTTCCTCTTTTTTACTCTAACAGTTCTACGCACGTGCCATTACCTTTGGTTCCTTGGCACTCACTTGCTAGACCTCTATAACACTTTCGTGCACCAGACTCGGAGTTCTTCATGTTACTGCCTTCATTTTCCTTTGTGGAGTGGGTGGACTTCCAATATGTCATTTCTGTCCTTCCTAAGGGCAGGCACACAGTTCAGTGCAGGTGGCTCTTCTTCAGTCCAGAGGCAGAGGATCTTATCATCAACATTCTTCTGCGAGACCTCCTAGAGCTGCAGAGTTCAGATCCGTCCATGGCATCTTCTGCATTCCTCTCATCTCCCTCTTCTTCTCTTTTCTAATTCTTTCTGAGAGATTACTCTTTGGACATGGGTACCTTTTCAGGCTCGTCTATGACCTGGACCCATATCTGGCATCTTTCTTATATTAGAGAGTGTGTTTTTCTCTTGTGGTGGATGTTTTTCCCACTGGGTTTTCCTTCACTGCTTGGGACCTTTTTCTTGTGCACGGGTACCTCATCAGGCTTTGTGGCTTTACCCATTTCTCATTTCTGCCTTTCTGCCTCATCTTAAGTTATGATGAAGGGGGGGTGTTGGTGTGTATTATTTTCCACATCATTAGGTGAGTCATCTCACTTAGGTGAGATCTTAGGTCCACGTGTCATTTAGGGGTCACTATGAGATTCTCTTACGCGTCAGTGCATCAGTGCATCAGTGCATCATATGCACGTCATTAAAAGTTACACTTCTATTCTGGGAATGTAACTCCCCTTCTCTACTCGAGTTGTCATGATTGCAGCACTGGGGGTTACTCAATAGCTCCTATATGTACACCCCATTTGATCTACGAGATAAAGGAGAGTGTTATGGCTTAACCAGGTTCTACCCATGTTACAAATCTTTGCATGCACATTCAGTTGATTCTCAGCTCCTCCTGAGATCTCTTCACACTATCATTTGTAGGTCTCGTTGATGTGCACATTGTCCCTCGTGATCTTTACTTGTGGGTTTTAAACCCTCTTTCAAAAAGATGTGATGTACTTGTAAGGCCTATGAGTGTGATCTTAGGCATGACGTAACCAGGGATTCCTAGCATTTAATTGAGTCTTTAACACAAGCCTTTGTTTTGAATTTTTGAAGAGTGTGTGAAACCGTGCACCTATGGGATTCCATTATTGCACAACTTCTAGTTGAAGGAATATTTTGACTGTTTTAGAGCATTTTGTCTGTGAGTTTTCCACTTTATGTAAAAGGCTCTCAAAGATTTGGTATAATCAAATTTATCCTACTTAACTTCCAACCACTAAATTTCTCAAGCAACGAGTCCTACACAAACTACTCCTGTTTGTTATCTGTATCCAGAAATGAATAAATTCCATTACCAAAGTATGTAGGAACAAACAAGATTCATTTATTTACTTAAGTAACCCAAACTTTTGTAAGAAACATCTCCACTCTCTAGTGTGATAACTCATGAGAGTTAGATTGTGTTGTATTGATCATATTTCCTCAAGGTTCTCATTAAAATTGTTTAGAGAAGGATCTCTTGGTGTCCTTCATCGAAATGGGTTACAGAATGGGTCCTCTCACCCTAGTTAAAGACAGCCTAAAGTAGTGAGGGTAGATCAAATCCTCAGTGAGGTGCTATCCATTTCTCCAACGTCTGAGTGACAAAGTGTCAGCTAAATCTCATCTCTAGCTACAAAATGAGTCATATCATGGTTCTTCTATCTCTAAGAATCATGCCAGTTTTGTGATGCTTCTCGGCCCTCCTGGGAGAATCAATTTGGATACCAAAAGGCTATAAGGCTCAAAAATAAGCCAAAACTATACTCTGGGATTTTTTTTTCACTATTGACCTCCATGAATTGTTTAGTCATCCTTGTTATGATGCATCTAAAATTCTATCTTTATTTTGGCACTTGATTTATACATAGGTTCCTTCATATAAGCTACATACCCTAGTAGCCCTCCTTGTATACAAATGCCAATGAATCTCCAATATGTTTGAAAAACCTTACCTTCCTATTAATAAATCCTAAACCATTTATTGAGTCCTTTCTCATGTGTGAAGATTATTTATTATTCCTTTGTACATAATGACACTTCTTTACTTCTCATAGGCTCACTAGGTCTCTTACAAATGTATGGGTATGATAGCGGGGTTTTAAGGCCTAACTTCACTTGAAAAACTACTCAAATACCTACTTCATGTCTCTAAGATTATCGATGATGAGACTTAGGGTTTGATTCAATCATTTACCCTTGTATGCATTCAATTTTCCATGACTATAGCACATAGGTACATGCAAAATGTAGAACTACCTACATTTCCTTCACACTTGTGAATTGGGACTTAAAAATTTATAATCCCCTAGTATACCACTAGGATGAACTTCCCTCAAAATTTAATGTTCAAATTTTATGGGTACGACAATGATTCTAAGCTTGATAGGCCTAGCTAATGACCTGAGAAGAGAAACTTTGGATCTTAGCTACTTAAGTCTAGAAATAGAGCATTATCAAGAACGTACAAGTTTTAATTTGATTCCAATGCTTTGATTAGCCACTGTGTCAACTTTTCCACCTTTCGAGAAGGATAGATATGCACAAGTCTCCCCCACTAAGGTCCACTGTTATCATTATTTCAAGCTCTATATTTGCCTAGTTAAATAGATCACAACTACTCTAACGATGGATGAAAAGATGGAAATTATTACAACAAGAATGCATTATATATTTGATTCAAAACATCTTCGATTTCATTTATTCATGGTGTATTACCTCCTTGTTACAATACAAAAATTTGAGAGAATTACATATATTATCTTAAATTCATATTAACATTTCCACTAGAATAGCTAACCCCTAAACTATTACTCAACTACCTCTTAGGATATCTCAACCATTTCAATAGCTTTAGGAAAGATGTTTAACAACTCCTATACAATGCTTACAAGATTGATTCCATGTGGGAATATCCATCCCAAAGTTTGTATACCATACATAAATCTTAATCAAAAGAAAACCTATAGTTAAATACACATTTCCCAAAGCACCCCTAAATCTAGCATCTCATTCATATTTCCAAATTTCAATAATAAGTCATTACTGTAACATAGAAATACATAAAAATTTCTTTCCATTAACATACATGAATCATAATAATATACGATGAATCACAACCATGTCGTTTCACCATCTTACTTACATCATGAAAAAACCATGTGAGTGTGAAATCAGTGATAAATCGTTGGCATGGCATCCACCTAGATCTAGCATAATTAACTTTATTGTTTTTCCATTTACATTTTAATAATAATACACACGCAATAAGAGAGGGTTATGGCATATGTTCATTTCATTTCTTAAATAAGGGGAGAGAGAAACACTATTTTCCCAAAACTCAAATTTCACATTCCAAGCCATTAGATAGAGTTTCAAATAGTTATTTACAAGTGTTAATAAGTTTCTAGGGTGATTTTCTAACTTTACTAGGGTCCTATGAATTTCTTTTACATTTTCCTTCTAATTGCAAAAATGCCCAATTTTGGCTCGAAGGCTAAGAAAGTGTGCTTAAAAAATTTATTCTGATAATAAAATTCACAACAAGAGAGTTTCTACGTGTCCACCTATATACCAAGAGTTCACAGGAACTAAGGGAATTCAGAACTCAAGAATAGTTTACGATTGGTGACTAGTTTTCCGGGGCCGCTAATTGTAATTAGGCTAGTTGCAACATCAACCAATTTTAGGTTGAGGGCTAAGAACACTCATTCTAAAATTGAATTTCGATGGTTGGAATCTCCACAGGAAGATTCCTACATGCCCTCCTATATATAGAGAATATGTCGGAGTTGACAGAACTAAGAACTGGAAAACAGGTTGCAAATGGCGACAAGTTTTCTAGAGCCACCGGTCATAGTTGAGTCAGTTTGACCTAATCAAATAGTGATCCAAGGCCTAGAAAATGCCTTTTCCAAACTATCAAGAAGATTTTTTTCCCCAAACTGAAGGTACCAGTAAATTTTATTGTAAAAATACTAGAGTTTTGCGAAGGCGGAAAAACATTTCGTTACTTAGGATTCAAACGGCAAGCCAAAATGAAATATAACTTTCAATTTTAACAGCTTCATAAAAGTGTAAAACGGGGTAACAAGGATCCTAGAGGAGCGATGAAGAGAACACAAATGGTAAAACGAGGTTGAGCTAATCCTTGATGCAACTCTTTACATAACAGGGAACACATATGACGTTGGACATCTCTTTTATGGGGCTCGGAGTTTTGTTTTGCAAGTAACTGGAAATAGCATTTTTCTAACTTTGCAAAGAAGATAAAATGGTTGTTTTGGTTAACTCATCTAGCTCTCGCCCAAAACCAACGGATACAAGCACCTAATTTTTATACCGTGAATCTAGCACATACAATGTTGTGACAACAACATGGTTGACGGTCAATTTGTAATCTGGTAGCATAGATGACCAGGTAGATTTTTATAGTTTCACACTAAAATTCTAATTAAAATAGCTCAATTGTACACTTATCCAATGGTTTATTATTTCTATTACATTGCAACGAAGATCCAAATTATATGAAAATTATAAAAGATAAGCTAAGGAGACCATGCCTGAGGGACAACGAATCGGCCAAAGTGGCTCAAAATAAGCACAACGTGCACAAGCTACCAAGGTCTGAAATGGTTGTCGAGGGTGCAAGGTCCAACTCATCTCGCCAAAGAAGTGGATCAAGGTATCATAGCTGATACTAGGAGGATTATGCTCTTATTCACTACTACACCATTTCCCTCTCTCTAAGGCTTAACCCAAAGTGCCAACCATCTAAGGATGAAGCCAAATTACAACCTTATACACATAATTATTTATTTTCAACTTACTTCTATAATAGGAACTCATTCCAATGAGATATTGACCTCTCTCACTCCCCAACATGCAAGGCTACAACCAAAAAACCAAAAATGAAGCTTACACGGTAAGGATCTTCTCTAAGAGACCCAATTTATTTGGGTGTCTGGCCAATGCTTCCACATGAAGCACCTCCTTGTCCTCAGTCCTCTTCTTCATTTTGGTAAAAGTAGAATTTTCTCCAGGTGATCGTTGACTATTGCTCCCCTCCTGGATACAATACACAAGTGGTGTCTCGAGTTGGAGCTTTATAAGTGAAAGGTTCTAATGCCTCTAGAGTGATGATCCAAGGTGAGATATTTGTTCTAAATTTATTTCCTAAAAAATGGTCCAAGAGGTTGAGCTTCTCATGTCTATATATCTCTTGCTAACCTCCAGTACATACTTGTACTACCCACTCATGCATATGAGTATGACTAGTTGAGACCAACATTTATCCTTTACACTTTTCTTTCTTCCTCACTCATTTGCATGTGGATCAACCTAGTAGGGGCATGTCAAGCTGAAAGTCATTATTTTACACTTGGATCAAACTTAAATGTGCTTCTTCATCTTGAATCCGGACACTTTATTCCCTCCTTGAAATCACCATGTTCTCATGCTTACTTCTTTGTTCTGCCTCATTGCTTGGTAAATGCTGCTAACCTTGTTTTACCAGGTCTTTCTTCATTCAAACCTTCAAAATGATTACGCATTGGGAGGATGAAATCATTATTCATTGCACACTGAAGATTATGATTCTTATTGCATATTTAGTGGCCTATTTGCTGTAGCAATTTTTCTAAGCCATATAGAAAGATACTGGGTCTTGAAGGAAAAATCCTGCAGCCATTGTCTAGTCATCTAGGCCCACATTTCTTTTAGGAATTGAGTCAAATAGTTAATATGTCCAAGTGCATAGCTTCCATATTTTGACATATGATATCTGATTAGAGCACTTGCAACTACAACATCTAACAAAATTTTATCCCGTCTTCATTATGATTTGGTTTCCTACAATCATTGCAATTAATGCCACATTTGTTTCAGGCATTTAGTTTAAATAGTTCATATTCCAAGTGCACGCTTCCATATTTTGCATACATATCTACCAAAACATTTGAAATTGCAACATCTGACAAAACACCTTTCTATTATGCAGCAGAGGAAATTCATGCCATGTACAAAGGATCTTATGCTTTGATGAGTGTCCAAACCTGCTCTAGAGTTGGCATCTTGGCCCATGCAGAGAGTATGTAGGAAAATTAAACTAGTTAGGTTGGTGACCTGTTTCTTGCATAGACAAAATAGAGTGACTTCCCGCGAGGAAACCCATGTCTTCTGTCATCGTTGCAGCTTTCCAAATACTATTAAATTTAAAATCTAACACAATTCAACATGGTTTACACTTCTAGCATTAGTTAAATTGGTTGTATTCTTGTACAAGGGAAATTATAGGTATGAATTCCATTTATAAATCCCACTCTTTCATTAGTCAACAACATACATCCTCCCCCATGCTTTCACACCTTCCCAAGGCAGCTAGCACATGTGGCTTCAAATGAAATTGTTTACTCCATTCACTAAGCCCTATTATATTTACTTTCCTTTTATTAATGTATATACATTTAAATCATTTTTGTATTTTATGCTATACATATTCTTCTTGTTTTATCATTAGTCTTAATAATTCCTATTATTATTGTTATTATTATTATTATTACGTTAGTTTTAAACAATACAATATTCTATACAAGTTACGTATTATATAAACAGAAGGATGTTAATACAATTATTATCCAACCAAAATAAACAAGGGAAGATAGATTATCCTAAGTCACGGATGATGTTCAGTGACCAGAGAGGTATTAGTGACCTTGATAGGAGTTTGAATTTCCTCGTATGTACCGAAGGCCAAGTGTAGAGGTGATACCCGAACCTTGATGGTTGGGAGATGAGGAGTGGGGCATTAAAAAACCAACACTCCAAAGCTACAATCTCCAATCACTCTCTAAATCTCCAACTCCCAAAGCAAGAATGACCAAAAACTCCCCAACCCCTCTCCATGAGGTAGTATAAAAGAATGAATATTTACAATTCTCCCAAATGAGAGGGTGATATGTGTCACCCTTATCATCTCTCCAAAATATATTCCCAAAAATACAAAGAGGATAAAACAAATCCCATTTGCGAGGTAATATCCCAAATTCCCCAAAAATGTAAATAAATTCAACACCCTAATACTTTTAAGACACACAAAAACTAATCATTCTTACAAGATAGTTATGCGTGAGGGGTCAAATGGGAGATAAAATTCCACTTGGCCTTGAAAATAGACCCCCCCCTACCATTAGGTAGGGTCCAAAGGTCTCATTTCCATGAAAGGGGAGCTCCCAAAGTCAAAAGAGGTCCCCAAAGTTGCCACATTTAGCCCAAATTCGAGATTGGGATAAATGGAAAAAGGGTTGAGGTGGTGGGGCCCACCCACATGACAATTAGGTGGTCCATACTTCAAACAACATATTTAATTGACTTAAAGTACGATTAACACATGTAGGGACCACTAGGTCCCTAAACTAACTCATTATAAGACTAAAATAAATTACAATTAATAGAATAACAATTAGGGATCACCCATGGTTCCCAAACATGAATATTCCACATACACACAAGTTGGCTACACACAATAAAACATGCCTACAAACTCGGCCCAGTTAGCCACTTGTGCAAACCCAAGGTGTAGCTCTGAAACCCTACGTTCTCTTGTGTCCTGAAATCTGCACACTCAATGCAAACATTAAACATACCAACTCGATAAAATATACTAATCAAATAATCTTAATAAATCAATCATGGATATAGCTCACTAATTACATCACAATAAATGTCAGTATGAAATGGATAAACGTTAATCCTATACATTCATTTTAACTCAAACTATACTATCCATCTAAACATTACATGACGACATCCAATTAGCCATTACAAATCAAATGATCATCAAGTATATGACAAAACCATACGTCAATTTATCACATATGAAATGAAATCAACTGTACTATAACATGTAGATATCAAAAACCATACCATGCAAGAGCTAAGATAATGATCTATAATACTAGCTTGGCGTTATGCACCCAAATCACCACAAGTGTTGTCAAAAAAACGATAATAAGAATATATAGTATCCAAATGGTGCTAAAATCCATGTCCATCATCAAATAGAACCAATGAGTCAGAAAATTAAGCTTCTACAAGAAGAGGTGGGCATGACAAGAGATTTGATTGGGTCTAAAACAAAACATCTATCACAGTTGGAGAATGATGCTATGAAGGTGGATGACCCTATCATCACCTTCTCTTCCTATATTAAAAAATTGTAAATAAGAAATAAAAGTGGATGAATATTTTTCTAGATAGATAAACGCTTTTGACCAAAGCTATGAACCGAAGTACATTCAACCACAATATAGCATTTAAACTCAACAATTAGCGAAACAGAATCACCAAAATTTGAACACACTTCCAGCGTAGGCAATCTCGAACTAGAATCCACCTCTATTAAATTAGCCTGCCAACCGCGCCACCTCGAACATCACCGCCCTGAACATGGATCGTGCCTAAGTGGGATTTGATCCTGGGTGGAGGTAGATACAACCATCCGTCTTAACCACTCCACCGAGAACCCATTAGCAAAAGTAAATAAATATTAATTAAATAAGAAAGATTATATATTTATCATAAATGAACAAGAAAATTATCAAATAAAAAAGACTAACAAATAAAAAATTATCATAAATGAACAAGAAAATATTATATTTTATTCACTATTATAGAGGTGAAAAAAGGATAGTCTGTGATCTATTAATAAAAAGATGCTAGACAAATGAGTAAAGACAGAATAGTTAGTTACATATTTGTTGATATACATAGTTTTGAACATTATAATTTTGGATTTTGACAAGCACAATAATTCAAGAAAATTTTGACATGTTGAGTTAAATAAACATTTATTCAAGAAATAAATCACATGATTGTTATGTTTGCGAATGATAAAATCCCCATCCAACACATCAAACTCTCGAATTAACAGGTGCAAATAAACTTAAACTAATCTTCACTTTAATCATTGGTTAAATTCACCTAATCATTTCAAAATCTTGTAAATCAAATACGAAGTCGATTAGGATATTGAAGATGCTCATTAAATGTGCAAAAACATTTTGATTGCATATTTATAATAAATGATGAACATCAATCCAATTCCCAAAGGCAAGTGCAATATGTATGTATTTGTGGTCAGTGTATACGCCTCAATTAAGATCAAGATAGTAATCACCATTACACGTGTTAATAAAACAAGAGATGGAAGTTAAGTTACACCTTTGGCCTTATCCAAGTGGCCAATTCCTTGGACTGAAATTACATTTGGAAATTTCACTTTACATGAGGTCTCTATCGGAGAGGTTAGATGCATGCTCTGTATATTAAAGCTCATTATTGTTGTTATGGGACTGCGCATTTTCCATAATATCTCTTAGAGTTCCACCATTGTAGAAGTAGAATAAATAAATAAGGATATAGAACGATATACTTCAACCTAAAAAACAAAAAAAATTGAAGATATATCAAATAGAATTGTGTATTGCAACCATTTTTCTTTTTTTAATAAAATATTTGTTTGGTAATGAAAAATAAAACAAAATACCTTGAGAAATATATATATATATATATTGGGGGGGTGGGGGGGGAAATATGTTAAGAAGGCATATACGTACCTTATGCAGAATAATATAACCGGTGATGGAACGCAAGTCTAAATGTTAATATAATTGAAAAATACTTTCAGGTAGTGCGTATGTGGATGTTAGTCTCGGCGATTTAGGGAAAGAGGTGGCATTGTTATTGTGTGCGGAGTACTGGAATTTTGAGGTAGTTTACTGGTTGTTTAACTGTTGGTCAAAATCAGAGTTGATGGACATACGCGATGTAAGAGATGGAAACATACCCTTACCTCTCACCGATGCCGCCAAGTTTAGAGAGATGAACGTGAAGATATGTAAGCTCGCAAGAAACCTTGGTAATTTGGTTGGTGCGGCATGTGAAAAAGCAGGAAAGAAGACGTATTATGGCCGGAATTCGATCAAAGATGTGATGTGTGGCATTATCGAATTTCTAAAAGAAGATCCCGATGCTGCGGAATTTGTTGATAGTAACTTTGGAGGCCGTTTTACAATTGATTCACGCAGGAAAAACTTCTTTCCACTGTCCGTGGAGCCCGTCTGGCTTTCATATGATGCTTGGATTGAGATAGCGGAAGCATTCTGGAGCTTTTTCAGTGACTCTTTTGCATACTCTATTGTAAACGCGTATGCATTTCACTGTGTTCGCCACATCTCTAGGGTAAATATTGAAAATAATTTTATTCTCGCCAGTAAAATTCTTTGTTGTCTCCTAGAATTTGGTTGCGACATTATACATGCACCCCTGCAACATAATGAATGGCCGAGGATTGTGCTCCCAAGATTTTTCGTTACTTGACTGAGAAGGCTTCAGGCGATCCAACATGTTTTAAACAGATGCTTCAAGACAACGCAATGTGGAGATGCTACACTGACATCGGTAATTATGATCTTCTACACGTGCTTTTATTCACGATTACAAAGGTCAAGGGTTTGGATTTCGCCATCCCGGAGGTAAATATGCTTTTACAATGCTGCGCTCGGCCGCGAGCAGCCAATGCAATTGGGTGCTGCGAAAACAAAACAACGGCTCTACACTGTGCTGCGGCTGCGGGACGGGGTTACAATGAAGATCAGGCACTAGAGCTTGCAAAGAGTCTTCTGCAGAAATGTGATGAGAAAGAACGAAAAGCGCTGATCGACGCCACAGATGAGAAAGAAATGACTGCTCTTTACAGGGCTTGTGAGATAGGTAGCGCACCTATCTGCAAGGGGGGATTAAGCCCTAGGCAAACTAGGCAACTGCCTAGGGCGTCAACAGTTAGGGGGCCTCTAAATTTTATTTTATTTTAATTTTTTGTTATTATTAAAATTTAACATTACTATTATTTACCCTAATTTTATTGATATTATTAAATAGTAGCAGACATTTCATGCATACACATAATTAGGTATTATAATATTTTTGCAAGTAAAAAAAAATATGTATATTTTTAAACTTATACAACTTTTTGGGTATTTTTACTCTTTCTCTAATGTAGCTCTAGATAATTCAAGTGTGAATTTTTTATTAGAAAAGGTTACACGTATTTTCTATAATGTCATTAGTGTAGCTAGTAAAGGAAAGTATAATTGAAAGAAAGAATGATTTAATTCTTTGTTCTTAATGTTTTGAGGGAAAAGTCTATTTTTCATAGAGGAATTTGTAGGCTTGTTCCAAATACCACTCTTCACAAAACCATGGGATCCTCCTAAGAAGTTTTACTAATTTGCAAATAAATGATGCTTTGTTCAGTTTTGAATCCCATCATCTACTTGACATTGGCAAATAAGATGAGTAATAAGCCTTGTATAAAAAATATATTTGTTGGATTTTGAGCACCTCCTGTAATTAATTCTCTCAAGCTATCGATTATTACTTTTACTCATATGAAAATTTTATAGAATATATATATTTTCTTTTGTATACCAAATTGTCTAAATTAGTGATTTATTATTATCCTTATACAACTTTTTAAATAAAATAAGGTACGTAGCTTTTATTATTTATTTATTTGATGGGAAAAATTACCAACTAAATATGTAAGAAGGGTGTCCACTTCAGTTACTGCCTAGGGCGCTCCTAACCTTTTATTCGGCCCTGGAGCCTATTAATGTAGGTTGGTATACCTTTATAGGAAAATTCATGTTGTCCTTCCATTCCCAACACACAAATATCCAGGCGATCAGGTGAACCTGCCATCCAGCTGCTAAGACCTTTGCTTGATTGCTAATAAGGAATATATACCACACTAGTCTGTGGTAATTAAGAAGGCACTTCCACTCTCGTGGAAGTTTTCTGCACTCTGTAGCCATCTCCTGAAAGTAACAAAAGGCATCTTGCTCTCCTTCGCTATAGGTTACAAACAAAATCTCTCTTATTGGTATTAATGAAACAGAACTTTTGATCCCTACACAAACAAGTGTCGTCAAAATTTTGTAGTCTTTATGGAAAACTATAACTAAAATCAGTTTTTCGTTTATACAAAAAAATTGTATTTGCAGTCAGCTCATCACTAGCACCTCTGTTTGAATAATTTCCTTGAGTAGCTTCTGCTCCTATTGGAATAACTAGACTTACCGCAGGATCTGTTTCTGTTGGAGCTTGTGTAGCTATGCGAGAAGAAACATTAATATACTTCATAGATACTACAATCTATGAATAACAGAGATTGTACATTATTAAATCTACATAGGAATAACCTCTCAAGGGAAATATCAAATTGCTAGCATACTTATAGCATTGATATCTGTGGATTAATGTCGTCTTTAGTTGTAGATTAAAAAGACTAAAAATACAATTAATGTGGAAGTTTTTCCTTTCTTACTTGTTTCTGCTGGGTTCTGCATCTCTATAGTAAAGTCTGGACCTGGATTGATTTCTTTCTCGCTCTCCCTTTCGATCTCAGCATGTGGGATTGATACTCTTGACGTTCTAGAATCTATCATTATAGTGCGGAAATTGAACATTTTAAGAACTACAAAATGAAAAGTTACATGTGTGGAAATTTAAGAGAGACTTAAAAAACCAACAAAAAAATATAACATGGAAGAAAAAAACATTCAAGAAGTTGAATGCTATTTCTGTTCCCTCACTACAAATCATCTCCTAATTCTCATCTTACCCGTCTCAGAAGTTTTATTTCAAACACACCCAACTGTCCTTTGAGAAATCTCCTCGATTCCTCTTTACTAGGGTCAGCCAGGTCTAGTGGCAATTGTATGATTTTTTATATATACATATTGGCCAACTCCTTATTATGCTCTGAGGATTTATTTTCTTTGGCATCTCCATATTTTTTTATTATTGCTCTCTCTATTAAATCTTTGTCCATTCCCAGAATAACATTGATTTCACACACTGCCAACACAAGATTCATTGCTGATAAAACCTGCACCAAACATAAACCTATCTGCAAGGGGGGATTAAGCCCTAGGCAAACTAGGCAACTGCCTAGGGTGTCAACAGTTAGGGGGCGCCTAAATCTTTTTTTTTTTTAATTTTTCGTTATTATTAAAACTTAACATTACTATTATTTACCCTAATTTTATTGATATTATTAAATAGTAGCAGAAATTTCATGCATACACATAAAAAGGTATTATAATATTTTTGCAAGTAAAAAAAAATATGTATATTTTTAAGCTTATACAACTTTTTGGGTATTTTTACTCTTTCTCTAATGTAGCTCTAGATAATTCAAGTGTGAATTTTTTATTAGAAAAGGTTCACGTATTTTCTATAATGTCATTGGTGTAGCTAGTAAAGGAAAGTATAATTGAAAGAAAGAATGATTTAATTCTTTGTTCTTAATGTTTTGAGGGAAATGTCTATTTTTCATAGAAGAATTTGTAGGCTTGTTCCAAATACCACTCTTTAAAAAACCATGGGATCCTCCTAAGAAGTTTTACTAATTTGCAAATAAATGATGCTTTGTTCAGTTTTGAGTCTCATCACCTACTTGACATTGGCAAATAAGATGAGTAATAAGCCTTGTATAAAAAATATATTTGTTGGATTTTGAGAACCTCCTGTGATTAATTCTCTCAAGCTATCGATTATTACTTTTACTCATATGAAAATTTTATAGAATATATATATTTTCTTTTGTATACCAAATTGTCTAAATTAGTGATTTATTATTATCCTTATACAACTTTTTAAATAAAATAAGGTACGTAGCTTTTATTATTTATTTATTTGATGGGAAAAATTACCAGCTAAATATGTAAGAAGGGTGTCCAGTTCAATTACTGCCTAGGGCGCTCCTAAGCTTTTATTCGGCCCTGCCTATCTGAAAACATAGAATACATCTAGAACAATATAAAAACTGAGAATACATCAAGAAAAATATAAAAACTCAGAATCCATCTACAATTTATTCTCAAAAACTTACAATGGAATATATTCAACAAATTACATTAATAATGCATGAAAGAAAACGAAGATAAATTACACTGAGCACACCTGCAAAATCACAGATTCGTTGCACCTATCCAAATCACCTACAAAAACGATGATTCTTGTAAGACTTGTTACTAATGCAGGGGCTACTTTTGCAATCTCAGTGGCTACTTCCACAATTCTAGTATCTCTTTTAGAGCGTGCAGGATTTAAAATAGATAATGTGATCCACTGCCATAGCATGAGAATGGTAGTGAACAATGACGTGGTCCACTTCCATAGCATGAGAAATGTAGTGAATGCACCATGGGGTTGTTTACCCATTTCTTCTTTCAAGAATTTGATATCTGAGATAACCCTTTCTTGATAACCCAGTTTATCTGTGTGATCTGGAAATGACATGTAATTCATGAGTTGACTACTAACTGGTTTTATAATTCCCATTACGGACTTAGTTAATGTCCACCCTGTAAAGACTAGGGCTGCAGGAAGACATGCATATTTTGCTTTTGCCCATTCCTTAAACTTGTATCTGTCTAGCATTACCCATACAATAAAAGTAATGGAAGAGGCCAAAGCAATTGTAAATATGGCATATTTCTTTTTGTTCCATGTATTTCTCCAACAAGTGCTCAACCATTGGGCCCTGGTCATGGTTCCTTTGATTTCTTTTGTGATTTCTACAGCCATACCAGCCAGTGCTTCTGTTTCGTTCCTATACTTCCATGCATTGTATTGGACTGTTAGGATAGCATGTAGGCTTTCTTCTGTTGGAAAATCACCTTTTGAATTTGATGGTTGGCCATTTTGTTTGAACTGGGAATGAATAATGATTGAAAATTAATGAATGTTGAACTTTGGACAAGAAAATTTAGATATTCTTTAGTGCTTAGGTTATAGTCTCTCAACACGTGAAATAGAAATTTAATGCAACACAAGTCTTTCAAGATGATTCAACCTTGCAATTAAAACTAAAATTAAAAATTATGAGACCAAAATTTTAGTATAAAGAGCATATTAAAATTTGAATTAGTTAATCTAACTCGAGATTTAAAACTCACCATGTCACTCTTGTCCATCACAGCTAGTGATTTAAAAATGCCATGATATTTGACATCATATTTATCTAGAAACTTATCTAGAGAATCTTCATTCGGATTCTGATAAACAAACACATTCTATTAGAAATATAAACTTACAATCATTTTCAAATACTTTCATACATGCATGCACATAATGTAAACTTTTACTTTTAGAAGTAGCTGGAATTACTAATAAGTAATAAAGCAAGATTTAGGATAAAAATAAGAAAAACAAACATCAAAAAACAGTTTCAAAATAGGATTTGGAAAAGTATTCTAATTGCATAGATCTGTGTGTAGCCTCTAGGTTTTTATTTAGTTAGACTAGAATGTATAGAAGAGAAAAAGTTCAAGTAAGTGGAATAGGAAGAGTCTTTTTTAAGACTTTTTCATTTTATAGAATTTTTTTTACGTGTATTTAAAATTGATATAATAGTTTATTTATTCAATTTATTTTTACATATATAGAAATTCAAGGTATTAAAGAATATATTTAAATTGGTATCAAAGATAATTTGTTATCTAGATTTACTAGTCAAGTTTGAAGCTTTCAATTCAGTTATGGTGATTGTAAGCAACAACCACCTTACCTATCTTGAAATCTCTAGTTTAATCCATGAGAAAAATAATGATTAGACTACAATATCAAGACAAATACACTCTTTCCCCCCCCAAGATGTGTGGTGTTTGATCGAATACGGATTTACAAAACTTACAAATTAGGTAGGGTAAATTTTAAGCCCTCGCCCTCTCTAAAAAAATATAGATATCATTTGACGAATTTCTATACATGACTTCCGAAATCTTCATGAATTCCACAAATTGAAAGGAAACAATGTCAGATGGTATCAACTATCAGATGACAACATTAGGCTACTGAATGGTAGACAAATTCTCTTTTTTCCATGCAGTAATGGAGATTATTTGAATATAAAAATTTCTCTATTACTATAAACGTTAGGGGAATTAACCCAAAAAAATTTAGGCGAAATAGCAAGCGACCTAACCTCTAAAAATTAGCCAAATCCAAATTTCAAAAACCCAAATATTTGTGAATTAAAAAACATTAGCCACTAAAATTTACACTGTAATCAAGCGACATTCAATTCCTTTTTGTATCAGAGAAGAATTTGTTAAAAGAGAACAATAAAAAGGATGCAAATTACTATTCATTATACAATAAGAATGAAAAATATTATAAATAATATATCAAGGTACTAATAAGGTTAAATTACCAAAATTACAAATTCTTAGGAGATATTTTGAAAATCTACATATGAAATTTTCGATTCAATTGATGTTTTTTTTACCCATGCAATTGAAGTTATAAATCAATTTAAGTCTCATGGTGATACATTAGAGGATCTAAGAAATATAGAAAAAATTCCAAATAGAATTCTACCTACTAGGTATGACTCTATTGTAGTTACAATCGAAGAGTTGAAAGACTTAGCACAATTGTCTCTTGGTGAGTTGATGGGGTCTCTACAAACCCATGAACAAATGCTAAATGTGTGCTAAATTGGAAAAGAAATTCTACCCTAGAACATGAATTCAACTCACACATGTTAGTTACAAGTAACAGAGGCACACAAGGAAAAGGAGGTAGTAACAGATTTATTAGAAGCAAACGAATGATCAACAATTTTCATGAAGAAGGAAGATCCAACTCCATTTTTTTCGCAAGTTGAAGATGCAGAGGAAAAAATCATAAAAACAATCATGGAGGTCAAAGGTATGAAAAATATAATGTCCAACATCATTACTAACAAATAAATTTTCACTATGCAAATGAGTGTAAAAAGAAACAATGTAATCAAGTGCAAAATTTTCAAGAACAAATCAGGGCAAGAATGAAAATAGTACAATGTTTACTGTGTGTAATGTGGGTAAAGAAAGTATTAAAGAAGAGTGATATTTGGATATTGTAGGTAATGCCCACTTTCCTTTGACACTTTTAGACACTAATCCTGATACTGTTGATCTCATTTTGGATGTCAATTATATTTTGATTGCTATGATGTATAGATATTGGACATGGATTATTATGAAATTGAATTCAGTTATTATAAATGTTTTTTATTTGAGATGTTCTTTACATGGATGATGATATATTGTTTGGATTTCACATACTATTGATGTTGTTTAGTCTTGTGATGTTGGAAATTATGGATAGACCTGATATGGAAAATTATTGGATGATGACATAGTTGAAAAAATTGAATTGAAAAGGATGATGTTGAATTCATAATATTGTTGTGATTGTATTTCATTTTGAGTTGTTAATTTTATTTCCTTGGATGTTCTGATATGGCCACGAGGCTGAAGGGGTATTTGTATTTTGCAGGAAAAACATCACAACAATATCGGGGGACTAGAAACTAACCATAATAGAATGCTGGATGAATTCGACGAGGTCACCATGGCAACTATTTATTTTTGTGTGTTGTGTTGTTAGGGATTCCCATGGGGGGCATCACCTTTTTTAAAAAAGTGACCAAGGGATTTCTTTGTTTTTATTTTTATATGTTTCCTTTTTGTAATGTTTGCATGTGTTTAATTGTGATCTGTTACCCCTTTTATTAATTGTTATGTGTTGAGTAAATAATGTGAATACCCATGTGTTAATTAAATAAATCATTATGTTAAAGGAATTAATAAATGAAGTTATTAATATAAATGCAAGTTGTAAGAGAATTTAAGAATAGATTTGGAGTGTTGGACACTCCATCCCCTTGGAATTTGAATTTGGCCTTGTTGGCTAAATTTGGAGGCTTGTGGGTCAAGCTAGACTTGTCCCACACCTCTTAAAAGTAATTACCAACCATATTTATGGGTTGGAGGTCAAGTTTTGAATTGTTTAATTATATTTTGATATGACCTTTTTGAAAGCATTTATTGTACTTTGTCTTACATACCTTTAATGTTGTCCCTTTTGGAGTATGGGTCTCTTGGAGTGTGTAAGTTGATTTGTCCTTACATTTATCGTGACCTTTTATTGTTGTTGACTTTTCTTTTAGGGTTGACGATGAATGAGGTGGCATCCCACTTGGAGTTCACATCACCCTCTTCTTTCTCCTTCCTATAAAAGTCGAACTCTTTGCCTTATTGTTGGGTTGTTGATGTTTTGGGTTCCTCCTCTTGGGAGCATTTTCTATTGTTGTTGAAACTTGGGGGATTCTCCTCTTGGGCGCATATTTTAGCTAGTTCTTGAAACCTTGTGCACCTTCTTCCCTGGGTGTTGTTCTTGTTGTTCAAGCTTTGGCGTCTTCCTCTTGCCGCATTTGCTTCCTGGTCAAAGCTGTGCGCACTTCCTTGCTTTGTTTTCCTTGCTGTGTAAAGCTTGCGTATTTTCCTCTTGGGGGCGGATTTCATTGTTGTGTTGGGAGCTCTTGCTTGTGAAGGGATTGGAGATCATTTGCTTGCTGGTTAGTGCTGTTTTCTAGACTAAAATCTGGTTTTGAAAAAGCTTGCTGTGTGGGACAGACTCCATTAATGGAGAGGTAGGAAACTGACCTTTTTTCTATAGTTGTTTTCTATTTAGAATGGTGCTTGTTGTTTGCATTTGTTGGCTGGTTGGGTAGACTGCTCAGGGTAGGTGTAGGAGAAGGCTATGGGGATTTCATATGCGGAGGGATAAGGGAATGTCGATGGCATCAGTTATTGTGGAGGGATTTTTGGATTTGGGAACTACCATGGAAAAGGAATAGCTTGCATTCCTTGCTCTTGGGGGGGCATAAGGGACAATTTTGGGGAGGTATAAGGAGTAAGCTTAGGGGAGGCATAAGGGTATGGAAGGTGATGAATCTTGGTGGGTTGCTTCTTGTTATTTCTCATTTCCCATTGGGAGGCATAAGCAACTCCCCATAGAATCCTTGCTCTTCTTTTGGCTTGCGAAATGAAGCCTCTATTCTGTTTACATTGTTATGTAGTTGGGAACTACATCTTTTGTAAAACATATCTTTTTGAAATGTGCATTTGCTGCCTGTGTGTTTTGTGGAAGCCATTGTTGCCATGTGTTGGTTTTCATCTTTTATTGCATTATGGTTGGGGCTCGGGGGCCGATGAGAAAGGATGACTTCTCCCTGCTCATTGGATATCTTGGTTGGGTGGAGAGCATTTCCTTTCCCCTATCTTGTTGTGATCCAACTAAAGAATGAAGAAAATCAGCATGTTGTTGTTCTGGAGAAAGAAATGTACAGTTTTGACAGTCCTTGTTTTTGTAAAATTATTGTAACCCTTCCCACGTTGAGGTGGATGAGAACGTTTTGTTATTTGTAATAGAATGGCATTGTATTGAAATGAAGATTTAAATTTGATATGTGAAATGTGAAGTTGTACAATCTGTTATGTGTTGAAAGGAATGTGATATGAAATTAATGTATGTTGGTTTTTGAGAAATTGAAAGGAAATCGAAAGGAAATAATGATACTGTAAAGTTGTGGTTGGATCAATAAAGAATTGTGTTTCTGTTCTCAGTTTATAAAACTTGTATTGTGTATTGGATTTGAGTTGCTATGATGAAATGAGTTTTTTGTTTGGAAGGAAAATAGTTATGAAGGAAAAAGACAATGTTTATTCTTTTATTAAGTTGAAAATTTGATAATCAGACTTGGTATATTGATAGTTAGATGTTGTTGGAATTAATGTAATGGATTGGATAGAAAATGTTTTAAGAATCTGTAGAGTTGATCTCTATCATTTATTTTAAATAGGGAAATCGAGTTATTAAGAAATGAACAGTTCAAATCTTCTTTATGAGTTAAGTATTGAAACCTTGCAATTTAGAAGCATTAAGTCTCAATGAACTTAATTGACTTCAACACTTAAGAAAGAATCCTCAAATCTCATTAAAATCTAATTTGAAACTATACAGTTGTTTTTCCATCTAAGGTCGGAAAAATGTAAGTAAAATAATCTAAAAGGATCAAATTGGCCTTGGAAATATGTTCCCAGCTTTCTTTGTTTCTCTGCCGACTCGTACCCAATCACGAGTTGACGTGCAACAAGTGTAAGAGTTCCCTATGTTCAGGAGAAAAGTGTCGAACGATGTAGACGCGCGTCAAAGTGAAAGAGTTGACGCGTGACAACGGAAGGTTGTTGACGTGCGCCAAGGAGAAAGAGTTGACATGTGACAACGGGAGGTTGTTGACATGCGTCAAGGAGAAAGAGTTGACACGTGACAATGGGAGGTTGTTGACGACATCAAAGAGAAGTAACATTGATTAGTGACAACTAGGGTTGTTGATGCGTCACTAGGAGCTGTTGACGCATCGTTGATGCACATCAAAGGAATGTAGTGACACACGACATGAAGGTTGTTGACACATGTCACTAGAAGGAGTTGATGCGCGACAACCAAGGGTTGTTGACACATGTCAGTAGGACATTGTTGACGTGTGACAACTGGGTTGTTGACGCATGTCACTAGGAGGTGTTGACGCATGAAAACTAGAAGGTTGTTGACGCGCGTCAAGGGATAGTGTTGTGATCTTCTTCCTTGGGTTTTTGTTAGACAAAACTTGAATCCGAAACCTAAGCTGGTTATCAACCTTCAACTTGCTTGTGCAGTCTATTGCCTTGTGGATGTTATCCCTTAATCAAAAAAATATTATACCATAATTTTCCTAGCTAATCCTAGTTTAGTTCATAGGTCTCAAGTGTTGGTTTGAAGCGGGCACTATACTTGGTATCAGAGCAGTGGTTCAAAATCTTGGACCATTGGGTACACTAGAAAAAAAAACTTGAGACATGAAATTTAAAGCTAGCATATCTTTAACTTAGAGAACAAACTGATTAAAAACTTGTATATTGTAGTAAAATTTGAAACTGAAGAAAATTTAGACTGATGAGCTAACTCTCATTTTGTTATGTAGGAGGCATAGACAAGATGATGAGTCTTTCCACATAGACTTAGAGATTCCACCTTCAGAGAATGCTATGGCAGCCATCTTGCCACAGATCTTGTAGACCCTTCAGGATGTGAATGTCGCTTTACGTGGAGGTTCAATTGGAGGGCATGGCAGGCATGACAGAATCACTTCCATTGAGGGACATGCACCTCCTCCACCCAGTGAGGAGCATGGAGGAGAGAATTTCCATGGAGAATCAGCTAGAGCTGAGTCCTCTTTGAGGGGACATGGTGACCGAGTTTTTCAGGACATAGAGAGAGGTCTTGGAGCCCTAGGCTTGGGGATGAGTGTGCAGAAAGGCCTAAAGGCCGTCAACCCACAGCAACAAATCACATAAAGGAAATCTTGAAGCTTCGTCCATCACAATATTTAGGTGACACAGGAGGTTTTCAGGAAGAAGCCTAGCTAGTGAGCTTAAGTGGGTGCTTCAAGATTTTTCCTTACACCAGCAACATGAAAGCTCATGTTGCGATCCACCTACTGAAGGATGGAGCCAGAGTATGGTGGAGGACTGAGGAGAAGAAGCTCCATGTAGATTCAGAGATAGTCACTTGGGAGTTTTTTGAGGAGAGATTCAGAATCAGATACTTGTCTTGAAGGTTCATACAGCAGAGAATTGATGAGTTCCACAACCTTCAATAGGCATCCCTTTCAGTGGCAGAATATGAAAGTAAGTTTTTGGACTTACTTCAGTACGTGGAGTACATGTAGGATGAGTAGGTGTGGATCCACCATTTCATCTGGGGTCTCAATCTAGACATTGGAGGTGCAGTTCGGATCCACTGCCCACAGACTTTAGTAGAGGCCGTTGAGAAGGCTTACATAGAAGAAGAGACTCAGGGTAAGACCCAACAGGCTAGAGACCGAGTCAGGAGCCATGCATACAGTAGATGTAGGACAATAGATCAAGGGGGTCAGTTCCTCCTCCTATTGGTCGTCAGCAGTCTTCACAGGCATCCTTCAGACCCCAACAGTAGCAGCAACAAA
This sequence comes from Taxus chinensis, assembly GCA_019776745.2. Lineage (NCBI taxonomy): Eukaryota > Viridiplantae > Streptophyta > Pinopsida > Cupressales > Taxaceae > Taxus > Taxus chinensis. The sequence goes on from CM034152.1 coordinate 189,810,329, forward strand.
AGTCCGCCCACCGCATAGGCCTCCATAGAGAGCTGATGCACGGAGAGGTCAGAGTATGGGGCCTCCTCCTAGGGGTCCAATAGGGACACAGGGTGGACCTAGAGCTCAGTCAGTGGGAGATTGTCAGCAGAGGATGCAACAAACAGTAGTTGGATCATCAGGATCCACAACCCCTACTTCTAGAGCACCTACTGGGTGGTGCTGCTTCTTGGAGAGGAGCAGGAGGTTGTTTTGGATGTGGAGTGGTAGGGAATTTTTGGAGAGACTTCCCTCAGAACCCTAACAAGGGTAAAGCACCTATTTCAGAGCCAACAGTTGGTGATATGGGGCGCAGCCACAGGATCTATGCAGTGGTTGAGAACCGCCAGGCCGAACACCAGAGCACAGTCATCGAGACTTCAGGTAACATTGGGGGTATTCCTACCTCCATATTGTTTGATTCTGGTTCTTTTGATTCATTTATTGCACCGTCTTTAGTAGAGCGATGCAAGCTGGTGGCAGTTAGGCAGGGTCTTATTTGGGATGTTGAGATGGCTTCGGGAGCCAAGATCTCTGTTGATTCCTTGGTTAAGGAGTGTGTTGTAGATTTGGGATCTTTCACCACTTCTTCAGATCTTTGTATCCTTCCTTTGGGCTCGTATGGAGTCATCTTAGGTATGGATTGGTTATCTGCACATAGGGCTAGGATGGATTGTTATCACAAGACCATATCTTGTGTGGATGATCTTGGAGTAGAGTCGGTGATTTCAGGGGTCAGGAGACCCGTTTCGATTTGCACCATCTTAGCTATGCAGCTCAAGCGGTGTGTGCGATGGGGTTGTCAGATGTATGCTGTTACAGTCAGTGACAGGTCATAGGATAGGTCTCATGGACCATCGCTAGATGATCATCCCATTCTGGGAGAGTTTGTGGATGTCTTTCCAGGGGAGCTACTGGGGATGCCACCCCCACGTGAGATTGATTTCCATATAGATCTGGTTCTGAAGCAGAGCCTATCTCACGGGTGCCTTATCGGATGACCACCCCAGAGCTCTGTGAGCTCAAGTTGTAGCTGGAGGGCCTTCTGGAGAAAGGCCTTATCCATCCTAGTGTATCCCCTTGGGGTGCACCAGTGATCTTTGTGAAGAAGAAGGATGGATCCTTGCGGTTGTGTATCGACTACCGTCAGTTGAATAAGGTGACGATTAAGAATCGTTATCCTCTTCCTCATATTGATGACTTGTTTGATCAGATGAAGGGAGCTACGGTGTTCTCTAAGATTGATCTCAAGTCGGGTTATCATCAGTTGAGGATTACGGAGGCAGACATTCATAAGACTGCTTTTCGTACGAGGTATGGACACTATGAGTTCACTGTGGTACCTTTTGGTTTGACGAATGCCCCCGCTATGTTTATGAGTTTGATGAATGGGGTATTCAGAACCTTCTTGGATCGCTTCGTGCTCATCTTCCTTGATGACATCTTGATTTACTCATGTACGCGTGAGGAGCACGAGGAGCACCTCAGCCAGGTTCTTCTTTGTCTTCGTGAGCAAGAGCTTTACGGGAACTTGGAGAAGTGTGTTTTCTTTCAGTATAAAGTCCAGTATTTGGGTCATATCATCTCTGGGGAAGGTATCGCAGTCGATCCTTCCAAGATTAGAGCCATCATGGATTGGCCAACACCCACTACTGTGACAGAGGTGCGTAGCTTCATGGGGTTGGCAGGTTACTACCAGAGATTTGTTCAGGATTTCTCTCAGATAGCACACCCCATCACTTCCCTTCAGTGGAAAGGGAAGAAGTTTGTTTGGTCGGATAGATGTGAGTAGGCCTTCAGGACACTGAAGGAACGTCTCACTTTGGCACCCATTCTTGCGGTTTCGGATCCACATGGTGAGTTCTTTGTGTGCACGGATGCTTCGTTGGCAGGCCTTAGAGGTGTGCTGATGCAGGAAGGCAGAGTAGTGGCCTTTGAGTCTCACAAACTCAAGGATTATGAGCTTAATTATCCGACTCATGATCTTGAGCTTGTTGCAGTTGTGCATGCTTTGGTTCGTTGGAGGCATTTTCTTCTTGGTCAGAGTTTCATACTCAGGACAGATCATTTGAGTCTTCGCCACCTTTTCACACAGCCCAATCTGAATGCTCGTCAACGGCGTTGGATGGAGTTGCTTTGTGAGTATGACATGGAGATAGAGCATGTGAAAGGAAAGGAGAATGTGGTTGGAGACGCGCTCAGCAGGTGGCGGACATGTGAGTATGGCCACTTCAGTGGGTACAGATTTGTGGAGCAGGATTCTTCAGCAGCTTCCTCTTGACAGCTTCTACATTGCAGTTCGAGCAGAGATTGATTCCCAGAGACCCCTTGAGGGGAAGTTTGATGGTTTCACACTAGAGGCAGATGGACTTCTCAGGCATAAGAGGTCAGATTTATGTTCCCAGAGATGGAGGCTTGAGGTAGGACATCTTGGTAGAGGCACATCATGCACCGTATTCCGCCCATCCTGGGGTGAAGAAGATGCATGCAACTTTGAGACAGTTGTATCATTGGAGAGGACTTCATAGAGACGTGGCTCAGTTTGTGTCACGCTGTTTGGAGTGCCAGAAAGTAAATGCCGAGCATCAGCATCCAACTGGGCCTTCTCTATCCTCATGCTATACCAGAGTGGAAATGGGACACCATTTCCATGGATTTCATTATCGGGCTACCGATGTGAGATATCACCATAATGCTATTATGGTGACAGTTGATAAATTGACAAAATTTCTCATTTTTCACTGGTGAAGACCACTTATAAAGCTAGTGCAGTGGCGCATGTGTATTTGGATGAGATTGTTAGGTTGCACAGGATTCCATAGAAGATCATTTGTGACCGGGATCCTTTGTACACTTCTAATTTCTGGACTACCATGCAGTATGTCCTCGGGACAAAGATTAATTTCAGTACAACTTATCACCCTGAGATAGATGGATAGACTGAGAGAGTGAATCAGATTTTGGAGGACATGCTCAGGATGTATGTGATGGATCATCAGGTGAGATGGGAGGAGTATCTGTACTTGGTGGAGTTTTCCTACAACAACATTTTTAGAGTTCTATAGGCATGGCTTCTTTTCAAGCCTTATATGGTAGAGAGTGCAGGACACCTCTTAGCTTGGATCGGTTGGAGGACAGAGTGTCTCTTGGACCAACCCTTTTGTAGGACATGGAGACATAGGTAGTGATGATAAGACAATGATTGCAGGAGGCACACAACAGATAGAAGAAGTACACGGATCAGCATAGGACATAATGGAATTTTGATGTGGGCATGAAGGTGTTCCTTTGTGTCAAGCCACATAAGAGCCCTATCCATTATGGAAAAGGTTCTAAGTTGGCTTCTCATTTTGTTGGACCTTTTGAGATCTTGGAGCATATCGGCCCTTTGGCCTACCGTCTAGCTTTGCCACCTAGCTTGTCTCGCGTACATGATGTATTTCATGTTTCTGTTCTTAGGAAGTACATTATAGACCCTTCTCATGTATTAGATTGGACCTCTTTGAAGGTGTAGGATAAAGGGGAAGGTGATGGTCGAACCCATCTATATCATAGATCGTAGGACCTTAGGCCTTCGAGGCAGAGAGATTGATCAGGTACGGGTACAGTGGCACATATATGACGAGACTGTAGCTACTTGGGAGGATGCCACCGTGTTACGAGTGTAGTTTCCACGTTTGTTCCAGTGACTTCTGGGAGGAAGTCGAGTCTAAGGGGAGGGGGATGTAATGCCCACTTTCCTTTGACACTTTTAGACACTAATCCTGATACTGTTGATCTCATTTTGGATGTCAATTATATTTTGATTGTTATCATTTATAGAGATTAGACATGGATTATTATGAAATTGAATTCAGTTATTATGCATGTTGTTTATTGAGAGGTTCTTTACATGGATGATGATATACTGTTTGGCTTTCACATACTATTGATGTTGTTCAGCCTTGTGATATTGGAAATTATGGACAGACTTGATATGGAAAATCATTGGATGATATACAGTGCTTTTTAGATTGAAAATTTGATGTTGAATTCATAATATTGTTGTGATTGTATTTCATTTTGAGTTGTTAATTTTATCTCCTTGGATGTACTGATATGGCCACGAGGCCGAAGGGGTATTTGTATTTTGTAGGACAAACATCACAACAATATCAGGGGACTGGAAACTAACCATAAAGGAATATTGGATGAATTCGACGGGGTCACCATGGCAACTGTTTGTTTGTAGTGTTGTGTTGTTAGGGATTCCCATGGGGGGGATCACCTTTTTAAAAGTGACCAAGGGTTTTTCTTTGTTTTGATTTTTATGTGTTTTATTGTAGTGTGTTACCCCTTTTCATTAATTGTTATGTGTTGAGTAAATAATGTGAATACCCTTGTGTTAATTAAATAAATCAATATGTTAAAGGAATGTAATAAATGAAGTTATTAATGTAAATGCAAGTTGTAAGAGAATTTGTAAGAGAATTTAAGGATAAGATTTGGAGTGTTGGACACTCCATTCCCTTGGAATTCGAATTTGGCCTTGTTGGCTAAATTTGGAGGCTTGTGGGACAAGCTAGACTTGTCCCACCCCTCTTAAAAGTAATTACCAACCATATTTATGGGTTGGAGGGCAAGTTTTGAATTGTTTAATGTATTTTGATATGACCTTTTTGAAAGCATTTATTGTACTTGTCTTACATGCTTTTAATGTTGTCCCTTTTGGAGTATGGGTCTCTTGGAGTGTGTAAGTTGATTTGTCCTTGCATTTATTGTGAGCTTTTAATGTTGTTGACTTTCTCTTTTAGGGTTGAGGATGAATGAGGTGGCATCCCACTTGGAATCCACATCACCCTCTTCTTCCTCCTTCCTTTAAAAGTCAAACTTTTTACCTTTAGTTGGGTTGTTGATGTTTTAGGTTCTATCCTCTTGGGTGCATTTTCTGTGCTATTGAAGCTTGGGTGGATTCCTCCTTAGGTGCATTTTTGCTGGTTGTAGAAACCTTGTTCACCTTCTTCCTTGGGTTTTGTTCTTGCTGTTGGAGCTTGGACACCTTCCTCTTAGCCGCATTTGCTTGTTGGTTGAAGCTGTGTGCACTTCCTTGCTTGAGTGCTTTCCTTGCTGTGTAAAGCTTGCATATTTTCCTCTTGAGGGTGTTTTTCATTGTTGTGTTGGGAACTCTTTCTTGTGAAGGGATTGGAGTTCATTTGATTGTTGGTTTTGCTATTTTCTAGACTGGAATTTGGTTTTGAAAAAGCTTACTATGTGGGACAAACTCCATTAATGGAGACGTAGGAAACTGAACTTTTTATTTTGCTATTGTTTGAAGCTATTTTCTCTTAGAATGGTGCTTGTTACTTGTATTTGTTGATTGGTTGGGTAGACTGCTTAGGGTAAGGTGTAGGAGAAGGCTATGGGGATTTCATATGCGGAGGGATAAGGGATTGCCAAGGGCATCTGTTATTGTGGAGGGAGTTTGGGATTTGGGAACTACCTTGGAAAAGGAATAGCTTGCATTCCTTACTCTTTTGGGGGGGGGGGCATAAGGGATAAGTTTTGGGAGGTACAAGAAGTAAGTTTGGGGGGGCATAAGGGTATGGAAGGAGATGATTTTGGTGGGTTGTTTCAGGTTGTTCTCATTTCCCATTGGGAGGCATAAGAAGCTCCCCATAGAATCCTTGCTCTTGTACTTGGCTTGTGGAATGAAGCCTATGTGTTGTTTGCATTGTTATGTAGTTGGGAACTACATCTTTCATAAAACATGTCTTTTTTAAATATGCATTTTACTGCCTGTGTGTTGTGTGGAAACCATTGTTACCATGTGTCAGGTTTCATCTTTCATTGCATTATGGTTAGGGCTTGGGGGCCGATGATAAAGGATGGCTTCTCCCTGCTCATTGGATATCTTGGTTGGGTGGAGAGCGTTTCCTTTCCCCTATCTTGTTGTGATCCAACTGAAGAATGAAGAAAATCAGCGTGTTGTTGTTCTAGAAAAGAAATGTTCACTTTGACAGTCTCTTGTTTGTAAAATTATCGTAACCCTTCCCACGTTGAGGTGGATGGAACGTTCTGTTATTTGCTTTAGAAACGCATTGTTTTGGAAATGAAGGTTTAAGTTTGATATGTAAATGTGAAATTTACAATCTGTTACGTGTTGAAAGAATGTGATATATTATGTATGTTGGTTTTTGGAAACTGGAAGGAATAAATGATACTGTAAAGTTGTAGTTTGATTCAATGAAGGATTGCGTTTCTGCTCTCAGTTTGTAAAACTGTGTTATGTATTGGATTTGAGTTGCTGTGATGAAATGAATTTCTGTTGAAAGGAAAAGACGTATGAAGGAAAAAGATAGTGTTTATTCTTTTATTCAAAGTTGTAAAATTGATAATCAGACTTGGCATATTGATGGTTAGATGTTGTTGAAATTTATGGAATGGTTTGGATAGAAAATGGTTCTAAGAATCTGTAGAGTTGGACTCTGTTATTTTTTTTAAATCTGGTAATCAATTTATCTAGAAATGGACAATTTCAATCTTCTTTATAAGTAAAGTATGGAAACATTACATTTTAGAAGCATTAAGTCTCAACGAACTTAATTGAATTCAACACTCAAGAAAGAACCTTCAATCCCTTTAAAATCCATTAATCTTTAACTGTTAAAAGGATCAAATTGCCTTCGAAGTTCGTTTTGAGCTTTCTCCGCTTCTCCGCCGACTCGTACCCAATCACAAGTTGACGCGCGACAAGTGTAAGAGTTGATGCGCAACAACGGGAGGTTGTTGAAGCACGTCAAGGAGAAAGAGTTTACGTGTGACAACAAGAGGTTATTGATGCGCATCAATGGAAGTAGCGTTGACACGTGACAACTCGTTGTTGTAGACGCATGTCAGTGGAGGATGTTGATGCGCGATAACCCAGAGTTATTGACACACGTCACGGGGAACTATTGATGCATTGTTGATGCATGTCAAAAGGAATGTAGTGACACGTGACATGAAGGTTGTTAATGTGTGTCACTGGAAGGAGTTGATGCGTGACAACCAAGGGTTGTTGACACGCGTCAGTAGAACGTTGTTGATGTGCAAAAAATTAGGTTATTGACGTACATCACTAGGAGGTGTTGACGCAGGACAACTGGAAGGTTGTTGACATGCGTTAAGGGATAGCATTATGATCTTATTCCTTGGGTTTTTGTCAGGAAAAACTTGAATCTGAAACCTGGGCTAGTTAGTAGCCTTCAACTTTCTTGTGTAATATGTTTCCTTGTAACATCGTGAATGTTAACCCTTAATGAAAAAAAAAATTATCCCATAATTTTCCTAGCTAATCCTAGTTTAGTTCATAGGTCTCAAGTGTTGGTGTGAAGCGGGCACTACAACATGTGAATATTTTTTGATTAAAGGTAAAAATGGGTTGAGGGTACCCTACCCCAATGCAACATAATCAAATGGAGAAAAAGATATATCAATGAGGATCAAATAGATCGAGCTTCTTCCAGCGACACAAAATGGATACAAACAAAAACTGAAATAGGAAAAAATAACTTATGCATGAGATCCCTTCCCACGTGATCTTGAATGCATCTTAAGGGAAACATGTACATTTTCCCCTTTCTTCTTTTTTCACACAGTAGTCCAACCATCATCTATGTTTGGATTTTCATTTTCATTATTGTGAACATGTATGATGATTTCAATGTTATCCTTATCCACACGAACTTGGTGCTTCATTCAAACAAGAGGATGGGGATTGTTTCCTACAAGTGAGACCTTTTCCATAGGAAAAGGAGGACTGACCTCCTCATTCTTAGAAGCCATATCATCCTCACTCTCTCTATCTTCTTCTGGATCACTATCCAATGGACCTTTAACAACTAGCTGACAAGGATCTGAATTCTTCCACCAAGAGGTTCTACTCTTGACATATTTTCTCATAACCTAACAATCAAAAGCTAAGTGACCAAGAGAGAAACAAGTTTTACATCTGAAGGGGAACCCTTCATAGTCTAGATTTTGATTTCATATCCTATCCTCCACTTTGATCTCAATAGATGCAGGAAAATCAAAATAAATATTCAAATCAACCAATATGTGGGCATATGTGGTATAGTCATAGGATGACGTTTTTGGGTCAATAGTAAGGCATTTACCAAAGGTATTCCCAATTGAGAGTAAGTAGTTCTCACTCCAAAACTAGATGGGTAAATAATGCAACCAAACACAAACATGTTTGACATAGAAGGTTCCCATCATCAAATTAAACAAAGGAAACAAATTTTTCATAAGCAAAAAGTGGCATTGAATAGCCCAAACTTTTCAAACAATCAAATCTTCATCGGGCGTTTCAATAAACACAACAATGAAGAAAACTCTAGATTGAGAGTAAATGTCCAATTTACCTATCATGAGAGGCCTCCAATGAGTTGAAATCCAATCATGTAGCACTGCCAGACTAGGGAAAAAAATGTTGAATTTACATATCAGTCCATTTTTCTTGAAGTAAGCCTCAAATTTTAGAACATCTACACCAAAGCAAACAACATGAGGTTTCTTTTCAAATGCCATGGGCTTATCAGTGTTTTGGGCAGAGGATATGGAAATAGCTACAAAGGTCTATTGTTACCACTTTAGTCCAGGGATGACCTCCTTGTTTCCATCTAAATTATTAATAGAAATGGTAGTGATAAGTTAACTATCCAACTTACAATAAAAAAGAGTAAGATTTGTTTCCTAGTACAATGCATAATGAATTGTCTATTTATTTTGAAGTTGTTAGAGAAGATCATTCATGGCAGTGGCATCTTACATGTGGTCATTTAAGTTTTACGAACCTTTATAGTTTTTGTATAATAATAACATGTTAAAATTATTTCCCTTTATAGAGAAATTGAATAAATTTTATGAATGGTGCATTCTAGGAAATAAACATAGAGAAGGATTTGTTGTTGGAAAGTAACATAAATAATGATCCTTACTTGATATTGTCCATTCAGATTCATGTGGAAATATTTAAACTCTATTTATCAGCATGAAATTAATTGATGATCTCATTTCATAAACTTTTTTCAAAACACAAATAAAATGTCTTTGGTATATTTCTACAATTCAAAGTACTAGTTGAAAAGCAAAGTGGACACTTCATAAAATCCATGAGAATAGATATTGGAGGTGAGTATATTTCTGATGAATTTATGTTTTTTTTTGTAAAGCATATGGGATTAATAAATAAATTACTACAAGATATACAACTTAGCAAAATGGTGTGGCTAAAATGAAAAATAAAACAATTTTGGAAATTGTAAGTATTAGGGAAAAGAATTAACTTGCATAGTGTGTCTTTAGAATATATATTTTTACTATTGGTAAATGGTTTTTTAGGAGGGACCATACCCCGAAAATGGTTTTGAAGGGGACCATAACACAAAGTACAAATAGGATAAAAAGCCAGATGATACATGAAGAACACACCCAAAAGAAAAGGCCAAGAATCTAGATAGAGAAAAGAAACACAAAGGAAGTGGACAAACTGCCACAAGAAGCCCAAAAAAAACTAGACAATAGTGACACGACAACTACACAACACAAGAGAACCAAAAAACTTCCAATAGCAGCAAAACAAAAGCTAAATGAAGACCAGTTCAAGTATGGTCTAGAGGCAACAAAGGTAGTCAAAAACCTGAACTAGCCTAGCGAAAGGTTTACAACTAAAATTTCCTACCCCGACTTCGGGTCATGGTGGGGTGAACAGTATGTGGTTTTTTGTTATTAACTCTTGTCCATCCATCATCGCCTTCATTTGGAGCTATGATGTCCACCTTCCCCAGAGACTTAGTGAAAATAGTGAAAACTTTTTTGTTAACATTCTTTAGGAGGGGACTCGCCACCTTTGTAACACCGATCGAATTAAAGGTGGTCCCTACTTGCCTTGTCATTTTTTCCAATTAATCATATTTCCACTCCAAGTCATTAAGCAATGATTCTACCATTAATGCCTCAAAATTAATAGCTTCCCCCATATTAAAAGTGTCCCAATTTTTCTCAATGCTCGGACTGCTACTTCTAACATCAAGGATTTGAATGATCTATCCCACGTTGCCTGCATCCTTGGAGTTCAGATTGCCAAATTAGATTTGGGCAGGATCTTCTTTGCCAAATCTGATTGACATCTGTTAGTTAACCATTTGATCACTTTCCCCCCATTTGTTTTCTCTAGCTTAGCTCCCACTATCTCATCCACAGTCAGATCAACGATCAAGTCTCCAACTATTTGAACTTTCTGATGTCTTCTAAATATATTTTCTACAAATATTGATTGTGAAATAAATTCTCAACAATATTGGAATAACAAAAAACATTTTTGTTTCTCAATAGAGAATTTTTGTTGTCATGTGGGGCATGCTCATGTGCTAGATGAAAGGATAAAGAAAATAGTTGATAAAGAATAAATACATTCTCTTGGGATACTATGAGGAATCAAAATCATACAAGTATAATCTAATCACCAAGAAAGTGGTAGTTAGAAAAGATGTTCAATTCACCGAAGAAGAAGCATGGTATGAAAGCATTGAAAAAATCTAATTTTCTTGGCATCAAATAATTCTATTGAAAATGAGCCAACAAATGAAATGATTCATCAAGTACCTCACGAGATAATTCCCCAGTGATTTCTTAATACAGTGGAAAACCCATTTCTCAAGATATTGTTACAATGAAATCTACCATTGTATAGGAGTAAGTAAATATCCTACAATATGTCACCTAGGATACATCTCAAGGACAATGTCACATTCAAAATTACCAAGATATTTCCCAGGAGATATCTTGAGGCCATATACATCATAAGATATCATTACACTGACATCACTAATAAAAAACATAATTTATCCAACAAGATATCAATGAGGATAAATATCAACAAAAAATTCAATTCCATATTTTCTAAGACTCACTCTAGCGATATTTAATAGAAGACAAGAAATTTGAAAGAAATATACAAAAAATTAGAAAATGATTAATATTTGGATTCTACATTATTTATTGTAGTTTATTGAATATATTTTTAAGAAGCAACCAATAATAAGAATTAGTACAAGGCCATGTATGAAAAAATTGGTGTGATAGAGAGAGATCAGACTTCAGATCTACATAATCTTCCAACAAGAATGTATGTTATTGTATTAAAGTGGGTTTACAAGAAAAAGTTTAATGTTGATGGAAATATTGAGAAACATAAATCAATGTTGGTTATAATGTCATATTCGTAGTAGGAAGGAATATATTTCGGTGAGACATTTGTATCCATAGTAAGACTAGATATAGTCCTATCATTTTAGCAATTTTAGCTTTAAAAAGTGGAAATTTTATCATATGGATGTCAAGACATAATGTTTGAAAGGAGTTTTGGAAGAAGAAATATATGTGTAGAAACCACTTAGTTATGAAAAAAAATCTACAAATTGAAATATTTTAGGTATGGTCTGAAGGAAACATCAAGAGCTCGGTATAATTGCATTAACTCATACTTATTGAGTAATGGTTTCAGCAGAAGAAAAACTGAACCAAATCTTAATACCTACGTGAATGATGAAGGTGAAATTCTAAGTGTATGTATGTATGTTGATGATTTCATAGTCATAGGGATTTTTTTAGTGGAGTTATCTATATCAACAATGAAGCAAGAAGTTGAGATGTAAAATGTAGATTCAATGAAATGTTTTCTTGGTGGTAAAGTAAATCAAACAAACAAATGAAATTTTTGTTCACCATCCAAGTATACTTGTTATGTTTTGAAAAGGCTTAGGATGTTGAAATGGAAGCCAACACCTACACCAATGGCATTATGTTTGAAATTGAGGAAAGAGGATAAATACAACTATATTAATCCAACAATGTATACAAGAATAGTTAGAAGTTTAATAGTTTTGATGATAATAAGGCTTGACATAATGTATGTAGTGAATCTAATTTCAAAGTTCACGGAAATTTCAAATAATGGAAACATCATTTCATTAGAGAGCTAGTCAATAATGGAGATATATTTTTGGAATTATATAGGTTGTAAGACCAATATGTTTATACCTTCACAAAAAAAATAGCTAAGGAAACTTATTAATATCTAGGAGAAAGGTTGGGCATCATTAATCAACTTAAATTCAAGTTTATGGAGGAGTGTTAGAAATAAGGTTTAACACTAAATTTTACATGTATATACATCATGCAAAATAGAAAAATAAAATTTAAAAAACAATGTAAAAATAGAATTTGAAAAAGCATTGTAATTGCGTGCACACACAAACATATAAATGTATGTACACATACAAATACATATATATGTGGTGTTTAGTATTATAATTAGATAAAGCAGAAGGTATAGAAGAGAACAAAAGTATTATAAGACTATTTGTTGATTTAATTTAATTTCTTATATATTATATATACAAATTTGAAACAACAATTTGTATATTTTTTCATTTTTTATTTTGCATACATGACAATTGAAAGTATCAACGTATAGCTTTACGTTCAACATTATATAGGAAGTTTTAATATGAAACAAAACTATACTTTTATTTTAATTTCAAAACATTACCTTTGCTTGCATTTGTTCGTCACTCAGTAAATCTAATTGCCTCTTAATTTCTCTATGTTTCATTTGTCCTTTCTTTGATAATTCCATCGTTTTTGCTCCAGGAATATCTGAAGTTGAATTTGAAAAATTTGAAGAAGGCAACAATGATAATTGAGCCAATGTTTGCAGCAAAATAACTTCAGTCTGCATCAAAAATAATATTTAAATAGATGTATTGGAGGCGGAAAAAACATATTTATTATAATTTGAAGAGAAGTCGAACATTGATTGTGTATTGAAAGAAATTTTTTTGTTATAATTTGTAAACTATACAAATCATACCTGTATCATTAGGCTGGATTTCCCCATTCCCCAACTACCAGAGATACCAACAGCAATAGGAGATTTTAGGTATGGATTTAAGAATAGAGCAGCAAGACCACGTGCATAGTCATCTCTCCCTGACTCACATAATTTTTAGTTTGTGCAAATTTATGATCGGTAGCTTCCCAATGAAAAGTAAATAGAGAATTCAATATAATATGATCTAGATATCAATGTCCATGAAAAATCAAGAATAATCAATGTGATTGAAGAGAATAATTTTTTGGGTAAATAAATACACAAAGGGAATTTTAGTCATGAATGTCAAGATATGAATTCTCACACACGAGAAGACTTGAGAGATAACGATATCCTATCTTTTCTGCATAGTGGAGGGTGACCTCGTGGAGAGCAATCCTACCTTTTCTGTCGCACTTGGCCACAAGATCATTCTTTCTCGGAGAATGCTCCAATATCAGCTTAAACATCTCGTAAGAATCATTCAGATCCTGGCACATAACGGCGAAATGCAAGGCTGTTTTGCCCCCATCATAAACGTCGGGCAACTTTGCTCTAGCTTGAAATATTTGACTCACCATGTCTACAGAACCTTTTTGTAAGAATTGAGGTACGAGACGTTCCCAATTTGTAATGCCCCGTGGGCATCGGCCTCCACTGCAACCATGACACCTATAAGAGGTCAATTCTACTCACCGAGAACACCATGTTTGGATTATAAATGATCTCCGCCAAACTATTGCACTTATTTATTTGGAAAGATCTGCCAGTATTTAAAAAAATATATTTTATTCCTTACTTATGAAGCGGCTACTAATAAAGCAAGCCCATTAGAGTTGAGTATTTGCATGTGCATTACGCCTTACTAGAAGGGTTTATGGCAAGTTGAGTTGATATTCCACGGTGGTGCCATCGTCAATGTAATGCCCCGTGCATCGAGGACCTCCGTTTTTTCCACCTGCCTCCACTGCCACCTTGGCCTCCTCCCAACCACCCAACCTGCAATTTTTTTTAGACTGTCACGTCTGTCCTTGCGTGAGGAGTCGGTGGAGCCATTCTTTTCTTCACCATAATCTCTTCTGGGATCCTCCTTCAATGCGTACAGGTGGGTGTGGGTCTCAAAAATCATGCTGTGCAGGCAGTATCCGTGGAGCGTTGAACTGAATTCCTCCTGGGAGGGCCATGAGGAAGATTTGGCTGTATGCAGCAGCTACAGGGTCGACAGGTAAACTTATCTCAGAAAATCAGCGGCCTCCAGAGAGAGTATGTGCGATAGCTGCTGCAGGGCGAGCCCAGGGAGCTGTGGTGTTGATCCTGATGTTCTGGTTGCACGCGACCATAGTCGAGACCAGTTGTTGTAGAATCTTGCAACTGTAGTAGAAGAACGAGGTAAAGTCTTGTTGAGCTGTCTTGCCTTTTCATTTTGGAAAGTCACTTCTGTCCAGGTGGTGAATCTAACATGGAAGAAGCTCGATCAATCTTGTGGGCTGTGTAAACTTCTTTGAGGAGGACACTTGCCCCAAATCGTGGCTATTGAAAAGGCCGTGGATCTCTCTTACAAATGCATTTAGCTGGTGCAGAGACGTCCTCATTGGTTGCTGTCGTTTTCTCCCTGCCCGTGCCTTTCAAGGGGAGCCTGGAGTGGAATTTGAGCACTCAACAAGCAAAGAAGAAGGAGCTTCACCTTGTGTTATAGTTTCTTCAGCCTGGTTGACGTGGGTGCAGGTTGAGGCGTGTAAATCAGGTGGAGACTGGTTCCTTGTGGAGGAGGGACGTGGAAACCAGCTAGTGTAGCAAGCGTGTTACCTCCACTTTCTTTGGGAGCTGTAAGGTGTGTTCTTGTTGGGGATCCACAGCAACAGCCTGTAACAGTAAATAGCCAGGCAACAGGCATGCTACAGTTTGGTAGAAGCCTTCGTGAGTGCCTCCAACAGGCAGGTTGTCCAACTAGGTTGTTTTCTGTTCTGTATCTCTACATCCTCAAATTCGGGATCCTCCTTCATGGTGACAGATCACACCCACGGGCACAGGAGATCTATGCAATGTTGGAGAAAATGTCTTGGGAGATGAAGGTAGCAGGATATTCTTCAGATCCAGAGCATGCACTGAGTTTGTATCTCCAAAATCGGTTATGTGACAGTGAGAGTATTACCAGAAGACCTGATGAAATTTATTTCTAAGATTCTCTATTGCTTTCTTACTTGTTTATGATGTAACTCATGGAAGAGAATCTCATAGGGGCGGATCTGTTTCATATCAGAGTATTTTATGAAGCACTTTTTGCTTTGCAATGATATGAGCTGCTTCAACAAGTCACTAAGTTGGCAGGCATAAAGGTCTCTGTTGAAATTATCATCACCTTACAAGCTTCAGCTGCAATGTTTACACCGAGAGTTCGATGTTGTCCCCAAATCTGATGAAGGAAAAGGATTGTGTATCAATACAGTAGATGCCTTTCAGAACCAGGAGCGATGTAATCATTATGTCTTGTGTCCGAGCTTCAAACCATGGTCGGTGTTTAGCTTTCTAGCACAAGTGCTCTCGGACTGAGTGGTAAGCAGTTCGACTCTCCACCCAAAGCAGCTGCATGGAAGCAATCTAGTGTTTGGACAGCCACCTATTGCATCCTTCTAGTCGTGCCTTCAAAAGGGAATTTGGTGTGGTATATTGCAAGAAAAGACCAGTGAAACAGAGGATAAAGTGAAAGGGCGTGTGGCTGTAGCAGTCCTTGCTAGATGTACACGACTGGTGGATGTGTTAAAACAGGCAAGATAGACTAACCATATACATAATATGCTAGTATCTAATAACCTCTTGAAATGAAACTTTTTCTTTTTAGAAATTGGTTTAAATCTGTGATTTTGTGGATTTGCGTTCAGTACATGGTTAACAGTTTGTTACTTCTGGATTTGGCTCTGTTGGTTGTTCTTGTTGACGTGATCAAACCCATTTTTATATAAAACAAACGAAGGTTCTCAGTGTATGCTTCGATTGATCATATGAATATATATATATATATATATATATATATATATATATATATATATATATATATATATATATATAATTTTAAAGTTACTTCCTTCTAGAAAAATGTCGTTGTTTTCTTTTGTGAACCTGGGTATGTAATTGCCCCTAGAACTTTGCAGCTTTGACTAGTATTGGTTTCCTTTTATGTTGTTGCCCTAGAGGAAAATATACAGTTAAATTATTATTATTATTTTTATGATAAGCGTGATTATGCACTTTGTGTATTGTGCAAATTATTAGGACATTTGGAAATTAGAAGTTCAATATATATGCTTGTTAAGAAGGAAGTTTTGGACCGAAAATATGTCCTGGGTTGATAGAAGGGCATAAATTATTGATAGAACCCCCTTTTTGATTCTACTCTTTCTATGAGTAAAATTTGATAAAATTAATGACCTTTATGGTGTTGAGATATGGTATGTTGATGATTCCTTGTGTGATCAATTTAATTATGTATAGACATAATGCCTTGATGGAGTAAGGTAATATCTTTCATGGTTCGTGAGAGTTAAGGTTTTCATCAACTGCTTAAGGTAACATGAAGTTCCTTAATTTAGTCAAACTTGTTTTGTACTTCCTTCTTGATGAGTGACCTTTCATTACAAATTTAGGATGATTGTGATGGAAGGTCGTGAATATACTTTGTTGTCAAAAAAAAAAAGGGAAAAGAAGCTATGGAATAGTTTGTTTATGTGTCGAACGTAATAATTATAATTACATCGTTATAGAAGTTCGTTATTGGAGGATATCTATCTTCAATGGTATATTATGTGTTTAATCATTGCATAGGTTACCATAAACTTAGTGATGAGATGTAAATTAAGGAGAGTTGAGAGACCTTTTTCTTTGTATACATCGTTTATGATTTTAGAAAGTGAGTTGACGTCAGAAAATTTCAACCAAGTCTAGATTCATGGCTATGTTCCTCTAGAACGGGAGGGTTATAAATCTAAGGTATTATGAAAATTGCAAGGATGTGTTTAGAGTACTAGATTGCCTACTCAACGTTGGTATTAATGAGGATTTTCGCTATTCCGGCCCTGGTTATGTTCAGTAGGTAGGCTGTTAGACAATGCCTATTCCGGACATTCTTATCGTCATTTCCACTCATCCTTTTAGCTATGAAGTCACTTATTACCTAAGATATAATGGTTGTGGGTTGAATATAATATTTTCACCCTTTAAACCTTTTTGATTACATGATGGAACTTTGTTATTACCCTCATTGTTCGTTTCTAGCCTATTAGGCCTATGGCCCTGTGGAACGATTCCAAAACTATATTCTTTTTGGCAGCTAAGATCGGGTCTGGTTTTTATCTTTTGACTTCACCTTGAGAATGTGGATTGATGGGTTACACTTTAGATTTCAATCACGTAATCTATGGGATTACATGATTGAAATCCTAATACTCTCAACTCTTGTGTCTAATCTTTTAAAATTCATAGTCTTGCGTATTTGGTTGTCAAACTTTTGTAGTTTTCTAGGTATTTTTCATAACTAAAATTTATGGATTTTCTTCTTAGTTGATATGTTGAAAATTATATCTTGTTTCAAAAGGTTGTTAGAGGTTAGAACTTGATCCATTTCTTGAAATAGAATGTTACCTTTCATGATATTGTTAGCTAGTAGCTTATTTTTGCTATGTATAGTCTTATCTTGCTCAGTTCTCGCGAACTGACTCAGGTTATTAATTGTTACAGATGGATTATGTGGTTAGATAATGGAAAGACTTGTAGATTATTGCATCAATCTTGGTTATGATGTTCCTTTGTACGAATGTGTATTATGTTATAAAATTTGGAAAGGGCCTTTGGACATTTTAGAAGAAGGGTCAGTGCCTAGTAAATGTATTGTAGAGTATTGTTGTTATAACTGTTGAAACTTTGGCTTGTTTGGTTATCATGTGAAAGATGAAATTTGATTACCGCTTGGTTACGGGATATTCTAGTGTATTTTAATCCTTAGAATAGTAGCGGGGCATGTCCCATGTTATTACTCTCTTGCTCCCTAGTCATGGTTCAATAGAGATGGTATGTCCCTTTGATTTGTGCATCATGTTGGAATGAATTGATATAATCTTATTTTGTTTCCGCAAACGAGTACTATTAAACATTTGCTGTTGAGTTAAAATGTTGAGTTGTAAATCCTCCTAAGGCTTAGTAGCAATGAGTTTTGTAAGCACTATAAAGTGAGCTGGATAGTCCTGATAAAAGTTAAACTAAAATTTATATATATGAATATATTAATGTAGATGTGATCTACTAGATAACCTTTGAGACTTGGAACAATCAAGAGGAAACTATCTTTTGTAATGAAATATGATTGCTCATTTTTATTATTTTCCACGCCAAACTAATAAACATTATCCTTTTTCGGTGAAACCTTAAATGATCTCATGGTGAAATCAATGGTTAGATTTTAGATGATGATAGGATTTAATAGGTAGGAGGGAAATTGATTATTTAAACCTTAAATCTCTCTCTCTCTATCATTTGAAATGTTCTCCTTTGTCAAACTTAATGAAGTAAAGTCTAGATGGAATATTTAACCAATCTTGATAAACTCTTAACCTCAATAAAAGACTGATAGTAAACAATGTGACCCTGAAGCTAAATTTTGTTGTCCTGTTCTGTTAACCCTTGCCTTGATTCATGGTGATATTTCTTAAGCAAGGTCAAAATTTAATCCTTAAACAAGAAGGCTATTGTTATGAACCCTAAGCGGTACTTTTCACTCAATCGGAGCTTATGCCTTCACCTGTGCAATAGAGTTGTGGAACATGTGTTAGTGGCTTGAGTAAGATTAATTAACCTTGTAAGAAATCGAAAATGTTCTAAAATCAAATGAATAAGAAAGATTTGGACACCAAATTGATGATCCTAGTTTAGAAAGCTTGGCCTTAAGCTATTTAGTCAAACAGTTGAAAAGAAAGAAGTTCTTCCTTGTGAAAAGAATTGTGTGAATCGTTACATGAAATTTTATAAGAACGTAAGTTAGGAATTAAGAGACACTTTAGTAAACAAGAAAATTTAACAAGAAATTCCTCATGGGATGCCCTAACTGTAAGTGTGTTTTGTGGTTGGACTTCAATGTTGTTCTGTCAAAAAGAGAAAAGTAGATTGTCCTTGAGAGGTGTGAACGTTTCCGTGCTACCTTTATGGTCATCCTTGTATCAGGTTGTTCAGAGTGTTAGTTGTATCCCTGGGTGACGACTTGTTGCGTCATGTTATGTGTCAGGCAAGTTCAGTCAAAAAAAATTTATCCTGTATTTCACTGTGTTGTTCGTGTGTCGTGATTTTTGGGTCGTTACACAATTCAGTTTAGTAAAATAATCTTGTGGCTATTTTGAAAAGAACACCACCTTTGCGACTAATTCTGATTCCAAGGAGCAGGCAAACATTGTGTCGATGGGGCGTTTTCCTTCATTATCTTGAATATCAACACAATTACTAAAATGTGGGCTCTCAATAAACACATTCATAACTTGATCATGCATGGCTACATGGTGGATGGGTGTCATACCTTTGTCGTCTTGAACATCGACTGATGCACCGTAGTCAAGAAGTAGTTGACAGATACGCAAGGCCAAATTAAAGGTTAGGAGCGCCCTAGGCAGTAACTGAAGTGGACACCCTTCTTACATATTTAGTTGGTAATTTTTCCCATCAAATAAATAAATAATAAAAGCTACATACCTTATTTTATTTAAAATGTTGTATAAGGATAATAATAAATCACTAATTTAGACAATTTGGTATACAAAAGAAAATATATATATTCTATAAAATTTTCATATGAGTAAAAATAATAATCGATAGCTTGAGAGAATTAATCACAGGAGGTGCTCAAAATCCAACAAATATATTTTTTATACAAGGCTTATTACTCATCTTATTTGCCAATGTCAAGTAGGTGATGAGACTCAAAACTGAACAAAGCATCATTTATTTGCAAATTAGTAAAACTTCTTAGGAGGATCCCATGGTTTTGTGAAGAGTGGTATTTGGAACAAGCCTACAAATTCCTCTATGAAAAATAGACATTTCCCTCAAAACATTAAGAACAAAGAATTAAATCATTCTTTCTTTCAATTATACTTTCCTTTACTAGCTACACCAATGACATTATAGAAAATACGTGAACCTTTGCTAATAAAAAATTCACACTTGAATTATCTAGAGCTACATTAGAGAGAGTAAAAATACCCAAAAAGTTGTATAAGCTTAAAAATATACATTTTTTTTTAACTTGCAAAAATATTATAATACCTTTTTATGTGTATGCATGAAATTTCTGCTATTATTTAATAATATCAATAAAATTAGGGTAAATAATAGTAATGTTAAGTTTTAATAATAACAAAAAAAAATTAAAAAAAATTAGATTTAGGCGCCCCCTAACTATTGACGCCCTAGGCAGTTGCCTAGTTTGCCTAGGGCTTAATCCCCCCTTGTTAATAGCTCTTTTTTTTCTGTTAAATTGTAATCAGTATATGTAAAATAGTGGAAGATGAATAATAAACGACAATCTTTTTTTTTTTTTGGCAGAATTGGAGCGAAATTGGTCTTCCCAATATCGACTCAGATTCCGGTGGACCTTCACTGTTATCGATTGTAGAGCATTTAATGGAAGAACATGAACAAATAGCATATCATCCTAACAGGAAAGACGAGACATCCGAGAAAATACAAGAAGTTGAAGGAAGTGTTGGTAAAACTGGAAATATAGAAGAAACCGCGACTAGTTCTATAAACGAAGCCCAGAAATTGAAAGACACTGCTGCTGACATGATGACGAGAATTCCCAAGCTTGAAGGAGAAATGGTTACAAGTACAGATGGTTCTGATGGCAAGGAAACATTGGGTGAGTTGAAGAAAGAAATGAAAGAATTAAGAGATCAAGTCTCGCTTGAGCTGAAAGAACGAAAAGAACATATGGTTAAAAAGCAAAGTGAGAAGATTAAGAAAAAGGCCGAAGACAAGAAAATAAAGGAGGAGAACATCAAAAACTGGAAGAGAATGAAATCAGCGCTGGAGAAGTACGATGTTCCCATGGAATTTATTCAAGCTTTTCAAAGATTTAGGTTTTATTGTATAGCCGGGTATCTTCCATGGACACGGGGGAAGAATTCTTACCTGTGAAGAAGCTTCAACCAGATGGTAACGTGTGCATTATTTGAGAGCAACCGTATTTTCTCATTCAACCCATATTATCCATTGTCTATTGAAATTGGGGGTGTCATTGTCATTTTAAGAGCTTTGTTTCTTGTGAATTAGACGTGTGCAGGCATAATATGGCAAATCTCCGTTGAGAGTAAATCAGGGTAGTTTAATATATGGATTATAATACATTTTATATTGAGAGTAGAACTAAAAATATTATATAGATGTAGATTATTTAAGTTATGTTAGTTTAAGTTTGATTGCAAGTGTTGTGGTTAATTGCACTAGGTGATTGAGTATATAAATGTATTAGTTAGTTTTTTTTATTGATGCACTTAATTCTTTTATTTGGTATTTGATTTGGCTTTCAACTATTGCTCAAAGTTTACATGATGATTTAGTGTGCGTGTGAGTTTAACTTATTGAATATATAATTGTGAAATGCATTGATTTCAATTTTTGATGGCATGCTTGTTTAGTATAGTTGATTGCTTAGTGAATAAGTATTGCTCAAATTAAAATTATAGAAAGTTTAAACTAGCAATCGCATGTGTACAATGCAATGTGAACGCCAAATGATATATGTTATTAGATTTAGAAAGACAGTTATTACTTTTGTAGTTGATGTTGAAAAGGGTTGTGATTGACAATACTAATTTTCTATTAAAGCCAAAACAAATGTTGCAAAATACATTAGAAGGGATGTTACATAACAGTTATTTGTGTAATAATTGAATACAAATGCAAGTGAGACATGTAAGTTTGTTAATACTCACTCTCAAGAATGTAGTGAATGTGAAGTGTTGTTGTCAAAGTAGATTGAAAGAATGACTAAGTGCTTTAACATATTATCTCTTCATGAAACTAAAATGAGACAAAATGTGAAATTATATATAAACAAATCTGAAATGGTTATTGTTATGGTTATATTATTTCTTTGAGGCATTTTTCAAACAAAAAACGGTATATGTTATTTGTGTTATAGGGATAGTTTTTTTTTGTAGTTTTGTTTGTTTAAACTATGGGTGATTGATTTTGTATGTGTAGAAATATAGATGAGTCACTTCATTTAAAAATTGCAAACATGAGGTCTTACCCTTAAAACTATTCAAAATGCAAAAAAATGATATAATGCACAAAGCTTTGGATGGAAACAACTATAATTTGCATGGTCCTTACTCAGAATTTTAAATTTCTAGGTATTTGTGTGCAAATGAAGACATTAAAAATGTGTTGTTGTTGGTTAACACAAAGAAATAGGCAACAATAAAAAGGAAAAATCGAACATGTATGTTGAAACGTGTAATTTTGTAATTATAGATATATAAACAAACCACTTCATTTATAGGTTTCATCTCTTCATTTCAAAGTTGTTACAAATTCGTACATATACATTTTCAAATCCCATATCATGAGTGGTATCATTTTGTGGACTTTTTAATTTGAACTTAACATGAGAAGAATTATATCATGAATGGTAGCCTTTTGAGGATAATTTTATTTCCGGTAAACATGAGTACATTTGATGCCCCTTGAATGGAAATGGCATCTAGGATAGAAGAAGTGTTGAGTAAAGTAGTAGTGGAGGTGTTATAAAAAAAAGTGTAGTATTTATGAAGGGTTGAGTGATAGTAGTCTTGCTTCATCCTTTCTTCTTGCTCCAAGTATTGCTTTATGCACCATTTTTGAGTGCCTTTGAATGAAAAAGGATGTGAAATGTGCAGATTTGCAAGCGAGGAAACTCTAGAGAAAGATGTGAATGTCAAACCTTACCTTTCATTGGTTCCAATGTCGACAATTTCTCTATGCATAGCAAGTCCCTTAGAGTTGTTGATAGTTAATGCCCAGGCCATTTTAAATGGCAATTGTCTTTGATTCCCACTCAAAATAGGGGGTATCGGAATATGTAACTGGTTGGAGGGATCCCAACATGGGTCGTTGTATCTATCAAATTTGACAACAACAAATAAAGGTAATGCTGGTGGTGGCATTGATGCGTCACAGACCAATGTCGATGATTTTTCCTGTAGCACCATTTACAAGGCCTACGTCAACCCATAAATTTGCAATAAGCATGTTTTTTTGTTGTTTGCACAGTAGAACTTTGTGCTCCAACTGATCATCATCAGGATTTCTTAGTACAACCCACCTGTTACTTTCAGCAATGGATTGGGTGATCGAAACATTCAATGCCTTCAGCATTTGAAGGTTGTGGGAGTTCGCGAGGTCATTTTTTTCAAACAAATGTGGTGCGTCCTTAAAATTTTTGAGCTCTTGCTGAGTTAGGTGTGTTTCTGTGTGAGACATTAGGAGTTACCAGTCCTCAATAAGAGGGGTTGAATCTTGCATGTTGAGCAGTAAATTTCAGAATGAAAATTTGTGCATCAGTTGTTCCTTGTTGTTGAAATATAGTTTGCAATGTAACGGAAGAATGAAATCCCTTCCAAAGGGTGGCTCCATAGGATTTACTTGCATAAAGAGGACTGTCCATAACCGGTTGTAATTTCCTGAGGTCACCGAGGAGGATGAATGATATGTTTCCAAATTCTGTTGTTTTTGAGTGTGGGAAAGCCTTGCGTAGCCTACTGTCAATTTTTCCTAGCAACTTTGGGCAGATGAAACTCATTTCATCAATAAAAACATATTCTATATGTTTCAATGAATCTTGAAAAGACGATAATTCTTGGCCTTCAAGGGGTTTTAATTCTTTGATTGGAATACAGAGGGATGCATGGATTGTGGGTGTGGAGATGTTGAATGCTGAAACACCGGTAAGGGCGAGCAGAAGGAGAGGCGAGGGAGATGTGGTTGATGCTATTGTAAATGAATTTTGGATTTTATTTATCAGAAATGATTTTCTTGTGCCAGTTGTTCATGGAGGTAGAAGTGTTTTTTTTGTTGAATGGTGAAGTATGGTATCAAGAGCTAGTTATTATTCTGAAGACAAAGGTAGTGTGGTAGATGGTGGTGTGGCTTGCATGCTATTGTTATTTGTGTCTGCCTTTTCTCTCTCGACGAATGATGAACCAATTATCTGCAAATCATGTGGAATGCCATGTATGTTCCAATTATTGTGTATGTCAAAATATCATTTCCCCAACATTCAAGACTGTCAAGACCCGTGTTGTTTCCTGAACGAATTTTTGTGGAGACCTGTCATTCTTGCAATGGTTTGTGTTGAATATTACATTCGACATCAGAGTCAGAACTAACATCTATATCATGTCCTATATATGCGGTAATGCGTAAAACATGCCACATTCTATAGTTGTGTTTAAACATGTTCCAAGTGCCATTCATGTCATGTGGGCTTGAGCCAAATTCAAAGGCAATATTTATGAAAGACTTGTATAAAATTAGTTCTGACCAACAAAAAAGGTCATATGACATTGAATCCTGAGTTGGTACATCCACAAATCTTGGGTGGACCCGAACAATTGCTTTAGTCGACCACAGTTTCCATTTATCTCCTTTACGGTTCTTGTTGTAGCTCCAATCACAAATACCCTACAAAAATGTGAAAAAAGAAGTTAATAAAACTAAATATATCTATACTTATTCAATTAGTTACATAAAAAACAACCCTCTTTTCGATGAGATTATAAATTGATCAATGAATAGCTGAGCACCAATTTTCAAAGATACAAATTAATAAAGAGGTAATTTTATAATAAAAATATATATATTCGAAAAGACCAAGGAAAATTTTAAAATTGAAGAAGAAAGATGACTTAAGATACCTCCATCTCCATCTCCATCTCCTTGTTTCTGTTGGTGTTTCCATTTGCAATTTCTTCTTCCTCTTCAAATCAAAGCTGTCATCATCAGTTTTTACAGGCTGAGGCTCTGCCTCTGCAACGGTATCTTCTACTACTTCATCTATGACCTTTCTCTTCTTCACCATGTCTGATCTTGTTCTACTATTTGTTATGATCAGAAACCCTAACAACCCTTGAAACCCTCATAACCTTTGAAATCAACTTCAGCAGAACCCAGTTTGAATGATGAGCTCTCTCGCGTGACTCAAAAAGAAACTGAAGTAGTATAGATATCTTAAATATATCTAGGTATATGTGGAGAAATATTTGAGGCACCTATCTAATTATGTAAGTGTAATATAAGTATATCAAAAATAGTAACAGTTAAAAAAAAAATTAAATTCAAAGCAACATGCAAAATTAGAAAAGTTAAATTGTTAGAAAAGCAAAAAGTAAAATTGTTAAAAATAGCAAAAGCAAAGGTTAAGGTATGCATAAGCTATAAAATAAAATTTAAAAATAAAAGTGAAATTTTTAGAAAAACAAAAAATCAAAATTGTTAAAAATAGCAAAAGTAAAATTGTTAAAAATAGTAAAACCGACAAAAGCAAAATTGTTAAAAATAATAAAACCGTCATTTAGGTCATCAAATTTGACACAATCCCATGAATGACCACAAATCCTTTTCCCATAGGGGTAATGCCTTCGGCGTAATGATTGAGCATATAAATGTTGGTAGAGTTATTATTTTTTCTTTTGATGGCACACTCAATTCTTTTATTGGATATTTGACATAAATTTCAATTATGTCTTAAAGCATAGGTGAATAGTTTTATTCTTAGTATTGGTTAGGTAAGGTAACCTATAGATAACATATTAAATTCATATATCCACGTAGATAGAAATTTAGTAAATGCATTTTATTTCTATATATATATGAAATAATCCTCTCTGTATCATCCAACCCCTCATAGTGTTCTTGGAAAAGAATCTATAAAATGTGTAGATGTATAAGACTATAATATGTTTCCCATCTGGAATTAAGATATGTTATGTTATGACACTTATGGAAGAGTTTCATATTTTAAGCTTTCTCAAAATCACATTTACCAAAATAATGCAGTGAAATTTATCTCATATTGAAGATAAAATGGGGATTTTAATACACATTCATTATGATATTTGGCATAAATATAAATGTTATCTAAATTTTATAGAAATGGAGGAAATTTAATTCTTGAAACCTAATTTTGTTAAGCGATTAGTTATTAGTCCTTGCCCTAGTAAGTACTATTGCAATAAATGAGACAAAATTTTCAAATATTTTCAAGGATATCAACAAATCAAAAAAAGTTGTTGGGGATGGGTCTATGCGGAAACATTTGCAACTATAGAATATCGAATCCAAAACATGCAAATACGGATCTAACAATCCCCTCAAAATCTATAGTAGTGGAAGTATAAACAACAATAATCCAAATCACACAAAATTACACACACATAACACACCATGTACTGTACTTCACCCAATGTGGGCTACGTCCACCAAACATAGAGATCTCATATATATTATGTAAC
This sequence comes from Taxus chinensis, assembly GCA_019776745.2. Lineage (NCBI taxonomy): Eukaryota > Viridiplantae > Streptophyta > Pinopsida > Cupressales > Taxaceae > Taxus > Taxus chinensis. The sequence goes on from CM034152.1 coordinate 189,836,771, forward strand.
AAGAGATTACAAACCAACTCTTCTACACAAGAGTACATGTATCTCTATAAGATTATCTCCTCCTCCTAGATATCTAACCAGATCTACCTAAGTACACTAAATCGTGCCTCCCTACCACCACCTATGTCTCCTCCAAATCTCTAACATGATCTACCTGAGTGCACTACAATTGTTCCTCTGAAACACCACTAGATCTCACATACCTGAAGCTGCCCTACATTTGCCACTGTGCAACCAAGCTCTCACTGTATTGTGAATCTGCAAAAAAAGACATCTAGAAGGGTCTACCAATGTGCAATCGTAACCATGCACCAAGAATTAAGTCTCTCCATCATCATTGTATCAACATGTGCAATTATGAAGAAAAAATCCTCTACAATACTAAATTCCTATGGATCAACAATACATCATGATCTCATGAATCTGTAATACAAGATCTCACAACATGTGGATCTACAAGAATGAGCAATAACAAGATTTCACAAAAACCTGTGGATCTGACAAGAAGAAACACTAAGTGCTTTTCATACTATGCAATCCATTACATGAGACTAAATAATACAAAGGAAATATAGTAGAAGATAATACCATCTTCTCACCACTAGTGTACCTGCACTTTCCTTCTATTCAACTTCTTTCTATGAAAGCTCTTGTCTTCATGCAATTTGATTTTTTTTCTTCATCCTTTCAACCAAGGATAGCTCAATTATTCTCTTTTCTCATTCCTTATGTTCTAACCCCAGTTTTCTAGCTTATATAACCTTAGACAAACTTAGGAAACCTTAGCTATGCATTTACATCCTTTAAATCAGCTTTAAAACAAAAACTAGACTAAAGTCCCGTGAGTTAAATTAAACATTCCACACACAGGTAACTAGCGCCGGTTACCCTGACCAATGGCAGTTCATCTTCTAACTGATGGAGGTTAATCTGCTAACCAGCGGCGGTTAATATGTTGACCGACACCGGTTACTGTGTAAACCATCCACATGTAATGCATGCTTATTGTGAAGCAATCTAGCTCCACAACCTAACACTTTTCATGGTTGGAAGTTGTTCACTGTTACTCTCCTTTGGGTGCTACAGATTCGCACTAAGATCACCGAGTTCACTGGAAACTTGTAATGAAGAATGAACCTGCAAAACCCTCAAATAGACTTCAAATCCCAAAAAAAGAAAGATGCAGAAAACCAACCCTTGTCCCTTGTGATGGATTCTATAATGGATGTTTAAATTCTCTTTGATAGCCTTTGGATGCAACCTTAGGTGGTGATAGATATATTTTAGTGCTTGGTCCTATATTATATATGATCACATAATTTTATATTTATATGATTCCCTTGCTTGAATTTTGTAATCAACCCTGAAAAATGCCTACTACCAAAAAGATAAAGTGCTCAAATGGATAGAAATGACCCAAAAGAGGTGAGTAAAGTACAAAGAGGGAAGGAGCACTCAAAGGGGATGGGGACACCTGGCGCTTGCATCCTGGCTGGGTGTTGGTGTCCAGACTTAAAGAAACTGAAGGGTTAGTGGTCAAACTGAGCAAGAGGGTGTGTAAGACCAAAAGTGGTAACACAAAAAAAAGACAGGTGGCCAAAGACATGGGTTAGTTGTTAATTTTCTTACTTAGGAATCACATGAATAGTAGTATACAATCAAGAGTAGATAATTATACCCAAAGTGTGTGATTTAGTGTTTACATTTTCACCCACTTTGTGTTGTTGAGTGAAATATCGATAACATAAAGTAGATAGAGATCCGTACCTGATAACCATGTAGATTGATGGTGATAAATATGTTAAAAGACAAGGAAAATTTTTGGATTAATAAAAATATGAAGCGTGGAGACTAAAGATGATAAAAGTGTAAAAAGTGATGAGATGATGTACCTAGGGTAAAAACACATGTCGTAGATGCTAGTTATGTACCTGATATTGACGTCAGTGCTGATGTGTTTGATGTTGTTGAATGACGTTGAGTGATTGTTGGACTACTGCTTCCCATACAAAAGGACCTGCAAAAATTAAGATGAACAAGTAGTCAAATACACATGTATATGTATAGTGAAAAAGGTACATGTGCACCTGATCTGTGATGAGGAAAGATTGTAGAAAGGATCTTGAAGCTGTTGTAGACAAATGAGTTTTTTGGGTCATCTCACGCCATTGAAATGGAAGAAGTGTAGGGAGAATTTTCTGGTGTCATCTTCCAACCTTTAACCGCTTCTCGAAATGTAGAACACCATTGAAGATGGTGTGTATATAACACAAGTGCTAAGGACTGTGTGCCTTGTAAATCCATTATGTGGATTTATGTGGACTGTGTTGAACTACCAATCACATTATGATTTCCCTCTGATTACAGACATCTAGGAAGGGCCATTGTGCTAAGGATCCAAGCCCAATTCTAAGCCCTGAAACTAAAAAATGGGTTATACAAGTATCGTGTTATGTTATATATAATGTTGTATGGGGTGACCGATTTACCCAAATTATTCCCCCCTCATTTAGGGTACATGTGATGTCGATGAAAATTGACATGCAACCTTCAACTGCGCTCAACCCCCCAAGGTCATGTCGGAGCAGCCGATGTTGAATGTGTGTAGCTAACTATAGGAGGATCAGTGACTAAGATCTGGTAGTGTGATCTCCTGGTAGCTGAGTTGGTAAAGGGGAGATTTAGAGGCTATGAACGAGGGTAGCGTAAATTCCCTATGGCTTGTTTGTCCTAACTTGGATCTAAGTGTTGAACTAGTTTGAAGTGTCCAAATTAACTAAGATGAAACTAACAATCTATGCTACTACTAAAAGGAAACTAATCTAAACAAATCACAAAACTGAAATATTACAATCACAAACAATAATTTGCTTCTATTCTAAATAATTAATATATTTCTACACTAAAACTAAACAAGTAAAATAACCCGGTGTGGTTATTCACCTATGTTGAGTGTATTGAAACTAAACTAACTTAAAACAAGAACTTTTCCAAATGATCTATGATGTGTAGACAACCTCCTATAGATATTCTCTCCTTCAGATCCACAGGATGGGAAGAAGAGGATCCGTCACCGGGAGCTGCTATTAATGATTTAAACCCTCTTGGAAATCAACTAATTACTTACAAATGAAAGGAAATTGATTTCTACTCTATTTGATATGATGTAACAATGATAAATTCCAAGAATGAAGGAAATCAAACAACAAATCCAACCTAGAATTCACATAACAGAGGTAAATCCAGCTGTGTAGTAATTTGTCCCCTCAGTTTATCCTTTCTTTCTCTGTGTGTCCATATGAGTCCAAGGAATTGGGAATGCAAAGGCAACAGCAGGAGAAGGCACTTGAGAAATGACAGCTTGAAGGTAGTCTGGTTGCAATGTAGGTGGAAGAGAGATAGCACAAGTGAACAGAGCTTGGCTATGTAATTTCCAGCAGGATTGTGGCAGCAATACTATGCAAGATACACAAAATTCTCAGGCCATTTGCTTGAATACAAGCATGGAATATATAGGAATTGGCTGGGATGTGCCTTCATGCACAAGGCAGCCTTGGAGTGCCAAATCATTGGGTGAAGAGGCAATTCAAACTAATTAAATCTATTTAAAAATAGAAGAGGGAAGGAATACCATGAAAACAAGATTATTTTTAGGAAATTTGGTTCACAAATGCACCCTAAAAGTCGAATTAACTGAAATAATGCATGTCAAAATCACCCATGAAGAGTTCTTAAAAATCATGTAGGACCACCATCCTGTAGAGGGAGGAGGTCCCAGGAACACCGCCCTTCTCAGGGAGGCTCTCCTAGGACCACCACCCTGCTCTAGGAGGTGGTCCCAGGACTGCCACCCTACTCTGGGAGGCAATCCCAGGACCGCCACCCTACATAGGAGGCGGTCCTGACACTAAAGGCCAAAACATGCATAGAAATGAGCGGGAAGCTGGAAGAAAGCATGGAAAAGCTAAGTAAGGATGTCTAGGCTACAAATATACACTACGAATGGGTTTAGGAACTCGAACACCTTCTAAAAGGACATGAATCATCATTGGGGACTTTTGTAACTATTTTCTGACAATGTAGCACATGCAATTTTGTGCGTACATATTTCCCCCTCAGAGAAGCATCTTAGCCATGAAAAAGGCGTAAAATGTAGAGTCTGAGTATGGCATGTTCCGAAATGGGGAGTTAGAAGCTATACCTGACACGCCCGTGTGTTGAAATGTCACCATCCAAACCTCCGCTACCATCAAAATGAAAAAGAAGACTCAAGTGCAGATAGATGAAATATCGAAAAATAAATACTAAATTAAAACAACAAGAGGACTTACCATTTGTGCAGGGATATAGAAATATACCTATGCCAACGCTCCAACCCTGTGAACATATGCACTCAAAACGAAGTTATAACAACATATATATATCAAAACAAACTCATTTTCTAATTCATTTACATATTGACTTGGTGATTTTTGAGCTCTGGGCCCACATTGACCATTTCATTTTTGAGTATGGTTGAATTGGAATGGATTTAGGAATGGTATTTTGCATTAGGCTTGGCCCTTTGTTGTTTGAATGCTTTTGAGAAGAACTCCTAAGAAATTCGTAACTAGAGTGGTCATAAGGGGCCTCAAAGAGGCAGATAGGCAGAGTGCCTTTATTGCTTAGTCTCCATTTTGTGAGGCATATATGATGTTTTGGTATTTCGTGCTCATTGCGAGTGTTTTGACCACACCTAGTGTGTGATGGCATTGTACAAAACTATGACACACCATGATATGTATAGATATCTCTTTTTGGCTCGGTTATTCCTTGCATAGAGTTGACTTCATTTATGATTTGATTCATGTGTGTACTCTTAGATGTTTAGAATTTCCAATTTTCTATGCTTTTCAGAATGTATGTAGTGGATATGAATGCTAACAGAATGATTTCTTTTTTTGTGTTTTGTAATGCTGATATATGATAATGCAATCACATTGTAATGTTGAACTTTAGTTTCTCTAAGAAATTTTGGTACTTCGTATTGTTTTGGAAAAACGTGGTGAAAGAGTGATATGATAAGTGAATGAACTTTCCCCACTCCTAACTCCATGCAACCAGTAAGATGCGAGGGCTCAACACCAAGAGCCAGAAAGGGCACAAGTTATGGAAATTTGTTGAATGGTAATGATGAGAGAAAGACAAGGATTTGGAAAAACTAAATTGAGACACTACAACCTCACTCTACTCAAGTTTTCTTCATAGTTTAAAATGTGAATTGCTTTCCAGTTTATCTAGACTTAGATCCATAGATGGCCACTTGGTTGACAAAATCTGGTTTTGAGGTTTTAAACTCTTTTGGAATTTTGGACATCTAACTCACTTTGTTTTGATTTATGATTTCACAACATTTGAATGAACTGTTTCTAACTTTCAAATTTGTCAAAGAGACCCCCTACACCTTGCCCCATGCTACCAGTAGGAAGTATGGGCTCATCACCATGGACAAGGCATAGGTGAGTAAGGGCACTTCTCTCCTTTCCCAACCCTACATCACTAGTAAGAGACGCAGGCTCAACACTGAAGGTTGGTAGGGAAAAGAAATGTGTAAAATAAAAAATTTATGTGGATTTGCATTTGACTTATTTATCTAGGAAAAATGTCTAGAATGTTCTTATTTCCAAAGAGATGTATATGGGATAGATGTGACACCATGAAGCTTCTAGAACAGACTATAGGACAAAGACACCTAATCTAGAAGAAACTATAAGTAGAACCAAGTATGTAGGCCTTGGTATGGTTACTGTCAAAGCTTTGTCTTATCTTTCTTGGATTGATGAAATGATTCAGAAACAATTGATGACACCATGAAGATTTGAAGAGATATGATTTGAATGTTTTGCCAATGTTTTCAGAATTTTTTAGGAATTGTTATAAGAATAAGTCCCTTGATCACAAATTTTACGAAATGAACTGGTAGATGAAAATGCAATGCGGATGCAGTAATGTACATGTGGAAATGTAGGTGAAACTACATGTCATGATAGCTAAGGTGAAGAAAGTTGACGAATATTGAATTCTTCACCCCTAAAAGTACACAGTGGAGAACCATGATCCTCAAAATTTTTGTTCTCTTGACAAGGGCCTACCATTCTGGGTTTAAACTTACAACCCTTTCCCAGAAGTGTATATGTCCAATCATTAAAATCATTTTTCTGAAAGAGGCGTTCGTGCACCTCTTTGTCACGTTCTTGAGACATGGTGTGTGGGTGAGCATGACTATGCTTCTCGGCCTTGTTTCCTATGTAGAGTTTTGTGTTTACTTGTGACACTTGCTGAATGATGAGGCATTGCCCCATGAATATGGAAAGCTTAGTTTCAGATGCACATGGGTTGAAACTGGGGTTTAGAATAGAACAACCCTCAGAGATGGTTTTGATGGGCATCATTTCAATCTCAAATTTCCCTTCTTCATTTGTTAATTCTATCATGTTTACACCTAGACCTAGGTCATTGGAGGGAAGAGATGCTAAACCGAGAAGACTACCCATCCCCTGTGGTTCAAACGGGAGGAAGATCAGATCGTCACTCTCTAAGAGTTTCATAATTTCCATTGTGGTTTTAGTGGACATTTTTTCCACAGATATTGATTTACCTTTATATGTTTTTCCCACCTCAAATGCTTTTGAGTCAACGACTTCAGTCTTCAGACCACCTAGGGTGATCGGGACTAGCTCTTTTGATGGAGGTGGTTTGTTCAATTGATTCGTAGGAAGTTCATACTCTGTATGGACTCCTTTCTTCTTCTTGAGGTTTTCTAAGTGTATATTGAAGGGCTTAGGATCCCCTTGAGTGATGAAGACCTTCCCCAAATGGAGGAATCTAATCTCCTGGAACAGGGTAGAAGGGATAGCCTTCATTCGATGAATCCAGGGTCTCCCAAGGATCATGTTATAACTTGTTTCCCTGTTGATAATGTAAAACTCCATCAAGATGGTTTTTGGACCAAGCGTGACTGGAAGAACTATGGTTCCAATCGAGGTCACTTTAAGACTGTCGTACCCCTGTAACGTGTTTCTTGTAGAGGAACAATTTGTCTCTCCATATCCCAACTTCTGCAAGAAAGAGAAGGGAACCACATTTACAATAGCCTCGTCGTCAATCATGGCTCTCTTAATGCAATTTTATAAACCCAGACTTGTAAAAATAAGGCAGGATCACCTCTTTGGGCAATTTCAGCGTCAGATGGCATCTTGTCTATATCGAAAACAAACCCAATATCCCTATCATTCTGTCTGGAGGATGTATGTCAAAGTCAATATGATTTATTTGAGTGCTAGGAGGTGGTGTAACATGGATTAGATGACCAAGACCTAGTGCATTGAGCAATGCAGAATGATGTGTAGGTGAATTCTTCAGCAAATCTAGAAACAAAATGTGAGAAAAGGTCTTGTTCAAATCTGATATTAAATCATAGGCTCCTACTGGTTTTGAGATTGTAGGAATGTCATCCTACGGGAAGGAAAGAGTGGGTATGGGTTGTGAAATGTACTCCTTTGTTTGAGTTGTTGCATTAATTTCTAGCTCAACCTCTAGCTCGACTAACCCCAAGATTTTTGTATTATCATTTGAACCAAGGTTAGGAGCAACCCGAGAGTTGTCAGAAGTTGAGGCTTCATGGTCATTGTTTCCTATAGGAATACCCTTGTTTATATTTTGAGGATTCACTTGGGAATCCCTAGGACATTTAGGGTTCACATTTTGAGGTGTGACAGGTCTGGTATGACTAGGCTGTGGGTTTGTTTCAGGATTTGCTAGGAACATGTCTACAAAGAGTTGCCTTTGGTTTTCAGGAAGTCTTTGCAGAAACTTGTTGCAATCGCAACAAGTCCTATCATCATGACCTTGAACCTTATGGAAACCACAATATAGGTTAGGGTCATAATCTCTTGGCCTTTGATAAGCATATTGCTGTTGTTGATTATAACCTCGGTTGTAGTTTTGAAATTGATTGTTATAACCATGATTCGTTGACCCCTTGGCCAAGAGTTTTGATATTGGTTTGGGCCTTGGGTTTGATTTTTTTTTGTGGAGGATGGTTTACATCAACTGTGTTGACAGGAGACATAGTGTTAGGGCCTCTTTGATTTCCTGATTTGTTGTTATTGTTAGTGTTACCATTGTTTGGAAAACCAATGTTCTTGGCTTGATCAGTAGCACTATTCGTGGTAGCACCATGATTGTGATTCATGCCCTTAGGTCCTTGGTTGTTGGCACCATTGTTTTGATAATTTTCATTATTTTGATTTGGGGATACCAATTTCCATTGGGACCATAGATCTTATGCCCACTATCTATAGCGGCTTGGTCAATCCAAAGCACACCTTCCAATACTTCCTCATAACTATGGAAAGGAAACTTTTGGACTTCCTCCCTAGTCTCTTGATTGAGCGAGTGAAGGAAAATATCGCAAAGTTCCATCTAGTCCATGTTGGGCACACTTGCAGAGGAATAGAGAACTTGGCGCCATCTCTAGATGAAATGGGTGGAAGATTCATTTTGCTCCTGTCTAATATGCAGGAACTCCCTAATCCCTGTATGCAACAACTTGTTCATGTCAAATGCTTTGATGAACTCAGAAACAAGTTGTTTAAAGGAATGTATAGAAGCTTCCAGAATATTGTAATACCAATCCAATGTGATTCCTTTGAGATTCTTTAGAAATATCTTAGCCACTACAACATCCCAAGGAAGTGATTCCCTAATAGCAGTAGCGTATGCCTTGATATGAGCATTCAGGTCTCCTTCTCCCTTAAATTTTGGAAGATCTGGCAATGGGCGTGGAAGCATGACACCACGTATGGTGAAGTCAAGAGGATCCTTTAAGTACTCAGCATATGTACCCATTACATAATATTCCACCATTGAAGATCCTTGATGAGGAGGTAGAGGAAGAGAAGTTGGATAAGTTGTGTTATAAGAATTGACAAGAATGTATGGGGTCCCTTGATATGGCATGTAGGGAGTAGAAATGTTATATAGGTCCATCTGGGGAGTTTTTGAATACATGTGCATGTAAGGTGGGATAGTACCAAGATATGGACTAGCGGGTGTAAAACCAGGGAACGTCGCATTACCTGTTGTGGCAGCATTTGAGAACACACTTCCAGCCATCCCTTGTGTAGGATAAGATTTAGAAGGATGAGGACCCATCCCTAGTGTGTCTAACCCTGTGAGAAGATCACCTGGATTTGAATGAACTAGATAACCTTGTTGTACAAGATATTGCGTTGGTTGCTCATTGGAAGGGATGTATCCTTTGTTGTCAACTGGATACCCCGTATTCTTCCCTACTGCATGTGTTGGTTGTGAAGTATGGGAACTTTCTAGTTCTCTAATCCTCCCTACTAAAGTAGAAATGAGATCATTGGGAGAGGATTGAGTCCCTTGTTGGGGTGCCTGTGGCGTAGGGTTTGATTGAGCAGGCTCATGATACCCTATCATGAATTGTTCAGTGTTATAATTCTTGTCTTCCTCATAAGTGAGAATCTTAGGATAGGAATTCAAAATCTCAAAGTTTGTATCCTTCATTCTATCCAAAGACTCATCTATCTGACGAATAGGATTAGCTATTTGTGTAAATATATCATCTTATTAGCTATTAGTGTAAATATATCATCTTATGTTGATTGCATGGTAATGTCTGGTCTTGAAAAGACACTATGGTAAGAACATGTTCCATTTGAGATAACAACGTGGTTTCCATTGGGTTGACCGTATTGCATAATTAACAGTCGATCAACCTTCTCCATTTTTACATGACTGATGGGGTTTCAAGTGTAACTAAGGGAGGTTTGGACATTGCTTGTGTAATTGTTGCCCCATCTCAAAAAATAAGGGGACCGTTGTGGTTGAACGTTGGTGTAATATCTATCAGAGTTAAATGGCCCACCAAACTCTCTTTTAGAAATATTTTAGAAAGTATAAAATACCTACCAAAATAGGGGAAGAAACAGAAAGGTAAGGTAATAGCAATGAAATAAAAGGAAACAAGAAGGAATTAATCCTTCACGTTGGGTTCACCAATTTGTACAGATGAAAATTGACATGCAACCTTCAACTGCACTCGACCCCCCGAGGTCATGTCGGAGCAGCCGATGTTGAATGTGTGTGGCTAACTATAGGAGGATCAGTGACTAAGATCTGGTAGTGTGATCTCCTGGTAGCTGAGTTGGCAAAGGGGAGATTTAGAGGCTATGAATGGGTAGTGTAAATTCCCTATGGTTTGTTTTTCTAACTTGAATTCTAAGTGTTGAACTAGTTTGAAGTGTCCAAATTAACTAAATGAAACTAACAATAAATGCTACTACTGAAAGGAAAACTAATCTAAACAAATCACAAAACTGAAATATTACAATCACAAAAAACAATTTTCTTCTATTCTAAATAATTAAAATATTTCTACACTAAAACTAAACAAGAAAAATAACCCGGTGTGGTTATTCACCTGTGCTGAGTGTATTGAAACTAAACTAACTTAAAACAAGAACTTTTCCAAATGATCTATGATATGTAGACAACCTCCTATAGATATTCTCTCCTTCAGATCCACAGGGATGGGAAGAAGAGGATCCGTCACCAGGAGTTGCTATTAATGATTTAAACCCTCTTGGAAATCAACTAATTACTTGCAAATGAAAGGAAATTGATTTCTGCTCTATTTGATATGATGTAACAATGATAAATTGCAGGAATGAAGGAAATCAAACAACAAATCCAACCTGGAATTCACAGAATAGAGGTAAATCTAGCTGTGTAGTAATTTGTCCCCTCAGTTTATCCTTTCTTTCTTTGTGTGTCCATATGAGTCCAAGGAATTGGGAATGCAAAGGTAGCAGTAGGAGAAGGTGCTTGAGCAATGACAAGCTTGAAGGCAAGTCTGGTTGCAATGCAGGTGGAAGAGAGATATCACAAGTGAATAGAGCTTGGCTATGCAATTTCTAGCAGGATTGTGACAGCAATACTATGCAAGATACACAAAATTCCTAGGCCATTTGTTTGAATCCAAGCATGTAATATATAGGAATTGGCTGGGATGTGCCTTCATGCACAAGGTAGCCTTGGAGTGCCAGATCATTGGGTGAAGAGGTTGTTCAAACTAATTAAATATATTTAAAAATAGAAGAGGGAAGGAATACCATGCAATCAAGACTATTTTTAGGAAATTTGGTTCACAAACGCACCCTAAAAGTCAAGTTAAGTGAAATCATGTGTGTCAAAATCACGCATGAAGAGTTCTAGAAAAATCACGCAGGACCGTCACCCTGCACAGGGAGGCGGTCCAAGGATCGTCGCCCTTCTCAGAGAGGCAGTCCCATGACCACTGTCATGCTCTTGGAGGTGGTCCCAAGACCACCGTCATGGGAGGCGATCCCAGGACTGCTGCCCTGCCTAGGAGGCGGTTTTGACACTAAAGGCCAAAACATGCACAAAATGAGTGGGAAGATGGAAGAAAGCATGGAAAAGCTAAGTAATGATGTCTAGGCTACAAATATACACTGTGAATGGGTTAAGGAACTCGAACACCTTCTTAAAGGACATAAATCATCATTGGGGACTTTTGTAACCATTTTCTGACAATGTAGCACATGTAATTTTGGGTGTGAAAATAAATGCTACACATGAAGCACCCCGTAGCATGCTAGAAAAATAAAAAGTATGTTAAAACATGTATAATACAATAAAGTAGTGTGCTATGACACAAAATGAAACAATATCACCTATAGTGTACGAATGTGGATGCCCCTAGGAGCCGCTATGGGACTGGTAATAGGTACTGCATCAAGCATCCATGTTGTGTGTAATGGATCTATAGAATCTACGATCACAACTAGAAAGGAAAGTGAACGAACATGTGTTTATGATAAAGATAATGACATACTAGATATCTATCTAGCATGTGTAATAAGATGCACGTGTAAAATGTAAATGTAAGCAAGGCTAAATGCAACCAAGATTTATAGTATGTTGTGGATGAGATGAGATGGAATGCAATGTGAATGATAGGAACCATTAGTCCCCCGAGTGTGTGTGAATAGAATTTTATCCAATGAGGTTCATTTATTTATGCCCCCCCAGTAATCAAGAATGAACTGTAAATGAGAGTTCATCATCGGGAAATGGTCTGAAATATGTATGCGAAAAATATGTGATTTTCAAAGAACAATATGTAGAGTGTAAATACATGAGTGAGTGAGTGATTGAACACGCAAGTGTGGTGAGGTCAATTTCATATGGAAATCCTCAGCAATCAAAAATGGATTGTGGAACTAGATTGCATCATAGGGTAGTGTATTGTGTTGGAAAAAATATGTCGATTATGTTTTGTTTATTGGTTTGTGAAAGATATTTGATTATAGTCGCATTACATGTGTAATGTAGGTTGGCGAAAATGTAGGGTGGATTGTATAGACCGATTTTTGGACATGTTGAGATATTATAAGATGCATGTGTTGATTACGCACATATGGCATGTGTTGTATGAATTGAAATAGGTATGTCATGAATATGCCGCGTGTATTGTATGTTGACAGTGCGAGGAGGGTATGTGTCATTTGTGTTGAATCCGTGTGATAAGGAAGAATAAGTCGTAAGTATGTTGATTTTGTAGTGATGAATATAAGTGTGTCCAGCGTGTCGTATGTATGAGGTTCATGTGTATAGGTTGCTCTTAACAGTCAAGTGTGAACCAAATCATGAAAGTGTGTCATCGAGAAATGATGATACGGTGGTGTATCATGATATGTTTGAGAGTGTATATGTTGATAGACTATATGCAAGGTGTGAGAAAACAAGACACTTTCTGATGCTAGATGAGGGGAGAATAAAGATGATGCCCCCTAGTGTATGAGGGATGAGAATGATCAAGTAATGTCATCTAAAAGGTCATCATTATCATAGTCAAATCCAACTAGTGAAGGTTCTAAAATGTGATAAGAAATAGTGTCAAGTTGGTCAAGTAACTCACCCTTTAATCATAAATTATACATGCCCATAGCATATGTTTCATCTGTGAAAGGTAGTAATGGACAACTGTGTGCATACCAACAAGTGAGGTTTTATGAATAGCCTAGGAATGAGTCGTTTAAAATGAAGACATGACCAAATGGCATGGGAAACTACATATCAATATGATTATGATCTAACATGCCCCTAATGTAATCAAGCCAAGACTGACCAAGTGTAAGTGGAGAAGTGCGAGGAGTATGCACAACAAATACTTGGATCCAACATAGAGATAGAAATCAGTAGATGTAGGTGTAATGTTATCAATGGTGAAGCCTAGGCGAGTCAATCCATCATGTGTGTATACCGATTCAGAAAAAGTAGGATTGAATGGAATTTTCGCCCAATAAGATTTATTCATGAAAAGTGTGCATGTAAATGGAGGTCGTGGTAATGAAGGTCACTCATGTGAAGGTGTAGGGGATGGATCGATGTTCATTGACTAGATAAGCCCCTGATAAATAATTATAGAAGTAGTAGTAGTAGGTGGAGGTGGTGGTATAGATGAGACAATATCCGTCATGCAAATAGCATCTTCAAGCACTGACATATGAGGTGAAGAATCCATAGGTTGCGGTTCATCAGTAGTATCAGTTATTGGAGTAGGAAGTGTAGTGTTAGGATCATGGTCACAATATTTGTATGGGTGACAGTCACGGGGAACTGTATATTCTATGCCCTCATGTATAAACTTAACACAATGATGTACGGTAGATGGAACTACTTGCATGACATGAAGCCATGGGTGACCAAGTAAACAATTATATAAAATGAGGAAGTCGATGACAAAGAAGACGGTGTTAAGAGTTTTTGGTCCAACAGTAATAGGTAAAGTAATGTGACCTAAGTATGGACAAACAGAGCCATCATATGGATGAAGAGAAAGACATGATGGAATAACATTAGCAACCGAAAGACCAATAATTTCAAAGGATTACATAGGACAAAGATTAAGTTCAGATCCATTGTCAATCACAATGTGTTTTATACCCATGTTATATATGCGAAGCATTATGTACAATGTTGGGTCATTATCGAAAATAACAAGATCAGCATTAGGATTGGACAAAAAATCAATATGCTAAGAGAATGCATCTATGAATGTTTGATATACTGTTTTTTAATGGATTTTGGAGTTGTATGGGGGAAGAGGGAGGGAATTTCCCTCTTAAACCTCATGGCTTGATGGGCAAGCCATGTTGGTTTCTAATATTTTATCCCCTATTATAGTTTGAGGTGGGGAAGGTGGTTCATATGGTTTGAACCCCCCTTCCCATCCTTGGGAAAGGAAACCCAAGAGGTTTGAAAATCCTCCCAAAGAGGAACTTTTGGGGAATGGGAGAATAAATAAGGAGGGTGCTTGTTATGGAGGGATAAGGAGGTTTTTTGTAGATCTTATGTATGTGTGCATCCTATGGTTGGACCACACCTTTTGGTTCAATTCGTTTTCTCATCCACTCTTCCCCATTTTGGAGGTTGAATTTGGTGTTTTCTCCTCCTTGTTTTGGTTTTCTCTTTGTATTTGGAAGTGTGGTTAATGTTTGATTATGTTATTGTGCTTGTTTCCACCCCTTCCCATCTTGTGAACATTTGAGGAATGCTTGCTCTCTCTCCCATGGGCTTGGAGTGAGGCTAACATGTCTTCCAACCTTTGGAAAGACATGTAATGATGCCTATAGGTTGGGTGGTAAATCGGGCCTTTCTCCTTGTGCTTAAAGATCTTTTGAAGTACAAAGTATGAAGATTATAGTTTGAAGATAGTGGAGCATTCTTGGATACCTTCACATTTTTCTTCCCCAATTTTAGGAGAGTTTTACTTCTTTGATCTCATTTGGTTATTGTAATGTCATGTTGTATTACTCCTTTGTAAGCCTTCCATATTGGGATACTAATTGTAGTTTGAGCAAACAAGTGTTGTGTCCTCTTCGATCTTAGAAGGAGTCTTGTAAAGCCTTGTATTGTAACATCTTAGTGACATGTAAACTTGTTCCAAATTTTGTGAAAAACACATGTTTTAAATCTTATTTTTATTGTGTAGCTTTGCATGGTAAAAATTGAAAAGAACTTGTATTTTTAAGGAGAATGGAAGATATGATTAAGTTGGAAAAATATGGGTATCTTGTATCTTAATGGTTTGAAAACTATTTAACATTTTAAATACTACTACACATTTTGGCTTGTAATAATAAACGTTCCCCTCATGTCTTCCATCTATTAAGAGGAATGTTGTTGCATTGAAGTTTGATGCTTTCATGATAAATGATTTTTTTTTGTTTTTGAAAAGTTACTAATTTCAGTTGGGAAGCTTGTGATATACCTTCACCTCCATGAAAAGAATGGTTGTTTACCTAATATATATATGGGAAATGGATAGATTGCATTTCGTATGTAATGTAGGAAGGTTAGATAAATTCAATGAATGTGGAATTAATAATCTAGATTTTTTGTCCACTAGAACTACTTATTTTATCAATGGAAATGAGTTTTTCTTTCATTTAATTTAGTGCTTCGTTCCCTGTACTTTCTAATAATTTTCAAACTTTATAAAACTATACGTATATATACATATATATAGGAATATATATGTGTATACACTTACAATTTTTATAATTACCATTTGAAAACAAACCACTTCTGGAAATCATTTTTTTTTTAATCTCTGTGAATAAATATTTGGGACCTGAAGGCATTTTAAGCCCCCCTTATTTTAAATATATCAATATAAATATTCATATAACAAAAAATGGAAGTCGACTTACTCCCCATCGTTTATATATATGTGTGTGTGTGTGTGTATGGGTTAAAAACGTTGCCCTGCACACAGAAATAAATCAGTAACTCTAAAATCTCTTCATCCTGCTATATACAAATTGATTGATCTCAATTTGTGCTTTCATTAAAAAATAATAATAATAAAGAAACAGATCTAAGATCTAGTTGGCACAATCCATGCCTCCGACAAGTCTGCCTAGGTTAGGGCATGCTAAATAAATAAATTTTGAAAAAAAAAATTCACCCTGGCGCCTCAACCATGGCCGCCCCCATCTGCTCAATTCACAGCTAAGATAGGAAATAATAATAATAATAATACAGAGATAAAAGAAAACTACAACCAGATTTTCACCCTACAATCAAAAGAAAATAAATGAATAAATATTTTCCCCATGGCGGCTCTTTCTGGTCTACCTGCAAAGAGAAGAGACTGTGAGAATGAATAAAAATAAAAATTTAATGAGAGCCTTTAACAAAAAAACACCTAACTAAGATTAGGTTTTTCTTCTTATCCCTAAAATCTACGGTGGTAAGATATTTCATCCCAGGGTCATAAAAATGATAGAGGTTTAGCTTATTATAGGTTTTCCTAATTTCCTCTTCTCACCTATGGTGGGGAAATAATTATTATTACATGGATATTTTAACATTAGGTTGAAGTTTTTATTTTTAGACCTAGATTATGATTCTATAAAGATTTTCTTTAGTCACATTAATTTGTATTAGACCACACATAAATAATATATTTGTTTTTTTTTCGAGGAAAGAGTAATCATTATATAATATCTAAATTTATTTTTATTGTTGGAAAAATATATATTTATATAAATAAGTCTTAAAAAAAATACTATTGTTTTGGATTATCGGCTATAGTTGATTTTTTTATTAGAGATTAGAAATAAAGTCTATAAAATTATTTTGGGTCGACTAAAGGTATTCTGATGATGAAATTGTATCTTTCAGTACAGTGTAAATCCTCTAATGTTTTGTGATTGATTTTCCATAGTTATCTTATTTAATGATAAGCATATTAGAAAAAATCTATTCCTCCTTAGTTGAAATATCAATTATTTATCATTTTTCCTAACTCACGAGGATGGACTACCCCGTGATAGTATAGATCATCTTATGCTTCCCCTTTGGATGAGATAAAACATTGTTTATCCATTGAGTGGTCAATGTCAGATGAAATTTAGCAAGTTCTTAATCGTATGAACCCTAGAGTGAGGCAAAAGTAATAATAGTTCTTTTTCTTTAAGAGAAAGTTAATTGTTTTGAATATTTTAAATCTCGTGTAAATTGTAACTAATGTTTAAAAAAATTGTTCTAATTATTACCGATTAATCGCTTATGTTTTGGGTCCAAAAAATTTGGGCATTACAATGAGCAAGAAAGGTATGAGGACCCTAGGAGTGTGAAGATTGAGTTCGGCTTCACCAAAATGATTAAGCTAAAATGTAAATTATGATCCTAATCTGAATGTTATAGCAGTAGTAAATGAATAAATAAATAGGTGCAGAAATTATCCCAAGTAAACTAAGACAAAATATGTAAAACACTAAGTGCAAAGAGAGTGTAAGAATCCTTATCTAATTCACAAAAACCTGGTAGATACACAGATTGGAAAACTGGAAAATATGAAGAAATGATTGTTGCACTAAAGCTCAGAAAAATGCAAATCTAGACGAACAACCCTGATAGGGGTGCCCAAAATGGGGCAGGGGCACCCACGGATGCTACAGACTAGAAATGGGCACCTGGGTCTATGAAAAATCTCAGAATCCCAACTTTTCATGGTTAAAAGGTACTTCTTGTTACTCTCCTTTGGTTGCTACGGATTCAAACTAAGATCGTCGAGTTCCCTAGAAACCTGCAATGAGGAATGAACCTATAAAACCATCAAATAGACATCAAATCCCAAAAAACAAACATGCAAAAAACCAACCCTTGTCCCTTATGATGGATACTGGAATGGATGCTTGAATACTCTTTTATAACATTACGATGCAACATTAGGTGGTGATAGATAATGCTTAGTGTTTGGTCATTTATTATGATCACATAACTCTATATTTATATGATTCCCGTTCTTGAATTTCGTAATCAACCCTGAAAATTTTGACTACCAGAAATATAAAGTGCTCAAACAGATAGAAATGACCCAAAAGAGGTGAGTAAAGTACAAAGAAGCTAGGAGTTCCCAGAGGGGATGAGGGTGACTAGCATTGGCATCCTAATTGGGTTCTAGTGTCCAAACTTAGAGAAATTAAAGGGTCAGAGGTCAGACTAAGCAAGAGGGTGTGCAAGACCAAAAATGGTAATAGAAAGAAAAGAAAGGGGGCCGAAGACATTGGTTAGTTATTAATTTTCCTACTTAGGGATCACATGCATAGTAGTATGCACTCAGGATAATATAATTACCCAAAGTGCATGATTTAGTGATTAAGAAGCTTACGTGAATAGTATAATGATTTGGTAGTTATAATATCTCTTGTCTTCACCTTGCCCATATTAAGTGTGGTGGATATTATTGACCTAATGTTACAAAAATTATATTTTGTGATAATGCTCATTTTGTTAATTTTGTGAATATGTGTATAATAACTTGTCATCTCTATTTGGAATATACTAACATGATTGGACAGGTTGTGTGTGAGGCACCCAATGCCTATATTATTATCATTGTTGCTTGTTTTGATGTTGATTGTGACGAATGTTATTGAGATGATTTTTGAATGGGTTCTATTATATATATATTGTGAATCTATATTTTTTTTTCTGTTATCTCAATATGGATATTAATTGATTACAAAATTTGAATGTTTTAATGCTCAAAATTGATTGATTAGTTGTATGTATATAGAAGAATTTCATTTGTTCTATCGTATCAAGCAAGTATGACGATGTGTGAATCAAACATGCATCATACAGGTTCATCACAGGAGAATGTGGGACTCAGAGATGCCCCTCTAATTTACAAAAGTGGCTAATTGGTCTTAAACCTTACTCTTGTTTGATTATTCATTTTGGCCTATGTTTGTGTTGCGAATGTTTCACGCACCCTTAGTGGTTCCCTCTTGACCCTTATTCTATTAATTTTTTAACCTTTGTTTTAAGTTAGTCAGAGGCATAATGGTTCCTACTTGTGTTAGGGATGATTAATTATTGTTAATCACGTTTTTAGAGATGTGGAACCTGTTAACTAGCAGAAGTGAACCCTTGTGAGGATTGGTAGATTTGGTCTCTCTCTCTCTCTCTCTCTCTCTCTCTCTCTCTCTCTCTCCTCTCTCTCTCTCTCTCTCTCTCTCTCTCTCTCTCTCTCTCTCTCTCTCTCTCTCTCTCTCACTTCTACAGATAGACAATCGAAACACCTCACAGGATGTGGGTATCCTAAAAGTGAGGTGATTGTCCATATTTCAAGGGTTGGATACCTTTCAATGTATCCCAACTAAGTCTGATGGGGGGGTAAGGGTTAGAATGAAAACTTGAAAATGGGGGTGATACACCATGGATTATTGGATATTTCTAAAAACAAGAATGTGCACAAACAAATAAATAAAATATTAAACTTGTATGAACTAGAGGGTTTTGAGTGAATTTCCAAGGTAAAATGACAGAAATCTATGAAGGGATGGCTCAAAATACATAGTTTTTAACTTGCATGCACACTAAAAAGACACACAAAACACAATTAATTGCAACAAAGGAAGATAGCATACACAATTGACTTAATAAATTTAGGGATAAATCACAAGAATTAACTATCTAAATGCACAAGATTGAAAAGAATTTTAGTAAAGGTAGAAAGATTTATTATCAATAAGGTACTTTTTGAGAACTTTTTGTAGCAATTTTTTACATCAATTGAACTCCCTTGGTGCTTGCAAGAGGACTAGAATATATAGTCAAGGTTACACACCCTTGACTCCCAAGGTATCTCATCAAACTCAACATCAAAATTAGTTAACTTGGAGATGAATCAAAGGTTAACTTTACATGCAAAACTCCAGTTTACTTACAAAATACAATTACAATAAATAAAAGTTAATAATAGCTTGCATGTGATTCAAATTCCTCCTTTTTCAAACTGAAGTTAACTTCTTTTTCTTATCCTTTGCAAAAATTAAAGAAAGCGTACAAGAATCTTGCATATGTTAAGGTAATTTTGAGTTTACAAGGTAATTCCATATTTGTCTTGTCTCAAAAGGATAAATTTGGTTCTATATGCAAAAGCTATTCTTGGTATTTAGCACATGAATGAAAATTATTAATTTATTTCATTTTCCATTGGCGTGGATAATGATAAGGTTTTGACTTTATAAAAAGGTGATCCATTTCCTCCCCATGCAAGAATTAATAATGATTAAATACATCATGTAGATCCATTCATGGTATATGGTAAAGTGAGGAACTTAACCAAGGTGAAATAACTATGGCTATATTATATCACGGTTAACCCATCTCAATCCCATAAGGGTCAAACCCTAAAATTAATCATTTTACAATTTCAAGTTTTACAGTGGGGGCTTAGGTATGGAGGGAGACTATAGAATTTGACATGGCCTCCATGGGTGTTGACCTGACGCTCTAGATTGCCTTGTTTTACAGACTAGACTACCATTTGAAGGTACTTCAATATCTGTTACTTTCTCACGGCCATCATTCAATACTTTGTACTCTAGTTTTACCATACACGCTTCGTCATTTTTCTAGAAAATCCTCTTATTCCATAGCTTTTTATTTTTATGTTAAACCCTTGGCTGTCATGGTGGATTATTTGGAGCTCATTATCCTCTGGTTTCTAGATAGAATTTTGAGGTTTTTTTGGTTTTCATTTGCATGGGATCGATTTGCATCAGATTTGGTTCTGAGTTTACATTAGAGGGTTAGTCCTTACTTTGCTTCGTATTCGAGATCTTATTAGCTCTCCATAATTATTTTTTTTTCCCTGCTTTGCTTTAATGAGAGCTCATCTATGTGTAATAATCTGTAGCTCATTGTATGTGCCTTTACTTTCTCATATTTTGGTGTATTTCTGGTTACTGAGTCCTATGGGTTACCATTGGAAACTTTTTTGCCTTGGTTTTTTTGTAAAAACATATTTTCCAACATGGGTAAGATTCAAACCCATCTATTTTCTTGGAAGATTTGTTTCTTGTCGTTACTTTTCTATGGCCCCTTCACTAGCTGGGACTTTCTATTGTTTTGCATCATCCGTCACTTTAGAAGCTTTATTTCATTGCATATTGGAATGCTATGGTACTGTGTGGGTCTATATCGAGGGTTCATGTTTCATTTGCACATCTTGAACCACATAGCTGAGTTCCCTCTGCACTCGTTTTCTCAAGTTATGGTGAGCTCGTTCTATTTCTGGGTTGCTCACTTTCATTGTCATGATTTCCATCATTTTTCTTTTTAAACCGACCTTGGGATTAGAATTGGTTTTTAGATCATATTGGTTCTCTAACTGAGCTATATACTTAAGCAACAACTCATATGTGGCTTGTTTTTATTATATGGGACGCTCATCGTGAAACACACAGCTCACCTTGTTACCAGTCTCTAGCTTGGGCATCGTTTAGCTTTAGAAGATTGCATATGTTGGTATAGCTCGACTAAAGATCTATTCGAATATTGGAGAACTCATCTTCTTGTTGTGATGAGTTGAATCGATACTTTATAGAGGTAAGAAATGTGCTTATTTGTTCTTATACCTGTAAATCCAAGTTTTGAAGAACCCATATGATTTGCAAAGTTTTTTGAATGGATTTTGGAATAGCTAGACCATGTGTTTTCCATAAACTGCTTGCTTGAGTTTGATCTTACTGAATTAAACCCCTGACATATGTTATCTTGAAAACTCACCATTCTCTTGCTGTGAATAATTGAATTGTGTGGTTTACACTTCTATTTTATTTATATATAAGCTCGCCTATCGAGATTTGGTGCTCTATTTTTGTATCATTTCCCTTGTTGGATGCTTGTTAATTCATTCTACAACTCGCTGGTACACCA
The DNA here is from genome assembly GCA_019776745.2 of Taxus chinensis. NCBI lineage: Eukaryota > Viridiplantae > Streptophyta > Pinopsida > Cupressales > Taxaceae > Taxus > Taxus chinensis. The sequence continues at coordinate 189,858,605 of CM034152.1, forward strand.
TTGATTTCGAGCCTTAAGCTCTATGTTCACTTTGCAGTTGTGGTTATATATTTGTGCCTTCGAGCTTGTGAGCTTTGTATTTCTAGAATTATTTGTTTATTTCTTTATTTTTGCACCAGATCTATGTGCCGTGAGGTTTGAATGGTGAGTTATGTTTTCCTTTTTTCATTTGTAGTCTTGGTTGTGTGTAACAATATCATACGTTAAAAGGTCATATCGACTTGGCAGTACCCCTTCACAGTTTGATATATGTTTAATTCAAAAATCATGAATTAATAATTACTTCCGCTTTTCAACTTGAAGGTTAGCATTTTGTCTCTTCCTGAATGTATGCATGAAGATCTCTGTTTCTCATGTATGTTCAAATTTTATCTATGACTTGTACCAATAATTATATGTGCTAATATATATGCTCTGGGATAAACTTCACATGAAATTTGATCTGTATCATTCTAAATTTGCTCCTTTATAAACTTTAAGGCTTAAAAAATGCTAACCGTATGTTGTAATTTTCCACTGTAGTGGTGCACATTTTGTCATCATTGATCATTATGAAACTTTGTCTTCACTTGAAGGTATTTACAAGAGATGGAAGCTAGTGGTGAACTTTGTTAATTGCTTCTTTAGTACTGTAAATATGTTTTTCACCTATGAAATGATGTTTCCCTTTTAATGAAAAGGTTGTTTTCTTCCTTTAAAACTTCATGTATGGCCTCATACGAAGACATTTAATATCTAAAAAATGAAAATGTGACTTAATTTTTTTGTGCCTAGTTGTTTTTTTTCCTTTTTAATCCGTGAATTTGTATTTATTGGAAAATAAGCCTTGCAAATGTATCATAATGTTGGAAATCTATTTATTGCACGAAGGATGTGATCACATGAGGTTTGAAAATGAGTTTCCTTGTAATATGCGGCTTTACAACCCTTGGAATTGAAAACTCTGTGTTGAACCTTCTCCTTATTTTCAGATTGTTGAACTCACTACTCTTGTTAAAAACCCTACTTGGCTTTGAACATGTATCTATGCACTTTTGTCTTAATGGCAGCCTATTATGATTTGTTTTAAAATATGAAACTATGTTGTTCTTGAATGTTGCTTGTTTTCCATTCCAATCTCAAAACTCTATACTTCTTATAGTACTATGCACATATGTGACCTGTAGCTTGTATAATGCTTCAATATCTCACCTTTTTTCTTTTCCAAATGTATAGAAATAAGCTCATATCAACATGTTTTGATTATGCCTTAAAATATATATCTCATAGTTCCTGAAGTAACTCACTCATTTACATTTATTGAAACTGAACCTGTACTCTTGATTGATTCTCCTAAAATTAGCATGGTTCTTTAATTTGCATAATCTCAGACATGAATAGATTATGAGCAATGTGGCATTTAAAACATGTACATGCACATTAAGAAAATAGCTAGAAAATATGGAAAAGGCCATAGGCCCTCTTTTTTTTCAATCTTTCTTGATTTCTTTTTCATGACATAGTTCTAAAATTTCTCTTGGATGCATCCAGGTGATGATAATCTATTTTTTGTTCTATTTTTGATCTTATCATGTATTCTGCACTTTCTGATTTTAATGTAAAAATAAGGGAAATTCATATATCTAAACCCATATAGTGCATGAGATTGATTAAAACCTATAGCTCTAATCATATTTTGTTTTCTGTTTATAGGTATTCCAACTCTTGAAAGGAAGAGGATGATAACAAAACAGCTACAAGCCAAAGAACCATGACACAAATCCAATCCATTCAAGGAAATGATGGGTTTTCTTCCCTCCTCATTCATTTATAGTTTCCTGTATATGCATTTTCCTTTGTATGTACTATATTTTATGAGTCATTTCCCATGGCTTGTGTGGGATTATTGTACATTTTACTTATGAATAAAATAACTACTTATTGTGATGAGTTGTATATGATTTTTTTTGCATTTCTTTTCATTAAAGTAATGTTAAATGAACTCTTTTCAGCTCAAAACACTAAGTAGTTTCACATAATCATAAGGGAATGAACCAAATGCACTTTCATTAAAGCATGAAACTAAAATGAATGAAAGCCAACAACCTGAATTACTTCAACCCTCAACATATGGACTATCCCTTTGATTGCTTTGGGATGTCCGTCTTCAAAATTCCATGTATTTCCCTTCCATATTAGGATCTTGCATCGGTGCTTGAAGGGTTGATGCATGATCATGATGAAGATGATGAGTTTGAAAAGTCATTTCAAGGGGAGGATAGACATTCTGAAACAAATGCAGTGGCAATATATACTCACTTCTCCTTTCTTTCTTAGTTAGATCCCTCAACATAACCATGTTTAATCTTAGAAACAATTTTTTTTGAGTTGACCCCTTGCACATGTACGATAAATTTCAGCACAACCACTTAAACATGAGTTGGGTGGTCTACACCACCTCTGTATGTGTGCCACCTTTCCCAAACCCGAAAGTGGGATCAAAGTGGAAATTTTGAGTGTTCCTTTTTGTGTTGGGGGTCTATTTTTCACCAAAATGGACCCCTTGTACCATACCTATGGGTAGGAGGGTATTTTTCAAGGTTCAAATGAGATTTTCCCTCCCATTTGGGACCATGTTGTCCACATCATTCTTAATGAGCTTGATTTTTGAGCCACCTTAGAGTGAAGGAAATTTAGTTTTAATTTTAACTTGGATTTTAGGGGACTCTCATCCATTATTAATCTAGTCTTTTGTTGCATGGGAGTCATGTTCAGAGAGGGAAGAGGTTGACATGTGTCACCCTCTCATGTGTGAGAATTCTTGGGGATTTCTTTTCATATACCTCCACTTTGAAGCTTTGGGGGGCTTTTTGGCCTCATTTTTACATGGATATTTTTGGGGAAGAGAACTTCAAAGAGCTAGATTTTGGGAGATATCTTTTGGATTTTTGGAGCTCACGGGGAGTTTGAGCTTGCAATTTAGAGTTTTATGTTCTTTCTTCTGAGGTAAGTCTCACAAATTTATTTAGTTTATTTAGCTTGGGAATCTTTTTATTTTATATGGTTGTAGAGCTTTTCTTAAATGCTTTGTTTCTTAGTTCTCCATTATTTTTCCTTCTTTTTAAATGCATGGAAATACCTTTGGGAGGTATGGGAAGCCATGGAGACTCGCGGTAGCATGAAAATGTGTTTATACTCATTTTTTTATATGGGAAATTAGGGGGCATCAAATTAGTTCTATTTATTTTCTTCCTTATTAAAAAGTGTTGGGCTTTTTATGGGTGTGTTATTGTTTTGTGGTAAGTTGGTTGGCTTTTCTATATGGTTTTGTTATTTTTTTTCCCTCTCTCACCTTTTGGGTCTTGAAGGAATGCTCCCTCTCTTTCCCATAGGATTGGAGGGAGGCTAACATTTCCTCCATTTATTGAAAATCCATGTAATGATGCTTATTGATTGGGTGGAAAACCAAGCATCTTTCCTTGTGGTTTTTGAAACTTTGGCAAAGAAATTTGGAGCTTGCATTCTCGGTTGGAGATATGGGGGGATCTGTCAAATAAAATAGTTAGCTATGTTATCCTCTTCTTGATTTTTATGTTATAATCTTATTTTAAAATGTAAAGTAATAAATGAGGAAAAGGCTTACATAGTAAGAAACAAGCCTTAAATCATGAAATGTAATTTCCTTACTTGGTGATTGTCATATAAAGGAAACTATAAGATTATTTTAGGTGTTATGGAATTATACTAATTCGCTAACTGGTATTTTAATGGAGAAAAATGATATCATTATTTTCCTTTGAAACTATGTATTTATGCATTATGAAACAATAAATAAAAGAATTTATTTTTTAATGCTATAAAAAAACCCCTTGCTTTTGATTAACCTTGTTTGGATTGAGGTCTACTAATCTTTTCCTTTCAACATAATAAATACCATGGGGTTGAAATGGTGAAGTTATTATATGAATTTTTTTTCTTTCATTGATATAAGAATGGAAATATCATTTTCACATTGAGATAAGTATTACATTGCTAATAATTGTATTTTATATGCACCTTATTAAATCAAATTTTGATTTTACTTTTATTGTCAACAAGTAATATTATCTACTATAGATTGATTTATTCATTTGTGACAGTAAATTTACATGTCGAAAAATATTAGAGTATTTTTATTTCCAACAATTGAAATAAAATTAACATATTATCCTTGGTTAGTAAGGAACTCCCTTGGACACATTTTATTGGTGTTGGGAGATTTCACAAAAAATAAATCTCACCCATGTACAAATACCTTGTATGCGCTTCATCAATATTTCCTTGATATGGTTATACACGTTTTAGATTTTTTATATTGTATGTCATTATCCCCTTGGTAAGTAAGGAACTCCTTGCACACATTTTTTTGGTGTTGGGAGATTTCACAAAAATTAAATCTCACCCATGTACACATACTTTGTACGTGCTTCATCAATATTTCCTTGATATGGTTATACATGTTTTAGATTATTTATATTGTATGTCATTATCAATATTTTCTTAATAAAACAAGTTTAATGTAGGAAATTTTGGGGTTATAGAGTTAGGACACATTTTAGATTTGTATTAAAGTGAGTTCAATTTAGAGTTTTGCGATTTGGTTAAAAAGATATTATATGGATCATATAGTTTCAAAAGAATCGTATATGTTGTTTGTTCTCCATACATTTAACAACAAAATAATAGTTGAGTGGGAAAAATAGACTCATGTCAAAAAAACCCACCAAATGGATTAAGAAAAGAAGAACATGGAAGAGAAACACATTCTAAATGACCTTTCAGACATGTCATTTTCCTTGCATAATAATATTAAAAAGATTTAATATGTTTTTATAAAAAGGTAACTTATGGGTTGAGGGGCCACAACCTAACCATGACTCCCTCCCCCTAACACTTCCCCCCTCCTTTGGCCGATCATAAACCTCTTTAACATGACCATGTCACTAACCCTATGTGGCCCTTGGTCAATCATGCGCACAGGTCGTCCCACTCAAAATCATGGCTTCCAATACTATATATATATATATGAAAAAAATCATATAATCCCCTAACCTTCATGGATTCTTCATCAGGGTTGGGTTTTAAAAAACATAAATAAATAAATTCCAAACCCTTGTAAATATATTTTCACTTACATATGCACACAGATCTGTGAAAGCCAAAATAATGGGTAGGTGTATAAATAAGTTTTTAAACAAAATTTACAATGTATATTAAACATGTATCCTTCTAGGAAAGCCATGCAGGAATTAGTGGAAACACCCAAGTTTGGTAAATAAGATAAATAAACTCCTTGTGCCTCCATGAAGGGAAGATCCTTGCTCCATAACCTGTATGTAAGAAATAATTTTTTAAAAAAGCAAGAAAAGAAATGGAAGGAGAATGAGAAAAATAAAAGAGATTAAAACATTGTAAATGATTTTAGGGAGCTTAGGATACATAACATCCACAGTATAGAAGGATTTAATGCTAAGGAATATATTTATTTTGGATACTTCAACTTACTAATGAATTTCCAAGTGGACTAACCTTCTAATTTGTGTAAGAGGACTATTAATTATTTCCATTCCTATTAGTTAAATAAATATAAATTTGATATAACTAAAGTGAAGATTTTGGTTGGTGCTAGTGTATATTAAATATAATAATGTACATTATTCATATTTAGGTCTCATAAGGAAATGATACTTGGTTAAGTTAAAAAATAGAATAATAATAAAATAATATAAAATTTCTCTTAGGGTAACTGCAACTCCTTTAAAATAATAATAATTGTAATGTAAGAAAAGATTAGTGTGCAAATATGAGGAAAACAAGAAAAATTGTTCCCTAATCTAATCTTCTCATACAAAATCTCATATAGAGCAATGAATGGAAAGAAAGGAGAGATTTGATACCCACACTTACCTATAAGTTGCAAAAATCTTCCTTTGATGTGTAGGATTTTCACTTGGATGATTTTTGAATGCTCTTGGATTGCTTCAGATTTGTGTGGATAAACTTGGGCAACACCTCCCCTTGATTTTCTTGATAATTGCTATGGATGAAAATGATGATTGAATGATGATTGATGGATTGAATGATGATTGATGGATTTATAACTAGCTAACTAGCTCTTACTTGCTAACTAGCTCTCATGGAGGATAAAAGCTCAAATTAGAGTTAGTGGATGGAGGATTCAATGGCTAAGATGAAGCCATGTTATGGATCAAGGGTGGAGAATGCATGAGAAGAATGAATAATTCTAGAATGGAGACTTCTAGAATATGAGAGAAGATTCAATGGAGAGTGGAAGGTTTATTTGAATTTTTAAATGTGAGAGAGAAATTTAGAGAGCCTTCTAGAAATAGAAGCCTCTAAATTTAGAGGTGGGGATATGATTAGGATTAGAATTAGATTATGTTAATAAATGATGATTAGGGGTGAGGCTACATGGAAAGGATAGGTGTAGGGATGTGTAGGGTAGGTGGGTAGGTAGATGTAGGAATATTAAATTCCTAGAAAATGTTAATAGGGATTATAAATAGCAATCGTACGTGAAATGTACAATGTGAACACCGAAAGGGATCAGAAGAAGAAGTGAAAGAATTTATTGGGTAGTTAGGAAAAAGGTACAAATGTAAGGGAAATTTTAGCTCTTGCACTTTACAGTTAGTTAGAACACAAATAAACACATGGTGAATTTACTTATTTATTTTAAGGGTTAATTTAGAAATAAGGATATGTTGTGTGGACCTAAAGTATCAGGGCAGGGTTTATATACACAATTACAATTAGGGTTTCTTTGTACCTATTAGGGGTATGAAAAAGGTTTGGTTTGACCCGATAGACACATAATTTTTCCTGGTGTGGAAGATGTAGGTGAATTACACATGGAAATGTGAAGGATGGTGCAATGTGTTTTTGACCAGGAAAATGTTTGCAATCGAGAAGAAGTCTATTGAGATTGCAATCCTTTGGATCAAGTGGAAAGGACATGTAAAATGAATGTTCAAGGAAGGAAAACACGTGAATTGAAGGGCATTATCCACATGAATGCAATTTGCATTTAAATGAATGAAAATGTAAGAAAGCTAGGAAAATCAACAACTCATTCGAAGGAAAGGGAATGAATTACAATTGGAATGGTTCATTTGGATCAAATTCTAGATAGAAACTTTCAAATATTTTCTAATCAAGATTGATGTCAGTAAATACAATTTTGATATGCAAATTTATTGCACATTGAAAACTGAAAGCTAACAATCTAAATTCTACACCTCTGTATTAAGAACACTAATTTTAAAAACCATTAAACTAATTCTTAACCATTACACTATGTTTTAAAAAAGGATTTAACTGACTTTACCCTGACCTCCATAGGTTCTAACCAATTTGTATCCATAGTAATTGTACATAAATATTATTATCCATTTTGATTTTTCTACATATGATATGGGGGGAAGGACATTATTATTATCTATTTTGATTTTTCTCCAGATGATATAAGAGACACAATGATACTTTATTATTATTTTGATTTTTATTCATGTGATATAAGAGAAACAATGATATTTTATTATTATTTTGATTTTTCCCCATACGATAAATGAACAAACACAACCAGTCAACCAATTTCTAGAGAGATTTAGACTGACCAAATTATACAAGGAAGAGTTTTGAGGAAACCTTTCATCAAGCTCGTTGTTTGACAAATCAAGATAATCCATATACTCGAGCTCTATAAATATCTCTGGTATGTTGCTCGTGAGCTTGATAATTGATAGAAAATCACCATCAATCTTCTCAGACCTATTAAAATCTGATATCAGGCCGTCGAAATTATTGAATGACAGTTGAACAAGCCGTAAGAAGGGCAAGGAGCCAAGAAATTGTGGCACCATTCTAAAATCTAAATTGTGAAAATCCAGTTATGGGGAGTCTCAAAGCCAATCATTCGAGTGACAATTTCAATGAAGGAAAGAATTGTGATAAAATTCGTCTACCATTAGAGGTAGATGAGCACAAGGAGCTCAATTCTCTGAATCATGCGAGATTCAAATATGTACTTGGCTTCCTCAACCTGGGTAGAAAACCACCCACATTATATATATTACAGCTCTGTACGGCTATGAACTGATGAAAAATCTAAAGGAATTTGGGGAGTCCAATGATAGCCATACATATATAAAAACCAAGTTTAAATCACCTGTTGGTTAAGGAGGAGGGTAACCTCAATCCCTTCCACTTTAAATGTAGGCTAATTCCAACACGTTGGAAGGTGTCTCTAAAGGTAAGAGTGTCCTGGAGATATCTCGAGTGGACCATTTTTTAGTGTTGTTGTTGAACGACTTTTGAGGAGATCTGGGAGCCATGATCGACTCAACTTTGATTTTGACCATGGATTTGGCTATTTTGGTTGCATGTGTTTTATTTTTCATGTGGAGAAGGGGAGGATTAGATACACAAAATATGGCAGTGTAGGTGATGCCTCTGGTGAAGGAGGAAGACAAGAAGGACAAAAATGAAAAATCTAAGTTGTTTGCACGCGACAGAGACAATGTGAGACCGAGAGTAATATAAAATTTTGTTATATGTTTGATGAATTAGCTACTACAGTCATATCTTATGTAAATTTATCTAATTTTGTCTACGAAGAACCACCTTGCATCACCATCTTGGCTACAGCTTCCTTAAGCTTCAACACATTCTTTCTCAGTTCACTCCCTTGATGCCTTGTCATTAGTGCTCGAATGAATTTCTCCAACCCCTGTCTTTTCACCAACACATCATTGTCTTCTAGTGGGGATTCGATATCCATCGGTATGTTCCATATCTCTTTCGCAAATCTAGAGACACAAAGTCAAGGAATAATAATGGAAAGAAAAAAGGCACATAAAATAATAAGGAACCAATGCTTAAACTGTGGACTTAGGAAAATAAAATGTAAAACCTATTTCTTCTATTCATGCATGGGTGGATTTCCCATCTACATCATCTATCATTATGATTATGATGCATGTACAAGGTGGCCAAATGCGTAACTTAACCCTAACCCTTGAATCATTTGATAGAGATACAGGGTGTAGTGTACACGTCATTGAGGCAATATACTATGAATGATTAAGATCACTCACTACCACAAACATTTTTAGAAAGGTTTTTTTTATTTGCAATTAAAACCATGACGTACTAAAAATTTTCATTTGCTTTTGGTTAGATTAAAATAATATTGTCGATGGAACATTTTATGACACACTAGTAAGGGTTTCTCCAAATTTTTTATATTGTTTTGACTTTTGTTTTTATGTTTTCTATATTCCTCTTGACAAATGCATCGTAATTAATGGACTAAGAGAGATTAATTTATTTCGTAGTTAGCATTGAATTTACGAGAAAAGGGACAAGACTAGCTTCCTACTTAGTCTCCAACCATTTCCTCAAATGTACCACTGTTATAACTGTCAATTATACATGATGTATTAGAGTCTTATGAGAATCTTGCTGAAAATTCCACTTCAGGCATAGTAATGAATTGGAATTCAAGTGCTCAAAGAATTTCTGATTGTCATCTATTATATTGTGTGGGTAAATCTCTAAGACATGATTCATTTGTTCCCACAAAGTCCTCCATACGTGTTTTTGTTCTTGCGGATTTAAATATCCCTGTTGAAGATGTTGAAGATTTATTTGATAATATGTCCATTGTATGTAACAAACACTTAATGGATACCATCATCAACAATGGGGTTACCGAAGAGGCAACCATAAAAGCTGTGGTTGCAAGGGAGGAAAACATCAAGGTTGTGGTTGCGGTGGAGGCAAGGAAATATAGGATGAAGTGTCTTAAACTGAAACATTCCCAATCTGGGTAGGCTCTATTGAGATGGCACTGTTAATAACAATGGTTTAACATGTATGGAAGGAAACTGACAATTATTTCTGGTGTTGGGAAGGAATCAACAATTGTAAATATGCTCTTTCTGATTAGCATTGAAGGGTAGTTTGTTGGAGGACAAGTTTTTCTCGCCAGGATATGCAAATTCATTTCATTTATTCAAGAGGAATCCATTACCTAACAGATTTATGTGGTGATGAACATACATCTATGAAGTCATTTATGCTGGTTTGCTAGGCAGTGGTGAATGTGGAATGTATAATTCTTTCCATTTACAAATATTTTCTCACATTGGAGACCAAGTTTGATAAATTGGGCTAGGTATGGAGTAAGATTCATTTTTGCTCCCCATAATTATTAGAACTCTCAACTATCTCATGCTTATATTTTATTGTTCCTTCTATTTGAGGTATTTATGGTTAAGATTCAGTCATCTTCATGCAAAACCTAGACTCTTTTTCCACTGTGATCATACAATAATGACTTCTTTATTCCATATTTGCTCTTATTTTGTTCTAAACACTGTCAATTAAATTGAATCGTTGGGTAATGTTGTATTTCAGGTGAATAGTTTTGGGTTTGGTGCAGACAGTTTAGCTTATTATTGTTCTGAGTGAAAGTGGTGTGATGCATCATTGTTACTAATATGTAACCACTTACGAAACAAGAGAACTGATACTATATTTGTTTTATCCTTCTAATGAAAATTGTTGATCTACAAATTCCACCTGGCATACTATCATAGAGTAGAAGCATCTATGTTTTTAATAATTGGATATAAACTGAAAGTTTTGTTGGCATATATGGGAGATAGACAACACATCATGCATGGTGTGATAAGCCGTCATCCACCACTGTTTGGGAAAAATTTGCTTCTTACTCTAATTACCAGTGGTCTATTTATAAGAGCAATAAATGATCAATAAAATTTATAAGAGCAATAAATCCACAGCTCACATCTTCTTCTCTTTTATGGTGGATTCATAATTTAAAAAATCCTTGAAGGCACAAAACTAACCACACAAGGTCCTTTGACTTGCCCCAAAATGGGCCTCCACGGAGATGCAGACATGTGGGAAACTGGAAAATGTTGTGGACACTACCTCTGCTCCTTTCACGCACACCTGTGGTCCAAAATGCCATGCAAATCTATTGTTCCTTAAGAAAAATGTATGAGCCTCTTTTTACCCCCTCCCTCTTTCATGCGTTGGTAGAGAATGGACAATCTGAGGATTTCACACAAAGGAAGAGTGATAGACAAATCTTGCATAGACATAAGTGGAATATCAGGAATGAGCACTTTCAATGTTTTAATCAACACAACAAGTACTCTAAATAAAAGATAAAGAACAGGAAAATGAAGTGGCCTGGTTACTACGTTTCAAGACCAATGAAAATAGAGTCCTGCATAGAGTATAATACAGAACGGATTTATTTTTCTTTTTTTATATTAGTTAGAGTTTATCTTTGTAGAAGGCAGAATAAGAACCGCAAAGGATCTTCACAGTGTGCTCACGGCAGTGGTGCCGCTGTAAGTGGCGATGATTTTGGCCTACGGCTCTGTGAAATGGTGGAATGATTTCACATCGGACCAGTTCTCAGGAATAAATAGTTTTGTGGCCGTGTTTGTGGTGCCATTGATGTCTTTCCATTTCATCTCCACAAATGACCCATACACCATTAATTTCAAGTTCAGTGTTGCGGACACTTTGCAGAAGGTAATAATTTTGTTTGTGCTGGGTATTTGGACCACATTTAGTAAGAGCAAAAGCCTAGAGTAGATGATCAACATATTTTCCCTGTCCACGTTGTGGACCACTTTGGTGATGGGAATCCCCTTGCTGAAGGCCATGTATGGGGATTTTTCCGGAAGCCTCATGGTGCAGGTGGTTGTTTTGTAGTGTATACGCTTTTTTTGTTTTGTATCGTGCTGCGAAGATGATAAAAATTTGATCCATGGGGAACTATGGAATGGTTAGCTCACGCCAATCAAATTTTGGCTCCTGAATTGCATATTTGCTGTAGTCACCCTGAGGGCCTTCTAATTTTGAAGATGACATAAATTTGCCAAAACTAAACGCAAACACCCATCTAACATCATTGGATTTCAATGACGCTGAAAAGAGGAATGTCATCCACTTGATTTCTAAATTTTTTCAGATTGAACAGTTCCTATCTCACTATGTAACGCCTTCGGTGTAATAAGATAATAATAATTAATATAATAATAATTAATCTTGTGATTAATTATTATATAGTTGAAAATGGATAAAATAAAGGATTAAAGGGATAAATGATGAAATAGGATAAAATGGTGAAAGTAAAGAATTAATGAAATGATAAATGATAAAGGGTAAATAAGATAAAATGGGTTAATAATAATAATTAATCTTACAATTAATTATTATATGGATGATGTTGGGATATTTGCAGGATGGATGAGTTGCAATTAAGCATGTCAAGATTTTAGAAGTCTACATTTTTCTCCTCTTTGAAATGTTATTGCTGAGCAATGAAATTTTAAAGAAAAATAAGAGAATATGTTATGATAATGATATGATGCACCCTCGAGGGATTAGGTGGGGAGAAATGAATCAGGTAACCACTTGAAAAGAGGAGAGACCTAAGTGATTAGATGAGAGAGGATGAGAAGATGAGAAGATGGGAAGATTTGAGGATGAAGAGGATTAGGATTAGAAGATTAGAATATAGGAGAATTAGAGGAATAGGTTATTAGAAGAATGGGAGAAAGGATTAGAGGAATAAAATAATAGAAGAGAGGATTAAAGGAGTGAGAGGTATTGGATGCCCTAGTCAACGATTTATGATAAGGGTTGAGATTTTGGATTTTGGATTTAGATTTGAGAATGCCCTAGTCAACAATTTATGATAAGGGTGAAGATTTTGGATTTTGGATTTAGATTTGAGAATGCCCTAGTCAACGATGTATGAAAAGAGTGAAGATTTAGGATTGTTGGATGAGAGGACTCCCCAGTCAAGGGGTTAGGATTGAATATTGGGGATTTAGATTTATAGTTGGAGTGGAGGATGTTAGAAGATGCCCTAGCTAAGGGGTGAGGAATTTGGATGATGGATCCAAGATGATAATATTTGGATGGGGATATTGATAGATGGATAAAGGATTGATTAGATAGCATGATGAGGAGGTTGAATAATTAGTTATATGATGATAAATATTAGGTGTGGATGATGATAAGGATAAAATATGATGATATAATGGGGTGTGCTACCATAAAGTACCCACTGTTATCATCATTAGCTGTGTGATTAATGTGGCATAGAGCAAGATGCACCATGGTACAAAGTCCTTAGTTACTGAATTGCCAAATGCCCTTCTCCTCATATCATTGGACAAATGAATATAAAAATATGGTCCTCATATCATTGGACCAAAAAAAGTGGCATCATATCATCGCCCAATATAGTACAAAAAAATATGGTCCTTATATGATTGGACCATGCAAAAGGGGAAAAAGGGGGCCTCATATCATTGACCAAAATGTAAATACAGAAAAGCAAGAAAATACACAAACAAGAAAAAACACAGACGTTGTATTTTTTATATTTTTGGATTTTTAGATTATTTTAATTTTTAGATTGTTTTGATTTTTAGATTTTTAATTTTAAATGTTTAGATTATTTGATGTGCGATGTTGAGATTAAGGATGGGATACATGATGGGGGGATGGGAAAGGATTGTAAGGCGGGATTCAACTTTCTCCTATTAGTCCCAAAGTTTCTTTAGATACGATGAAAGGGAAGGGTTGAGGGTAATTTGATAGGTTGGGCAGGATAGGTATTGGTTGATACATTAGGATTACATGGGGTGAGGGATGGGAGATAGATAAATAGGATTAGGGATGGGAGATAGATAGATAGGATGAGGGATGTGATACAATGTGAGAAAACATTAATGTGAAAATATGAGGAAAAAAAGTAAATTTGTTCCCTAATGTAATCTTCTCAAACATTACCTCAAATAGAGAAATGGATGGAAAGAAAGGAGAGATTCAATACCTACACTTACCTACAAGTGACATGACTCCTTCTTTTATGTGTGGGATTTTCTCTTGGATGATTGTTGATTGCTTTTGGATTGATTCATATTTGTTTGGATAAACTTGGGTAGCACCTCTCGTTGATTTGCTTGATGATTTCTATGGATAAAATGAAGGATTGAATTATTATTGATGGATTGATTGGATGATTGAATAAGATTAAAATGGAAAATATTTGTTAACTTACTAATGAGATCTCATAGAAGAGAATAGCTCAATTTATAGTTTTGGGATGGAGGATTCAATTGCTAAGATGAATCCATGTTGGATTTGGATCAAGGATGGAGAATGCATGAGAAGAATGGAGAATTCTATAATTTGAGAAAATATTCAATGGAGAGTGGAAGATTTATTTAAATTTTTCAATGTGAGAGAGGGAAATTTAGAGAGGATTCTATAAATAGAAGCATTTAGATTTAGAAGTGGGGATGTGATTAGGATTAGAATTAGATTAGGCTAATAAATGATGATTAGGGATGAGGTTACTGTATGCACCCAATTTTACACGTGTTACATTGTCAGAATGGTTCAAAAACCCCAATGATGAGTCAATATATGTTCCAATGGTGAGCTCATTAGATGTGTACCAACTTCTCCTTACCTTCCTTGTGTTATTTATGAGTTAACTAACCCTTCTTTGAGGGCAGTGGCATTTCATGGATGTCAATTGATTAGACCATTTCTCTACCTTTTTCCTATAAGAACCAAGCATCAATCTAGAGCATTGGTTGGAGATTATTGTTTTGAATTGCACTGTTATGCTACCCGCATCCCTATTGATAAATACACAAGCAAGCTTAGTACTCTTTCCTTTTTATTCTCTTACATGCATTGCTAATAGATTGCTAGCAAGCCATTCCATCTCTATAATTTATTTTCCATTTCTTCTACACAAACCAACAAAGTTCCATAGACTCATATGACCACCTAGTTGGAAAGAAGCTGACGGGAGAAAAAACAAAAACTAATTCTAACATTGTCATAGTTCTACAATTTCCAGGTTGCGGATGTATTTGATTTCTTAGAGTTTTATTATTTTAGCAAATATTATTCCACATTCTTTTAGAGTATAATAGTTTTTTATATTTATTTTATTCAAACCAAGCTTCTAGTAAAAGGTATTTCCCTGCCTATCCCTATGGGTTTGCATGGGAATTTTCTATGGAAGAATCTCCTGCATTAGTTTAGTATCAATTTTAATTTCCTTGCAGCTTGCGAGCTTCCATTATATCTTGTTGTTCCTACAAGGGAAGTTTCAGGGGGAGAAGAGCCTCTATGAAACTTTTATTTCTTCTTGTGACTTTGAGGTGAGAACAAAGGAAGTAGTGATCCACATCTAAAAATTAGAAAAGATTTTGTTTTATTAGGTTCGGTTAGATCCAAATTGCATAGGGGAATAGCCACACTAGGTTATTCACTTGTTTAGTTGTGTTAATATTATTGTAGAGGCAATTTCAATTTCTTCATATTTCTTCTATAGATTTATTTTATTTGTTTCCAGAAAGCATAAAAATCCAAAAATATTAGATTAGCTCAATTAGTTTGTTTTATTTTTTGAATTTCCATTATTCAATTGAAAAGATCAAAACCATTAGAATATACTTGTTTTGCTTTTTAAATTAGTTGTTTCTTTTGTTATTTAGTTACTGGAAACACATAGGTTTAACTAATTCAATGAAATTAATTAAATTGAATTAATCTAAACATGTTTTGTTTCCATTTGTTAAATTATGCACGTAGACTAATTAGACGGAAAGTAATATGATTCCCCACGTGTTCTTAGTTGGCCTACATTTATACATACACCTTTCCTTTGATAGATACTTTGCGAGTTTATTGCTTCCATATTTTTATAGTTTGAACATATCCCACATGACCATTCAGGGTCCTCAACAACCACGAGAAAATGTATACAATCCCTGAGTCCCGTAACCAATTTAATCTTGTCTATTTATGTACATTGATACGGGCCATAGAGTATTGGTTTTCTAATCCACCCACCATTATCTCATAATTGAAAATGCTAAACACTGAAATAGAAATCTCTTATGAGTACTGGTAGAATCAGCTAGGTTAAGATTAGACCCCAAAATTCACCCATTTGTCCTATCCACACGTTTCCTCCCACATTTCCATGACCTTTTCTAGAAACTTGTATGAGGAAAACACAGGACAGTTCCCATGTCTTCCACAACCCATTCAGATCATTTTCTATGAGCCATTTATTGACTGTCATTTACGGGTTACCATCATTTTAGACCATTCCATCTCACCCACATAGGTAAGACAAGATTTTTCTACCTTGGACGAGCAGATTCCATTAGTTCCCGTATAGGATATTATACTTCCTTGATATTTTGTTATAGATATTTCACCTACTCATTATAATTTATCAACTCACATAGCCACATTCCATTCCATATTAGTTGTCCTTGCATGACCTCAGGAGGTCGAGTGTGCCTAAAAGTCACGTTTTGATTTTCGGTTGTAAAAAATTGGTAAACCTAACGTGAAAGACTATTTCCTTTTCCTTTTCTTTTCCATTATTTCTACCTTCTTTCATCAATCTTTCTCCTCTCCCATTAATCTGTGGGTATTTATATACCCCCAAAATATGTTGGGTCAGGAATACGGTAGGCCCATTATGGGTCTTGAGGCATATTATTACTATTAGGAATATCTTGTTTAGTGCTTCACATTATAATATTGTTTGTGTATTATTAATTACAGAAATGTAAAAGAAATTACTATTGTAATTAGTTGTTTTATAAACAACTAATATTTGTTGGCTTGTGTAGTGGTTGAGTAGGTTGTACTCACCCACGTAAATAGGCTTGATGGATTTAGTGGTTATACTTGTTTCCTAAATTATAGGAACAAGTTATTCTATATATTCTGTAATACAAACCTGAATGAATATAGTGAAGAATTATTATTATTTGATGTATTCAGCTCTCCTCTCCTTTTGTATTTTCTTGCTCCGACCTTGAGCGGTCTTTTCATGTGGCATCAGAGCTTTCATTTGGTATCGAAGCAAGCATTTTTAGAGCAAGGGTATTATGGAGAATTAAAAGGAAAACGGGGCACTGCCGTATTTACATTCTTGCCCATGTATATGGAAATTTCTTGATGACAAGCCATTTTGTTGGTATAATTTAAGCTAGCTTTGTTTCGTAGTTTCCTGAAGAAAAGTTTCTGCATTATTGAATCATTTGCATCTACTGTCTTGTTTTGTGTCAATGTCTACGTTTTACAGATCTGTATGATAGTTTTGTGTTTGTATTGGCATTTACCATTTTTTGAGGGCTATCATCCACATTCTCTGAGGGATCTGTTAAAATATTCTTGCATCACCTTGGCCCTGTGTGATCATTGACTCTACATTGGATTAAAAATTCCAAAAACGCAATTATATTTTATTTGGAATAGTCAGATTTCTTCTGCCAGATCAGAGTCATCATTGCAAAAGCATGGATTTTCATATCATAATTGGCCATGTTGGGACACTTTATTAACAGTTGGGCATTCCATTATCCACATCTGCGCATCCATCTTTAGAAGGTTCTGATCTGTTTAGGACAAACGCAACTGATACTCTATATGGTTGTTGACATCTGCCTCACACTCTGAGATCCACCCAACCAATATTGGCGTGCAGAGTTTGAATACAAAGGTGCAGTTTGTTTCAATGTATTGCATGGTCAAAGCATGTCATTTGTGCATATCCACGTGTGGCTCAGGAGGAATGCATGGTAGTCAGCTGCAATATGTTAGTCGAATAATCTCCTTGTGAATGCAGTTAGTACTGGGGATGATCATTCTCTACGGTAGTATTGTGAAGAAGTATTCAGATGGTTTAAAGAAGATAGTATATATTGTCCTCTAGTCCGTGTGCATGTGTGGCCATCTAGTGAGTGGAATCAATAAATTATACAATAAGGTATTCAAAGCTATGAATATGTTTTATTGATTTGGAGTCCTTTAATATCTTAGTAATGTTTAGTTATACAATATAAAAGGTCGATTCAGAATGTTATGGAAAGCTAACTTCAGGTAGAACAAAACCCAGAAATGGTTTTAGATATTGATTTATAGATTAAAATCTATTTGCATCAGAAAATAGATGATTTTTTAGTGACAGAAGTAATATAGCTGAGAATCTATTTTACACATTAGTTTGGATCTGCATGCGGCCAAGTATTCGTGCAGTTAGTCACCAGTGGTGTTAGAATTGGAGAATTGTAGAAATATGATTATAATTTGAGGCAAAATAAATTCATAGTATTAGAATGTTAAAGCCACAAATAAGGTGTAGATTTGATTTCCCATCTTCTTGCATACCAGTGTGCATTGGATCTAAAGGAGAAAGGCGTAGAGATAAGTGAATATTATATTGAAGATTATTGTGTAAATCTGTTTCAGAGCTTTCAATTATCACATGGGTATGCAACAATCACCCTCACTATCTAGGTGGGATGATAATAACTCATCTAATTTACCTTCCCCTCACACTCCTCCTCAAGGTGCCAAAAATGGTTCATTATTCAAGATCAAGGAGATTGATCAACCTATGTATAGTATACATCCTAGGTTTTCCAATTCAAACAACATGACTTTCACCGGAGAGCAAGGGTCTAATCCTCGGGTCTTGTCAAGGTTGTAAATCAACATGTAATGTGATTCTCTCCCATCTTACCTATTGACAGATGAGGAGCTTCATGTACACTTCACCTGAAGTGAGAAACACTTTAACGTAATAGACCAATCTTGTGACCGGATGCAACTGTACACTAATTTTATTCTTTACAAATCTGCTACCCCTCCTCCTATAGGAAACGTATCCAAAGAGGGGTTGCCTCCCAATGATTTGACCATAGTAGGACATCGTGTTCCTTTTCTTCCCAACTAGGCCCATAACACGCCCAAACCAAATGTAAAACCGTCTGTGGGTGATGTAATATCCACAAGTTGATAGAGTCAGGGAACTAGAGCTTTCCCAGCCCTCTCATGATACACCTTTCGTGCCCAGCAAAGCAATATACCCCTACATGTGAATAACTCTAGTTACATGCCCTCTGCAACTTCACCCCCTCTATTCTACATGAGTGTCCCTAATCATGGAAAACTTCTCACTAGATCGGGCATGTTAGGTATTCCCTCTCACACTTTGTATGGATATCCTCCATAGGTGTCAGCTGGAAGTGTGTTCTCAAATTCCATCCCAACTGGAAATGTGACGTTCCTTGGTTTTTCACCTACCACTTCATACCAAAACAATGTTCCACCGTATTTTCACATGTATTCCAAGTCACCATAAGGGACATGTTTTCCTTTCTTGGTTCATATGCTCAGCTTCAAGGGATGCCTTAGGACCCTATAAATTTTTAAGTTGATCCATATAAACCTTCTATTCCTTCCTTACCTCCCCATCAAGGATCGTCCATGGTAGAGTCTTATACATTGGGCACATACATTTAATATCTTAAGGAGCCCCTTGAATTTACCATATGAAGTGTAATTCCTCCCTGACTACTTCGCAACTTGCCAAAGTTTAAAGGGAAGGGAGATCAGAATGCGCATATCAAGGTGTACGTGAATTCCATCAGAGAACTACTCCCATGGATAGATGTTTTAGCCAAAATATTCCAAAATACCCTTAAGGATATTCCTCTCAAATGGTATTACAAGATACCATAAGCCTTGATTCATTCGTTCAAATAAATCATTTCCAAGTTTATAAAGGATTTTGATATGAAAAAATCTTGCAAACAAGAATTAGATAATTCCTTCATATCAAGGAAGAGCACAATGAATCTATCACCGACTTCATTCAGAGGTGGTGGAAAGTTGTCTACTCCTCATATAGTTCTCCAAACATAGACCAAATAGAGATTTACGACTTTTTCCTTCGTTATCTTAACCAAGAGACCAATGAGGAGGTCAAAACATTTCCTCTCAGGAGCTACAAAGAAGTCTTAGAGGGTGTTCTTTGCATTGAAAAAGCGGTGACTGATAGTGGCCGAAAGATGCACAAATAAAATGGGAGATTTTTCAACCCCTCTCAGGGTAATTCAAATTACCAAAAAGGTTCAAACAACAATAACCAAGGGCTCAAAGTCCTTAATAAGAACCGTGGTGCTATGACGGATGATGTAACTAACTAATCCAAGAAGTTGAACATTGTTAACACCAAAAATGTAAATAATAGTAACAACAATGCCAATACAAATAATAAAATGAGTAACAACTTTACTTCTTTTGTTAATGCGAAGGAATTTTGTCGCCCTCCTCCCCACCTCAGCAAGTCTAGGTCAAGAATTGGTTCAATACCCAAGAAGTTATCCAAACCAAGGCCAAAGGCCCCCAAAATTCAACTTTAATAACCAACAAAAGAACAATAATAGGAATTATTGGCTGCAACAAAACAAAAATAAAAGGCCTCATGATTATGATCCTGATTTATATTGTGGTTTCCATAAGGTTAGAGGACATAATGCTTGTACATTTTGTGATTGCAAAAAAATTATACAACGGATTCCAGAGGACCGAAGGCACCTCTTTGTTGAGATTTTTTGGCTAATCCTACGAAATCCCGTGTAAAATGCTCACATGGGGCTTATCTCCCCTTAGAATTATACTCTTGGGGTTTATAGAGACCCTCTTTCAATGTGCCCCGAGAATAGAAAGCTTAACCCTCATAGGACTAACAAGTAAACTACCATTGGGAACAATGATCATGAAGCATCTACTTCATCAAACCCATTGGTATCCCCTCCTTTAGATGGTTGAAATAAGACTAATATTGTGGGCTTGGTTGAGTTGGTGATTGAACTAGAGGTTAATGTCATGACTCGTGCTTCAGACTATTATTCATAACCTCTTTTTTGTACCCTTCAATGTCAGACAATGCACCAATAGCCCCCAAACTAGTATGGACCTACGATTTGATTAGGGATTTGACCAAGACCTTTTCTCACAGTTCCTTCTTAGATTTGTTGCAGAATTCACCTATGCATTGAGTAGATTTATTAAAAGCATTATGCCTTGGCTATCTAGTTCATGTTACATGTCCTCTGGAAGCCCAAGTTAATCATAAAGACTTTGATGTCTTTCATCCAGGGAAGCCTGAGAGGGATGCGGGGTTTTTATTTGATATTAGAAAGATGTCGACTGATGTTGAGTTGGCATAAAGAGGTAAAACGACACTATACCTCCAAGTTTGGATCTACAACAACTATGTTAAATGTGCAATGATAGATGATGGGATTGTTGTTTAACATATTCCCCTCTTAGTTTCTTAAAAATATTGGCTATGGAGAAATCAATTGTCCTTCAACGTGAAATATGCTGAGAGGATATGATATTCTCAAGGCAACGTCCTTTGGGACTATAGTGCTTTCGGTTACCCTTGGACCAAATACTATGTTGACTAAATTTTATATTATAGATCATGAAACCATCTATAATATGATTATCGATCGACCCTAGATTCCTATCGTTATCTCTTTCAATTCATGGAATCAGTTATCTCCTATTTGGTGTCCTTGACGAGGTCTACATGGTTGAGGTTTCAGAGGTCAAGGAAGAATATTCTAAGACGGATCAAACTTCTATATTCCCCAGTGACTGCTAGACTCATAATTATGATGGGGAAAAGTTCCACTATGATGTTGGGGTATGAGTGATCCTTACTTCTCTAGAGGGAAGGATAACGCCTTTTGAGTTTAGGTTAAAATTTGAATGTGAAAATAACGCCACAAAATAAGAAGCTATCATTCTTGGTCTCATTGTAACCAAGAGCATGAGAATTAACAACATTAGAGTTTTAGGTGATTCCCAACTTGTTGCTAACAAAGTTTTTGAATTTTATGAGACCAAATTTGAGCATTTGTAACTTTATAGATGAAGGCTGGTTCCTATTCCTCTGTTGAGGTGCACACATACAAGTTTGCAGAGGATTTATCCTAAAACCTACTCTAACTTGCCAAGGAGACAAGGTTAAGAAGATTCAAGAAATTAAACCTAAACTAACAGAGGTGATGCACTAAAGGAATTTTGAACACTGCTTTTCCATTAAACACAAACCACTAAAATGTAATACAATCACCAATGCACGTGATAACCAGGATTGCAATGAAAGATCAGTAAGATGCAATGAATGTAAGAGAGGGTTGAAATCATCCACAGACTTATTTTATTGCTCCAAAGATTGATACAGAACATAACAATGGCCAAGAGGCATAAGCTTGCATTAAAATTTTAATGGAAGGTTTGAAACTCCACAACTCCACTTATAGACAAGAGAAGAAGGGAGGGGGAAAAGAAAAAATGTTCAACCATTTACAATTAGCCAAGATTTTCCATTTATAGATGAAGAAAATAGAGGAGAAAAGAAGAAGAAAGAAAATGTGATTTGGAATCTCAACCACTAGCCATCAATGCCCTGAAAATCTACCTAAAATCTGCCAAGTCTGGTTCTTCTTGTCTGTTTGGCATGCTGGAGAAGGAAGAATGGTGGATCAAATCTAGTGTAGTTCTTAAAGAAATTAGATCACATATTAATGGCATGAAATACATTTTTCCAGATCCTCACCCATCAAATCAAGTCGGTTCTCCATGATTTCCTTGGTGTGTTGGAGAAGGAAGAAAGGCAGGTCGAATAAAATGGATCTGGTAAAGCAATCAGATGTTTTAATGGCATGAAATTATTTCCCAATACTCACCCATAAAATCCTACTGAAAATAATATTTTATGCTTCCATGGCATAGAGGAGGTTGAGATCTTTCCAACAGTATCAAATTTGTTGAATTTCAAGCACTGGATCGAAAGTTATGCCCATTTGAATATTTGAATCAAATCCGTGCGAAAAATCGTGCCAAAAAACAAGTTTTGCAAAACAGATCCGCGGGCCCGAAATGCAAACTTGCACCTTTTTTGTGCCATACAAAAATCAAAATTATAAAAACCTCCTGCAGCCCCGCAAGCCCGAAATTCAATTTTTGCCCAAAAGCCTCGCGGGCCCAAAATTGAAATTGCACTTTTTGCGCCCAAAAATTACAAAAGTGCAAAAGTCTCCCGTGCCCAAAGCCTCACAACTTCATTTTCTAATTGGTGAAAAAACCTTCCTCAGGCTCATGGGCCCGTAACTTGTAAACTGCACCTTTTGCATAAAAAATTCAAAAATCATGAAAGTTTCTCCCCGCAAGCCCACAGCTCCTCGCATTTTTGCCCTTTGAAAAAGGTCTTCATTTTGGGCCCGTGGTCCGGCAAATGAAAACTTGCACCTTTTGCAAAAAAAAGGCAAAAGTGTAAAATTCTCCGTAGACCCATGGCCCCCTGAAACTTCATTTTGGTGAAAAGACCCTGCAGGCTTGAAAATTCACTTTGGCAAAAACACTTCTCCACGGCTCCGCAACTTTGTAAACTGCACTTCACGGGTCTACGCTTGAAAAAAAAAATGCCTCTTCGGGCCCGTGGGCCAGCAATATAACTTCCTTTTTTCAATTAAAATGCCTTCAAAGTGCCAAAATATCTCCCGCCGCCCTATCAATCCGCATTTGGGCAAAAATCCTTCCTAAGGCCCGCTCGGCCCGTAACTTACAAAATATTAGAAGTTATAAGGACTTATTTATATTTCTAGAAAGGGGAAGAAATTTTGTATATGATGAAGATGATTTCAGAAATCCTTAAGTACTTAAAATATGTAAAAAATATGATTGAAGCACTAAAGGAGGAAAAATGGGTGCAGTTAACCAAAAATAAGCATGAGCTTATTTTGGATAACAATTTGGCGACTCATAGGGGACATTTGCCTGCTAGATGAGATGATATGTGGCCTTGAAGCATCCATTGGGCATGGAGTCTATCTGGTAATTTCAAATCTGGTCTGGAACTACCTTCCACTGCATGCACTCTTATCTTTGTAAGAAAATCTTGGATTCAAGATTTGTGAGAGTAGAGAGTTGTCTGAAACTTGGAAAATTTTCCCTCAATTGATTTTCTACAAATTTGATCTATTGGAGTGCAATGAAAACATCCAAACCTACTCCAATATGGATACTATGCTGATTTAATTCCTTGTGGCTGTAAGTATCTTCCATGAGTGAGATGAACTGTATACAAGCATACACCAGAAGCAATAGAGCATGTGCACCAACACTTAGGGAAAATGAAACCTAAACTACAACAAGACAATGTGCATACACACTTGGAGGAATTGAAAACCTAGGCTAATATTTACAAGGGTGAGAAATTCTCCTTCTAGTAGCAAGTGTTTGAGGTAGATCCCATTGAATGGAATCTACAATTATTCACCATCCAACGTAGTCAGCCGGAAGGCATTGCTACTTTTGCATTTGGTGATCATGTATGGACCACTCCATATGGCATCAAACTTGGAATGCTTGCCTGACTTTGCATGGTTAACATCCCACTCCAGTACCAAGTCTCCAACTTGGAATGTCCTATATTTAGATTTCTTGTCAAATCTCTTCTTGATCAATGCTTGATCTTTCTCCATGATTTGCATTAAATGTTCTCTTGTTTCTTCTAATTCCATTAGCTCTACATACCTGATTTCCATGGGCTCAAACTCAGCTAGTTCCAACTATTTCATGAGCACCAATGTTGGCTATTCAAGTGATATAGGCAAGACTGCTTCTTTCCGTATACAAGCTTGAATGGAGAGCTTCCTGTAGACCTCTTTGGGTGTGATCCTATCAGCCCATAGAGCTGATTTGAGTTTTGTGTGCCAACTTCTCTGATTCTCATCAAGAGTCCTTCTGATGATTCTTAGTAATTTTTTGTTTGTGGACTCTGCTTGGCCATTACCCTGAGGGTAATAGTTTGATGAAGTGCTAAGGTATATACCATTCTTGACAGCCCATTCGATGATCCTTGTACCAAGAAATGCCAATGCATTATCTGATATGATAGTGGCAGGGGCTCCAAACCTAGTGACTATTCCTTCATAGAAATCCAAGATGTTGGATTCATTTGCCTCCTTAAGTGCCACTGCTTCAGTCCACTTGGTGAAATAATCAGTTGCTGTAAGTATCCATTTGTGGCCTTGACTTGAATTTGGGTTGATCACTCCAATGAAGTCTAATCCCCATTGCATGAATGGCTGATCTACTGAAATAGATGAAGGGGTAGGGCTGTTAACCTTTCTTTCCCTATGAATAATACGCACTTCTTGCATTTCTTAATCCATGAGTAGCAATCACTAAACACCATAGGCCAATAGTAACCAGCCTTCATGATTTTGAGAGTTGTTACTTGAGGAGAAAAGTTGCCTCCTACTTCTCCATCATGGAACTCATGTAATATCTTCCCAACTTGACATGTTCCAATGCATCTTAATAGAACACCATTTATGTCCTTCTTGAACAAGACACCACCAATAAGCACATATGGGATGGCTTGTAATCTGAAGTATCTCCTCTTCACTTTTCTCATCTCTGGAGGGCATAAACCTATTTGGAGATAATGCACCAAGTCTTGGGTCCAACATGGAATGGGTGCATCATTAGCTGGTTGTTCTTGATCATTTTGCAGTAGCAGGACAACCTCTTCTTCTCCTTTTGATTCATCATGTTGTTTGGAAGCGAGCTGCTCACACAAACCTTTGCCATGAACCAGCTTGGTCACCTTGATTTCAATATCATACTCCATTACACGGGTGATCCAACCTGCTCTCTTCTCATTCAAGTCCTTGTTTAGGAGAAAGTCCTTGACACCAACATGAGACACTAGTAGTTGAATCTTGTTGTTCGAGACCAAGTGTCTGAACTTCTTCAAACTCCTAATGACAGCAAGGACATGCTTTTCAATAAAATAATACCTTACTTCGTAATCTTCTAGGCTCTGACTGAAGAATGCTATGGGCTGTTCTGATCCTTCTCTATTCAGTTGTACCAAGATAGCTGAGATTGTGTTTGATCCTCCAAAAGCATACAACATGAAGTCCTTTGAAAAGTCTGGGTTGATAAGAGTTGGAGCTTGTGATATTGCCTGTTTGATGGCCTCAAAACTTTCTTTTCCTTCTGTTGTCCATTTGAATGCAAGAATCTTCTTCAACATCATGGTCAAAGGCTTCACAAGAGTGGAAAAAACAGGCACAAATCTGTGAACAAAGTTTATCCTTCCCAAGAAGCTTTGGAGAGATTTCTTGTGGTGTGGCAATGGAAGTGTTCGGATGGATTCAACTCTTGAAGGATCAATTATTAACCCTTCTCTTGAGATAATGTGGCCCAACAATTTTCCCTTGTGTGCCAAGAATACACACTTCTTTGGATTCAATGACACTCTGAATCTTCTGCATCTTTGAAATACTTGCCTGAGGTGAAAGAGGTGGTCTGCTGCATTCTTTGAGAAGACAGTGATATCATCTAGATACACCAGCACTATCTTGTTGATTAAGCCTTTGAATTCCATGTCCATAGCTTGCTGAAATTTTTCTCGGGCATTTGACAGTCCAAATGGAATCTTCTTATAAGCATATGTACCCCATTTAGTGGTGAATGTTGTCTTGAACTGATCTTCTTCTTTCACCATTATCTGATTATAGCCTAAGTAGCCATCTAACAATGAAAACCTCTCAGAACCAAGCTACAACCTGCAAGATTTGTATCCATTGAAGGAAGTGGATAGTTATCCTTGAGTTATGCTCTATTTAGATCACGAAAGTCTACCTAGAATCTGATTTTTCCATTTATTTTTCTCACTAGCACCAAGTTTGCAACCCAAATTGAATGCTTGATAGGGAAGATGATGCTAGCCTCAATCAGCTTGTTTAACTCTTTTCTCATGAGAGGTTCAATGTGAGGATTCACTGGCCTTTAATTTTTTCTTAAAGGCTTGGATTCAGGATTTAATTCAATTGTATGCTTAGTCAATCTTGGGTTGAAACCTCTTAAATCCTTATAAGTCCATGCAAAAACATATGGGAATTCTTGACAAAGTTGAACCAATTCAGCTTTCTCTTGTGGAGTACTTACCTTTCCAATTTGCAATGTTTTGCCTTCATCTACTGAAATGAGCTCTGAATCTTCACCCTTTACCTGAATGTTTGCTTTCTCTTTCCGGAACTGATCATTTGGGTTGAAGATTGACTCCAAGGTTACAAGACCTTTTGGTAATTTGTTAGTTCTCAGCTGCACCACTTGGTCGTTATACTGTTGTTCCAATTTGTCTCAGTTTTTGGAGGAGAACTCAACTTCTTCTTGAAGAAAATTGACAATTTTCTGATCATTCTCGAAGACTTGCCAACTTGTGTTGTTATCTAGAACAACTGGCCTTACAACCACCTTGATATGGGGCTGAGACTTATCACTTTTTATACTTTCTACAACATCAAATGCTGCCCCAATTGCTGCCAGTCTATCTGCTGCTTCATTTTTCTTTCTTGGGATGGAATTGATGCTAAAAGCTTCAAAATCTTTAATGAGATCCCATACCCTATTTTTTGTAGTTCTTTAACAGATCATTTCTAGTAGCACTTTGTCTCTTAACTTGGTTCACAATCAGCTCACTATCTCCAAAGACTTGCAAGTTTTCAATACCTTTCTTTCTTTCCCAATGCAATCCATGAATCAAGGCTTCATACTCAGCTATGTTGTTTGAGCAAGAAAACTGGAAGTGAAAAGCTGAGTAATATTTTGTGCCTTGAGGTGAAACAAGCATAGATCCTCCTCCTCCTGCACCTTGTCTACTTCTTGAGACATCAAAGAATAATTGTCATACCTCATTATCATCCTTGTGGTTTGGCTTGATGATGACAGGGAGAGGATGATTCTCTTCATGCAAGCAATAGACTCCTAATTCAGCTTCCTCTATTTCTTTGTAAGGGTCAAAAGCATGCCTTTTGTTCACCCATTCATCAAGGGTCAAGTCTGGAATACTTCTAACCTTGGTATCAGCTTCATGGGTGCTTGGATAATCCTCTTGATCAAATACTGAACAATTTGCATTGATTGGACTTAGTGTATGAGGCTCAATATGAAAGTTTGCAATAGGCTCAGATCTGATTGTAGCCTTAGCTCCATACCTTGTTCTGAATAACATGTGTGACCAATCAACTGAAAAATAGCCTCCAATTTTAGCAGTGAAGTCTCTTGACAAACATAATGCAAAGAGTGGTGACAAGTCTATGACTGATACATCTTGCAAGATGGTCACATTGGGACATGCATGCAATGTGAGGCTCAAATCCTTGATTACTCCAACCATTTTTACTCTTGCACCATCCAATTCACCACACCTTTGGAAATTACTTCATATTAAATACCTATCTAATCAACTATTTGTTTTGAAATTACAGAGCTACTTGCTCCAGAATCAATCATGCAATTATGCACCAATTTATCTCCAGTGATCAATGAGACATAGAATGGTGGGGGCTTCAAATTTTTACCTTGTTGTCCTCCATGATTTCCTCCAGGCTGAACTGCATTGGTAAGCACCTTTTCTTGTTTATTGGGTGGTTGTTTTGATGTTAACCAGCTTGTCATAACAGCTTGTAATAGGTCTCTTTTTCTTGGGATAGCCAATGACTCCCACATTGAGAAGTTTACATTCATTTTCTTCACCTTCTCAATGATGTTGAATGGAGATGAACTATCCTTCTTCTTCCCTTTGCCTTGAATATTCTTCTCTTGCACATGGGTTGCTACAATTGGCACTTGAGCTGGTCTAGGAGGTGGCTTGGGTTGACCTTGCACATTGGGAGTTACACTTTGATTTCCAATACCTTATGGAGTAATAAAGGGTTGTGGATCACTTAAATATGATGATTTTCCCTTTCCAATATTTCTTTTCTTGGACCGTGTATTGGCAGCTGCACTTTGAGAAGGGGCTTGGTTAACTCCACAAAAGTCTTATGTCTGCCAATTAACCAGCATAGTTTTAGTTGGAGGTGCCTCTTGTTGGGTTTCTTGTTGCTGATTGTACTTTTGACTTGGTTCTTGGGACACACCAAAGGTCTACACCATCAAGGCCTGGTTTAGTGTACCATTGGAACATGTTGATTGACCGTAAGGTAGACTGAAGGGGTAACACCAGTCGTACTCCTATACCATATTATTTTTTGTTGGAACCAAAGCTTTTGATGTTGAAGTTGTATTTGGATCATATGGTCGGAATGGCCTGGCAGCTTCAGGCTGTCCTTGGTTCAAATTTTGATTTGTGTTATGACTTGGTGGTTTATTTTGCTGGTATGGGGGCCTAGCTTGATACTGAGTTTGAGGATGATATGGCCTAGAACCCTGAGCTTATTTTCTCTTGATATTCACTAGCTCATTCACTAGGTTTTGCATCTATTTCAAGAGCTCTTGGTACTCTTTTGGAGTGATTGAAGAAGTAGAAGCCTCATTATTGCTTTGATTTCTAGGGGGTGGAATGGGATTGAATTCTGGTGTTTGACTAGTGTTTGGACTTCCTAGCTTTGGATATAGAGGCATATGTGGCCTAGGTGCAAGTTTACCAACCTAAATCAAACAATTCTCATATCTAATGGAAATGTCATAGGTTGCAGGAAAATTTATACCTCCCATAGATTGAATCATTATAGAAATATTAGAATTTAAATCTTTAAGAAAGTATAGAAAACCACCTTTAACTGTTGGTCTCACGGTCAATGGAATTCTATCCCATGTTTTTTGAAATCTATCAATTCTTCAGTAGGATCCCTCTTAATGGTTGTCAATTGTTCCAATAGAGATAGGTTATCCCCCTTTTCTCCAAATTGATTGTGAAGAGATGTGCACAGATGGTCCCAATTATGAATAGAGTCTGTTGTTAGACTCCTGAACCATTGAAAATCTTTATCCTTGAATGAAGAGGCTAACAATTTGACTGCAACGTCCATCTCAATAATTTCATGAATTGCACAGACATTTGCAATGTCTTGAATGTGGTCACTAGGAGTAGTCTGGTTTTCTCCAATGAAATATGGGATGTTCTTCAATACTGCAACTGGAACTGGATTTGTGCATTGAGAGCGAATGGGTTGTTTTCAGTGAATTTGACATAGGGATTGGGTTGTAGATGTGCCATTATGATTGGCCTAAGAACCCTTGTTAATTGAATGAAAGGCCTAATAGGTGGAGGTGTTGAAAAATTTATATTTGGTGGAGATGGAGACCTTTGGGCTCTTCTTCTTCTTCTCCCTCTATCTAGGGACAAGTGTAGATAGACAAACAATCCTTCTTCTCTCATTATTGACCTTGTCTGAATTCTTCTCATAAATCTTTTGAGCTTGGGCTGCTAAAACAAGTGGATTCTGCCTCTTTTGGAGTCTTCATATGTGCAATTTCAAAGCTCCTTACAAGTTGAAAACTTACAAAAAGTGCACATCAATATTGCTGTAATAAAAATGGAGACCTCTTGGTCCTACAGAGCATGCCAGAACTGTTAGTAGTGAAGGTTGCATGCTGCTAATGGTTTGCTGCTTGGAGTAAAAAACCTCTGAAATATGTAACTCTAACTTCTGTGATCTCCCATCAGGCGTGCCAGAACTATTAGTGCAAAATCACAGCACCCCTGAATTTCTGTAACTCGATGGGTTGAGACTCTCAGTGTGATAGCATAACATGGAGCTTTTCCCAAAGTGTGGGACTTTGCAATTGGGAAATCTCTCTGGATGAAGGCCGGTTCCTATTCCTCTGTCCATGTGCACACATAAAGTTTGCAAAGGATTTATCCTAAAAACTACTCTAACTTTCCAAGGAGATAGGGTTAAAAATATGTAAGAAATTAAATCTAAACTAACAGAGGTGATGCACCAAAGTAATGTTGAACACCTCATTTTCCATCAAAGAAAGACAAAAAAATGTAATATAATCACCAATAAACGGATAACCAGGATTGAAATGAAAGATTAGTAAGATGCAATGAATATAAGAAAGGGTTGAAATCATCCACAAGATTATTTTATTGCTCCATAGATTGATACTGACCATTACAATGGCCAACAAGCATAAGCTTGCATTACAACTTTAATGGAAGGTTTAAAAATCCACAGCTCCACTTACAGACAAGAGAAGAAGGGAGGGGGGAAAGCATAAATGTCCAACCATTTACAATGAGCCAAGATCTTACATTTATAGATGAATCAAAGAGAGGATAAGAAGAGAAGGAGGTAAATAGTATTTGGAATCTCAACAACCATCAATCAATGCCCTTGCAAATCTACCTACAATCTGTTAAGTGTGGTTCTCCACGTCTGTTTGGCGTGTTGGAGACCTGAGGATGGTAGATCAAATCAAATATAGTTCTTGAAGTATTCAAATCTCCTATTAATGGTGTGAAATACATTTTCCAAATCCTCACCCATAAAATCTAGTCAGTTCTCCATGATTTCCTTAGCGTGTTGGAGAAGGAAGAAAGGCGGTTCAAATAAAATCTAATCTAGTAAAGCAATCAGATATCATTTTAATGGTGTGAAAGACGTTTCCCAAATTCTCACCCATCAAATCATGCTGAAATTAATATTTTATGCTTCCATGGCATAGAGGAGGTCGATATCTTTCCAACAATATCAAATTTGTCGAATTTGGATCACTGGATCGAAAGTTATGCCCATTTGAATATTTGAATTGAATCCATGTGAGAAACAGATAAAAAACAAGTTTTAAAAAATGGATCCACAGGCCTGGATTTATAACTTGTGCCTTTTGCGAAAAACACAAAATTATTAAAACCTACCACAGGCCCAAAATTCACTTTTGCCCAAAAGCCTCCATGGGCCTAAAATTGAAATTGCGCTTTTTACACAAAAATTACAAAAGTGCAAAAGTCTCCCACAAGCCCACAACTTCACATCTTTTCATTTGGTGAAAAAACCTTCCTCAGACTCGTGGGCCCACACTTGCAAACTGCGTCATTTGCGTAAAAAGTGTAAAAGTGTGAAAGTATCCCTGAAGCCCCCAGCACCTCAACTTTTACTATTGAAAAAGGTCTTCACCGGGCTGGCGGGCCGGTAAATGAAAACTGTGCCTTTTGCACAAAAAAGGAAAAAGTGTAAAATATCTCTGTAGGCTCGCGCCCCCAAAACTTCACTTTTGGCTAAAAGACCCCACAAGCTTGAAAATACACTTTGGCTTCTCCTCTTCATTGCATGTCTTGGTTGGGTGGAGTATGGAGCTTGAACCAGATTTAATAAGAAAAAATACACCGGAAATAGAATAATGGAGTTTTGATATTGAAAACTTCCAGGATATATTATTCACAGGTAGAGGTTACATATATAGAGTTTGATCTCCTCGATTCTAGGAGTCAACACTCATCCCACTAATCACTCAGCATCCCACAAATCTCTCCCAATACCTATTCTCACTCAACAAACCTAGAATCTCTCTAAGAGATCTCTACGAGTTGTCACCAACTCATTATTTGCACAATAATAATAATGTTCACAATATTAAAATATTGCTAACATTCACTCCCCTATTGTTAACATTATTATTTCCACACATACACTCCCCTAATGTGAACAATGTAGAGAAAAACATTCACACGTCTTCTACAGCTTGCCTGCCTCTGCATGCTCATGATCTTGGTACACTGAACCTCTGTTCAGCAAATACGAACCCCTGTTCGATAATAACGGACCTCTGTCCTAGGTACGAGCCCCTGCTCATGAACCTCTGTTCATCCTCTTCAAGAATAACATGATGCTGCTTTTTCTTGTGCTTTTATCTTTCTACTATCACATATTTACATCAGGAGGTTATAAAAGGAAATACAACTCTGAACAGGAATGTGACATCTGTTCTTATTATAAAACACACAATAATGAAATCAAACACACAACTGAAATACTTGGCCACCAAATCAATACCGCGGCCTCGTCGATGGTGCCTGACGAGAGGTCGCTATGTGCCCTCCTGCCTCCGTTGCCTCCAGCCTCCATCAGAATGTCCCTGCTAACTCAGCAGAAAGTATAGCCGAGGACGATACGCGTTCCCTGTCGCGATACAGGGCAGGGTCGAGGGGCGGAGCCCCCGAAGCCAAGAACAGTTTTCATTTGTACTTTTCCTTAAAAATAGAGTGTCGGATTACACCGAAAATGCACTCATGTCCTTTTTTTTTTTTTTTTTTTTAACAACTTTTCGACTCAATTTTGATGACAATAGAATGACAACAAACAGATACCCTAAAAACAACTATTTTGACATTTTTAATGACTCTCAAAGACACTAAAAATAACTCAAGACTTCAAAAAATATTGAAAACCTATTGTATATCGACTAAATAAGTTAAAACTCGCATCAACCTTCTAAAGACTACAGACTCAATCTTGAATACAATTATAATACTAATTTACTTATTGACATTTACATAGACAAAAGGAATTTGATTACCCACAACTCTATGCACTAACTATTAACATTACCCAAAACATGTTAATGGAACTAAAGACCGACAATGGACAATGATCAAACTATATTATAGACTATCAAACATTAAAATTATTGACTATCAAACATTGCCTTTCAAATATAAATTCTTGGCACGAGATAGGGTCTTGACCAAGTCTTCACGTTGCTTTGGTGTCGTTCCAGGTTAGATCACAGGAGGACGATTCTTTGCATAATACAGCTGTCGCGTTTTGGCAGTGAGTGCACAGATTTTCAAATATAGCTGTACTATATATTCAACATAATACCAGGTCGACTCGGTGGTTACTCCAGTGCAAATAAGTTTCTACAGAGCAATACAAATCACAATGCATTGCATGCTGCTGACAGAGGTTCGAGTTGCCAAGTGACTGCACTGGGAGAAGAAGAGATTGAATTTCTTCTCATCAAAACGTCTCCTTCAGCTTTTGCAATGGCGTCTCGAATCCTTGCATGTGAAAATCTCGTGATATGTGCCACGTAGATTGCAATGATGTAGGAACTTTGACAGATCCACAACTGCAGAAAGCACAAATGACTATGAGTGGAGATGGAATGAATGCGTGGAAGACTGCAATTGTCAATGGAATTGATAATGGTTCTGGTAGGAGTCTGAGCTGCGCCTGGGTATGATCACCAATAGAATGCAATTAGAAATGGTAAGAATTGAGTCCCAGCTTGCGGTGCCTTTGCCAATCAACACAATAAGACCAATCTAGAAGAGCATGCAGAATACGAACTAGGCAAGGTCGCAGATCCCTAATGTTGGAAGAGCTCGCCAGGTTAACACATAGAACCCATCAATTTCAACCACCTCATAAATTCATCTCTTGACAAAAATATGCATCCATGCCGTCTCACCAGAACTGTGTTGATCCAAGACGTAAACCATTAATCAACCATTATGCTGAGGAACATCGCTGCTCTGATACCAAATATGGAGCTTGAACCAGATTTAATAAGAAAAAATACACCGGAAATAGAATAATGGAGTTTTGATATTGAAAACTTCCAGGATATATTATTCACAGGGAGAGGTTACATATATAGAGTTTGATCTCCTCGATTCTAGGAGTCAACACTCATCCCACTAATCACTCAGCATCCCACAAATCTCTCCCAATACCTATTCTCACTCAACAAACCTAGAATCTCTCTAAGAGATCTCTACGAGTTGTCACCAACTCATTATTTGCACAATAATAATAATGTTCACAATATTAAAATATTGCTAACATGGAGAGCATTGCCTTTCCCTTTGTTTGGTTGTGATCAAATTGGAAAATGGTGGAACTTCGTGTTGTTGTTCTAGTGCTGAGAGAGAAGACAGATTCATGGTCCTTGTTGAGATTTATCCATAATGTAACCATTTCCCCACTTTGAAGTGGATGACATTGTATATTATTGTAATGGAAAGATGCTCTGTATTAGCTATGAAAGTTGTATTTCGAGTGTGAAAGATATACTCTGTATTATGTCTTTTGAAAGAGATGTGAAAGAAGTTGTAAAGATATTATTTCAAATCAATGGAATTTGTTTACCTTGTTCAAATGATGTTGTTATATTGAAATCTGATTGCTGAAATGTATTATGAAATCTCTATTTGGAAAATGAGAAAAAAAAAAAATGTATGAAGAAAAATTATATTACTCTGTTTCCTTGAAATGCATGATTTGAAAATTAGAACTACATTGTGTCTTTTTGTACATATTTATTTGAAAAAACTTAATATGTTAGATTGGATTTGGAATGAATTCATATATCAAAGCTTGGTAAATGAAAATAGATCTGTTTGAGTTCAAGTATAAATTCCATTTTGGTTTCTCTATAAACTCTATAAATTCTATTGTCAAAAATGTACAGAACAACCCTGCAACCATGGAAAATGAAATGAAATATTAAATTGGGCTTAGTATGATCAAAACGATTCCAAATAGACTATAACACTTAAGAAATAATTTATAGAACTTAATTAAATCAGGCATAGTCAAAACTCAGACATTTTGTAGTATAAATTGAGGAAATTTGAATTGATCTTCAATCGAACAATTTAACCCTTGCAATCCATCCTAAATTCTTCCAAGTGAAATCCTCCATGTCTATTTGGCATGTTGAGAAATAATTCATGGTGGATTGGAACAAAATTTATATGTTAAAAAGACCAGTTCACTTTTTAAATGAGAGAAAGGATTTTTCATAAAATTTTCCCTTCAAACTTTATCAAAATTAAATTTTTAAGCTCTCAGTACAAGGAGGAGGTCGAGAGCTTTCCAAAAAGTCCTTGTTTTCTAAAAACTGAGTTCTCAATCAAAATTTATGGCCTTCTGAAGTTTTCACTTCATTTTGGCTTTAAAAATAATCTAACTGTCAAATTTAAATAAATAAAATATTCATTAGCGGACCCGCGGGCTAAATATTTCCTTTCACACTTTTTGCCCAAAACTACTAAAGGCATGAAGTTCCCCGCCGCTCCACTGACCTGAAACCTTTTATTTTGTCTAAAAATAATCTAAGTTCGAAAAAGTAAATTTGGATAAATTTGCCCCACCACCCCGCCCCTTTACTTTTTGAGAAGCATTTCTGTGGGCGTATGGGCCCGCAACCATTAACTTAACCTTTAAAAAAAATTGGAAAAAAATTCTATGTTTCTCCATGGCCCTGCATCCCTTCCCTTCGTTTTGGAAATGCATTTCCGTGGGCGCTCGGGCCCGCACTTTCAAAGTTAACCTTTTGTTAAATTTGGTGAAAATTCCTAGTATCCTCCATAGCCCCACCGCCCCACAGCCAATGTGGAGGTAACACATGGCTATGGTAGGTGTCGGCAGAGGCTCAGATTGTAGTTTAACCTTAACACTTCAAAAATAATTTGGCAAAAAGTTTTAAGTTTCCCCACCTACCGACCAACCCATAGCCTATGGTTCTCTGACACGTGGTTTCACGAGGCATCGGTGGAGGCATGGAGTATTTTAAACCCTTAACATTTTTCTTCCAAAAAGTCTAAATTTTCTAATTTTCCTCCCTGGTTCTTTTTTCCCACTCGCCTCTTGGGCTTGACATGTGGTGTCATTAGGCGTTGGCAGAGGCACAGATCTTTTTAGTCCCTTAACGGTCTTTCAAAAAAAAAGAGCTAAAGATCTTAAGTTCCTCCATTGTCCCGCCTTTCCGCTTGGAATTGGAAATGTTGACATGTATCCCTTGTAGTCCCTAATGTTTAATTGTCTTCTTTTGGCACAAAGCCCCGCCACGGGCTCGCGCGCACGCGGAGGTAAACTGCACTTTTTGTCCAAAAAAGGAGAAAGTGCTAAGTTCCTTCCCCGCTCTGCCGGCCCGTGTTTTGAGAAAAAATTTCTTCCTCGCTCCACCATTCCGCATTCCTTCTCTAGGAGAAATTTCTTCCTGAGGCCCGCAAGCCCGCTTTAGGGAAAATTTTCTTCCCCAAGCCCACAGGCCCGCTTTTGGGGAAAATTTTCATCCTAAGGCCCGCCGGCCCATAACTTGAAAATTATGAGAAATTAGGAGGACTTCTTTATATCACTAGAAAGGGGAGGAAATTTCCTATCTAATGGGATTGTTTTCAAGAATTTTTAAGTGCACTAATTATGTAAAAAATAAAGTTGAATCTTATGAGTCAGTTTGAGAGTGGGTTAGTGAGAAATTAACCTTCTATTTTTAGATGTATGTTCTACCCCTTATAATTAGACCTTGTTAATTGTTTAAACCGTGTGGAATTCAATACCTTGGGTATTTAATTGTTTTGGCTCTTTTAACCCTCTAAAATTTTAATTAAGGAATATTTAACTATGGTGTTAATTTAACTAGTTATTAATTAATACCTAAGGAGAATTTAAGCTCGGTGTGGATTTATTATACTTATTGCTTTATAGTGTGGATGTAATACTTGTTTTAAAGGAAAATTTTGTTTTGTTAAATTTTATTGTCTTTGAAACTTGTTGTTATAACTATAGTTTCTAAACCTATATCAGGGCTTGCACTTTAAAAAAAATTATTCCATAATTTTTCTATCTAAACCTAGGTTGTTCTTGGGTCTCAAGTGAGATTTTTTGTGGGAGTTACATATGACGTATGATTATTTAAGATTGTAAATATAGCTTTAGAAGGAT
This sequence comes from Taxus chinensis, assembly GCA_019776745.2. Taxonomy (NCBI): domain Eukaryota; kingdom Viridiplantae; phylum Streptophyta; class Pinopsida; order Cupressales; family Taxaceae; genus Taxus; species Taxus chinensis. The sequence goes on from CM034152.1 coordinate 189,896,098, forward strand.
TTTGAACATGTAAAAATTTATAACTTTTGCGTTTGAACCCCTTTTCCCCTGTTAGATAAAAATTTTCCCTTAGCATGTAGTAGTGGGTTATCATGTGCTTCTCGTATAGTGTAATTTTTCCCCCACCCATGAATGTTGTTGAATTTAATAGATCGTGGAGCCTCTCTTAAGGTTATCGATGAAGGAAACACAAATGCATATTCACCCAATGATTTAAATTGTCCCTTCGAAGGAATTTGAGAATTATATAGTTGTGTATGAATTTGTGAGTTTTGTTGTTCTTGAAATAAATTACTATGTAAGAGCATGGTTTTTTTGACTCAATAATAAACAAACTAGAGTAGTTTGTACTTAAAAGTCATGATATATGAACCCGATATATTATGATCCATAGATAAATAGTAGGGTTTTTAGCATTACTGGCACATGTTCAATTTATGGCCTAACCGTACAAATGAAACCTTTTTCCATCTACCCATAACCAATAAAGGTTGTGATTTACTTAAATCCTACTATTTATCCTCAAAATGTGACACTCTAACACTTCATTTTCATACAAAAAATGTATTCATTGAACACCTAATTGAAGTAACAAAGTTTAAATCTAAAAGGAAATCAAATCCAAAGCACCACCGTCCTTATAATCTCCTTATTCCTATCAAGAGCCTATCTCTTAGACAAAACCAAAGAAACATTACCCAAATAGTTACATATGTATGATTTCCATCACAGGATAAAATTTAAAATAAGAATCCTAGCCACACTATCAAAACTATATAAATATTGAGAACAAGAAAACATGAATGAGATAGTAAACAAGGACACATACTAAAGATATTGATATATAAACTATCAAATAAAATGTGATAGTCAAAGTGATTTCTCTTCTACCATGCAGTGCTAATCCATATCCATCCATTATTTACAACTAACTGCAAACTTCTATCACTTTTCTTACCACCCATAAGTCTACAAAAATGCCCACTCCATCCACTCTGAGTCCAAATAGAACCCATCAAAACCCCACAAGACACTTGAATCTATATGGCTTCATAAAATAGTAAACCTACAACATGCATTACCAACATTCTCACAAGTAACCTAGTGGGCTAGTTAAACAGTACATAAGCTTTGTATTTTCAAAAATGTATGCCTCGTATGACTCTCCCAAAATATTTCTATACTCGTTTGATATCTCTGAGATCTCATACTCTTCATGAAGGGATACCATGAATTGGTCTAAGTTTCCCATTCATCTTTCACATCTTTCCCTACTAAATTTAGAAGAGAGATATCCATCAATAAGTGTCTTCCCATTTTGTGAGTGAAATTTATATGTCATTCGTACTAAATAGGTAAATAAGTTACTTTTAAGCTCATTGGTACTAATTATAGGACATGGTTAGTATAGTGGGCCCAAGCGCTACTATAAACTACATTGGATTTAACATCTCTAGTGTCGATGTAGTGCCCACTTCCCTTCGACACTTATTATATTTTTATTTCGATTACTGTTGACTATATACATGGATATTATTGTATCATTTTGGCTTAGAACGATGTTAGATGATAGAGATACTTATACTATTGTTGGATTTAGATTCATAGTATGATGTGTGTTGATTCTTAGATAAACATTTTATATTGATGATGATGTGTTGTTGACATATTTATATATTTCTAACTTTCGGCATTCTCGTCATATTGAGTAGGTTTTAGCAGTTGAACAAATCTTGTGATCTTATTATTATTGGTGAAATATAAATTGATATGTTGTTGGAGATTTAAAATAATAATATGATTTGTCTAGATGATGATTTAATTTATATATCGATAATTGTTGACTTATATGCGTATATTTTATCTTGGATGTTTTGATGCAGTTGCGAGGCCGAAGGAGGTATTATGTGATTTTTCAGGTAAACATATCACAACAATCAATGGGGGATTGGAGACCAACCACATCAAAATATCGGATAGATTCAACAATGGTCACTATGACAACTTGTGTTATGTTGTGTGTGTTTTTATTTTTTGTTAGGGGGTCCCCATGGAGGGATGACCTCCAATCGTGACCAAGGGTTTATGTAGAGGTCTTTCCTTTCTTTTATTTAATTTTTGTATATGTAATTTAATTTGTGGTGTGATTCCCTTTTTATCATTAATTGGTGTATGTGTCTTAATTAAGTTAATTAATCAAATTATTAAGCTAATTTTTAGATGTGACAAAAGGGAGTCATTTAATAGATTAGTTGGGTCTTTTGTCTTTGTGTTTAATTGTTGAGTGTATGTTATTTTGAGTGTTGTACACTCCACCCTACTTGGGAAACTCGGATTTGGGCTTAAGGGCCATTTTTGGAGGCTTGTGAGATAAGCTAAATTTGTCCCACACATCTTAATTACTCATACCAACCCTACCTATGGGTTGGGTGGTCAAAACTAGACTCCATTATGTGTTTTGGAAGGAAAAAGGTAAGTTTTAATTATAATTTCTTACATGTGTTTAATTTTAGTCCTTAAAGGGTGTGGGTTGGAGTGGTATGTGTAAGAGGGTTGTCATACCTCTCAACCACCCATTTATTATGCCTTGGAGTATGGGTTTGACTTGGGTGATGTGGGATGGATAAGAAATGATGTGGTATCCTACATGGAGCCACATCATCTCCCTCCTCCTCTTTTCTATTTATTGGAATTTTTGGAAAGTATTTGGGGTTACTCACTTGGTTTTGAGCTCTCTCATTTTTGTAATTCTTGCTTGTTGGAGTTTAAGGGTGCTTGGAAATTGATTGTGTTTAAATATTTTGGGACTTTCTTGGAAAGTGGAGCTTTACCATGGCAAGGTAGGGTCTTTCACCCTTGTTTTATTCTTTGTTTTCTTATATGTTATGTGTTGTATGGATGTTTTTTCTTGCTTGAAGTGTTGGGTAGTAAAATGGCTTTAGGTTGTGTTGAGATAGTGAAATGGGTATGAAATATGTTGGGAGGCATAAGAGATTTTTTGTGTGTTTAGGAAGGAGGGTGTTTTTTATGCCCCACCTTATTCTCTTTTGTTATTTTGTGCATTGTGGGAGCCATAAGAGAGAGGGAGGCATAAGAGAAATTTGTTTGTTGTAGGGAGGCATAAGAGATTTTTGGGTTGAATGTGTTTTGGAGGATTTTAGAGGTGAGCATCCAAACCCTTGGGAGGCACAAGGTCACCCCCATGTTCCTATCTCTACTTGGATATTTTAGAGCCTTTGTTTGGGAAGTTGTTGTGCTTAAAAAAAAGAATTTTTGTAGTCTTATTTTCTTGTGTGTTTATTGCTTGAAAGTAAGTGTGGAAGCATTGTATAGTTTCCATGTGTTGATCCATCCCTTATTGTCGTGTGGTTGGGGCTCGGGGGCTAATGAGAATAATTGCTTCTTCCTCTCATTGGAGTTTTGGTTGGATGGAGAGTGTTTCCTTTCCCGCTTTTGTTCTTGTAATAAAGTGGAGAAAAGATGGGGCTCTTATTGAATAATTGGCACTTGGAGTTTTTGTGAAATCAAGAAGTCCTTCCTTGTGAGAAAACCATTATTTTGTAAACTCCCACTTAGGTGGAGAACTTGTAGTATTATTGTTATTTTAAAATAAATGTTGCATTGTAAGTTTCATTTACTAAGTTCTATTATTATTTTGAAGGAAATTCATTAAGGAATGTGTATTTTTCCTCCTCAAATTGTAGAATGTGAAGGAAGAAATTAGAATGGAAATCATGTTTAAAAGTTTAGTTGTAGTGTACTATGAGAAATAAAATCTCTTGTATCGAAAGAAGTGAGCTATGCTCAAGGAAAAGAAAGTTTATTTTCATTGTTGAAGTTGCCTTATTGTAAAAAGGAGAGAAAGACATTTTAGTAAAGCTAGTTTTACATAATGGAAATGTAGTTGAAAAGAAAACAACTTGTTCCTATTTTAGTTGATTTGTAGTTTTCATTTAGTATGTATTTTCTTATTGAAAATCCACTATGAATTGTTAAGGGAAATGAAATTTACTTTCTTCTACCTTATATACAATCTTTATCAAATTGTTAGAGAAGAAAGTGTTAGTGCAAGTTTATAACTTATCAATATTACTATCTATATTTCATTATTATTTTGATAGTAATATTAATATTTTAAATATTATTAACAATAAAATTTGTTAATATTAATGGGACTTATTAATATGAAAATATATTAATATTAGTATACTATTAATATTATTATAATAATAGAAGTATACTATTATCAAATATAGTCATTAAAATAATATTATAATATGATATACATATACATACATATATGTATCTATGTATGTATGTATATGTATGTATATGTATATATACATACATATATATACATATGTATGTATATATGTATGTATACATATATATATATATATATATATATATATATATATATATATATGTATGTATGTATGTATATGTATATGTATGTATATATATATATATACATACATACATACATACATATATATATATATATATATATACATATATACATATATATATATATATATATGTATGTATGTATGTATATACATATGTAATTATATAAATTGGTATTATATAAAGTAAAACAATTTAGTGAGAAACATTAAATAAAGAGAGAACCGGATAGTATTGTTGGTCGCGGCCTGTGCTAAGATAGTGTATAAGGAAAAGGGGGTTGGGGGGAGGGTCACCGACCCCACCCCCCACCCCATTAATAAATGGGATGGGGGATGGGGTCGGTGACCCTCCCCCCAACCTAACAAATTTTACCTATTCTTAAATTTGTGCATTTTCCTCACTGCAGACTGTGTGAAGCTTAAACCGCAATCGGGGGTCTCATTTTCAATGTGTGTGTGTGTGTGTGTGTGTGTGTGTGTGTGTGTGTGTGTGTGTGTGTGTGTGTGTGTGTGTGTGTGTGTGTGTGTGTGAGAGAGAGAGAAAGAGAGAGAGAGAGAGAGAGGAAAATGCACAAGTTTAAGATTAGGTAAAATTTGTTAGATTATATATATATATGCACATATATATAATCACTAATTTTTGTAATTTTGGGTGTATATATATAATCACTAATATTTGTGAATTCGGGTTTTAATCAACTAGAATTTTCAAAATATAGATATATATGTATACCAAACTTAACAATACCACTAAAATGGGGCAAAATCCATATGCGTATTTGGGGAAAATATTAAAATAATGAGATAAATAAAATAGATAAATACATTGAAACCATAGGTAAGGGTTTGACTAAAACAAGGAAAGAAATGAAGCATGTTCTCCTTCCCAAAAGTTTGAGGTGGCCTCTCATGGCTTCCTCATTCTCCTCCACCAATTTGTAAAACCCAACAAAGAAATAATGAGCAAAACAAAGGGAAATAAGCTTTTCATGAGCAAACTTAGGGTTAGAGGGTTTTCCAAATCCAAGGGCCCTAAATGAATCCATCCAGCGAATGAGATTCATCCCTACAAAAAGTATGTGGGAAGTGACTGAGAGGAAATTCAAAATTTTAATTTAAAAATTCATGGGTTGAATTTTAGGGGGCCACTTTAGTTGTGTAGGGGGTGGGATTATATTTCTCACCCTTGTGCTAAATTAAGGACCTTGTTATTTCTTTTTAAACCTTGTCACTTTAAGGGATTAATATAACTCTAGTATTTAATTAAATATACCCCTTTACCTTTGGGATTAAAATGTGTAATTTCAACTATAGTGGAATTTAAATGTTTATCAAAATAACATTTAGGGGGAACCTAACCCATACCTTAGGCTAACTAAGTTTATTACAAAGTAATGAGAGTTTTAATTATTTTATTATATTGGGAATCAAGAAGGAAATTATTATTATTGTTTTAAAGTAACTCAGGATTAAGAATGTGATCATTGTTATTTCGAAACCTTTTTTTGGGCATGTTTTTCAAAAAAAAAAATATTCCATAATTTTTCTAGTTTGACCTAGGTTGTTATTGGGTTTCGTGTGGGAAAATTTTGTGGGCGTTATAGTCATCTCCTAGTGTTTCGCTGCCACAATCAACTGTCATGTTGGAACTACATATGAAAATAAGTGAGAAAGAGAAAGTGCAAAGATGGAGGGTGTTGATTAACCATCATTTGATTTTTAAACACACACACATAGGTTAATATATGTTTGGAAAAAGTTTAGCCTATTACAAATAACACAAGAAGTAAAAGGAACCCTAAAAAAGATAAATATTTTCCCCCGGAAAATACAATTATTATAAAACATGAGCTAACAAATTTTAGAAAATACAAAATTACAAAACATGAGCTAAACATTCATAAAACTAATTACATGAAAACTCAATACACATCTTGTTTAAGTAGTATTTTACTCTGGGAAAACAAAATGCAGAATATATAGCTTTGTACATGGGTTCATTTTTTTTTTTCCAGTCTCTCCATAGTTTTCCACTATCAATGGCTTTTCTTATGCTCTATATTTGTAGAGAATAAATTAATTGATCAGTTGGTAAATTTAAATATGTTAAATGAGCCGAAGGAAATTTGGTATTCTTATTCATAATCATAATGTAAAGTATTGCTGGGATCAAAGTTAAAATTATTCTCACATATGAAGAAGCTTTAAATTAGGACCTCTCACTGACAAGTTTGGACTATTTTGGAATGTGGATTGAACTTAACTTTTGGAAGACATGGCTTAGTGATAGAAAAACTCACTAAGCCATGTATGGTAACTATGGAAACAACATAAAATAGTCATCAATATCAACGTTGACTTCATTATTAATGGGTCAAGTAATGAACCCAAACAAAATATACTTGATCAAGTTTGAAAAAAACTGCATACTGGGATTATGTCTTCCTCTATGTCACGAACCCAAACAGACCATTCAAGTTGAATAGCTGTAATGGGATGCACGACATGATCTCTTATAATGGTGTTAGTACCGGCTTCTGATAATACAATATATCTTCTTTTTCCCTCTTCCACAAGTTTTTTTAGCTCCCCGATCTACATTTCCACAAAAGAAGTTACTTTCAATATTTGCACACAAAAACTCGTAATCATTCTGCATGCGATAAATGAAGTACTATGATCCCATGTACACTTGATGGATTTCCCCAAATATATGAAGGACCAACATATGAATTATACTTTGAAATAGAGGAATATTTAAGAAGTAATTAAAAAATCCTGATACTTAGCATTCCATCGCATTTTAGAAAGGAATTAATGCAATTAGTGGTGGGTTGCGTTTACTATTTCTTCCATTGGAATTGATGTATCTATCCTATAATGATAATAAAGATCAATGTACTCCACATCAAGACATTTAATAATTGCTTCACAACACTTCTGTATGTACTCTCGAGTACCCTTGGAATCCATATTTTCACCAACAGTAAATACAATCCCCAAATTTGTTGCAAGTTGAATTTTTTCACAAGGGAGTTGTTTTAAGGCCCGTCCATGATAAAATTTTAGAATAATCACATTTAGTTCTTATACTACACCAGTGATCATTATAACTCATTGGAAGACAAATTACTATGAAAAAATGGGATTGGAAAAACTTTATACCCTGATTACTGAGGAGATAAACATAAAGTAAAAACTCCTTTGATCACAAATCAAATTAGGCATGCAACATATTTCATTTTAGAATGCACTTATTACATTTCTTAATGAGAATGAAATAATCACAAACCAAATTACTGAGAGCCTTTGAAATTATGGACAAAAAAAAAAGAAAAAAAAACATTGGCATTATATGAATACTAGCAACACTAAATAATTAATTCCTACCCACCTATATGAGCTTGATAGCCTCAAAAATAAAATCATCATTGATATAATTCTTCTAAAATCAACTGGGTAACAATGTTTTTGTCAGAGTTTTGGATCCCCACCTAAACCCTTTGTTCAGCATGTTGACTCCAAAAGAGTTTTATATACTATAAGCTTATCTTAACACTAAAATCAAGATTGATAAATTAAGAACCAATTCATATGCATAGATTATTGAAATTGGTAGATGGAATTAGTGGTCGTCAGAGTATTTCTTCAGGAATGAGAATTTTTTAGGTAAATTTTTTTAATTTATAATTAGGAAACATATATACGTAAGGTGAATTCTAAAGAAAAACATAGAATTCCCTACTACAACATGTATAACTTGATCAATTTAACAAATTTATGTACTTTTTTTTTTAATATTACACGAATCATTTTTGTGGGGTACACAATTTAAATGAATTTCATAGTGGGAACAAATTTTTTATTTGGGGTAGAGAATAATACACATTTTTATATTGTATAATTATATTCGCTATAAATGATAATAATCCTACAGCCTAATAATAGTTGTAGAAACAATTTCCATACATATAATTCGATAGGTCCTGCAAACCACTTTGGCCCAAAAGAAATTTGAAGTAGTCATCATCGTATGTAACGCAAATCATTTTCTTAAAAATGATGCTCACCTTCCCAACCATGATTTCGTTGGTAGTGGCACCATGTACATCTGTAGTATCAAATAAGGTGATGCCTTTCTCAAAATTATATTTGATCATGGATACACCATCTTCCTCTGAATGAGGTTTATTTAATATTCCGGTAAACCCCATCCATCTATATCCCGCTTATAAATCTTAATCAATTCCACATTCCAAGTCTAGCTATTAAAAATATCACACCCAAAAATCCATGTCATATAAATTGTAGATAATACAGATAGTCAAAATAATAAAAAATTAGTACCTTCAATCCTTCATCCTTGACTTCCTAGCTTGATTTTTGGAATGACTGGAGTTTCCATTGAAAATGAAATAGATATGTAGGCTATTTGCATGAAAGTTTCCAAGGCCTTTTTAAATAACCCATTTTTTCATATCCTGCAATCATTGTAGTCCATGAGGCCACATTTTTTTGATGCATTTTGTCAAACAATTCGCATGATTCCATATTTTAAATACATATATACCAAGGCACTAACAACTTATACATGTGATAAAAATCCCTTCTCCATTATGCTTTAGCAGATGTCCACAACCTACTTCGAATCTCTTTCTAGGCATAGGCTTCTAAGGTATTATCAACAAACCCATCTTTTATATATCCTATAATCATTGTAGTCCATGAGATTATATTTTTCATTCATATTGTCAAATAGTTCACATGTTTACACAATTTTTAGACATATCTCTCAGGGAAATTGCAACTAAAACATCTGTTGAAAGTCCCTAAAACATAATGCTTCGGCGGATGTACAGACTGTATTTCAAAGCTCCTATTTTTGCACACACTAGCATGTGAGCAAAGGTGAACTGATTAGATTGAACACGTTTTGGCTACATTCGGTGAAATAATGTCAATGCTTTGTGAGAATGCCCATGTACTCTGTAAATTGCATACAACACCAGTTAAGAGGGAACACATAGAGATAGCACAATTTTGAAAAGTAAATCAACCTATTCAAAACCATCCTCCTTACAACATTAGAAATCAATGAATATTTACAAGGATTGTATTCATCTGAAACATTAGAAATAAAATTTTAGTGCACATTATTGGATTCTAAAAATTATACTATTCATACACTCCTCTTTTATAATAGTTTTCACTAAGTATAGGAGATGGGTTTGTAAATTTTCAGCCCTACTTTGTTCACTTCCAGCATCTTTATGAGTAGGGAACTCCTACATTATTCTCTTCCAGCAACTATGATGGTGAATACATGAAATATCTACTATATAACTTGTCCTCATTTTATTGAGAATTTAGTAATCACCATTCAGATTTAATTGTGCATATTTTTAGATCTGGTTGAGAATTAGTGCTTTGAGTAGCAAATGTAATAGCAACATACTAATTATACAACCATCACAATCTATGAACCGAATATATTATGATCCATAACTTTTGTACTTAAATGTTATGATATATGAACCTAAAATACTATGATCCATAACTAAACAGTAGGGTTTTCTGCATCAGTGGCACATGTTCAATTTATGGCCTAACTCTACAAAATATGACACATTGACACTTCATTTTCATAGAAAGTATATATTCAATGAACACCTAATTGCAACAACATGGTGAAATCTACAAGGAAACTAAATCCAAAACACCAAAATTCATATAATTTCCTTATCCTATCAACAACCTCTCTCTTAAACAAAACCAAAACAATAAATTGCCCAAACAAATCAATCTTTACAATTTGCATCACAGGATAAAATGTACAACAAGAATCATAGTGACACTGTCAAAATTATATTAATATTGAGAGAAGGAAAATACATATGATATTGTAAACAAGGACACATATTGTAGATATTGATCAAAATACAAACTACTGAAGGAAATGTGATAGTCACTGTGATTTCTCATGTAAAGTGTTGTTGGGCTCAAAGTTAAAATTGTTCTTAGATACGAAGCAACTTAACTTTCTAGCTCTTATATCCTGTTGGAAGGCCTGGTTTAGTTGAAATTCAAAAATAGAAGCTCTCATCAGCCATGTTGGGCACTCTACCTCTCATTCTTCGGCCCTCCATAGGTTTTGGTCTTAGTTGAATTGTGTATTGAAGCTCATTATAAAAAATAAGGATGAAAAAAATCTTAAGAATATTGATTTTACCCTAATATATTCACGATAGAAATCAAATTTGATTGTTAGTTCCAAAATATATTGTTGTTAACCTCTATTCTAGGCCATGGGTTCTAAAATAGAGGGCACAAGCATAACAATAAACTTCACTGGATTAAGAAAAAAATAAAGCACAATCATAAACACCATTACATGAACAAAGAAAACATTTATATCAGCATGGAGAGGATTCAAAAAAATTTGATGAGGTGGGTGGTGTTGAAAAACACCGATTAAAATTGAAGAGGGTTTATTTCTTTGGGAGTTGAGCTCTTCCTGTACATACCCTTTGAGTATTGTTCTCGGAACTTGTCCCCCGTCGACACCCAGTTCTAATCATTCAATCTATCCCTGCTCCTAATCATTTTACTTGTTAATGTTAACCCACATCAAAAGGCCAAACTAGGTCTTTGTACTTTTATATATTAATCTTATGTGGTTTTTAATTTGTAGGTTTGTAAATCAATTAAAGAAAATCAATCAAATGGATGAAGAACATCCAAACTATTGAAAGAACCTTATGAGGATGAGAATGTATGAATGCAATGATTCCTTGTGTATAAAAGTAATACCTTTGAAAAAATTTACTTACAAAAGAGGCATATATATTGTCTTCAAGTTAATCTTACATGATTGATAAACATTTGACTATGCACATTATTGTGCCTCTACACTGCTAGATAGTTACTTGAATAATATTTTGAAACATAGATATCTCTCACATTGAATTACAAGCTAACTTATATAGTTTTCTAAGAAGGAATTCAAATATACAAAGTGTATAATATTTCCACACTCACAAATCAGATATGAAACAAAAGATCAGTGCTCACAAACAAAGGCTAAAAACCTAGCAATCTCGATCTCTTAGCACATGTGACATATATACATCAATTCAAGCTCAATATAAAAGTTTCAATTTAAATGTAATTTATAAAGGGATGGTGTATTCAATGTAGGGAGTCATCCCATGGATCTTTGTGACATGTTGGACCTCCCAAACATTTCAGGATCATGTTATTGGTCCAAAGTACTCCTTGTGGATGACAATCTAACCTGTGACTTTAGCCGAACAATGGGATTCCCTCTGAGTTGTGGACGTCTCGGAATGAGGGAAACCTCCAGAAATGGTTGACTCCCTTTCATGAATCACTGTAAAATATGTATATTACTAAGTTGAGGGTTAGAATAAAAGTAAAACTGAAAGCGTGAAGGTGATACACAAAAAACTTTTGTGAGGCTAGGCATGCACAACCACACTTATTGGCTGGTAGAAGGACTACTGAAATTCACTACAATAGCTTATTTAATTGATTTTTAGTTCACAAGGAATTAAAATACACTTTCATGGCTTACAAAACAATTAAAATTGCTTGATGTAGGTGTTGTAAGAGTAATATCATGCAAATGAACAATAAATTCACTAAAACAAGCATATATTCTGCTATAACAAACTATCAAAAGTTGCTAGGAGGAAAACAATTTTCTTATTCAATCATAAGGTGAACAGTAGAAATAATATTGCAGCATAATAGTGCAAAAATTCACCCCCCCCCCCCCAGGGATTCACACACCTAGCAAGGCTCCCAAAATAACCAATGTTATCAATACCTAAAGTACCCGTACATGCACAATTTATCCTTTTCAGAGATACAAAACAATAATAAAAAAAGGATAATAATATCCTGCATGATCTCAATCTATCCGCAGTCAACTATTGTTGACTCTGCTTTTGACCTTCATCTTGGCATGTGTACGGGCTTCTCTTGCATAATTAAAGTTGGCAATTTGTAAAAAAAAGCCAAAAGGCTATTTTGGACTTATGTGCATGCACAAGTTGCTTCTTTGTCTATTCTGTAAAGGTTTTTTTTGTCGTAACTCTATTTTTGGATCACATGCATGCAAAGGCCAATTTTGGCTCCTAGCTCCACGTGACTTATACCAGCTACATTATTAAACACTTGATCAATTATATCACTCCTGATTACATGATGACTGAAGTGTTAATATGATTAATCCTTTTTTTTACAGATATTAATAAGGCATATCATGCCTTAGCCCACGTGAGCATAGAAAAGGGGCTCATATTGTTTCAGTTTTAACCTTAATGATTAAATAATTTCGAAAGCCCCTTTGGCATGTTGACCAAATAATTTTTGTTTTATTAAAAACCACCTAACCCTAACCCAGGTAGGGTTACGGTTAGCTCTCTCCTTGACACATGCTTCTTAACTTGATGGTCGAGTTACTTTTGAGAAAAAGGGAAGGAACCCTAAGCACTCTTCCTTTCACTATGGAGCTTGCATTGGGTTGGGTTACTCTGTCAAATTTTTGTGAGAAGCTGCTATTGAAGAAGTTCAAAGCTTTTTCCCAAGATTTAACTGCAATCTCGAGCTCATGATGTTCCTGAAGTGCCATTGCGTGAAGGGTTTTGAAATTTTGTATTATTTTAAGTAGCTTTCTTCACTCTTGGCTCGAACCTGTGCATCTGATATGTATTTTCTGTTGGTGTTTTGCAACATGAATTCCATGGGACTTCCATTTGAATATTTGAGTGCCATTTTGACTTACTTTTTTTATGCTAAGTTGAGGGTTTTAATTCTCTCAAACGATTTATCCCTCTGCCTTTATTTTCACATTATGTATTTTTGCACTCCTTTCACCATGGCCGCTCTGTTTGGAGTTCTGTACTGTCATTGGAGGGTTCTCAATTCGAGCCGATTTTCCAGTGACTCATTCTGGGTCTGTCGCTATAAAATTTGAACTCTTGGCTCAAACTTGTGCATCTGATATGTATTTTCTGTTGGTGTTTTGCACCATGAATTCCATGGGACTTCCATTTGAATATTTGAGTGCCATTTTGATTACTTTTTTTATGCTAAGTTGAGGGTTTTAATTCTCTCAAACGATTTATCCCTCTGCCTCTATTTTCACATTATGTATTTTTGCACTACTTTCACCATGGCCGCTCTGTTTGGAGTTCTGTACTGTCATTGGAGGGTTCTCAATTCGAGCCGATTTTCCAGTGACTCATTCTGGGTCTGTCGCTATAAAATTTGAGCTCGTTTTTCCTTGGTATCCATGGACTCCACTCGTCCTTTGGAGAGCTCGTGCCACGTTTCTACAGGTTCAGCATATTCTTGTGTCTCTAGTTGTAACTGGGCACTCTTGATGATCATGTTTTGAGCTCTCTTCGTGATCTTTTAAATATGGTAAGTTCAATCATATATTCCTTCCACTATGTGCCTGGAGATTCGTATTTTTTTGTTGTAAAAACATTGTTTTGTGATAGGAACTTCATGATGTTTCATTTTCACAAATTTGTGAGCCTTGGTTCGCCATTGGCGTTTGATAGCTCACTTGTGTAGATCTGTTGTGTTGTATTTGTTCTTTAAATTGCTGGGTCTTCTGGCATTTCTAGGAATTTGTTTGCCTCCATAGTTAGAAGATGAATCTTTTGATTTACCTTGTGTTTAGCCATTTGATCTTTGTGTTCATGGCTTCCATAGTTGTTGCTTACATAGATATGTTCTATCTTGTAGGTCGTGGCTTTAAATATTTTGCACATTATTTCTTTAATCCACTATTTTTTTTTTGTATTCAGGGTTGTGCTTTGATGGAAACCCAACAACTCACTATTGTATGTAACAACTCGGCTATCTCAGCTAGTTCTGTATTCTAGATCTGCGAGCTACTTTAACTACTTAGCTCGATGAAAGAAGTTAGGCAATGCTTTACATTTTTATTCTGTTGGGTATTTCGAGATCTGTACGAGTTGGTCATGGAAGCTCTGTTTTTGTTAATATGTGGCTTCAAGATTTATGAATTTTCATTCGCCCTAGATCTGAACGTACGAAATGTGCTTTTATTAGATATGGTAAAAAGCAAGGATAGGCTCCTAGAGGCTAGTTACAAAAATATTACATTGTGATTCCACAAGAGATAGTCAAAAAGAGGAGTAGGACCACTTGGAGTTAAACAGACTTAACTCCATTAAGAAACACAGGTCTAGAAAATACACTTACAGAAGAAACCCAAAATATAAGCAAAATGGAACAGAGACTATTCCCTGAAAGTCTGCCAACAGTTCAGGCAAAGCTCCATTAATTATCCTTGCGATTGTTGGGGGGTTTTACCTCCTTGGTCTCATCCTTCTTTTTGGACCCAATCTTCGGCTTATTCTGGGGGGGCTCTTCGTCATCATCTACCTCAGAATCCTCCTCTATCTCATCCTCCTCCTCCTCCTCCTCAGAACTTGAATACCTCATTTTTCGCTTCTCTTCTTCCACTACTTCCAACCGAACACCCAAGTCCCGAACCATTTTGTCCAACTCCTTGATGTCCACTCTAATACTATTCTGGACCATGCAAAGTTTTTTGGTGGCTTCCATGCTTTCAATTATGCCATTTCCTCAGCACAAATTTTGTCTCTTCCATGACCTGAACCACTGTCTCCAAATATTGCACTTTGTTCTTCAACATCTCAAGGCTTTGCTCGTCTTCTGGAAGGACTTTTTCCTTACCCTTAAAATTACCAGCTTCCTGATTGTCCATCCCACCACATTCTTCACCTCACCCACCTTCTTAATACCCAATTTACCCTCATACATCTTGGTGAGACATTCCGCCAGGGTAATATCCTCCTCATCCTCAATTTGGGGCATAGGTTTTTCCGGGGTTGGTTTACCATTTATAAACAAGAGAAGAATGATCCCCTCATGAATGGGGGAAACCACCTTACCCCATTCGAAATCCTTCACTGAGGTGATCAAAGACATGAATAGAAAGAAAGTAATACTAATAATTTTCTTGTGTTTGAACATGTTCAGGGATGAAAAGTGGTGAGTATATATCTTGCGATATTTACCTTCCAAGGAAAGATACTTCATAATATACAGAAAAACCTCCCTCCACACCCCCAAAATGCAGGACCGAGCAATGTCGTCAGTGAAGAAATGGATGGTTTCCTTGCCCACAAAAAAGGTTTTGATTTCGTACTCCCTTTGATTCCTATCCTTAAAAAATTTCAGACCTTCCATGTCCATACTAGTTATTCGAGCAATGGCCTCCTCCGACATCTCAATTTCCATGCCTCGGATCACCACTTTCCCATCTTTCCACACCAGCCTGAAATCCATAGTTAACAAGGAATCATGCCCTTAGATCCTAGTGATGTAGTTCCTAAAACCCCCAATCCTGAACAGATGCCACATAGACTTGTCTTGCACAATACTCCCATGACTAGACAGCTCAACTCTAGTTTTATCTCCTCCCATGGTTACAGAAATTTAACCCCTATACTCATCCAGTTGAAACTTTTAAACTTACTCAGCCATTTGAAACCTACGAAATGTGTTATTGGGCCATATATGTATGCTTTAAGCTCAATTTTCTTTACTTCTCTTACAACTCTAAAATATTTATTAGAAATTTTCCTTTAATCTGAAAGTGCATCTGTTCCTGAATAATTGATGGATAGCAAAACTACAACCTTCCCTGAAAAAATGTGATCTAAAGACCTTATCTACAACTTATGTGTGAAACTTTAAACTCATATTTGATTTTGAAAATATGTTTTCTTGAAAATCTGAAAACCTTTCTAGATTGGAAAATTTTCTTTGTAAATGTTTGCAACACCTAAAATGCATCCCTTAAAGTTTTATGAGCTTTGGCATCAGAATAAATGATGTAAGTCTGGAACTTGTATTTGAAAAGCATGTTTTGAGATTTGCATTTGCTGTAAGTTTTCTTTTGAATTTCCTTTACAAATTTTCTGCAAATTCCTTGTTGAAAACGTATGTGAAAACACACTTTAAAATCTCTATTTCACAACCATTTACTGTAACTCTTCTCTAATTCAGCTTGTATGAAAAAAAAAATTGTTGTAATCTTTTCCTTTTCTGATTTGGCATCTTTCTTACTTTTGCACAGATGATGAACTCTGCATGAATGATATAAACCTGAAAATGTTCTTTTACATCTTAATGTTGTACTTTTTCCTGTGATCCTTGCAAATGCTGATTTAGCAAGATGATTATTGTTTTTGTTAAAGGTAGCTTAACTGAATCTGGAAATCTGATGATTACTCTTGCATCTTGTTGTTGAAGTATTTTTGGAATCCATATGTTAATTCGGTGCATCTTGATAGATTTTGTTGCTGATTACTTTTCAAACTGTAAACCTAATTTATTTGGAAACCTTGCATATCTTTTATGATGAAAATATGAAATTGGTTGCCCCTGAAACACATGCTAAAAATATGTTTGAAAAGCCCATATGATTTGAATCTTGTGAGGCTTTGATAATTGTTTATACTGCAAAACTTTAAACTATAGCCTGTTGGAGGCATATTTCTTGAAGAACAACTGAAACAACCTTCTGCAACTTTGATCATTATATCTTTGTAAGATATTTGTGATGTATCTTATGGTTGTGATCTTGTTTCTTTTGAAGGTTGAATGCCTATTGTATTTCTGTTCTTGACTCTTGTAACCTGAAAATATGAATTATAGATGCAATTTCCTGTACTTGATTGGAAATGGATCCTTTGATATTTTATATTATTTCTTCCTTGTACCTGCACACTTGAAAGAACTAGTTAAAAAAATGGGGCATCAGTCTTTCATTTCATCCTTATGATTTTTTCCTTTATTGATATACTTCTGGGAATGGCAACTAAGTTCTCTTGAGTGATATTTACATGTACTCGGTGACTATGTTTCTTGTTCCTCATCATATATCTCATTTGTACATGCTTGAAGAAATCCATATGCCTAAAATTGTAAGCACATAGGTGGTGAGGTAACCCAGAGCTCTAACCATAATTTCTTTCTGTCAATAGGTGCCGCAACATAGGAGAAGAGCATGGAGATGAAGTAAATGCAAGCCAAGACCGAGGGGGAACTAATTCAGGAAATGATAAGTTTCCTCTCTCCTTATAGATCTATGTAGATGTACTTCTTTCTACTTGTACATATAAGTTAGATCCCACGGATTATGTGGGAAACATTGAAACATCATTTCTTCATGAATAAATGAAATTAAATTCTTTAATTGAGTTGTCTATTTCCTTTTGCATTTGGTTATTGTAGTTAGTAATTGTGGAATGAACTTAACAACTCAATATATAATTAATCACATTCAAATATAAAGAAACAAAGGAATTAATGCACGTGTACTTGAAAATTGTACTTTCGGCCATGCAAACAGCAGTTGTGTTTGTTGTTTTAGGGTCTAATTTGTGACATTTGTTATTGTTCTCGCCCTCACCAATGCTATGATTTTAGTATTTAGAGGCTTCTGCATATCTTTACTGAAGACGACATTCAGAATAGTAGCATATGTGAAGCATTACACCTTGCAATAGCACACATAGCTTCTTGTTTGCTTTCAATCCTTCCCATAAATGACTACTTTTAAGCAATAGAAAATTTTTTAGTAACCCTACCCAATGGTTGACCATAAATGGTCAACAGGACCTTGGACGTGGAGGGGACATCCCCTAGTTTTTAAAATTTTCCCAAAATTTTCATATTTAGCACTCAAAAAATGAAGTAGCCATTGTAGATCGTATAAACAACATTGATTCCCGGCTTAGAATTAATTTTTTTTGTAGGGTTTTTAAAAAATACTAAAAAATAAGGTCAAATTTAGCGATGCAATGTTCTTCCTCCAAAGAACTATTTAGAGGAATTTAAAGACGATGAACTATTCAAAGGACATTAAAGACGGTAAAATAATGCATGTATATTTATGCATCCCAATTTAACATTAAAAACAAATCAGACGACATAAAAGACCGTAAAAATTCCTTTTAATAGTAAAAATGCATTTGATTTTGAGATATGGTAAAATATCAAGAAACATTATAAATAAGGTAACAGTAAAAAAAATACAGTGCATAATAATAAATAAACCGATTGGAAGAAAGAAGCATTAAATATTACACTAAAAAGGTCAAAATAAATTCCATTTTTAATCCCCCATTAATGAGAAAAGGATCACATCACACTTGTAATATCGTTGAATTAGTTTCACAATCGTAGGGTTTGCAGGAAAAAAATGAAGTAAATAAACAAGTAATAAAAGTACTGTATAAATGCTTGTAAAGGGTGTCGACCTCGCGATGTGTCCTCTGCTCAAAAACTTGTTTGCAAATTGTTGGCCATTGCTAAAAATATTCCACCAAACAACAAGACTAGGAGGGGAAAAAGGCATGGTGAATCACTCGAGCCACGTAGACAATGAATATATCTCACCAAAAAACACCCTTAAATTAGTAAATAACAATCCTACACCTCGCATTCAGATTACAACTACTAAAAAGGGAAAAGCTAACAACAAAAATACTCTTAAAAAAACTAATAAAAAGTAAAAAAAACATTAAAACGCTTGTCAAATTTAAATATATGTAAAAAAAGGTCAAAACGCCCTACAAATTTAGGCCAGTGGCATGAATGACCACATACTATTTACCAAGGGGGAACACCTTTCCGTGTAATTATAATTGACATCCATTTATCTACAATTTTTTTAACATGTAGTTAATAAATATGCATACCATCTAATTTACAAGTAATTATGGACAAGGCAATATTCTTAATTTTTAATTATAAGTGAGAAGTAAAATATTATTCACAAAAAAATATTAATTTGTACTATTATAATTTCATTGTGGATAGAAAATTATTTTTATTTTTACCCAAAGACTGTGTAAATACAATGGTAACGAGATACCTACGACTTTCAAGAATTAAAACTTGGATGACTGGAAAACATTCAAACCCCACTATAAAATGGATGGGCACTATTAAAAAAATGAAAATTTATAATGGTGCACATCAAAAATTTGCAATCAATTCACCCTTACTTGTGCCAATACCAAAAAAAAATAAAAAATTCAAATAAATACTTTAAATTATAAAGTGATGGTCCACAACATACCAGATATATAATTAAGACATCTCTTTTCACAACAAACTCTTTCAAATCGTATCTAAAATTAACAAGGAAAAACTGGTAAATCCTACCGAAGGTGGTGTTTTATGGCTGGGGAAAATAGTGTAATGCCTAGCATAATTAAAAAATAATAATAATATTAAAATAAAATAAAATATAATGTGAAATGCGTTGGGTGGGATGTGCGGGAAGGAAGGTGGTCCTTATCAGAGCCATCTTTTCTAGTGCAGCGACTTGTCCCAAGTGGCCTGCAACCTATCATTTTACTTGCTCAATAATACAAACACTTTATTGGGATCCAATGTGTTAACCCTCGTGAAACCCAAGTTACATTGTAAATTTGGTAGTAATTGGATGGATGCAACAAGTGCATGGGGTGCACTCCCAAAAGTAAATACACAAAACATTGCATGGAATGATGCTGAGTGGAGCTCTCACTAATAGCCATCCTAAAATATTTCATTATGGGTTAAATCTTCCCTGTGCATGGAGATAATCGATAACCAAGTATCTCCTCATTTTTCCATATAAAAATTGATTGATCTGGATCTGCACCTATTCCTGAAGCAGTTTCATTTTTCTCTGAGGGAAACTAATGTCTGTTTGTAATGCCCACAATTTCGGACACACAAGACTACATAGAAAAACACATGATAATTTTTTTTTGACTTGCTTGACACATAACACGACACAACATGCCGTCACCAAGGTTACAACTAACTCTATCAACAACTTGACACCAGGATGACCACAAAGGCAGTACGAAAACGTTCACACCCATCAAGGACAATTCACTCTTCTCTTGACAAGACACCACAAAATACCAACCACAATACATAGTTACAACTTAGGACATCCCACTGTGAACATCTTCTTAAGGTTATTAATTCACTAACAGTCTTCCAAGACTTGACTTTGGGATCTATAAGGTTCAGGTTTGTTTTGAGAAATTCTTCTTCCAAAGGCTAGATTCATTTCTTTTATACTAGGGACATTAGGCTTGGATAAAACTTTCCGAAGAGGATCATATTTAATATGACAATTATTTGATTGATCACTTATTAAATTAACACTAAAAGGGGGGTGCATGGTGAACCAATCGCCATGATGTTATCTTAAACAAACACAAGCTACAGCATCTCGTTCCAACCTCCCTTGCACAAAGAGATGAGGGTAAGCTCCTAAAAAGGGAGATATTGTTTTAGGCTCGGATCAACAACCTCCTTGTGCAAGGATCAACAATTAACTCTGCTCAAGAGAAGGTTATGATGAACTGAGGAAAGGGTTAGTGTGAGACGGTAAATTTAATTCATCATCAGATCTTTTTAGTTATTAGCCGGTCTTTTAATGAGACTGAAGAGTTTAATTGGATTCGGGTAAAAACTTCATTTAACAACTCTTGATTAAGTTCGACAATGGATACACATGGGGTTCCTAAAATGGAAGTACACAACTTAAGGTTTCACAAAAAGAGAATAAAGTTTAATCTGAAGTTTTTAGGTTAATGGGGGTAGATTCTTTTACACTAGTAGAAACTCCTTTCTTTCCAATTAAAGACTCTTAAACTTATCAACAAGGAACACGACTTCATTATTATTTTATTTATTTAGTCATCTATGAATTCACTTTCTTTTCTTTTATTTTTGATTAGCTTTTTAGAAAAAGGGTCTCTACCCACTAAAATATACATAGGATTGCACTGATGTCAAGACCATGGAGGATTAATAAGACAAGAAAGTTTTATGACTTGAAAGAAGAACTACCATTGCTAAATGAAAGAACTAAACATGGTTACGACATTTCTATTTGACATGGCACATAAACCAAAGGTGTCACAAAATTCAAAAGAACTCTAGCTGAGAACAAAAAGGTAACAATTTGGTCAAGCCATGCTACAACATTTCAGGACTGATAAATAATATTACCGCAAGAAAAACTCATAAAAAGTAAAGATTGAATATTATTTCCCACAAGATAATTACAAGTTTAACTACAAAAGAACATGACAACTTCATTTCCCAATTACCGAACAATCCAAGGCAAGAGGCCTTCTAAACTCCTTTACAAGCACCATAACAAGATCTTCAACACATGTGACATTGTACAAGGAAACACATAAAACAAACCGATGAAACTTTCACGAATCTTTCCTTTATCAACACGCACAAGCCATCTGCACAAGTATTAACTTGAGTCAGTTCACGAGAACTGAGCATGTTAAGTCTACACATTGAAATAATAAGCTAACATTTAACAAAGACATGAAAGGAATGTTCTACTTCATGAAAGGATCAACGCACTAACCACTAATCAAATTTTTCACACGAAGTAAGGATCTACACCAGCCAAAAATGAGGAAGTCAAACATTCCAGCAAGAACGATATCACAAAACAAATAATCAAGTCAAGGACTTGTTGGATAGGAATGAAAGGTCAATAGTGTCGAGAATTTTGATCATGCAACCCTATGGATAAAGTGATTTAAATCTGATACTCAAACCATCCATCTTAAAAGGAAAAACTCGAGAGTCAAATACATACTAATTATGATCAAGACGTGAAACAAACATAATTACCAAATCCTTCCAGGAGGAAGGTTTCAAAGCAATAAAGGGATATGTGACCCCGAAGAAAACATTCCATCGTTACAATCTAAACAAGAGGTGTACCGCCTCTTCCTTACAAGGTCTTTTGAAAGTAAAAAAAAATGTTATCATAATCAAGCCACTCTTCAATTGCATTTAAAAAAAATATCACCAACAACCATTAATTCTAACAACAGCCCCATCAAAAGCGACAACTTATCTACATAAAAAAAAGAGTAATCCCCAAATGTCATTAATATATTTTCTTTTAACGAAAGGCTTATTAGATCCCTATATACTCATCGGACAACAAAATAAATAGATTCCTCACAAAGATCGATAGAGGCTCAGAAGATTCCTCCACTTCAAGCACAAACAGGGACATTCAAAAGTTTTTCCTCCTGTGTTCGTTAACACACATTTTTGGGTTTTATTGTTCACCCTTCTTTGTTGTTTGCATTGGTTTCTTTGCCACTTGAGGTAGTGGAACGCTGCTCTATTTCATCTTTTGTACTTTATTTCTTTGGTTCGTAACTAGGATTCTCTCTTCCTAGAACTTTCTATTGCTAAAGGTTGTATCCATAGTCCCCTTGATCTACTTTTGGTCATTTGAGGACATTAATGAATTTTTCCATCTTTCTTTCCTAATGTCTAATACCAAAATAGATTATTGGAGAAACCACATGCTGCAAGCCTTATTAGGAAACGAGCCATATAAATAGCTCATAAACAAGCTACACTCTAGGAAGGTAAGCATGACAACTTGGAATGGAAAGCACACATACTATTATCCAAGCCAATATAGCACTACATGTTAAAAGGTGTACAATAGCAATTTATTCCAACAGGACTCTCACTTACACAACAATTACATTCAATAAAAAGGTAACCAAGGAGTAGTGTTACAATTAATAAAACAAGAGCCACTCTAGATAAGAACCCAGATTTCCATATTTCTGATATTCCCTGTCAATAATGATAAAAAAACCGCAAAAGAAACATACACGGATTTGTGTTTTATCGATCAACAATTCTACATTCAGAAGAGCTGGAAGGTGATAACTGTCTTGTCAGCACATGCAATGGGACAAACCAAATAGGGCAGAAGCATTTGAGGGGGCCAGAAGTACTAATGAAGGAAACCCCTAAGGGAGCAAAAAGCAAGAAGTATCTACTATTGAGTGGAAATCAGACCCAAGCATTTATGAGCCTCTACATATTTGATATCGCTTGGGGTAGCCATAACCACACATTTTGAAAAGTAGTTTATTTATTTATTTATTTTAGCTTCCATGTTTCATAAGAATGTCCTTTTCCCATTTCAGATGATTGATCCAAAATAAACAAAAGCAAGTAAAACATTGTTCTCAGCCATCCAAATCTAACAAGGTAAAGAAACAACAATTTTCCCCTTTGCAGACCAATAAAAAAAGAACAGTAGTTTAGGAGGAGGAACAGGGAAACAACTAGTGCGCTCAAGGAAAGGCAATAGAATTAACCACAATATTCCATCTCAAGGCATCATTTCAGATAGGAGATCATTTATTTCATGAAATTGAAAGAGGATAGCAAAAATATTTCAGGGACTAGTCTTAACATGCTTGTATGCATTCTTTTCCCCAAGTCGCATCCACAAAATAGAGTCACGAGTTTGCTAGGACAGACAATCTTTCCCTTTTCCTCCACTTGTAGAACATCCATACTCCCTTTATTTCCACATTTTCTTCCTGTCGGGCATCCAAAATGGCTCATGGCTCATGTTTTTTTGTACAGGAAGGGGTACACAGCAAAACAAAACACCCTGTAAAACAAGAAACAGTTTGCTCAAAAACCCACGCTAAAATACACTCATCCAAGTCAAATAACAACCTTAGAATAGGAAAGGAAGTCCACCCTGAGTAGTAGGAGGAAGGACTTGCCCCAGTTCACGCCAGCAAGATTCAACGCCCCTTCAAAACCAAGAACAAGTCTGCAATTTCTCCTTCATCAGCACATGTTACCTCCCCATAGGGTGCTCCATCTTTGCAAGGGGTTTATAGCCCAGCAATAGACACAACCAGACCATGGAAGGAGAAGGTCACAAAACTGCAGAGAAAAATGTATGTGGCCAGCAGGGAATGTCAGTTTCTTCCCCCAAATGTGGGCTAAAAACATGGCATGAATAAAACATAGAAGGCAGCATGGGTCAATAAAAGAAGCAGGTTAGATTTGATTAAAGGACAACAAGAAAAGAAAGGAAAAACAAAAAAAGCGGTCACCTTCCCAAATGGCATTAAGACCAATTCAAGGAACAACACGTCTTCCCCTTACAAAAATTATTGGAGAGGCAGGTTCCCATCCTCCAACGCACCTCCACAACTATCCACAATTAAATAAAACTAGAGTGTGCAGCTGGCAAGGAAAAAAAATGGTGGGGGGGGGGTGCGTGGTACCTCCATACAAACAAACATCTTACCAAAAGGATACATTTACAAAGCATACAATGGCGCCACCCATGAACAAGCTCCCCTTGCGCGAATTGAGGCTCAGGCACGAGGGAAAATGATACTGAATTAAAATAGATTACAGGTAATTAATAATATTCCTGAAATCGACACAAAATAAATAAATAAAATAAAATAAATAATAATAATAATAATTGTTATTCGACAACTAAAATAATAATGCTATTATTATTATTTTATAACCTAAAAATAATAATATTTATTAATCCTATTAATAAGGGCCTGACAAACAGGCACGGTAAAAGAGAACACAATTTTCCTTTAACAAGGAAATCATAATGGGCGTTACAAGGACCAGCAACGAAAACAACGACATGACACCAGCAAACAAAATGAATAGGGAGAAGATTGAGTATTCCCTGTGAGTAGGGTGAAGACCACCAATTATCGACGAAGGCACAATGACGTTCCACACTTAGCACACGATCGCTCAAGGATGAACATGTGTAATGTAGAACAAGGCATTACACTGTTGTTGTTTTTGTTATTGTCTGCAGAAGAAGATTAAGGATTTGGAGGTGCATAATGTCTAGATAAATTGTTTTTTGTTTCTCCTGCATTTGAACACTAGTACTATGTGCATTTTAGCCTGTACAAAAAATTTCTTGCTCTTTATCTTTCATTCTGGGTAGCTATTGTATTGGTTAAGACATTGAAAGTGCCATGTCCTGTTATTCCACGTATGCCTTACAATATTTGTCTCTTTCATTCCTCCTCTGCATGAAACCCTTTGGTTTTCCATTCATTGCTTAGCAGACAGGGTCAGTTTGGAGGCGTTGCACACATTACTTGTACACAAAACCTACGAGGAGCTTCAACAATAGGGAAAGGATATCCAACAAAGCATAGAAATCGTGTCTTCTTCCAAATATTGTAGCTAGAAATACACCTGGGAGAATTAGTTGTTGAGTGCAAAGGTATCAAGGAAAAAAGAATCATTGTGTGGGATGCTGAAGTTGTTTTTACCTGGGTGGACACTTGGCAAGTGAATGCTTAGACAAGGGCATGTGAACTGTTTTCTTTGGAGTTCCCTGGCTATAAGATCTGCGCCAATTGGGTTAAGCAAAAAAAATAAAGAAAGAAAAGTGGAAAAGACCATCTCCATGCTTGAATCACCTTGGTTGTGCTTGGCTATTTTGGAGGTTTGGATGCGTTGTACTTGACCTTGAGTGGTGATTTGGTTTGTGTATTAAACTTGGCATATGGAAGATTGCATGGGAAATTATAATTGAGTTTTTGAGTTGGAATTTGGTGAATGCATCCCTCTTTCTGCATCATCCCTAGAACAACTAGCACAATGTTTCATCATCTCATTTATTTTCAGGCATGGTTCATCTAACCGTGTCCTGCATAATTCTTGTACATTAGTTTTTCATTTGCAATGAAATAAATTTTAAATCCTTGGATTAGCATACATTTGAATATTTAATATAAACTCATTTTGCAAAACAACAAAATCTCATCTGGCACTTATGTAACCCAAATAACACTTAGTAGTTAATCACAAACTTAAACCCCTCCTTCAGACATGATTTGTCTAACTTCGTAACTAGATTAGATAGTTGCAACATCCTCTTATTGACAAGTTGAGTTTGTTTCCTCATAAACCCACCAACTGTTCCCTTGTAAAATCTAGTAAATCACTATATTTAAAGACCCACAAAACAACATTTTAAAACCCAAAAATGGGATGTAAAGTTTGTTCTGTATCCCTTGTTATGTGGGGAACTGTATCAAGTTTTATATCGACCTCAATTGATCATTTGTGCTCTCTTCTCTGCCCCTCTAGGTTCCCGATTACTCCATTTTACAGTTTTAGGAAGTTGTTAAAAGTGAAAAGTTGGTTTTCACTTCGGCTCACCATATGGACTCTGAGCGAAGAAAAAAAAATTCCGCCTTCGCAAACCTATAGTACTTCTACTAGACAATTACTTCTAGACTTTAGTTTTTGGAAAAACATGGTTTTAGCTTGTTTGGCAAAGGGATTTTATAGGCCTATGATCATTGTTTGACTATGTCAAGTTAGACCAATTATGACTGGTGGCTCCAGAAAACCCATCGTCATTTGTAACCCACTTGTTAGTTCTCAGTTCCGTCGACTCCGGTTAAATCTCCATATATAGGAGAGTATGTAGGAAGTTTTCCGTTGCGCATTAATCTATCGAAAGTCATGGTTTTTGGATGAGGTTTCTTATCCCTTAAGCTACAATTGGTTTCTTTTTCAACTAGCCTAATCACGACTAATAGCCTTAGAAAACTAGTTGTTGTTTGCAAATTGTTCACCAATTCTAAACTTTGTCAATTTCTGCGAATTCTCGATATATAGGGTTACACGTAGGAACTCAACCATTATGCATTTTCCCACCGAAAGATATTTTTTGAATGTGGTTCTTTAACCTCCAAGCCAAAATTTGATGTTTTCACAACTAGTATAAAAATGTAAAATAAGGCCACAAGACCCTTGTTAAGACAATAAACCATCATGAAAACTTGTTAACACTTATGATTAACTATATGCAACTCTATTATGGCTTGTGTGAAATGTTACTTTTGGAAAAATAGTGTTTCTCTCTCTTCCCAATTTCTTTCTTTCTCCTCCCATAATTAAGAAATGAAATGAATATATGTCTCTAACCCTCTTATGTTGTGTGTGAATTATTCTAATTATGTAAATGGAAAACTAAAAACGTTAATTATATTAGATTTAGAAGGATGCCATGCCAATGATTTTTCGCTGACCATGCCGGTGGTTGTAGGTACCAAGACACAGAGAAAGCAAAGTGTACTAGTGAATTCATAACTTGGTATTTAGAAAAATGTAATTATACAAGTTATAACATCAGTAATGTTAAATATATCAAAAGGCTTATTATTTAAATTTTGTAATATGTATGAATCACTAGTGTTTAGGGTTGTTTGGGAAATGTGTATCTAACCATGAGTGTCATTTTGACTCAAAATTATGTATTGTAAAATTTGAAAATATATGTTAAATGTAATTGAGTTTGACATCTTATAGTGCTTTTTTAGTGTGAAATCAATGACTAAATATTTGGTGTGTTGTGTTAATTTCCTTGATAACATAGAAATAAAAACTAAATAAAATAGTCAACCCTGGTATAAAAATCTCGCATAACTACCTTCACGTGTGATCCTTCTTAATGCAGAAAACTAAAATCATAGGGTGAACCTAAATCATTAAATTTGATGGAAAACTATAGCTTAAGTAAATAAAATCCCAAGTTTGATATTATCATCTTAGCCTGTATGCTTGGCGATATTGTTGTGAACCTGACAGTTAAGAACGACATGGTTAAACTTTGTCTTGAGTATGGGGTTCCCTCCTAGGATTGGTAGTTGTGTGTGTAATAAGGAGAATGTGATTCTCTCAAGGTAGTACTCCATGGGATACCAAACTTTAACATAATCTTAAAACCTCTTTGCTCAACACATGTGTAGAGTGAAAGGTGTTAGGTGGAAAACATTGCCAAATGTTCTTGAAAATCACCTTTAGCAGTTGGGATTATAAATGAACTCGACACCCAATTTATATTATCGTTTGAGATTTTATTGTACAATGTTAAGAGTTAAGTATGGAACTTAATCAACATTTTAATTTATGATTAGTTTTGTGAAAGGGTAACCATGAGATGGTATGCTGGGAGAAAATAAAATTTTAGATCTTTCTTGTAATGTGTTTAAATCATCATGTTGAGAGAAACATGGAATCCATGACGTGTAAACTTTAATGTGAACCTTAATTTTTAAATCAAAGAGTTACTCCCTCTTGTTCTCCTCACTTGTCCCAATTGTGAAAAAAATGTATGATGTGAAACTAGGTAATCATGTTCCTGGGGCGATTCCCTAGGACAAGAGCTAGTAGTCTCATGAGCATGCAAATGTTCCTTATTAACAAATGGGGTACACAACTAATTTCAAAACACTATTTAAATCAAATTAATTGAAGTTATTTTAAGATGAATATAAATTATTCGATTGGATCCTATGTTTTAGTTACCTGCACATGATAATATTGAGTGTGAATCCCCTTTAACCCCTCTCAAACAAGAGTGTCATCTTGACAAGAAGTGTCGAATTTACTTAGAGTTACATGATGATTGTTGGAGATAAGGGTGTTCAATCACTCTAGTTGTGGCCTTAGTAAGGTTTGTGAAATTTATAATTTAATTTCTCCTTGTAACATGCATCTAATACTTAATTTCCTAGAAATCCAAACTTGGTTGAGTGTGAAATCATACTCCTTGGGATATTAGTGATTAGTTAAAGGACATATGACGTATGATTATTAAAGATTGTAAATGTTGCTTTAGAAGGATTTTGAACACGTAAAATTTATAACTTTTTCATTTGAACCCCTTTTCCCGTGTTAGATAAAATTTTTCCCTTAGCATGTAGTAGTGGGTTACCATGTGCTTCTCGTATGGTGTAATTTTTCCCCCATCCATGAATGCTTTTGAATTTAATAGATCGTGGAGCCTCTCTTAAGGTTATCAGTGAAGGAAACAAAAATGCATATTCACCCAACGATTTAAATTGTCCCTTGGAAGGCATTGAGAATCATATAGTTGTTGGGTTGTTTTGTTATATGCGTTTAATACTTGATGGTCTAAGAGAAATGAAATGAGTATTTAGGTGTAGGGTTACCACTTCTTGTAGTCACGAATCCTTAAGTGTAAACTATGTGTCATTTGAATTACAATTGTTTTATAACATTTCCAATAGTGACACCAAAGTACGACGTAAGTGTAAAGAGTACAAGAGTTAGAGAGATTTTGGGTTGGGAATAATATCATACTTGAAGTCCTTATAACTCAACTAGACATTATCATGTTGTTAAAAATAAATATGAATTGCTCTTGGTGAAATCAAAATTTCGAGTAGAAAAAAGATATATATATAATTCTTGATGTGAAAATGTTGAAAGGAATCAAACAATTTATTGAACTATAACAGCTATAACAGGAAAAATTAAGGTACTATGAAGAAAGGATGTTTATGGGAAGAGGTATATTGAATCTAAATCTCCCTTAAATCATAATTTTTCTTCCTTGACTTCACGTTAGTTTCCCTTGTGAAAGAAGGGTAAAATTTAAACATTGAATAGATGTTTTAAGAATTAAAACCTTAACATAAGAACAAGAGAATTAGAAATTTTGTATGCATTTTCAAATATGGAAAATGATTATTTAAGTTATGGATATTATTGTAAGGAATAAAGAGTCGAATTAAGTGTTCGTATTGTAAGTTGAATGTTAAATGAATTTAAGAATATGTAGGTGGAAAAGGAGAAATTATCCATGCATGATAAATGCTCTTGGAATTTTAATCGTAACTAATATGTAACCATGCTAATGATGTGTTGTGGGTTTTCTAATCCTTGGGTCCATTTTTTGGTTGTGGCAATGCCAATATTTTTACATTAGGGAAAGTGTGGCATCGACGTGTATATGGTGTTATCATGTTATCTATGTGAATAGATGTTTTGTGTAAATGTCTTATATGATGTTAAGTTTATCTATTAGAGCCCATGTAGTGTTGTGTAGTGAGAAAATAAATGGATAGGGATTATGGACAAATGGATGATTTGGGAGAGGATAAGGGATGTGGGATAAAGGGATGATTTAGGATAGGATAAAGGATGTGGGATAAAGGGATTGTTTAGATAACATAAAGAATGTTTTATATGATGAGGGATGTGATAAGGTAGGATATGGGACTAGGTGATGACTTAGTCAAGAAGATAAGGGAGGAGGATAAGATAGGCCCCTAGGTAAAGGGTGGGATGATGGATGATAGTCTAGTTTGTTGTGTCCCCAAGTGTAAGGAAGAATAAAAAGTAAGGGATGTTGCCCCCAACAGATATAAAGTTACCCCCAGTCATAATGATGAGGGATTAAAGGAAGCAAAAGGGTGGATAGAATAAAGTAATAGGATCATCGATTTCCCACGGATGATGGATGAAAAAGGATGTGGATGTAAAGGAAGGATGGTTTAGAATGGATGATGAACAAAATATGAGCTTAAAATCTCATGTTGTAAAATTAAAGTAGGACTAAAACAAGAGTGTGACAAGGGTCTAATCCATACATAGCAACATACAAGCGCGATGCCTCTTCGAGATGAAATGTGTGCAAAAGTTATAGTTAATTACCACTTGAAGTGAAGACTCAATGGGTAGTATGTAAAGACAAACTAGCCAATGTATATGGAGTGATTAAGTCAAGTAGGCTAATGGAAGGTGAATGGAAGGTTAATTTGTGCATTGCTCTGTTGTCAGCTAGGTGTCCATAGCCCCGATGAAGATACATTTGATTCTTGTCACAACATTTCTCTACTACTAGCTAGGCATCCATAGCCTCAGTAGAGTTGATGGAAACACCCCTAAAGAGAGTCTTGAGGTGGATTTTATTCAATATTTTTAATTTTGATATGATTTTTTCTTTTTTGATATTGGCATTTTTATGATCCACTCTCTTAAGACCTCTAGGGGTTAAGAATCAAAAGTGGCTAGATTGGGGCATGAAGATGAGTGTAGTGATGACATTGGCTAGAGTGTCATAAGATGCACCCAAAGATATTCACCAAAATTTAATTAAGATGTGTGATTAAGTGATTAGAGCTCTAAGATACGATCATTCTTGGATGTTGATAGTAAGGATAAACCAAGGTCACACAAGTGTAATAGTTATTAATGAATTACATCATGTGTGAAAAATTTGATTACATGTTCAAATGAATGGATGGTAGATGATATTAATGGATGTGAGGATAAGGATGGATTAGATGAAAAGGGATATAGATGTTGTATGGAAGGAAGATGGGTGGGAAGGAAAGAACATCCACGTGTAAAAGATAACTGAAATGTTCAATCTGATTTTAGGTGTTTGGTATGTGTAGGGGGATTAGAAGATTGGGGATTGATAGATGGGTTGATGTGATCAAAAAGAGAAGTTGTAGAAATGGATTTTGATGGAGTACTAGGAGGGTTGATGTTGGTGTTAGGATTAAGCCCTAAGCCTAAATGACCACAATCTTTGGAAAACATATTTTTAGCGATAGGATATGAAGTGGATGGGGAAGATGATGTCATGTGATCATAAGACTGAGGGTTTGTAGTTATTTTTTCATGCACTAAGGGCCCGGATTTAACAAAGGATGGGAGAGGATGTTTGGATTGATATTAGAGTTTTGTTTTTTATTCTATGAGGGATGTTTGGATTGGTGATTAGATTTGGACGGTCGAAGATGTTTTGACTTAGAATGGGGTTTAGATGGTGGCTGATGGTTAGAGATAGGGTTAGGATGGAAAGGTTTTGGCTAGACAGGTACAAGGATAAGAATTCCTTGGTTATTGAGGTTTTCGAAATAAGACCTAAATTGCATGCAATGGTTGGTCGAATGTCCATGGGTGCAATGGAAATCACAATAATAATGGTCCATATACCAATATGGTTTGGGAAGGTTTTGATTGTGTGATTCGATTGGGGGATGAATAATCATGTTGAGAGTTTTTAGACGATGGAATATGGTAGTCAAGGATTCACCTAAGGAGGTGAAGGTGATTGGGGTTGGTAAGAGAGATGGTGTGAGTAATAAGGGTGGGTTAGGTAGGATATGTGTAGGAGTGGGTAGGATAGGAGAGGAGTGATTGGATTTATGTGTTTTAGATGTAGGTTTAGGATGTGGATTAGATGGTTGGGATTTGGATGGAGGATTATCCTTGGGGGTTCTAGGAGGTTGGTTTGGTTTTAGTTTGGTAGGGGATTTTGAGGTAGATTGTTTTGACTTAGGATTAGGTTGTTTACGATTAGTAGATGTATATGAAGGGGATGGGGTAGATTTTGATGAAGGGGATGGGTGTGATATGGGGGTCATGTGAGATTTAGGTGATGTTGGGGATGAAGGATATTTGGAAGATGTGTGTGGTATAGGAACCACATTAGATTTGGTTAATTTAGGGGATGAGATGGGGAGAGGATTGGGATTGGATTTGTTAGGTTTGGGAGTTAGTGATTAAGGAGTTACGTTAGATGTGATATGATTCGGAGATAGGGGAAATTAGGATTAGAGTTAGGAGATGGGGGTGACATAGGAGTCACATTGGATGGTTTGGGATTGGATTGGTTATAGGTAGATTTATTAGATGTGGATGGAGATTATAAAGGTGGCATGGGGACCACGTTGGGTGAAGTAGTATTAGGGGGAAAAGAGGGTGTGGGTGACTTAGGAGCCACACTAGGTTGAATGTGATTGGATGTAAGTGATGGAGGCTTAAGGGCCAAAGTAGATGTTAAAGGAGATGACTTGGGACTATCTAGAAGAAATTCCAGGGGATGAGGTTGGGATGATGAGGATTTTGGACTAAGGTGTGATGTAGGGGATAAGGATTGTTGTTTGGTTTGATTTTGATTGGATGTGGATGGGTATGTATAAGGTACTTTACAATATGTTTTGATGGGAGGGAGTTGGGGATTAGATTTGTTGATGGGGGATGTGGGGGTCTTGGGAGTTATTAGGATGATTTTTGTAGCAAGGGAGGGTGATTATGATGTGGGAGACAAGGATTATGGTTGATTAAGTGATTTTTTTGATGTTTGATTATGATAGATTTGGATTGGGGCAAGTGGGGATTTAGATTGTGGGATGGAGGATAGT
Source organism: Taxus chinensis (assembly GCA_019776745.2). NCBI lineage: Eukaryota > Viridiplantae > Streptophyta > Pinopsida > Cupressales > Taxaceae > Taxus > Taxus chinensis. The sequence continues at coordinate 189,929,468 of CM034152.1, forward strand.
GGTGATGAAGGATTAAACTTGGATAATAGGTTATCCAATTTTAAAAGAATATCATTCGATGGTGGTGGTGATTTGGGATGTTTAGATTTAGATTTTTTTAATTTGGATTGGGCGCAAAAATGTAGGATATTAAAATGCTAGATATCAAACTAGAAATCAAAGTGTTCTTGATTCCTAATATAACACCTTAAGATCCTACTTCAGATCAAGCAAGGATGGAAATATGGAGAATTATAACTTCACTTACCATCTAGCATGTAATTCTCCTTCCTTGATGGTTGGATGTGCTTGAGGTTGATTGATTGCTTCATATTTGGATGTGGATGCACTTAGACAGCACCTCCCCTTTGATGATTGATGAAGATTGCTTGGTGATTTCTTGAATATTGCTTCATTGATGAAGATTGGTTAAGGATGGATGATTGATGATCAAAGATGAAGTAGCAAGATGATGGCCTCCCAAAAAAACTTTCCCCCATGGAGGATGAGAGTGCAAATTTATAGTTTTTGAGTGGAAAATTCAATGGCTAAGATTGAGCCATGTTGGATTGAGATCAATAGTGGAGGATTGATGAAAATAAAGGAGGATTATAGAATGGAAATATATAGAATTCTTGAGGACTTTCCATTGAATTAAAAATTCAATGTAATAGTGTAGATTCATTTGAAAATTTGAAAATGAGAGGGAGAAATGGAGAAGCTTCCAGATTTAGAAGCCTCGAGATTTAGGGGTGAGGATGTGCACATGATTATGTTTAGATCAAGTTAAATAAATATGATTAGGGATGTGATTTTATGGAAAGACTAAGTGTAGCGATGTGTAGGGTAGGTGGTAGGTGAGATGTAGGAATATTAAATTCCTAGAAAATATTAATACATATTATAATAACATAATAGGATATAATAATGAAAAAGGGATTAAGGATGAAATGAGATAAATGATAAATGATGAAATATTAAATGTGATTAAGGGGATTTATAATGGGATAAATGATAAAACAAAATATTTATATAAATGATAAAATATTAGAATAAAGGGATTAATGCTGAAATTAATCATAATTAATCTTACAATTAATTATTATATGGATTTAGATGATGTTGCAGGATAGATTAATCGTAATTAATTATGTCGATATTTTAGATGTCTACAATCTTAATGCCACGAATCCTCACCGTCAAAACCTAGCCACATCATTAGGATCTTTGTTATCTAATATTGACAATGTGGTAGGACAAATTAACACATGGGATAGTTTTAGAAATAACTACCGCAATTTTTATTCAGATAAGTTGACTTATGATGCGGTGAAAAAAAAATCACAAAGGACAAATTGCGTGAATTATATACAGATCCCAAAACTAATGCCCCATTATAATTGGATTGCAACCTCCTTGTAATATTCCCAATATTTCTTGATCTATTGTGAGTTTGTCCTCAATGAAATACCTAACTATTATGGTACAAGGCTCTCACGAGGGAAGGAGACAGTGTATTAAAAAAAAGTTTGGGATACGTGGTGGGTGGTTTTTGACCAACCTCCTTGTAATAATTTTAAGGTGCCGCAATATTTCTTGAGGAAAATCTATTGTGAGTTTGTCCTCAATGAAATACCTAACTATTATGACATTAGATATTTTCAGGGAAGAGGCCAAGGCTCTGTTCATCCTCTTCACAGGATAGGGAAATACAATTCTGGGGGCACATCATTTACATAATCATCCAACCTCCTTCCTCCGTTGCCTCCTTAGGCCCATTATTCACCCTCATATTCAACATGTTTCAGTCCCTTCTGTTGTGAAGGAGACAGTGTAGGTTCAGACCCTCGACTCCATTAGATCATTGAGTCATTCACTGCTTCATCATGGGACTCATATCTCTCAGTGTGATGAGGTTGGTCCTTCTAGGGAGTAAACATCATATATCAATAAACAGAGTCGCATGCAAAGAGACTTTCCAGATCAGTGGCAGAATGATAAAATAATCTTGTGGACAGATAAGAAAAGGACGAACATCTTTGTATTAGAAAATTGTATTCTTTCTCTTTGATCAAACACGCATGGCATGTATAAACTGTTCCGGGATGACAGCTGGTTCAGCCAATCGAGACAACTGGCACACGACTCATGCAAAGACCAAGATCCACGCACAAAAATGATATTTTAATAACATGCAACGACATACTTCAATTCTGACGCTAGCCATGAGAGCATCTTATCACAAAGTGAAGCTGTGGTGGAGTAAGAGTTCGGTAGATGGATCAATCTTGCATGCTATAAAGGGGCAAATCTTCACACGCTACATACATTTGTTGAAGTTTGATAGACCACCACTAATTGTGTCGAATTCACAATGGATAGTGAGCTTTCTAAGGGGAATGCATAGCACAATGACCCAGATCTGAATTAAATCGGTACGTTGATGTCGTATGAGAACAGTGCAATGACTAATGCAGGTCTGTGCACTCAGTTACAGATCATAATACAATGCCATCACGAATTTCCACTCAGATCTCAGACATTTGGTATTTAAAATCACTGATGCAGATAATATGCGCTCAAGATTCGTGGCAGGGAGGTGAGAGCCCACACAAAGGCGTTAGGAAGCTTCTTCATACAAGATCAAATTCCACACAATTTTGAGAAAAATAAATTTGGGCGATCAACTACTAAATGCAGACATGTAGATAGTGGGCGCAGAATTGAAATAACACCAAACGATCCAAAAAAAAATACTGGTAGAAGAAGTCACGATTTGGGAACTCTTGCATTCAAGGATCAATTCACTATATTATAAAACCTGCGATTTTGACAATAGAAGCTATTCCAAAAAAATGATTTATATTTTTGTATGATAAAAAAAAACTTCAAAATACGCGGAAACTATGATTAGCTCTGCAAAATCTTCATTTAAAAAACTAAACTATAGACTATATAATGAACACGCTATGCAAATAGTCAGGGCTCTTGCATGTGATTATTTCAAGCAACGGGACAACCAAAAACAGCAATGGCTCTCCCCTTTCACTATATTCAAATCTCCATATTTTTTCACCAATCTGATCCGACAGCTCTGATACCAATGATATAATTTTGCTTAGATTATAACTATGAAACAGACAGAACAGTAAACATGAACACAATGATTTCAATTCATTCGGGATGTTTTATTAGACAAGGGAGATTACAATATATAGAAGATTGATTTCCTTAATTTAAGGAGTCAACTTCAATCTCAAACTACTCCCTAGAATATCTCGTGATCCACTAATCACTCAACAAACCTAGAATCTCTCTAAGAGATCTCTACGAGTTGTCACCAACTCATTATTTGCACAATAATAATAATGTTCACAATATTAAAATATTGCTAACAGTGGGAGCATAGGAACATATGTGGTTGATGTGGCAGATCCACAGCGTAGTGAGACAACTCCACAGTCTCACCAAATAGATCCACAACCTCATGAAGCAACTCCATAGCTTCATGAGGAAGCTCCATAGGCTGAGAGGGGTGCCCGATTGGAGGAGACACATCATTATTCTATGTTGCATAATATTACCATCATAGATAGTCTACTGGATTCGGCATTTGGTATTGACCATTAGGTAATTTTACATGAAATTAGCTGCAGTTGAATATATATTTTATACAAAATCTTATAATAAACCATGTTAATGAATTATGAATGAAAATCAATAAGACACGTTTGTTTTTATAAAATTATAGGGTCAAAGTATGCATCCAGTGTCGCATTTCCCTTCTTCACAGGTGAATGTTAGTACGAGTTCGCATGCTGGCGAATTTACTAATGTAAGTTTTACTAGGTTTATTAATCATAGACATGAAGAGAACATGAAATATATTTAACATATGAATTTACTAATGTGAGTTTTATTTATTTTTTAGTTGATGACATCATTGCAGTCTACTGTTGAGATTCGTTGATCATTAGATATCGAAGTTTCTATGGGCATATCTTTTGTTGTCCCTCTTACACAAATATATATATGCTAGTAAAGTTATTTATATAATAAATTGATTGTATTAAATAACATTAGTTATTATTATGTAATTACATACACACATTTATTCTAATTTTTTTCATCATGGTCGCCACATGAGGATTTTGTTACTTCATTTCGTGCATCTGGTACTGATGTTGATGATATTCAGAAGCAAAGAATGATTAAAAGTGATCATCAGATATCAATAAGTATTTATTTTGAAGTAGTGTCATTTTATATATGTCGTTAATTGTATACTAATGGGTATGTTGTTTATTTGTATTAATAGATCTATCTACAAGCATCTTATGAGCATAGGAGGTTTGAACAAAATAAGGGGGGGCATTCCACTGATATCCCAACACCCAAAGAGAACTAAATTATTTTATGATATGGTCCCGTAGTGTAGATGTATACGGATTTTGTTGTCTGCCTTCATGACATATTGGTGTAGATGTATACGGATTTATGTTTTGTCTATGTATATCATTGTATATGCCTACATGGCTTTGTTAAGACATTGATTTTGTTCAATTTTTATATGTTATCAAGATTTTTTTAAACAATATAATATATGAAAAAAAATGTTTTAAAAATTGTATGTAAGTGGATTAGTATGATATCATATTTGTATTATTTTAATATGTATTATTAGTGTTAATTTATTTTATTTTTTAGACATGGGAATTAAAATCCATATGTAACTAATTTTCAATTTTTCCAAGTTGTAATGTAATCATTTAATGCAATCAATTATAATAATATAATGTCAATGGAAGTGTTATCCACTTCCTAGAATCTCAATAATTAAAATGAAATGTATGTAATGAGATAACAAAATATTAGATTAAGTCTAATAATTAAATTGTAATTGCAAAGAGAAAGAGAGAGAGGGAATGTAAGATGGGTAGACATAGAAAGAGAGAGTGGGGGTGAGAGAAAGAGATAGAGAATACGAGAGTGATAGATAGAGAAAGAGTGAATGAGAGTGTGAGAGAAAGAGAGAGTGTGAGAGAGAGACAAAGAGATAGAGAGAGAGAGAGAAAAGAGAGACAAAGAGCTATGTTGCCAGGATACTTAATATTTTACATTAAGTGTTCAAAACATTCAATATACTTAAGATTTGATAGTACGATCAATGTTCAAAACATTCAATATACTTAAGATTTCATATTACATCTATGATATAAATATTATATTCTTTATGTTTCTTCCATTTCCTTTGAGATTAATTTTTGTGTTGTGATGGTGGCCTTAAAACATGTATCTAAGGAGCTCTTGAAGAACCTATTTAATTAGAATGACTCTAACCTACCAATGATAACTAAATATGTCAGTCCACTAGTTGGTTCTTGCATTCATATTATCCAAAATAAGTTTCTAATCATCGTTAAGGATGCATGAAGGAGACGATGTTGTGCCTTAATAGTTTCTAGGACATGATGATCTTTGAAATTACAAGCTATGCAATAGTTACAATTTTTTATATTAGTATTGAAGATCACCTGAGACTTGATCTCATAAATAACTTGTACGGAGGATCAGATATATGTCCAAATTTAATTAAATAGCTTCATTCCTTGGCCAATTGCAATGATCCCAAATAATTACCTCAAACGTTCTTCATATCCTTTGAATATTTTTTTTCTATAAAATACAAGTATCCTTTTTATAGTTTGGAATCCAATGTTGAACATCTCTATGGAAATGACCATATCTGTCATGAGAAATGTGAATTTTTTGGATATTTTGAATATGTAAATGTATTAGAAAAAAATGTCTTGTGCAGCGATTGTTTTGTTCTCATCCCATCTTTCAAACTAAATCAAAAAGGTCCGCATTTTCACACTAAGAGAGATAAAGAGAGAGAGAGAGAGAGAGAGACTAAGAGCGAGAACGAGAGCGAGAGAGAGTGTGAGAGAATGAAAAAAAGAAAGAGAGAGTGTGATAACTATAAATTTCATTCCATTAGTTGGTTCTTGCATTCATATTATTAAAAATCACCTTCTAATCATCCTTAATGATGTAGGAAGGAGTCAATGTTGTTGTTTAATAGTTTCTAGGAAAAAATGCTCTTTTTGGTCTCTAGGCTCTTAACGGATTACGTCCAGGCAAAGTATCCTGGAATCAACGAATCCTTCCTACACCAAAACGAATCCTCCATAAGTGTTTACCATTCCACCCAGATGTGTTGGCGTATTTGGTATGGTGCTAAGAGCCACCATTCGAAAAATATTACTTTTGACATCCTTGCACTGACTCAAACTGCACTATTTTGTACATTTACAAAAATAGAACACCAAGAGAACCAAAATGATATGGATAAAAATGAGATAGGATTCTATAGAGGGTACCCAAATAGAGGTGTAGGATAAAACAAGATGTCTCTAGGTGCCATGGATACCAAGATATCACCTGTCAAAGTTATAATTTGTTTTGGTCTCCAAGCTCTTACGGGACTTCATCCAGACGAAGTAGCCCAGAAGAAAAGGCTTCGTATGAAACCAAAACAAGTCCTTCACAATAATTTACTAGGTCACCCGAATGTTTTGGCTCAGTCGGTTTAGCGCCAAGAACCACCTCTGTAAAATATTTTGTTCGATAGCCTTACACCGACTCAAACTATACTATTTTACGCATCAGATTTCTTAATTGGTTATCTTCTCAACCATGTTCCAGTAATAACCACATACCCCATAGGATATTCTAGGCCTTCTCCATCTATGATTGGGGCTATCAATTTATTTTTTTCCTAAACACAATGAAACAAATAATAAGATGTTCCTTCTTTATTATTTTCTTCTGCAATAACCGCATAAACGTGACCTACATCAAATTACACAAAAATGTTAATTTCAATAAATGATTCATTAATAAGTTACATAACATGAGAAAAACTATAAATTTTTACAATATAATGTAGATATATAATACCTGGTTGCACTAGATCTGATATATGGTCAAAGTAAATAGATGAATCACCCACTGTGAGTTGTAGAGCTTGTGGAAGTTAATAGTTGTCGAGTGGATATAATTGTCTACAACACCATTCATTAACCCACTCTTTTGACTCACATTCATCCAAAAATAAATACGTACATAAAGAGCAAAAGTATGCCATTTTCCATGTATAGATAGTCCATGAACCTACATCTGAACTTCTAAAATAGTGCAACTCACTAGATCCCATTAGTGTACAAAAATCAAAATATTTTACAAAATTATCTTCTTCTACCAAACAAAAAACCTACGAACTGTATAATTACCCTTATTACCTAGACCCATTTTTGAGTTACACCATTCCACGATGGATTTTGCATCAATTAACTTGGCACTATCTTTGTAATTCAATTCTTCTCTTGTTAGGGATCTTTTAACACATGCTCTTGCACCATCATGTTCTCATTTTCCATGCACAGTCTCAGTGAAATCCCAAAAATGTTGAACATCACTTACCCAATGCATCCTTCTCAACCAATATAACATTCATGCATTCTTGATTTTTTAGGTACAATTATTTGACCATATGAAGTGTTTATCAGATATGATGTAAATATGTTATTCAAATTTCCATAGAAGATATTGAAACAATCTTACACGAACTCTAATGAATGTCCACGATCTTCACTAATATGGAAATGTTACTCCCTCAAAATAATTCTCTCTTCCTCTATGTTGTCGAGAGCATGAGTGAATACTATATGTACAAATATGGAAACCTGAATAGAGTTGTAGTATTGTGATTGCACTTCATTTCGTGTCTGTAGGTATATTTCTCTGCAAAATCAACAACTGACACAATGGTACCAAGAGGAAATTTTTCATTACATAACCTAAATTTCTCATCTAACCATCGAGCTTTGTGTGTATGTCGTGCATACTCATACACTAGCTTCTCTCAAAATATAGTAATAAAATTTGAAACACTTATTTCTTTACTCACTAATTCACACCTCTTGGCTTTGTTATCATCTTTTGAAGTGTATGCCACTAAATTTTATTTTCCAAAACTAACTAGTTCATTTCCGATTACATGTGTATTCTCTGTGTATATACATCTTTGCAAACTTTGCAAACCACCACAACTATCACAAGTTCCTTCTAAACATGATTTATTATTTTAAAAAACATCCCTCTCTTGTAAAAAAACACTTGCAATGAAATCTCTTGCTGATTTAGGTGGAACATTTATCATACACTCCTGCAAAATATTCTCAGTATGCAAATTAACACATATATGCCTGAAAATATCATAATGCATAAAAAATTCAATATGGATCCTACAATAACAAGTAGTCCATGAGTGATTTATTTTAACATAAAAAGGTTTTGACATTTCAAAATACCTTTGACTAATTTGTATTTCAGGATGAGTCTCTTTAAAATTAATAAAAAATTGTGATTGTCTCATGTCCAAAAAATGTTTAGGATGTGATTCACACTTTTTAGAACCAATTCTTCTTTTTAAAACATATTTTTCATTAGGTGAAACCCTTGTATTATTTTTCAAAAATTCTAAAATATTTGATTTTAACTCATTAACTATGTCTCTGTCTTTTCGTGATAATTTACCAGAGAATGCTCATAATTCATTTTTATTTGAATCTTCAATTATTTTAAGGTGATCGAGAGATTTTAATAATGTTTTTCTATTTATTTTTAGTGCACTACTTTTTTTTCTAATTAAAATAGTTTTTTTTTGTTTCTTTATTTACTATAGTTGATGTAATAACATGTCGGGTAACATTTTTTTTATTAGGGGTAAATAGTTTTGAAGGGACTATACCTTGTTACAAAAAAGTGCTCACAAGCCAAATAGAGCAGCAAAAAATAGTCCATAGTTTTGAAGGGACTATATCCTATTACAAGAAGGATCAATAGCCAGATAATGCAGTAAAAGCATAAAAAAGGGATCAGAATCGAAGATATACATGAGGACAAACTATAGTTAAAATGATAACTATAAAAAGGAACAAAAAAGTGATAAATCTGCTACAAAGCAGCATGAAAACAACATCCATTCAACAACAAAACAAAAATATGGAAGTAGGAATAGTCCTCATTATTTGACTGCTTTATCAATATGTGTCTTTATCTTCTGCAGAGAGGTGAATTGCCATGGAAGTGACATCGGAGGGATCCTTGTTATCCCGTTATGAGAGAACCAAGTCCCTTATTGAATCCGACTCCCAAATGGCAGCAGGAATGTCGCTGAGTATACAAACACTCTTAACATGTTGCTCCATGAAGTTGTAAATATCCTTAAGCACAGAAAACGGTATATTCATGCCTACCTTTTGCATTACCCAACCTATTGTCCATGGAATTAAGCTTCTTGTAGATTTGTAAAGTCTACTCATTATCCTTGTCAGGGTCATTATGAAGCTTCCTTTTACCTTTTCTCTTACAAATCTCATTGAGCTCTTCTTTCAGGTCCCCAACCTCCTTTTCCAACTTAAAAAATTCTATTAATAATTCCTTCCCCGCTTTCCACAGCATAATCATCAATAGGATTGCTAATATGAAGCAAAAAAAATTCAAATTCAATTTCTTTGCTGCTATGTAGGACTCTTTAGGAGGGGAAGGGTTAATTGAGGGGGTAACGTGGATTTTTTATTATGATTTTCCTACGATCAGAAGCAGTGGTGGGGGTAGTGGAGTCATGGTAGGGGGAGGCAGGGGCAGTGGGGATTGAACGATGATTGACAATACAATGTTGATGAAGCAGCATGATGAGGCCTTGGTGAAGGGGGGTGGCACGAGTGTGGTATTGAAACTCAAGAACAGAGTGTTCCAAGGAGTTTAAGAGATAATGCAGAAATATAACATGTAAATTCCTTCTAAAATGATTTAGGAAAACCAAATGTTTAAGATGAACCATCACATATTTTCCTTCGAAGGTGATATACCTGACAATCATCTTTGCAATTTCATTGAAGGGCTCTGGAAAGGATGTCACTTGTATACCTTTTGTCACAAACTTAAGATTTTCACCGTCTACAAGGAATTTCTTTGCTTCAATATTATTTTCAACCCTTTTACTGAAGAATCTAGCCCCTTCTAAGCTCAGCCATGTGATCTCAACAATGAGCTCTTCAGTGATTTTAACGTAGATCTCCCCATATTCAACCGTCCTTTGTTTCCACCCAAGTGCAAGAATTTTTTCAATGATGTTTAGAACCCCACCCATTTGCAAATAATTCCATAAGATCACATCATCCTTCCATGTCGGGTCGAATATGGGTTTTGTTTTGCATTGAGGTCCACCCATTTTGTTGCTATTATTTCTTTGGTTCCCAACTGCAATGCTTCTTCCCCAAAACTACTTTTCAACAACACCTTTGCATACCCAACAAGCTTGCAAAGGTTGAGTGATATTATTAACCCTGTGTGCGAAGGAGATAATCATTCTCAAAGCGGAGAAGGAATTATTAATAATGATTTTGAATATCATATTTATCCTTGATGATGTCGTTATGTACCTTACTAGGGATAATGTCATCACTAAACCAATTTTTCATGTTATTACTAACTCCATAGTTAGAAAGACTATCCGCCACTTTGTTTCCTTCATGGTAGGAATGGATGATTTGACAGTTTGTAAAGGATTTACAAATCTCAATAGATTCATAAATGAAATCCCTAATGGTCCAACTAGGGGGTTGAGCTTGATTGAATAGGTTTATTATGTTCAAATAGTCCCCTTCAATTATAAAATTTGAAATATTTCAATCCCTAACAAGTCTTATCCCCCATAATGTTGTCAGGGATTAAGAATAATGGTTTGTTTGGTGAACCATTTTTCCTATAAATGCAGCAGCAAGACAGCCTCTGTGATCTCTGATCACCGCACCTCCTCCTAATGCCCTTGGATTTCCTACAAATGCAGCAACATGTCGGGTAACATTACTATCTTTAGTACGTTAGGTAAAACCTATTGATCGGTATGCACTAATTAAATTTTTTACAATAGATTTTTCACCATTACTCTTACATGTTCTTAGACCAAAGGGTCTTCATTGCAGGTCTATAATTAATATTTTTCATCATTTCAACAAATAATTGATATCTACATGTTTCATTTAAGTCATTAAAATATGTTTTTTATATCTGATTAGCTTTTCTTCTACAAGTGCATTGACAAATCTTATTATTCATTGGATTTAAAATATTTTCATCAATATCGAGTAAAAGTTTAGGTGTTTTCCGCAAAGTTTTAATCTATGATTGATGGAAATGATTGTTCAATATCATATAAACATTTTTCATTTTCTATTTGTTATTCAACTTCATAATTTAGTAAAGAGTGTCTGTTTTCAATACGTTGCTCATTTGGTTTAACATCTATGTTTACATGTGGCATTGCATCGTCATTCATTGAATATTCATTATTTATTGATTCAATTGGTGTTTCAGGATATCTTGCACCATCAATTTCATTTAGAAGAGATGACATACCTTCTTTTGCATATGTTTAATTCTTTTCTTCATGGATTTTTCATATTCGCTCCCTTATTTTATTTTTTATCTTCTTTCTTGGCTTTGTAGGATGGCATAATGACTTTAGAATCATCTTCAATATCTTGTAAATTTGTATTCAATTTATGTTTTTCACGTCCTTTTTGCATCTGTTCCCTTTGTTTTTCCAATTGATCAAGTCATTTCTTTCGTGGTTTCCTCCCCATAATTCTCAAATAACTTTATCGGCACAAGACAATTGACAAAACAATATTATTGAGTGTTAGGAATATAAAATAAAACATGTAAACACACTCATATGTCAAAGAATGCTTAAATAATTCACAAGACAATCTCTATGTAAGACAAAATGATCAAAATTGACAATAGGAATCCAAAAGTGTAGGAATATGCAGGAATTTGCAGCAGTTTTCAGACAACCCATGACTAGTTGGACCAAACATGAAAATTCCTTTTGTTTTATGTACATTTGGATTTTAGTAAAGAACATAACGCAAGCATGTTATAATGCGCTTGAGTTATAGTTTTTGTGGGTTTGAAAATCTTGACCCACAGAATTGGATTTTCCTTGGATCTCCCACCCTAAGCTTTGGACTGTGTAATCCATGAATGGATTCGTGTTTTGCAAGAAAACATCAAAATCTCACGTGTACACTACGATAGTAAATGCGTTATAACGTAATATTCCAAATATATATATATATTATGATGTCAAGCTCGGTTTTATCTTGTTGACAATATCCTTCTTTCTAAAATTTGATTAGTTTAAGGCTTTCATCCTTAATTTATTTTACTAGTGCCTTATTTTCTTGTCAAAATGTATGCATACATTTTTGTACACAATTTTTGATTTTTTCAACAAAATTTCAAAAAAAAACCTGTCTTTGAAACTCAATTCTGCACACTAAAAAAATAAAAAATTACTTTTTTTTCTCAAAGTTATGGGGTGTACACCCAAATTTTTCATTTTTCGAGATGTGTACACTTTGAAAATTAATTAAAAATTATATATTCATCCAAAAATTATGAAAATTAGTGGGACCTTGTACATGGTTTTATCTAACTTTCTACTGAAGGGATTTTAAAATTTTTTTATATAAATCAAAAAATGGGGGGGCGCACACACAATAGGTTCTTATCTTTTTGACACAAAAAAAGACATACTTTGTGTGCACACCACATTTGACCCTCTTAATCTCCACCATTTTTAAAAAAATTAGTGATTCCAAGATCTACCGTACTCATTATTATCACTTTGTCAAATTTTGAGCATATGCATGCCAAATTATTAGATGAAGTTTGGGTTTTTCCGATTTTAGGAAAAAGATGTCCCTTTTTTACCCCCTTTTCGCCCCCCATTTCCATGCACTTACCCACCTCCACTACATAAAAAATGATCTTTTTAACTCGGCCTTGTCAAATTATGCTGAAGGTGATGTTTTGTGGCAAGGAGTGAAATAAAGTATGAAGAATGTAAAACCAAATAGGTTCCATGGAGTTATTTTTTGTGCAACGAGTATTATATCTTAATTTGATCAGTTTCAATACAAGCATATTCTGGGAAGTATATGATTGTGAATATATATACTTTTCTGCGAGTGTTGAAATTACTAGCTAGGTATTGATAGTATGCATGGACTATGGGCTTGGAGGAAGCTTTATTTGATGAGTAATTCAAAAATTAGTAACTTTCCCCAAGATTTTTCCTTAGATCTTTGGCACAAAGATGAAAATAAATAAATTGATGTGAAGTTTGATCATGTATTTGTCGTTTAATTTGAAATTTGAAAACAACAAAAATATTTAAGAGCATCAATCCTTTGTCATAAAGCTTGATGAATTACTGGTAGTAGGCAACAAGAAATAAGTAACGAAAAAATCATGAGCTCCATTTTGAACACTAGATTAAACCATTTATTAGAATAAAACTGAAGATAATAAATATTTTAATTTTTCAATAAACATATTCAACTCAATTCCATTGACACATAATGTATTAATGTAGAAGGAATCTCTCATAATTTGTTTGATGTGCATTTATAACGATTGGCCCCACAAATGTGTGGAGCATAAAATATGATCACATTCAGATGGATAATGTGCATCTTTCTTAAAACATGAGAAATGAAAAAATGCATAAAATCAATTTTTGATCTTTTCATACCAGCACCACAACCATACAAAGTTGAAAAGAAAATGACATAACTTGTTTGAGTAAAGGGTAGGCATTACCATGTTGCATGTTACATACTATTCTAAAAATATTAAAAAAGCAAAAGCAACAACTCGTTAAAATTAGGAAAGACGTGATTTTTTTATTGAAGTAAGTGGAGACTCAAGAGCTATAATGAAAAAATTGGAGGCAAAATACAGGAACAAAATTATATAGGCATGGAGATGTAAACGTCAAAGGTACAAGGAGATGTAAGCGTCCGTTTGTATTCATTTTTGTTTGGCTACTGCAAAAAAAAACATTATATGTACGAAAACTCATTCAATCATCAAACGTGAATGGAAAAATTCTTTAAGAAAAAAAATCTAACACTGCATCACATACCATGTTTTCTGATTTGGGAATCTCAGAGGGGACACCCTCCATAGTGTCTGGAAATTCCAAACTAAATACACTGGTTTTGGTGTAAATGACATTCAACAATGATCCTGTGAATGGCATTGATTATTAGTAATTTAAAATTTGCTCATTAAGTGATTTGTTTTGGCATAATATTGAAAATTTGTTTAAAAATAAAAATAAATAAAAAAGACAATTTGTTTAAAGGATCACTATCCTAATAAAAAATAATATCAAAAGACCCCTCTTAACATGGAGTTGGTAAAATGAAATAAGTGAACAATATTTTTGTGTATGTCAAACTGTCTAACGAAAAGATATAATTTTTCAAAAACAAAATGCCTGATAAGATGGTGTGCATTGCAGTAAGACCTTTCCAATTATACAGCCGCATTGCCTATTTATAAAATCTCATAGTGAGAATCAACTCGACGTGTCATGTTGGCAAGTGTGCTTATTTATTAAAAAAAATGACGATTCTTTAACATAGACTCGCTTTTTAAACTTTTGGATCTTATGTTAGTTATTTTATAATATAATATAGTATATGCCAATTTTATCCCTTTCCCAACACCATCAAATTCAAACGGTTAATAGTGTTAGATCTGAAAAATATTTAGAAAAAGGCTCAAATGCCACCATGAATGCTACGTAGTCCCCATAAACCGACAACATGATAATCACAGAAACAAATATTTGATGTACTAATATCTTCTCGACGTCTAACATAGTTTTCACATTTTCATAAGTTGTAATCTTCATTCCTTGGACACCAGGTAAAGTTGTATTGAAAGCACTAAGAAGAAAGGCTATTGTGCTGAATATAGCATTTGCATGGGCAGGTTTCCATATCTTTTCTTTCTCAGACAGTAAATGTCCCCAAAAGAAGTAGCCCATATAAAAACCATTGAGATAAAAATGCAAAATCATCTTTGCTACCATCTAACATTCATGTTTAGAACATTGACTCTTTCTAAAAAATATAGAATCCAACTACTTTCAAATGAAAATCAATAGAAAACAGAGAGATGCACATTTGGTTAACTGAGCAAACTCTATGTAATAAGGAAATGTTCCACCATTCTTTTAGAACGCCTGCTACAATGTAAGCACAAGAATTAAAGAACCTGCTATAACAATTAAAGTTTAACAATGCATGTGAGAAGACTGGACACATCAAAATTTCTAAACATGCCAACAATCTTATTCGAAGGCTCAAGTCTTACCTAGCACTTGTTTCTCAAAACTGATCAAACAAATCTAGATATTTCTAGTGCATTAAACCTGATGACACGAGCTAGCTTTTGATATTAGGTGAATTGGTCTGACATATTAAATGACACATTAAATGTCACAAGTAGAGGAGTCACTTCTATCTTTTTGACGGATCATAATTTATTTTGAACGTGCTCAATAGTTTTCAAATGAATTTTTATTTTTTTGAAACTATAGTTTGAATGTTTCCTCAAATTTAGCAAACAATAAAGGGACCAAGTCAACAACCCAATGAAATCCCAGATAAATATACATTTTCAATAAAATAATACATATATATTTTAAAAGCTATGGAGAAAATATTAGAACATAAAAATACAAAGATGTGACTGGTCTTGGCAAATAAAATTAATAAGAGAGGTGGAGACAATATCCTTGCCTTCGGTAGGATAATAATAACTAAATGTTGACATGTTTGTATTAAAAAATAATTAAATAATGACATCTTGTTCTTTCCCATTAACCAGTTTGAAAAGGAGATGCCACATGTTTATAATCTTTATTCCACTTGGCGTGAAATATAAGAAAGATTAGAAATGCCCACCCCATTATTGGATAAGGTGTCATTTGATTCCTTTTTTTTTTATTCGTGTCCCTCCTTACCACATATATTCATAAAAAAAATTCCTATTCAAATCAAATGAATTATTTTAATGAAGTCCATAAGACCAAACAGTTTATGGGACAAAAGCCACAACGTTAAGATATTTTCAGAATTTTTTTAATGTCGGACATTCTATAATGGATCTTGATTAGAAAACCAATAGTCTTGCTAAGCCTTGCTTCTTCAAATAACTCATTTAGGTTGTCCACTTTCAAGTTGCTTTTATACTGGATACAAATATCATCATAAGTTATACATTCCATGATGAAGTTTCATTCCATCTCCACCACCGCCTTAATATAAAAAAGATAGGTTCTCCTCTCTCAATCCTCCTTAGGAATAGTCCATCTATCGCTCTCACACCAAAGATGATGTCACCCAGTCCTCAATTGCGCAACTAACATCCTTGCTTTGCTCTTGATGGTCGTACCTAGATATGTTTTTTCATCATGTTCCCAGGAGGAATTAAATTCTTTAATGTAATGAGATTTCTTTCGGCCAATCTGGCATGTCCACATAACAGTCCTAAATTTGTACTTCTCCATTGGTGTTAGGACACTATTGCAATTTGATGCCCCATTTGATCATCCACTTGTTGTTCTGCTCCATCCAAGTTTTATTTCTATGTCATAACTTCTCCTCCACAACCGTTTTGGGCCAACGATAGTTATCCATGCTTTCAACCTGTTTCACATAGCTTATCATATGATTTATTATTGGATGCCTCCATTGGAAACATCCCCACTTAAGCAAGTAAAATCTCGTATGGGACTATTGTTTTGACTTTGAGGGTTCTTGTGACTATCTATGCTTTTGAATTCTTTCCAACTGCCACCAATCATTATTAGACATGTTACTTCCGCAAACCTCCCAACCATATAGGGCAATTGGCATGTGACCAACAAGCCAAAGAGGGGTTTCTTGGTTTTCCAATCCCATAGCTTAGCTTTTCTGCACTTGATTTGAATTAGGTAAAATACTTTTCAACCTCCTTATATCATTTTCTCTCTACGCGTCTCCCAACTGAGTTTGTTGTGAAAATCAATCCCAAGATATTTGTACTCTTTTAATATTTCCAACGGGCTCCCTTCAAAAAGAAAGTTAACTCGAGTCTCTTTCCTTTTTAGCAAAAAATATATGACTTTGGTCTTACTGATGTTCACTTGCATCCCAACTTCTTAGCAAAACTGTTCTAAGACTTTCAATTGTTCAACTAACTCGTGAGTTGTTTTTGAAATTAGGACAAGATTGGCAACATATAAGAGTAACTTCACCACGTAGCCCACCAGCGGGATACACCCCCCGACCACCCCATCCTCACCCCCGCACCCCCCAATCAGTTTTACTTAACCATTATTCAAATTTGTCAATGTATAAGCCAAACAAAGTAGGGGAAAGATGACAGTCTTGCTTGAAACCAATATCGTTACCAAAACATTTGGACATTATATCCTCTTTAATTCCGATTTTAACTTTGCCCTGCTCATATAATCTATACTCATTAGAAATATTAAATTCTTCTATCATATTCCAAAGTTGAAGGCCCCAAATGCTTTGCACGAGAAATGTTTTTTCTTGTTCTTTATTCTTTTAAGTGTAAAGGAGTTAATGTGGCTAATGTTTATTATGTTGTTACTTTTTCTTTTTCTTTTTAACCTTTGCTTCTCTTGGGTACTTTTTTTTTTATATTAGGTAAAACTGTAGTTTTGAGGGGACCAAAAAATCCTGTATATAACTGAAGACAAGATAAAGTAATGAAGATCACATGAGACTTCTACTAGCGGCCGAAAACACTAATAAACCACCAAGGTCACAAGAAACAAACCAGGGAAGAACCCAAAAGAAGTTGGGAGATGTGTAAAGGAGTTCATGTGGCTAATGTTTATTACGCTGTTACTTTTACTTTTTAACCTTTGTCCCCTTTAATTGGATATATTTTGTTTAGTTTGGGTAAAACTTTAGTTTTGAGGGGACCAAAAATTACCGTATACAACTGAAGAGAAGATAAAACAACGGAGATCACATGAGGCCTCTACTAACAGCTGACAACACTAACAAACCAACAAGATCATAAGAAACAAACCAAGGAAAAACCCAAAAAAAATTGGGTCATCTAATCATGAAAAAAATAAGGCACCATGACCCGCATACAAGGAACGAATGGCTCAAGACATACCGACTAAAATCCGCATTAATTACTCCGAAAGTCCCGTCCTATGTCATAAGGGTACATGTTTATGTCTTCGTCCCACCTGTCATTCATTTAATGAGATGGCTGGGTGATTCCAGAACCTGTCAGATCTGCAGATCATAAAACTGGATAGATCTGATGAAAGTACAAATTTCATTTAATGAGGTACGTGGGTGATTGGGCACGGTAACCACGAACTTAATTTCCATGTGCGTAGGTGAGGTGGAAATGCGCAGGTGCGGTGGAAATGGGCACGTCAACTACTAACTTTAATGCCATTTTCAAATTTTGAATTTTTAACCGAGTCTCTCCTCCCAATGTCTTCTTCGTCCAACCTGTCATTCTGCCAAATTGGGTACATGATTCTGCTTTCGCTTTTACTTTTTTTGTCTCGGTTACCTAGCTAAGTACTTATTCTCGCATAGCTATTATCTTTAGCAATTTGGTTTCACGGTCGAAGCGCAGAGGGGCTCAAATACTGCAATTCTCTAACACAGCAACACACCGGCAGGTATGTCCATTTAGATTAGTTGTATGAGGATTTTGTAATTTTTTTTCTTTCTTTCTGGCTATAAATTTACATGAGTGCATATTCTGTGAATCAGAAAATCAGTTTGTGGAGAGAGTAAGCATGTCTTTGAAGGTGGTGGAGAGGAGTTATTGCACTCCAAATGGGTGGCGTTTGGCAACATACGAGGAAGCCAAAAATGGGGTGGAGAGTATTAAGGAGCAGGGTCTTCTGGGCAAGTGGGACAGAGCTCGTCTACTGGACGGTTGGATAAGTGGTCCTGGTTATAACTTCCAAATGAAAAATGATTTTAGATGGTGTATGGGCTACATGCTTATCATTCAAACGCAACCAACCTCAGGTACTGTTCTTTTATGCTAATATTTTAACTACCGTATTCATTATAACTATTTCAAATATATTAAATTAACTGTTTGATGGAGGTTTTTGTTAAGAGATCTATTTTTGTTTACATTGATAGTTGTTGAAGCAAAATAGAAGGAAAATTAGCCATATAAGATGGGGCGGGCTTTTTGTAGAAGTCGTAAGATGTGTACATAATGGAGAGGAGCTAGTGGTTGTACACTTTAAGTTGAGGGGTGTATAACAGCCATATAAATACCATAAAAATTGAAGAAAAAAAAAAAACCTTTTAATAAATTTTGTTATTTTTTATTTAAATATTTTTTTGGAGCATTTATATTATATGGAATGTGGTTTTTAAGGTATTTTAATAAAATAGTTTTCCATACAAAGAAATTTAGGGGTGGACCATTTGTTGGGTATTATGTTATGTATTTTTTTTCCACTTATGTGGCATCATTTGATAGGGTGATTGTTTGATGTGATTTGATATAACACATTTTATTGACTACATTTTTTTAAAATTTTAAATGAGAAAGTGACATGTACTAGTCCCTAACTTTATATCTACCCTCACAATTATTGGTCCATATTCGACGATTGGTTCCTCTCCCTTATAGCTATAGCTTAATAATATATTTGTGATGCCCTCTTAGTGGACATATTAGGTATATGTGAAAGCTGCTATAATGCTTGACTAGTAGTACTATTTGTTAAATTATGGAAGCTTGATTAGGATGAGCTTAATATTGTTAACCTTCATGGTCAAACATGGTCTCAATGACAACAACATCTTCAATAATATGTTTAGGATTGTCATGAACATAAACAATATTACCTTCAATTATGCTAGGAATAACATATATTGGAGAAGATAAAGGATCATTAGATATAAGGGACATGTTATTATGGTCATGTTGAGGAACTAGGGTTATTTAGATGTGATTTATTAAAGTACATCACATAATCAAGTACTATGACAAGTTTGAGTTGTGGATTTAGCTTTTCTTGGATGGCATAAGGAGATAACATTTTTTTGTACTCAAAAGGAACTATGATTTTGAAAAAATGCTAATATGATGAATATCAACCCTAAAACTAGCAAGAAAGGATTCAAATCTAAAATCCTAAGGGTAAACAATGAAATCATAAGCTCACTACAACAAACAAGCCTTTTTTATCACAGTTATTCCACAAAAATTCTACAATTTAAGATAATTGTAGAATATTTGTGGACACTCTAGGTAATTTTATTTTTTATTTTTTAGATATTGGAGATATTCCAAAATTTAATTGTAGTGATTATAATTTGTAGGAAAAACACATATCC
The DNA here is from genome assembly GCA_019776745.2 of Taxus chinensis. Classification (NCBI taxonomy): domain Eukaryota; kingdom Viridiplantae; phylum Streptophyta; class Pinopsida; order Cupressales; family Taxaceae; genus Taxus; species Taxus chinensis. The sequence continues at coordinate 189,949,798 of CM034152.1, forward strand.
AAACATTCTTTATAGCAAATGCACAATTTTTTATTAAAAATTATCACAAAATTACCCACCACAATTACTCTTAAAGAGAAATTTTAAGAAATTAAGATGAAATTAAATTACTGATGAAATTTCACATTAAATACTTTGAAAATTCCATATTACCCACAATTTTAATTTTTTTACATATTTTAAAAAGACATATATAATTTTTTTTTAAATAATTGAAATAATAAATTAATAAAAAAGTAATTTTTATCATTATGTATATTAGAGATACTAACAAAAATTATAATTGAATGAAAATACATTAATAATGTATTTTTAAAAAAAACTAAAATATAACATTTAAAATTTATTATAACAAAAACCTCCCATTCTTACAAATTAATTTTTTTTATTATAACTAATATAAAATTATAGTACTTTGAAAAAGTCACATTTCTAAAATGTTTTATATTGTTTTTTATTTTTTAATTTAATTTTACATATTTTAAAATAATAAATATGAAATCATAATAATATATAAATGTCAATTTTTTACTAAAATTATTCCACAATATTATATAATTTAGGAATTATATTTATGGCATATCTATTACAATTTAATTTTTACATTGTTAGATATGTATTGTGGATGTTCCATAATTCAAACATAATGTTATAATTTGTAGAAAAAGTCCATCTCTAAATCTTGCATTATAAAAAGTCCACACATCCTAGAAAATAATATAAAAATTTATTATTAAATTATCCATCGCATGTTCACTTATTCAACAAAATTTCTATAGTTTGGAAGAATTATAGAATACTCATGACATCTCTACAATAATTTCATTTGTTGAGTTTTAGGTATTGTGTTCCACAATTTATAAAATCCAACCCTTCCTCATATAAAATCCACAAGTTTTAGAAAACAATGTTAAAATGTATCATAAAATTCAGTTACAAAATTAGTTTTAAAGTCTAATATAACTTTATATTAATTTTGAAATTTCACATTCAATAATTCCCAAATCACCACATTATCTAAATTTTATATCTTTTCCATGTTTTAACAAAAGTTATAGAAATTTTAAATTAGAATACTAGTAAATCCAATTGTATAAAAATATAAAGTTATTATAGCCTATTTAAAAAATCATTAATATGATTAATATAAAATTATATTAATGTAAAAATATAATATTATATAAAATATTTAGTAATAATATTGTATAGTTTTTCATATGAAATTAAAAGACTAATTATTACATATTTGTTAATTCTTGTAAATTACCAATTTTTTAATATATAATAAAATTGCCTTAAAAATATTACAATATTCACTTTAAATAAAATATAAAATTTAATGTATTAATACCTACCATTTTTCATTTATAACATATTATAAAAAAAAATTAAAATATTTTTACTATCAAATTAATAATTTTTATATTGATTCTCACATTCTTAAAAAAAAAAAAAAAGTTTTTTATAAGAATGAAATTGTCAAAATTAGTACCTTAAAAGTTTCCTAATCTAATGGAGTTATGAAATGCCTATTAAAACCAAATTTGGTAGGTGGTTCCAGGTGGTTGTAATTTTGCATAATACATGGGGCTTATTGAATGTACACAATCGGTTAAACTCAAGACTAGCATGCAATGTGTACACTGCACTAAATGTTTACCGTAAACGTAGGCAAGATAAATGGCTACTAATTAATTATTAATATTGACGTGTTGAGTTGCATTGTTGAATATCTCAAAAGTCCATAATAACAGGGATCATTTCAAATGGATTCCTTACTCTTTGAAGATCTAATCATTCACATTAAGAAGAAGAATTATGAATGTGCAGATTCATTATTTGGCAATTAATTGTATTGTGTGCATTTTTGAAGGTATTGTTATTTTTTTTTTTCTATTTTTCATTCTGTGATTTTTTTGTTTCTTAAAGTATTTTTTTTTATTTTTGTGCAACAAGAGAGTATCATGGACTCTTGGATAACCAAAAATTTCCATGTACCACTAGCCACTCTTCAATCAATTCCATACATTGCAATGGTATTCCTTTGTATGAAATTCTCTGTGTCATTCCCTAAGAAAATCACTCGCAACGAAACCAACATTACTCAGCTCCAGAGAATTGGAGTTTTCTTGCTCTTATCCACGCTGTCAATGGTAATTACAATGTTAGTGGAGGCCAAAAGGAATACAGTTTATGTTCAATCTCTCGACTTTTTCTTCAGCTCTCTTTTGGTTTTGATTGTGAATAAAATAACAAGCACATCACATGGTGGGTGGCTTTCAAAAAATGAAGTTAATAAATACCATCTTGATCTATTTTCTTGGTTGCTCTCGTGTCTTTTCAGTTTTATCAATTATATCTGATGTTAGATCTAATGATATCTGTTATAATTATGATCTCTTATGTACACATCATATCCTAGATAGGTTTCTAGGATACAGGAAAATTTATATTGGGTTTTGCACCAAGATATAGAAAATGATTTCCCTAAACAACTCTGGACAACTATTACACATTGTGGGGGAATCAATGGATGCCTCCTTGTCTCATTAGGAAATATATCTTCTTTGATCTAGTTTAAAATATATAATAATGGTAACCATCTACATAATTTTTGTCCAAATTCCTTTCTTGCCATATTTTTTTAGATTTTGTGACCAAAAACATGGTCATACACGAAATATACTATATGTTCAAAGATATGGTTGCAACAATTTTTGTAAAAAGCTATTTTATACTAAGGTTTTGGGGCAAAGGGATTTTGATTGTTGATATCTAGTTATTGTTTAGAAATCGATTGTTCTTATTTGAGGGGATTGAGTAATTATCTACATGGGCTGCATTTTTCTAAGGAAACCACATGGCTCAATCCTTGGGGGAATGGGGGTGCCTTGGGTCTCAAGTTATATGTGGATTGTATCCCATGTATGTTTGTGGGAATTTAATAAAAAAAATAATCCCTAAATATTTTGATTGAAAATTATGGAGACATGTTTGTATGTTGGAAATACAAAATTATTTAGAGGATTTGAATAACAATAGTTATAATTTGAGTAAATTTCTTGTTTATTAAAGTGTGGTATGGATTCAAAGTCCACAAATATTAGGTATTATTAAAATGTTACATTTATTTGACAATATTAATGGAGGAAAGTTTTAAAATGTAATGATGTGTACACTTTCTGTAATAAATAACACATATTTTCTCTCTACATATGATCTTTTTCAAGTTCTTATTTTTTTATTTTTTTATATTTTAAATTATTTTTGTACTTTGTACTTAAAAAATTATTTGAAATTAGAAATAAGTGCATACGTAGAGGAAAAAAATTAATTAGATTTTAGATCATATAACAAGAATAGTAAACACTTCCTTATGATATATTTTTCAATATATCAAAATGAAAACTAATTTTTTCTAGATATATATCCCCATTTAATAATAAAATTATATATTTGTGTTTGTTTTAAATATACACAACCCACATAAATAATTATTTAAATGAATATGAAATTGGTTCTTAAATGTAACTTTTCTACATTTTTTAAAAAGATAATTTCACAATTAATTATTGTGGAAATCAAATTGTGGCTTCCACCTACAAGTTTTATGTGGTAAGGACAATTGTAGAAAATAATTGTTGAATTTTCCACAAAAATAACATTGATAAGAAACACAAAATTTTAAGTTGTGCATTTTCTTCAAAAAATTAATCTATAGACAAACTACATTTTGGTGAAAATTGTGGAACACTAACAAAAATAAAAATTGTAGAAAACTCACAATCATCATAAATTGTGGACCATCCATGGTATAATGAATTGTGGAAAAACTACAATAATATATAAAAATGTGGATTAGCTACATTTCAAAATCCACAATTTTAATTTTTGTAATATCATATAACCACAAAAATATTGTTGAAAAATTGTGGTAAAAGATCTAGTATGTTGTAGTGGCTACACGTAAATTAAATAAGTGGGTTCACCAAAATGTACCACCAAAGTAAGGGTTTATTTAAATGATATATTAAACAATTGTGTATTAATGAAATAAGACTAGATTATAGTAACATGACAATTATTCAGATCCTAAATAACGTTTGGGAAAATTATGAACCATTCTCTACAACTCAGTGAGTTTATTGAGCACAAAAATGCATTCACTAATAATTTGCAGCCATCTAAGACCTAAATGAGGGAATCAATCCATAGTCAAACCGTAGAGATTTCTTTGTTAATATAGTTTCCTTTGACCGTAAGACCTTCCTTATTCGGTCTCGTAGGCCCTCACCTTATAAAGAAGAGGATTATATCAAAGGAAAATGCCATTCCCTACAACTCAGTGAGTTTATTGAGCACAAAAATGCATTCACTAATAATTTGTAGCCATCTAAGACCTAAATGAGGGAGTCAATATGAACCTTGATAGTATCGAATCATTGTATACTCTTGGAATGTTTGAGGTCTTACTGAACAAACATAAAAATATATGGTTGAGGAAAAGTTGTCATTATTTCAAAAATTTGTTTCTTTTGCTTGCGAGAAGTTAAATCACGGGATTTCTTCTTAATTCGTCATATAACAACCTTTAGTGTGCCATTTGTCATGTGTCAAGTCATGACCATGGCAGAGGATGTGCCATCATATTTATTACACCAAATATTTCTTACAATATTAATTCTTGGGGTTAATATCCTATACATCTGGTTGTGTAGACCCTTTTCGAGTTTGAAAACTATATTTTTGGGCTCACCAACCTTTATGCCTTCAACAATATTGTGGAATGTGCCCAACTATGAATATGGATGGCATATTCACTCCTTGATGCCCATTGGGTTATTTCAGGATATTTTAACATGGTTGAACTATATGAGAACAAATTAGGTCATCTTTCAATGCATTAGGCCATCATTGAAAGGGAATCCTAGTTTTATAGAAAAATAAACTTATGCTTTTTGATCCCAATCACCATCTAATTTTCTTTTCTAATTCCTCATGGTTCACTTGGTATGATTTTAAAGAAGGCCAAGACATAGTCATTAAGAGATTGGATCTTGCATAATCAAGCAAGCCATATTATTTTTCAGTAATATTGGAGTCACCTTGTCCAATCACTCTCCTATTTGATTCTATATTGAATGGAACACCACTTAGTCCGAAAACCATAAGTCCCAATTCTATATCAACATAACCCATCTCAAAAATGAGAAGACAAGGGACATATTGTTCGAGTTTGGAATTTAGTTCCTGATATTCAAGGTGACTCAAACTAGAATGAATGGTGGGATGACATCGTTTTCCACACCACCTCCTTTCTCATAATTTGTGGCAAACAGAAGGATATTTATAGGAAGCATGCACATGAAGTTACTAACTATGAATTATAAAGACTTTCACATGCCCTCCACCCCTCTCCATTTAATCCCCAACTTCAGATCCAAGCTACATTCTATGTTCTTAAGATTATGGTGGAGGAGCTATATGAAGCTATTGGCTGAAAAATAGTGGATAGAGTCATCAAAGAATTTTTTACTCTTCTTCTCTCTAGACAAGTTGTTAATTCAATTAAGGTGATTAAGGATTTTAATTATAGAATTACTAAATTATGTAATATTTTGGGTTCTTTTTTCCATCATTATATTGACTTTTTGGTTTCTCAAACTTCCTCCCCTACTAGGGACAACATACTTGCACAACGCTTCCAAGTTGTCCCATACGAGCTTACAAAATCCCATAGTGTGGCATGTAACATGCTTGTTAATGCGAACAATTTTAAGGAAGAAATCATGAACATAGCCACAAAAAAGATCTTTGTATTAATAGATTTCTATGTGAATTATATCAAACGCTCCAGGACACGATAGACCCTGATCTCTATATATTGCTTCACTTGGAAGCCTTGCAAGCTAGAACTCTAGGTGAGCTTATCAACAAGGGAAATAATACAATTTCATTCCTAAGCTAGGAGATCTAGAGAAATTAAATAATTAGCAATCTATTACCTTGATCAATGTCTCCTATAAGAAAATTTCTAAATCTGTATCCCTTAGACTAGGCAACCTTCTTCTTCTAATTGTTAAAAGCTAACAAACTAGTTTCATTTTGCGTAGATATATTCTTGACAAAATCATTGCAGTTAGGGAAGGTATGGAATGGGCTCGACTCTCTAATCAATAAGCTTATTTAATCAAAATTGATTTTAAAAAATCCTATAATAGGATTGAATGGCCCTTCATTACTACAATCCTTAAGGTTTTGCCCCATAGTCATTATGTTATTTCACCATATTGATCCTGTATCATTATTAATGGAGCTCAATCTCACATATTTATTCTTTTTAGATCAACTCACCAAGTATTCCCCTTTCTTTCCCTCTTAATGAGATATTTCTTAACTAGCTTCTAGCCAACTACTCTCAGAGGGGATTATTTTAAGGTATTTCCCTTCTCACAAATATCAAGAACTCATTAATGACCACTTTGTTGATGATTCTCTTCTAAACAGAATGCTTGGACATCTTCAGTTTAGCCTCAAGATCTTTTTTTAGTGGGATAAAATGTGCTTCATTGGGCAATCCATGACCCTCCCTCGAATTTAGCTGGAGAATTCTAATAAAGTTCTATTCATTCATTTTGTTACTCCTTTTTTCTATGGTTTGTATGGATTTATCCTCCATCTTTCTATTCCACAGTATTTATGAAATTTAAAAAAATACATTAGAAAAATATTCTCTATGATTATCACTTCTCAATACCTCTATCTTATTTTTTGTTTGATTTTCCACAATCTAGCCTTTAACACTTTTAGCTTATTGAAAACCTCATATTTTAAAAGTAAAATACACTTAGGTATTTCTTGTGAAATCATTTATAAGAGTAACATAATATACATCTTTTCCTAGTGATGAAGCTATCACAAGTCCAGACACATCAGTATGTATTAAATGTAGAATTCATTTTTTTCTTGTGGAACTTGTAAGAAACTTTACTATAGTTTACCCTCCAAAGAGTGCTCATAGAAATCAAAATTTAATGGCTAGTAAGAATTTAATTCAACCATACCCTTGGTTTTTAATGCATGAATTCCTTTCTCTTCAATATGTGCCATCCTTTAACTAAAACCATCATATTCTTTGTAAGAGATGTAAGACTTGAATTTCAATATTTCTTATCCTCTTGAACTACATAGTTATTGTACTCATCACTCATAGTGCTTACCTCAATATTTAATAGTGACCCAATGTAGAATCCTCTTGTCATTACCTATTCTTCCTAAATCATCTTGTGATTAACCTTATTAAAAATTACTTGAAAACCCACATCATTCATCTTACTTATAAATATTACATTTCAAGTCACACCTAGAATATGCACAACACTAGGGAGGATGTTAATCCTTACATAATCGAACCCAAAATTTAATCTCCTTTAACCTATGAGATTATAGGTCAAGTTTTCTCCTTAGAATACTTCACCTCCATAAATAATATCATATTCATAAATAGAACCACTCCTAAGCTCCTTGCAAAAATTCATATGAAAGTAGGCACTTGAGTCAATCAACCATGCACCATCACATGCTCGCAAGCTTGAAGCCTCCAAGAACAATAGTTTTCAATAACTTTATCATATCAGAAGGTATAACATCATCAAATGACTTACCATTTTCTACCTTTTTAGATCTATAGTCTTTCTTGAAATGCCTTGTTTTATTACTGTTCCATTATTTCCTCCTCTACTTTGTTATAGTGTTTGATTTACTTTTGGGCATTGATTATCCTCATCTTTTATTATTTTTCTCTTGGGTACGACCTCTAAAACTTAAGACATTATTTATATTGTAATCTTCAATGTAGTTATACTTCGTTTGTTTTGAAAATATATCGCAACTATATTTTCGAATAATAATTTTTTTGTAGTACGAAAGTAATAAATTTATCCTCTTCTTATATTTTAATATCAACAAAAGTAATTGAATTAACAAATTATTAAATATATTCAAAATTTCTAGCACAAATTTACCATCATTAATTCTCAATGAATACAACTTCTTCCACGAAAGTCGTTTGTTCACTAGAGACATTTTCTAATATAAAGTACCCAACTTCTCTTATATCTCATTAGACGTCTTCTCTATTGATACATTTACTAAACAAATAGACAAACACAATCTCATTGAACTCTTTGCATTCCTATTTATTTTGTTAGGAAATATTTAATTAGTGCTCCATTAGTAAATAATAATTACGTGAAGTAATTATTATGTTATAAGTATGTGTTAATAAATTGTTATTAGTTATATAAAAAAACAATAACAATTATATTTGGTTAGTATGTTAGAAACAACTCACGTAAGTTGTGAGTTGTTATAAACTACTTCCTATTATTTAGGAAGTATATTTCCTATATATGTGTAATCAATCTCGAAGGAATAGATTGAAGAAGATCAATGAATATCAATTGTATTTGAATGTAAATTTGTTGTATTCATTACATTTGTTATCAGAGCGAATCTTGTTAGGTTGTGGAGCTTGTTTTCATGTGTGAAAGTGTTGAAGACTGTACATTAAGAGTACTGTACACTTTTCATGTATCCTTGCCGGGGTTTAGGGCCGGGTCGGGCCGGGCCCCGAGCGGGGGTTTGGAGGCGTAGCCCTCGAAAAAATAAATTTAGGCGTAAATTTTTTTGGCCTCGAAAAAATGCGCCTGACAGATCGGGAAACATGCTCTTCTCATATGGGCGAGTTTCTTGACCCCTAGGTTTATGGGACGGGTTTTGCCCATGGTTTTGATACCCACGGTTTTGTAAAACTGCTTAAGCAGTTGTCTATTTATATGGTTTTATGCATATGATAGAGGTAATGGAAAACATTGCAGATGTGCTTTGAATTTGGCTGTGAATTGTATAGATTTTTTTGAGCATAGCTCCAAACAGATCTGGGTATTGTATTGAGAGAGTGGAGGCTTGTAATAAAATCTGAGCAAGTGATTCTTGGTAAACGTATCCCAAATTGGGTGAACCACGTTAAATATTGTCTCTCTGTGTTGTGTTATTTATTATGCACTTTTATTTGAGATCTGTAATATTTTCTGTATATAAGTTTCTACTGTTGCGATTCTGTAAGGGATTATTCCGCATATTTTATCTCTTATTTCCTAACAAATCTCTTTTCCTTCCTGTGTATCATGCAAACATAAAGGATTTTTTGAGGGGTATCTTATTTTTAGTCACCCCTGTGAATGGAGTTTTCATGAGTTTGAGGCTACTATAGTGAGCAGAAATTATATTTTTCTTTCAAATCATTTCCAAAATGAATTGATGTTTTGCACCTAGATTTGTGCGTCATAACCTGTGTTAGGCTTCAGCATTATACATTTTGCAGGAGACGAATTTGATACCGATCGGTATTTCCATTCACTCATACATCTTCACTAGAAGTCTCAGAGCATGTCTCTATTGCTATTTTGGAGAATCCCAATCCAAAACTTGCACATATGGGATTGTTACAAAATGTCTGAGCTGAATGTGTACCATAATCCAGTTCGTGGCAGAAGGCAGAATTTGTGTAGATCCAGCATCTATTCACATTACACAAGGACCACTTGACTCTTTCCTGCTTCAAATGAATTGATTGAGGCACGTTTTTGGCTGTGTAGCATGAAGAATAACCTACAAATCTGAATCGTGTGCAGTCTTTTGGGTGGATATTTGGTTGTCACTATTCAAGGAATGCATTTGAAGGACTGATTCGATCTACAATAACATTTGGATTTTTTTTTCAGCGAACGTGTTAGACTTGAACCCTGACTCCCATTTCCTGATAGAGCCACGTTACTCAACTCACCACGTGTTCATTCACAGTTTGGCCAACCACGGTTCATTCTCCATTGAATTGGTCTGCGCAAATTGATGATTGTGTGTTGTGGCAAATTTTCATGTGAATCATTTTGCTCAGTGGCACAAGAGAACTACTCCTGGTGGTATTCTAAATATCAAAATTTTGTGTCAAATTTTGGTTGGATCGGCTTCTGGAGTATCAAATTTGGTACCAACATATGAGATTCTATATTCTTCTCTTCGCGTGTGAAATATCAAAGGTGCATGTGAATTTTCTATATTAAAATAGTGAGTGTCGGTCATGCCAAATATTTTACTAGAATTTGGTTTAATTTAATCTCTAGTCTCTCCTCAAAAGTCAGCTTAGTCTAAAGTTTCATTATCTTATGAGTCGATTCATTCTACTTTAGCTACTAGGACACATTTTGTCTACCTTAATAGAAGGTATTAAGATCCATATTGCTCATTATAGTTTAGTGTTTTTAAAGCTCCATATTTATTGTTGAGTCAAATCCAATCGTTAATTGGATTTTATGTTTTTAAACGTTGTTCATTAAAGTATATTGAGTCATTAGTTTTTGGGTCTTCTTGCTCAGTCAAAGTTTAAATATTAATAATGTTTATATATCATTTTGTAGTCTTTTGTGTCTCGTCATTGTCAAGATTAGTCTAAATTTGTGTGTCTAGTTTTATAATGAGTCATTAAAAAAGAGTCATTAAAAAAAAAAAGTTCAAAAAAAAAAAAAAAAAAAATTTGTCTCACTTTTCAATAATTGGACGCATTTTCGCTTGTACGCGATGTCCATCTTGTGTGGAGGTATTTTTTGAACTCCATGATCACATCCGGCTGAGTTAGCAGCATCATACCAGAGGTAAGAGGCATCGAAGGTTGGAGGTCATTCAACGACCTCTCGTCAATCGCCAACGACGGGGCCGCACAGATGATTTGGTGGCATTTTTCTTTATGTTGTGTGTTTGCTTCCAATTGTGTGAGGTGTGTTGCAGTCTGCAGTGTTCCTATTTTCAATAAGTGGAAATTTCACATTGAGGGGGGAACATGATTCCAATGTTCCATTTCTATTATGTCATCTTTTTCTATGTATGTATGAGCAACAGATTTCAAAAAAAATTCCTATGTTATTCCCTACGGTGAAATGTGATGAGGGCTGATAATAGTACTTGGCACATCATGATGTGGTTGTAGGTAAACCACTTGAAAACCTTTGTTTATGGTTTGTGGTAAACCAATTGTAAAACCACCATTCTTGGTTGTTGGTAATCCATTTGCAAAACCATCACTTTGTGGTTTGTGGTAAACCAATTGCAAAACCACCATTCTCGGTTTGTGGTCAACCATTTGCAAAACCATCCATGAGGTTTGTGATCATCCTGTGAAAATCACCAGATCATGAGTAGGTGCAAGTACAAAGGCAGGTTTTCCCCATGTTCGCACTAAGGGGGGAATGTTAGGAAATATTTAATTAGTGCTCCATTAGTAAATAATAATTACGTGAAGTAATTATTATGTTATAAGTATGTGTTAATAAATTGTTATTAGTTATATAAAAAAACAATAACAATTATATTTGGTTAGTGTGTTAGAAACAACTCACGTAAGTTGTGAGTTGTTATAAACTACTTCCTATTATTTAGGAAGTATATTTCCTATATATGTGTAATCAATCTCGAAGGAATAGATTGAAGAAGATTAATGCATATCAATTGTATCTGAATGTAAATCTGTTGTATTCATTACAATTTTTTCCCAATCCTCTACCTTTATATCTGAAAGAATATTTATGGACACACTTTGACCCATTATTCTCTATCCATAAGAAGATATTCCATCTTAAACTTATATAACTCAAAATGTTGGCTATTAAATTTTTAGTCTTGAGCTTTTCACTTTGAGTAATTTTCCTTTAGTAAAAAATATAGTAGATGTAATACTCACACTCAAACAAAATGTTATTACAAATCTCAAAAACCTCGACTGTTAAAAAAAATCTCAAATTTAACTTTGATACCTGCCGAACAAAGAAAAGAGTAACTCAGGGATGCATTCCCCACCCTCACTGTCTATGAAGTCAAACACAAAGATCTTTCCATCAGATATGGAGTTGCGATACTCACACAGGTTACTTTTGGAAGTAACTCGACCTTTCACCAACCAAAATTATAAATAAGGGTTTGAAGCTCTAATTGAGATCATTGTTTCAGACATTTGAGCCGCGTCAAGAGATTACAAAGGAGCCAATAAAGGGAAACTCATACTTGCATAAGTTTCTCTCATTTCACAGCTTCTAAGCTTTGTCCCAACACAAGAGAGGTGCAAAATCGGGTACAGAAGGTTGCACTACAACTATATCCATATCCAAGACAAAAATCATCTTGCACACGAGGAAAAAAATGTAAAAGAAACAACAAAACAATGCAGTTTTTTTGTATAAACACATTATAAAAAATGAGAAAGTGTGCGTGTTCACATTAGACATATCCTACTAATATGCATGCATCTACATAGATTGGTGAAAGAAGTGCTTCTAATCAGTTTGTAAAGCTTCTTTTTTAAGATATTAAAACATAATTGAAGACATGTGGCTTGTAAGTTTATAAATTCATTACACCGAAGGAGTTTCCCCTATGGGAAAGGGCTTTGCATACATTCATGGGACTATGTCAAATTTGATGGTCATGGTGATGGTTTAATTTTTCTTTGTTGTTTTTGCAGATTTACAATTTTTAACAATTTTATTCTTCCTATTTTGCATGTTGTGGGCTGCGGCGGGTTTGCTATTTTTAAGTTTTGTTTTTTACTTTTCCAATTTTGCATATTGAAGCACTTTTGCATGCTATGATAGGTTTACTATTTTTAAGTTTTATTTTTTAACTTTTGTAGTAGTTTTACTTTTCCATTGTTTTTAGTTTGACACGCATGCTAAGTTGATTGCATGCTGAGACAAAAAATTGTATTAATAGTCTGAAGCCTATTATTAGAAGAGCTCTGTAATAATGAGGGACGGTATGATCTTGCTCCTTTCGCAGAGGATTTCCAGTATGTGGCTTTGCAATCCAGAAGGAACAACATTGCGAACAAATTAAAGAAATGGAAAAATGGCAGACTTAGTTGTATGGGATGACATTAAGTCATTTGGAGTTGGAATTTGGAGCAACTGTAAAAGAAAGTCGCAAGCCAGGATATTTATATTATATTATTTAGAGGAGATGAATAAAATATGGGAATTAAGAATTTCCCAATGGAATCCTATTAAATTAGTCCATAGTGTTGTGAAATCTCAGGTGTGGCGGGCATGTAACAGGAAGCGTGGTATTACATAGATAGGATAACATAATATATGTGTGAGAATGAGAAGGCGAAAATTGTAAAATAAGACATAGACCTAGGACAAACACAATGTAATATTGTGTGAGAATGAGATAGGCACTTACAAGTTATATAATTGAGAATCGTAGTGGGGAAGTATGAGTCTTGTGCACAAAAAAACATAGTTCAACTTCTTTCCAGGGAGATGTATGGATAATACTTCCAGAAATATGGACTACGCCTGGAGGGTGTAAGCAATCATGATGGTTGGATATGGAGAATGTAAGTCAATTTCACCAGATGGTACAAAGGATAAATTGTCCATAGTGTGGGTGGTGAAGAAATATGATGGTACAAGAGAGACATACATAGATTGAGCCATGGATTCAACATTTGAATGAGATAACCCTTAGGAGGATACGATTTGAAGACACAGAATAGCGTGAGAAATTAGAGAAAAAGTAATTTATCTATGTATATGAGATTCAAATCATAACCAAGAACTCATACGAAGGTTTGACCAACAATGTTTGGTTAAATGGAGGGGAGAAGGACAGTTAGGACAAGAGAATATTTCCATGAATCTTTGAAATAACAATGCACCAAGAGAAGACAAGAGATCCAACGTGACATCCCACAATTTCGTTTCAATGTTTCGTAGGATCAGTTAAGTTGTAAAAAGTGGAACTGGCTTTATTGAGAGAAGGGGAAAAAATGCTGTTAATATAGTTGGGTATAGCATCTATCACATGCATATTTTTTATCTCTAAAAAAGGATATACACACCTTACACGTAGTTGCAGTTGCACAATCGTCCCCAAGTAGATGCTTGTTGTCCAGGTTTTGGCTGAAAGGTATTTAAAATCTATTTGACAACTTATTATTGATATTTTCGTCCAAGCCTCTCATAAGAGGTTATACTTTACCCTTTCCTTGTGAGAAAAGGTATTGTACATAGAATCATCCCAAAGTAGAATGATCCTTGGTTATTGTACCTATGTTATAGATATTTTCTTATCTGTAGTGATGGTTTACAAATGAATGAATAAATTTGTACTTGTTAGATTATACTTGGCTGTGACTATTCAAGATGTTTCACAATATCGATAAATATGCACTCTTGGTTGGGATTGCATTATTTGTGGTATGAGAAGTATTGATATCTAAATATATATACATGGTTGAGGTTAGAACTGGTATTATGTTAAGAATCAGTTGACAATTCATGAAACAAAAATAATGACTTTCTAAGGTCCCAATTTCATCTACCAACTATCCCTGGTAATCCTTATAGGTCAACGACAAGCATAAGAAGTCTAAGACCATGATGGATGGATTTTGAATCTTGTTCCATTTTTTCTAATGGTACCTGATAGCAGGTATACTTGTTTTAATGTTAATTTGAATAGAACTTACTGATGCATTTTTTTAGAACAAAGGTCTTTCGACATTGGAACCACTGAAAGGCAAGGTTTGACATTCACAACTTTTTCTAGAGCTGCCTTACTTGTAAATATGCGCATTTCACCTCCTTTTTCATTCGAAAGGTACTAAAAATAGCGCACGTACCAACACTTAGAGTAAGAAGAAAGGAGGAATCAAGATTACTATCACTCAATACCATTGGTAAATACTACCTTCTGCTTTGATAGCACCTCAAATACTACTGTTACTCAACACTTCACTTGGTATCATAAAGCGGCAATTTCATTACTAAGGGGTATCAAATCGTATTCATGAAATTTAGATAAAGTATTAATGATTTGATAATGCTTCTAAAATGCCCACTGTAGTGCCCACATAGATTACACACTGCAAATGTCAACATGTAACGTGTACGTAGGACCTAAATTTATTTTTTGACTTACATATGTATGCTACACTTTAACACAGTAAGGGCTCCAAGTACAGAAACTGTGACTCACATATGACAATCACATAAGTCATCGACTCACATAGAAGTCATACACTACAACATAGGCATATCGATGCCCACACTTTATCCAATTGAATGAATACTAGTAATGACCCAACCACAAATACACACAACTGAACAAGGAATGCACGAACCCATAGACACATCATTACTTTAATGTACATCTTAGTTACGATTAACTTTCCAAGGAACGATTATCAGGCAAGGATAATCTTCTTCCTTTTTTTCACACCTACAAGTTCTGAAATGTTCATTTCATTTTTCAGATTACAGTTGGACCAATTTAATTTGGCTTCCTTTATGCCTCATGAGAAATCTTCATAACTTATACCGTATTTTCACATATTCATGAAACAATGCACATATGCTAGTACTTTAATTATCTCATTCTTTTGTTAAGAATATGCTTCCACAATAAATTTATTTAATGTAATAGGGGCAATTTACCCTTGCTACACAAGAGATTCTAAAGTGATTTCAAGATGAAATCTTGGGATTAAGGAAGACATAGATTCGAGATAGCTTTTTTTCCCAATACAACATTCTTCGATCACGGAATAGTTATTTCACCCTACCCAAAATTAATAAAGTTCAATAACTTATTGGCGACTAAGTCCAATTTATATTTATATATTATTTTGTTTCCTCATAAGATTGGTCGGCCGTGTATTTGACTTCATATTCTTTGTAACGCATGAAAACGTTTAATTAAGTTAAAAGGACTCCGCAGTGACATTAATCCTAACCTCAAATTTTGGTTTTACTCTCATATGATTTACTTTTGCGTCACATATAGGGTCTCATTATTACCATCGTTTTAAACATAAGAGTTACGAAAAGTACTTGTCTGACATATTAAAGAAGCACACGGTCTAAGTTTTGTTTTTGTTCTGAAATCTATTGTGACACCGATGTCCTATTCAATAGGATGAAGAGAAAGGCCAAAAATGTATTGAGGCCAAAAAGGAGAATTGTTATGGTCAATGATCAAGGCTCCAATAAGCTGATTTGTGACCTTAATATCCAAGAGGGAGTCACTTATCGTACGAGTGACAGACTGGGTTCCCACAAACGAGAATGCAAGAAATTGTGACGACTATATCATGGATGCTTCCTCTAGATTGAAAAGAACCCAAGAAGCGGATGGCATTCACATGAAGAAGTTAATTTCTATATCTAATGTCGTAAGGCTCGGAAATGCAAATAGGATACAAGCGCTTCTGGTAATATCTCTACCAACTCATTAGATCAAAAGGTTACATCGCACAATCTTTAAGGCCGTTTTCAGACAGGAGTGACAATCTGGAGTTGAGATTTCAGAGGCAGTATTCACCATTGAGCCTGGTGTCAGACTTGAACAGATTACATGTTTTCTCGTGATTACCCACAGTCTCAGAGGTGAGATTTTGGATCATACTCTGCAGTAAAGCTTAAATCTACAGGTCAGTCCTAGAATAACGACCCACGACAATGTCGTTGAACAGTAATGGCAATGACCCACAACTCCAACTAGGACAGTTTGGCAACGATCCTAGAGTCTAGGAGGTCGGTTTGGCAATGCCCCAAGTGAGTTAAGGCAACGACCTACGGTCTTTAATTTTTCTTATATGGTAAAAAAGGATCCCGCATTCTAGGGGTCAAGTCTGGTAAGGTCACGCATATTTCTATTAAGGTTCAGTGTTTGCATTAATGACTCCTCATTATCTATGTAAGGTAAGAAGGTAACCCAGTGAGCATTAACTCTAATCATTTATTCAATATTGTAGAAAGTACAACTAGTTATGTAGGACTTCAATTTTGGGCGTTTGTAGCTCTGTATAAATCAGAAGGGCCTGCAAGATTATTCCATGCACAACTTTGAAACAAATTGAGCTCCTTAATTAGATGCACGTTTCCTAAGTATCCCTAAAACTAGCATATCATGCATATTAAAAAATAGTCAATTATAACTTTTCGTTAACAAGAGACTGCAGTAGGGAATCACTGCAATTGTGTATCTTCATGATCCGGGTATAAAAATTACAGATAAGCAAGATAACTGAATCCTACAAGTCACCTTTTTGTTTCAGTGCAAAGAAATCGTCATTCATATCCAATCTTGCAAAACCCACGTTTGGAGCATGAGATCAGAGGCACATTAGGTGGGGTGGCATCCAGGCTTAACCTAACATAAATATCATTTGGAATTTTTTCCAGGTTACATCTATTGAAGCCCTGTACAATTGCTCCAATTCTAATAAGGGACGTCTAGTGAAGCATGTATCCAATGCATTCTAAATGTCCAAATCTGATATGTAACCTAGAGAGCCAAAGAAAGAGAAGAGCCCATGTGAGGGAAAACCACCATCTTTGTCAAAGGAATCTCTGAGGAGTGTCAGATTAAAGAAGACTGCACTTGCACGGGTTTTAAATAGTTCAGTTCTGCCACGGGATTAAAGTGTGTTGTTGATTGTTGTGCTTGTGGGTCTCACTGGCGAGGCCGTTTTCCTGCAACTTTGTGATTGCCCTTATATGGTGCCTTCTTGGTGAAGTTAGTGCAAATTGCAGAGGGGACAAAATGAATGCTCGGTGCTTAAGTACACCACTTCCAAAGGGTATCTTAAATAAGTTTGCACTACATAAATTGATACTTTCTACGTGTAGCCATGATGAGATCTAAGAGGTCATGGCAAGGGATGTGGGATATTGAATTAGTGCGACATGGGTTGCGTTTGGTGTCTAGTTTTCCCGAGAAGCCGCTAGAAATAGTTCACGCAGGATGTCGACAATCATTTTGAAAAAAAGTTTGCTTTAGGGACAATTTTGGAAAAATATGGAGTTACAGGTTAGCTGATTTTTTGTTTTTGTCATGGAGTTTGAACATGGTATGAGACAGTATCATCCTAGTTCCGCTGTATAAGGAGATTTTCATCCCCATTCGACGGGACTAAGAACTAGTAAACTTATTTTCAAGTGACGAAAAGATTTAATGAGTGGCGACAAGTTGATCAAATTGGTCCATGCTTGAGGCCTCGTCAAACTTCTGACTAGGAGGCCTGAATAAAATGGCTTCGCCAAACTATAAAGATCGAAAAGTTCCATTTCCTATGGCTGGATAAAATGTTCCATGCATTTTGTCTAGTATAAACAGCTAGAGGTTTGTGAGACGGGAAGTGCAGATCCTTTTCCAGTTCTTGGTTTTCAAATGACAAGTCCCAAATGAAAGCCAACTTTCTAGATTTCAACAGCTTTCTACTGCTGTAAACCTGGTGTAATGGAGGGCTCCTATAAGAGCGTCAAAAGGATGTCATATGTTCGTTTCGGGTCAAACCAAAAATCAAGGTGACTCCTCCTATACCAAGGTACATGAATGAAACTTCACATCTCGTTCATCCAGAGTTGCGAAGGGTACTTAGTGAGTCTCCGAAAATGCACAAATTTAACTATTTTAAGCACTGTAGAAGGTCAACTTAATCAATGGGGATTCTGATTCATCTAGTCGATAAAATGATATTGGAGCGATAAAAAAAAAGGTAAGAGTTTTCTACATCATCTCGAAGTGAGGGTGATAGTTCATGGTTTAATGTAGGCGAGTTATACATGACTTCGTGCAGTTAAGAAACGACAACTACTTAATAGTTTGGCAACTTAGAAAGTGTGGGGAATTGGGTACAGTTAACTCCCTTAAACATCCTTCAAATATATTCTTTATTTCTTTATTTCTTTAGTTGCTTTATTGTTGTCCTCTATCACGAGAATTTATGAGAGGCATAGGACTAAGAACCTAGTGTCTGGATTGCCAACTATGAGAGTTGAATCAAGAGCTTCACAGGCTTTGATTCAGCATCTTGCTCGGGAACTTCTCCAATCGGTCATCATAAGACATGGATCTAACCTCCATGACGTGACTTGATCTTTCTTTAGAATCATTTTTGGTATTGTTGGCAACTTTCTAAGTAGTTGTTTTGTGCGCTTTCTAAAACCTGTTTCAACAGATCCATTATGTTCATATAGAAGCGTGAAATTTCAGCTATCAATATGAAACTAATCAAAGATCACTTCTTGGAGGACACTATGATCAATCGTTTCATGCGCTTTGAGGGGAAATTCAGGGTTTGCATAATCAGGATTTTTCGGTGCATTTACAACCTAAAGGCACAAAGGCGGCATATCCATGGGGACTTGATTCAAAGAGCCCAAGGGAACAAAGGATCTGGGATAGACAAGCAAACCCACATATGTCAAGGTAGACATAAAGGATTGCTTGGATATCTCAAATGTACAACCACTGAGCTTCAAGGTGATCATGTGGTCTTCTGAACTATCAATGGAAGAATACAAGTAACCTGTTCAAAAGTTGCACAGTCTTGGCATCATTCACTAAGGATTGCATGGATATTACACAAAGTCTAATGTGACACAAATATGTCAACACAATTTTGTCTACATATCAAGACATTACATACAATGAGCATAAGAATAAGCCATCATGTCATTCCATGATTTGAGATTACATGTGTTTGTGTGGTGGTTAGATTGTATCAAACAGTTCAACTCCTCTTTAAATTTACCCATTCTCTTCATTTTGCATATTTTAAGTGTATCATTGGCCGTCTTTATGCGGAGCATACATTATCTTCCATTCCTTTAGTCGAACAGTTCGCATGCTTCCACGTATTTGAGTCATTAGAATCTACTAGGTCACTTGTGACTACAATCTAGTTTTTCCGGCATAGTGCCTATGTGGCGTTTTTTATTCGTGGTGATTGATGGTAGCCCACGCAGGTCTGGGCAAGGTTGTGAGGATGTTTTCACCACCTGGCAACTTATCGTAATCATATGTATCCTGATCCATTTTATTTATATAATGATGCATTTATAATCTGTCCCCAAAGCATTTGCGACTGTAACATGTTAGTGAGGGTTAATCCATGGTGTTTATAAGTACAT
Source organism: Taxus chinensis (assembly GCA_019776745.2). Classification (NCBI taxonomy): domain Eukaryota; kingdom Viridiplantae; phylum Streptophyta; class Pinopsida; order Cupressales; family Taxaceae; genus Taxus; species Taxus chinensis. The sequence continues at coordinate 189,969,828 of CM034152.1, forward strand.
GATTTTCCCAGGCCAGGTATCTTGGCACAACCTAGGGTTTTAGCTTAAAACCCTTCTACATTCTTGTGCTTTACTCAAATGCTCCTTTCATTATGCCATTTAAGAGAGTTCCAAGGCCTCTTCAACAATACTCGATTCTGAGTGGTTATCCACATTGTGCCCCCAATCTTAGCCGCCCCATGCCCAATACCATACGTGTTCCAAAAGCCAAAGAGTCAATGTACCTACTAACTTATGTTTCTTTTATGTATGTTAATATTAACACAATTGATGATCCAATATTGATCTTTATTTTATATGTTCATAGTTATACTACACACATTATTCCATTTATTTATTTTTAATTCCTTTTAAATTTATTTATCTATTTCTTTTTGTTTGTTTTAATCTAAAAACGTCATAAAACCCTGAAATGAAGTAGACAATAAATAAAATCTAACTTAAAGTCAATCCATTACCAGATATAAAATTTCGACACAAAAGTGACTGATCGAAGTCAGCGATATGAGTTATAATACTATTATAAACATTATTTTAATGATTTTACGGCTTAATAATGATAATAATTATTAATCTTATTAATGTCAATGACTCGACAAACTCGAAGAGCCGAGAACCAAATTTTCCTTTAACCGGATAGTTATCCATGATGCTGCAAGGTCCACAGTTGGGGTGTCGACAACGACCCGAAAGGCAAGAAAGAAAGGGAAGGTGCAAAACCTTCACCGCGACAAGGACAAGGTCGACAACGATCAACGAGAGCATGCACACAACCCTCCCATGCTTAGCAGTAGGTCGTCATGTCAGGAATAGGGGAAACATCTGACGGGGCACTACACCCTCGTCTATTTCCTTTCCTCTTTCACCAATGGAGAGAGTAGTAACATCGCCACGCATGGTTGTTTAGACCCGGGTCAGTCCACCGGATTTGTTTTCAACAATTTCTTTATCAACAGAATTGAGCAATACATGATAGATTTCTACGCCAATCCCAAAATTTGCAAGGCCTACTTGGGTCGCCCCCTGGAAGATCTATTACCACGGCCCCTGCAATGTGAGATCACATCATTTCGTTGAAAGAAGCGATTGTGAGAATGACTTGGGGGAAAGTGGTGGCCACCTTTATGGTGTCATTGAAGTGGATGTCTGGTTCATTCAGTGCAGTTCTGTGTAGGGATTTAGACCACCATTCGTATGGAGGTATACCCATTCTTTCTATGCCCTCCGCCATCATGTCTAACTGCCCCACATTTTCCTCTAATGTTAGGCGTAACGAAGTGTCTACATATGGTGTATTCCACATGGTATTTTACGAACAATGGAGTGTTGTAGAAGTCATATTATTTAGTAGCATCCCTGTGAGGATCACAAGAGAATTTTATGTTAGTTCCTGCATTGGCATATGTGATTAATGGCACGAGGATCAGTATTGGTATGGAGAATATTTTCATCTTTGTCGTTGTAGGATTGCAAACATAGTTGGAAGTGGGTGGTTCATAAGAAATAAATCCCGAGATTCCATTTTAATTTCCATGTAACATTCATTGAGAAAATATTCACTTGCACCCCCATGGGTTGGTTAAATGTAATTTTTTCAATTCAAAGTGTTACAATTATCTATCCATCGTTATATGTGTCGATTGAAACATCATTTGTTAACAACTGCCACATTGAGGTGTCAAATAATTCATTCCAACCGCACCGGGTTTTAATTTGCCTATGATTTAGATCATCTTTAAAGGTGCCCTTGGTGATTTCCCATGTGATTAGGTTTAACCACATGGTCATTGGGATCAAGTAGCCTATGGAAACCCATTTTTGTCTCCTGCTGAAGTATTCCCATCCATCCTAGATTTGACCTTGGGCATCCTATTCTCTACTTTCCTTTTATCTGATCATGCAGAGGAAAGATTTCGAACCTTTTTACCATAAATTAAAATATTGATAATTGAGTAGAAAGATAAGTGATTATAACACCTCATCCTTAAACTATAAGTAATTATGACTTCATGCTACTTAAGATGAATGAGTAACATCAGTGGAACTTATCATTGATATGTCGGCTTAGTTTTTCCAAATTTAATCGCCAAGAAGTGGAATGAAAGAAATCTTCTATTTCGAGAAAAATAATCTCTAGCACCAAATTTAATTACAAATTATTGACCTCCTATTCTGTTGCAATGTTTTAAATTTACAGTACTTTTGAGCTTTATTATTTGAAGCTTATTCCTATTCCGTGCCTATTATTTTGCACTGTACATCATGAGCCATGAATGTAATAATGTAATCAGGATTCTCTTCGATGATTATAATCTATATATATTTTAACTTTAATGAAGCATACAATCAAATTCCTTTATATATAGGTTCTAGCACATGAAATTCATTTACTTCTATGTTGTTGTTATTGTTTCTCATTTCTTTTACTTCAAGATATTTTCTTATGAATTTGTGATTAGAAATGGACTCTCACACATGTAATCGTAGATGCTTAAAGAGTTGCAGAAGAAGGCATCAAATCTCGGAGTTTTATTTATGTTGATATTATTGCTTTATAATTCAAACTATGAAATATGAACTAAAAATTGCATATGATTGTATGGTTTGTTGCTAATTGAATTGTATTTAACTGTTGAGAAGGTTGTAGACAGCAGAGATCAAAGATCAGATTCGGAGTTTAGTTCTGTAACGCCCACAATTTTGATGTTCTAAAACCACAAGAAACCCTAAAATACTTATCTAGAAAGTTGCATAAATATACACGATTAATTGCTTCCTATCAACAATTTTACATTTCATAAGATAGATCCAGTCTAGATTATTAATTAAATATTCTTAATCCCGATCTAGAGTTAATTTAATTATCATCACTAGATAAGTATCCATTAATTTCCTTCGCTTGATTAAAAAGTATTCTCTTTCACAAAATAACATTTATCCCACATTTATTAAATCTTTACATATAGATACCTTCGTCCTTTCAAAATTATTTCCTTTAATGATCATTGAAACATACATTGAGACCTACTAGAGGGGTTACATTTCTAACTTAATACACTAGAGCCCTAAGTGGCCCCATTCACCCATTTACGCATCCATTTGATTTATTTAAAATTTACAATCATAATATGAATATTCTCACCTAACATTTGTAAGGTTTATTCCTAACCCTTGGATTAAATCAATTATGGCCACTAGATCTTAGGGTTCCATACTAACCCTAATTATCCTTATGAAATCTTATTAAACTTTTTTCTTTTCCCTAGCCTCTTCATTTGGTCTCTTTTTCTTTTCTTGATTTTCAAGTTGAAGGAGTGAAAGCCATGAATCAAGGGAAAACCATGAAGAAGTCTTCTTGGATCCAATATGCAAGAAAGGGATTCCATCCAATGGCTCCTCCTTTAGGATAGTTACATCTTAGATTAAATAATTCATTCTTAGCTATTTAATTTCACTACAAGCATCTACCCTAGATCTGGTTTGAGATCTATTGTTGATTAGTTTCTCTGTATTTTTTTTATTTTCATTGATGGGGTAGAAACCCCAATTTGTAGATCTTGAGTTTAATGTATTTAAATCCCCTTTTGCAGGTTGAAGTATGATTCCAAAATAGCATACACGGCCCACATAGGTTAGATCGACATTTAGGTAGATTTTACATCCATAAGAGCCAAAGGTTTAGTCGGAAACACGTTTTTTTGAAAAAACAGTCCACACACAGGTGATCGACGACGGTCTCTTAACCGATCGCAGTAACCACTGTGCTATCGACGTCGGTTCAACTACTGACATCGGTTCTTGTGTTATTGATAAGTTTTTAGAACAATGTTTTTAAATGTAATGGAGGTAAAAGATTAATCCCATGAGTAACTTTTATTCAATTTTAAGTTTGCATAATTGAAAATGGTGCAGCATTCAGTGATCGATGTTGGTCACAGGAATACCAACGACGGTTCAGACGTCAACACCGGTTACAGTCAATTGGGTCTATTTTATAAACTTTAACATATCTTTCACATTTTGTAATTCACACTTATCTAAATGACTTTTCCAGCAGTTATCCATTAAATTTAAGGTTTATGAGCAAGTTAAACTATTATGAAAGTTAAAAACTAAGCTTGGACTTAACATTTCAAAACTGTAAACATGAAACAATGACCAATGTCGGTATTGGGTACACCGACGCCGGTTGAGACTTACCTGCGCTAGTCACTGTGTAGGCCAGAGAGCTCTAAAAATTGAATGTTTAAAGGAGAAAAAAAAATATCAAGACGTAACTTTAACTTTAAACATATCAAAACCAGAGAGTGTTTAACTGTTTCAAACCAAAATAAAGCTATGACAACTTCCCAATACATAGTATTATCAAAACAATAAGATTTACAACTCTCTTTTCTTTTTCATTACAAGTAAATTTTTTAATATGATACCCATTCTAATTCATTCCTTTACATACAACCATTTGAAGAGAAGGAAAAATACACATTCTTAAATAAACTTCCTTCAAATATAATAATACAACTTTGGTAAATGAAACTTACAAAGCAACCTTTCTTTTAAAATACAAATCTACTAGTCTTCCACTTAAATGGGAATTACAAGAAATGTTTCTACAATGAAGGATTTCTTTTGACTTAAACAAATGCTTCAAATCCCAAATCTCCAACAAGAGCTCCACCACGTCTTCACTTTAAATGGGGGAGAGGCAACACTCTCCACCCAATCAATAATCTAATGAGGAGAAAAAACTATCCTCCTTATTGGCCCTTGATCCCCAACCACAATGCAATAAAGGATGGATTAAACTCATGGCAACAACACAATTTTTCAGCATCACAATACAAAATTTCACAACCATTTAACACACATTCAACACAAAATAATCACAAGAATGTAACTTTCAAAATACACAAGGCTTGAAATGTAAACTAATGAAGCAAGGATCTAAGGGGAGATCACTTATGTCTCCCAATGGGATTAGGTACCCACCTTAAAACCCTCCAAAATACATCTCAAAACCCTACACAACTCTTATGCCTCCCTCAATATTCTCTTATTCCTCCCACATTCTCTTATGCCCCCCTATAATCTCTTATGTCTCCCTCGAAAGAACCAAGTAAGAAATGCAAGCATTCTCTTATCCAAGTTGGGGAACCTATCCCAACTCCCTCCCAAAACATTAAATAAACTCGTATGTCTGTCTACATATAAAATCCCCATAGCCTTCTCTTATACCATACTTAGGCATTCTACCCATGAACCCAACAAGCATGCAAACCATTTACGTTCATATAAATAAACACATATAAAAGAAAATCAAGTAAAACAAGGGTGTAATTCAGACCTTTCCATGGTATAACTTGAATAAAAAGCCACACTCCCAAGCTCCTTCAAGCTCAATCCAACTCCAACAAGCTCAAGAATTCAACAAACATTCTCAAAATTCTCTAACTCTAAAAATACAAGAGCACAAATGAAAAGATGTAACCCCCAAACAAACAATTAAACTTGCATATATATAAAAGGGAAAGAGGAGGGTGAGGTGGATCCATGTAGGATGCCACATCACTTATCCTCAACTCCACATCACAAGTCAAATCTCAACCCTAATACACAATAAATCGGTGGTTGAGAGGAATGACAAACTTCTTACACAAGCAATCTAGCCCCACACCCTCTAAGTACAAAATTTAAAACCCATGTAAGAAAAGTGCAATAAATATAACTTTTTGTCTTACAAAACACTTAATGGGGTCTATTTTTGACCCCTCAATCCATATGTAGGGTTGACATAATAAATTAAGAGGTGTGGGACAAGCTTAGCTTGTCCCATAAGCCTAAAAAAGGCCCTTAAGACCAAATCCGAAATTCCAAGATAAGGTAGAGTTTACAACACTCAAAGTCACATACACTCAACTTAAATCACAAATTTCAAAGGACCAACTACTCTAATAAATGACCCCCTTTTTTTACATCCACAATTAACTTAATAAACATGATTAATTCACTTAATTAAGGCACATTAATCAATAATGATAAAAAAAAAGAATTACTTCACAAATTTAATCACACTCCACAATTAAATAAATAAAAGGGAAACATACACACAAATCCCTTGGTCACATTTGGAAGTCATCCCCCCATGGGGATCCCATAGCAACAATTGAACAAAACAACCACATTACACAAGTTGCCATGGTGACCATTGTTGTATCCATCCAATATTTTGTTGTGGTTGGTCTCCAATCCCCCTTTTTATTGTTGTGATATAGTTACCTGCAAAATCTCGCAATACCTCCTTCGGCCTCGTGGCCGAATCAAAACATCAAAGATAAAATATACGCATACAAATCAATAATCGTCCGCATATAATTAAATCATCATTCAAACTAACAATGATGTTATTTTAAAATTTCAACATCTCAATTCTATCTTTTTATAAATATCAATAGGATCAAAAGATTAGTTCAAATGTTAAATCATAGTCAACAAGATGAAAATTCCGAATGTCGGTAATGTATATGTTAACAACACATCATCATCATCAGTATAAAAATGTCTCTGTATGCCTCTAAGAATCCACACAAACCATACTATGAATCACAATCCACCAATAGTCAGAATTTTTTTATCATCTAACATCATGATAAACCAAAATGATACAATAATATCCGTGTCTATAGTCAACAGTAATCAAAATCAAAATATTCTAAGTGTCAAAGAGAAGTGGGCACTACAAGTTCTTTCCTGACGTAAAGACTCTTTCAATCTTTAATAACAACAACATTGCCAATTCAGACTTTTACATTTCTATTTCATTTTAAATTTTCGTTGTTCGGTATGGTGTTCCACATCCTTTAACCAATTATTTGTTCTCTCAGTTTGGGAACAAGTTGCTCTTTCTGATGTTGAGTCTCTCTTTTATGTTCCATCTTCATCATGAGCCTTTCTGCACTTTTTTCATTTCATCTTCTTAGATTTTATCTGTAGTGCTTATTGCACTGTGAATTGTAACCTTAATGGTTGCAATGAATCATATTATGCTTTTCTTCTTAGAATTTACCATTTGCATGCTCTAATATCCTACTTTAGGGAGCTTGTGGAATTTCTCATGCTTAGAAATTACCTTTCAAGTTTTAAGGCATCATAATCTCTTCTGAATTACATCTCTTATAAGTAATGTTTATGTTATAATTATGGGTTCTTGCAGTGCATAGTTTCCTAAAAGTAACGCTTATGTTAAATTATTTCTTATGACTTGTTGATGTGTGAAAATAATTGTAGAATATTTTGTAATTTTCTTCTTTCTTTTAACAACGAAAGCAAGCTTGGATGCCTTGAAAATCATAAACTATGTATTTTGTTTGGAAATAGTTTCAACATAATGTGTGTATTTTAAAAAGAATATTCATGGAATTTGATTTGGGTTTTGAATATTAATTACATGATTGAAGTATGTATATCCATTAACCACATATATTATATTGATGTAGAATGATTTCAAAATTTTAGTTCCCATCATGTAATGGAGGAGTTCCAACTTTGTTTCTGGCGGGAAAAACAATGTGGTAACAACCCTGCATACAATAAGTTCTAATGCATGAATACACTCTTCATTTGATGCGCTACCACGATGGGCATTTCGGTTCCCACCAAAGATTTTTCTACTTCCTTCTAAACCTCTTAATTCAGCATAGGAGCCAGTCTACAACAACAATTTTTATGAAACAAAACATCGAATATGGAATCCCTCCAACAATTGCAGATCTACGAAGACAACTACTTGAATTCCCCAAAGACAACCTCCCAGATAATTTAATGTGCTTTGGTTTGATCCTTTGAGGGACACAATCATTTTGATCAAAAAGTAGAAGCGAACTTTCAGATATGGCAAAAAATTGGGGACACCAACATTATTCTTCACTCTACGTGTTGCAAACACTAAGTGGTCAAATCTCCATAGTATTATGTCTGGTGAATGCCCTATTGATCCTCAAGTCATACAGTGTTGAAGATCACTTAACATTGTCTCAAACCCTCATTGAGTATCAATATACCTACATCACAGATTCACAATGTTTCATGAATAAATATTGCAGAAGGAACTTGGAGCAGTAAACTTTTGGTATAGGTAATGAAATCTACTTTTTAATAATTTTGTTCCAGACTAATAGATAATATTTATGCTCCCTCATCTTGCAGGTATGAATGGAAACATAAAATCTTCGCACACATCCACAGTTTATTGTGGCTCGAGAATGCACCTAAAGTTGACGCAATGGACTGGGAAGATACAACAATTATTGAGGAAACAAAAAAAAACTTTGATAAGTTTGTGTTTTCCTGGAACCCTCATCTAGCTTATAAAATCAATCACCCATAGTTTAAACAAAATCAACTCCAAAAGTAATAACTATTCCTCTAAAATAAATAACATATACCATTCAACGTTCACATTGCATTGTACACATGTGATTGCTAGTTGTTAGCATTAACATATATATTATTTTATTTTCTTGGTAAAAATTTTTATTGGGATTTTGAATGAGCCAGGCAAAGATTCAATTCATAACTCGAACCTAATATAGTTGGACGGTAGGCCCCAAGCCCTTATAACACTGCACCACACCCTTCACATTCACATACATTGTTAAATGAAATAAAAATAAAAAAATTAAACGTTAAAATTTAGTATAGAAATGAAAGGGAATATTTAATCAAATTAAAGTAATAAAAATATTAAAATAAGTGACAATTTGCAATAAACAATAATGCAATAGAGATATTAGGAATTTAAAAAAATTATTTACTTTTCTTCTTTATAAAGGTAAAATATAATATTTTCAAAAAGGGTCTCATCCCTTTTACAAATACTGAAAGATATAACTAATGCAACCATAAGTGAAACAAAATTTCATGGAAACCTGTTGAAAATTACTAGAACACAAACAAAAGACATGGAAAAAATTTGTTACGAACATTGCATCCATCCATTACATTTCCTTAGGGATTCTTTTTGCCTTTTGTGAGCTGTAATGCATTCCTCATGGAAATTTTCAATATCAGGTTCACATGTAATACTAACTTCCAAGGACTCAATCTTTTTAAACTTTTTAGAAGTTAACCCTTCTTCTAGAATATTAACAAGGTATACCATCAGCTAGTTCTTAGTATCAGCCCCATAATAAACCAACGATGGATCTTGTGTCATGGGATTTTACTACACAAAACATCACTCTAGAGGTTTGGACAAAGTATCGAAAACAATGTATATAAGTTTCCTTCTCTAAGGTTAGTGGGTCTTCCTTGTATTCCATTGAAAAAAATTTAAATGTGAAGATGTAGTTGTTTTACCTTTCACGGTTAGGTGATGGGGTAGGGAATCCTTCCACCATGAAGCTTTCTAACTCCTTTTACATTTCAAGCTCTGGAGATAAGAAACCAAGTGACATAACTCAAAACATTTTGTGCATCTAAAAGGAAAGCCCTCAAAATCGAGAGATTGGCACAAAGAATTGTCTTACACTTTGAGCTCAATATGAGTTGGGGCTTCTTTCAAACTGTCCAAATCAACTAAAATTTGAGCATAGTAGGATGTGAAACCATATTCGTCTCCAACTCTATCATTATCTATGTTACCCAGGGATGTGCACCCTCCTTTTCCAGACATCCCAAACATTTGAGATGTCCCAGGGACTTGGGGACGAGGACGGGGCATTTCCCTGGCATCCTGATTTTTTTAAAAAAAGAGGAGATGTCTCGGGGATGTCCCCTATGGTTAGGGGATGCACCCGGGATGTTTCGGGTGTAACAGTGTTTAGGAAACGACGTAGGGGATGCCATGACGTCCTTGACACATACGACGGACGTCTTGGGGAGGTCACGGCGTTCCCTACGCCTTATACATTAAAACATTTAAGAAAACTAAAAAAATTAAATTTAATGCTTTACAAAATGACGGATATGGTAATCATCATCAAGAATTAAGAACATGTATATAGCTTTATAGTTACCTTGCACATGAGACAAGGCATCAATTTGAATGTGTGGATATCTACTAAATTATTAGAGAAAATAACTACACAAAGGGACAAGTATCACTATCATCTAATGTATTCACAGTGGATTAAATTCTTAATGATCTGTAGCTAGCCTAGTTACATGGTACACCATTGTCTAATTCATGAACATGGATTCCACTAATTCTATAACTAATTTACATAAACTATGAAAAAGTTTAAGTACTTTTCTTATGTACCAACATTCATAGATTTGTCCATACTACAGAGTTAATGAAGGTTATGAGGAATTGAATGTGACACGTGAAAAGGAGATTGTAACAACAAATATACACACACATAACAACAAAACCTGGAGAAACCCAGTGTTGGTAAAATTTCTAGCAAGAGGCATTGTGTCCTCTTTCACTATCACCAAATATGCAAGGTTACAAGCTCACAAGGCCCCTGTCATCTGCAACAACCCATCATGCTTGTTCTGCACCCAATTCCCTATGCTCACTTCAAATTACAACTTTTCCAATTCCCTGTAACTCAGAAATCAATTGTACATCATCATTCAACTTCATCTAAGACCTCTTCTTAACCAATTAATGTCACAAAATTCAATTATTCATCACATCAGCCAAGGTCCAAAATGCAAGTTCTTCAAACATTCAATTTTAAGTCTTATTTTATTGAATTATTCATGTTATATTTGTAAAATTAATAAATTATATTTTTTTATCAGCCATCCTCTTTCTATCCCCTTGCCATTGCAAAAATTTGAAAAAAAAATGTCGTTTCGAAAACCCCGTCCCTACGTCCCGTTGTCCCTGATTCTTAAGTAGATATGATCATTATAATTCTACCCAAAGCATTCTCGATGACTATAAAATAATATTTGCTCCAAAAATGTAACAGAAGATGTGGTAATCTTACCCTAACTAGTTCGATTGAAAAAGATTAAGTAGCGGGATTAAATGTTGGATACCAAGGTTTTAATAATAAGTTTTGGTACTTATGGATATAGATCAAAGTTGTCAAATATAAAAGCTCTATCCTAAAAAAAATGAAAAATACAATAAAGACGCCCCTAGTATAGGGTAAATGTCCACAGTACCTTCCATTTATTACTTCTAATGCTCATAAACCCAAGAATGTAGATTAGGAAGGCTTGGGCATAGGTCATTAAATCTCTAGATCATTAATCCTGTGCATCTCAAATAACATTATTTTTTTGTGACCTTTTCCATAAAAGAGAAAGAGGGTATAAGATATAACCTAGCTAGTGGTCTTGATCTAGTCACTTTCTTTCTATAGCCCTCTCTTGATATGACAACAGTAAAGGATCGATAACTAGGGGCCATGCTCCTTTACTTAGGTCAAAATCGAGGGAGGGGGAAGTGGGAGCCGACTCCTTTGATTCTAGTACCAACTTGTTTGTCTAGGTCCTTTAGCTCACTTATTTTAAATTCATTAATATTTATGTAATATAAAAAAAGAAAAAAAAATAATTGGACATGTAAATCATTTTGATGTTTAATTAATATATGATCGTATTTAACAATTGATCATGTTTCTAAGTTTAACATGACTAAAAACCTTGTGAATTCCAATACTTTAATTGGCGTAGTCCAAAATATGTTTTATTAAAGACAATATAAATATAATATAATATTGTTTTGCTTCCCCTGTTCTTGGACATGCCCCTATCTCTGTGGTTCGTTTTTTATCCGTTATTGATGGGGGTGTTGCGGCTTCAAATCTAGGTAGCTGCAAAAGCTTTCTTTAGGCAGTTAAATCCTCTGCCCCTGCCAAACTGATGGAACATGCAATGTCATCACCCATTGTATGTTGTGGAGAAGATGTTTTGAAATCTGAGAAATATTTCAAGCAGAATGGAATCATATGTAGATTCAACAAAATCTGCTCCAGCCTACATGCTCTTCCTAATTGGATATCTTCTTTATGGAAGCCGCTAATTGAAGGTAAAGTTGATATTTATCCCACAACTAGAGGCTTCTTCATAATTGTCTTTGATGTTACTGTTTATAGAGATATGATTTTTGATAGATTGTGGGATTATCAAAACCATTTCTTGCTTATGAAGCCATGGTTCCCTCTATTCAACCATGTTACTGAAACTTTCCAAATTTGACCTGTGTGGATTCGTATGCCTTATCTCCCTCTCCTGTTTTGGGGTGAGAAATGTTTAATTTCTATTGGGGATTATTTAGGCAAAACCTTGGCTATTGACACAAAGATGACCTTATATGAGTATACAACGTATGCTCGCCTCTTGGTTGATATGAATACTTCAAAGGATTTCTTTGCTTTTGTTGATCTTCAAGTTGAGGATAGGATATGGACTCAAAACATTGACTACGAAGGCTTCCCCTTCAGATGTCGGAACTACTTTTCCCTTGGCCATTTAGCGACAGATTGTAAGTTAGGGAAGAAAAATAGCATTAATTGAACTTCTTGCTAGAAGAATGTTGATTCTAGCCATTTAGTTGTTAACAGTCGCTTAGATTCTGAGCCAGAAGATGGTTCAAGGGATGAGGAAGTTGCGGCTCATATGTAAGAGATGGTCATTCCTTCTTCCACCCTTGTAGAGAAGGACCCTTTTCTTGGCACTTCTGGGGCTTTATGCCTTCCTCCTTCCTCGGTGACCCTTAATCAAGTGGGTAAAAATAATATTGAATTTTATATAGCAGTTAACACAAAGGAAAATGTTAATCCAAACACCGGTGATGATTGGTCTTTTTTGAGTAGAAGAAAGAAAGGGAAAGTATCCCTTAAGATGCATCTCAAATCCAATGGGAAGAAGTCTCATGGCTAGTGTTTCTTTGTGTTTGTTATTTTTGTTGTTTTTACATTCTTTTGTTGTTCCACTTTGTCGCTAGAAGAGGCAGCCCTTTGTGTTCCTCATTGATATATTTTCTGTTTCCACTTTTTCTCATCGTAACAGGGAAGGGTCCCCTCAAACCTCTTTTACCCTCAATCAAAAAAAAATAATAATATAATATTTTAAAAATGACATGGTGAGTCCAAAATTTGTATTATTAAAGACAATATAAATATAATATGATATTTAAAAATGACTTCGCGTAGAACAAAATTGGTTTTTTTAATGTTGGGGTTCACATACCGGTTATACAAATAATATATCAGATCTGAGCATACATGTAAATAAAAGTGGATATTCTACATGAAGAAATACACAAAACAAGAGACATAAATCAACACTAGATTTAACGCAGTTCAGCCAGTGTGGGCTACGTCCACAAAGAAACAAACCAGTCTATTATCTAAAGATTTGACAAGATATACAATGAAGATTTACAATCCTCCTCACCTCTCAAATGTGCAATACTTTATTTTTCTCAAGCTTTTGCTTCTTCTCCAAGAATTCTCTCTCTCACAATTATTTTCACAATAATTATCAAATTTAGCAAGTTCTTTTTAATTCTTACCTCTAAACCTTAGCTTTCATGTTTATATAGGCGTATACAAACTTAGGGCACTTAGCCATGCAATTACAATCAATAGATTTAATTTAATACTAAAAATAGATCAAATTCCCGTGAGTTAATTAAAACACTCATACACATGTAATCGACGCCGATTAGCCCTAACCCATGTTGATTCTTCCTTTCCTGATTGATTCCGGTCATAGGTGATCGATGCCGGTCCCTCCATAATCGATGTCGGTTACTGTGTTTTCCAGCAAGTTTCCCATTGCATGTTAATCCGAAGTAATTGAGTTCCACAACTCAATAATCTCTCACTTGGAGATTAATTACTACACCATACCTATACAACCTCATTCTTGGATCATTCCTTAGCTATATTTCTTCCTCCTCCAGTCTCAAACTTGAAGACCAACAAAAGTGGAGTGTAGCTCTAACTTATTCTTTTCTAACGGCTTTGTTAGCATATCCGCAAGGTTCTCACTCATATGAATCTTTTCCTGATTCAACTGCCCATCCTCCAATACCTTTCGTATGAAGTGATACCTCAACTGAATGTGTTTTGTTCTTGAATGAAACTCTGAGTTCTTTGCCAAATGAATTGCACTCTGACTGTCACTGAACATTTTAGAATCATCTTGTTCCTTTCTGAACTCTTTCATGAACCTACTCATCCATATCATCTTCTTACTAGCCTCTATAGCTATAACATACCCTGCCTCTGTAGTAGACAAAGGCACAACCTTCTGCAATCTTGAAATCTAGCTAATTATCATCCCACCTACTGTGAAAATATATCAAGTAGCGCTCCTCCTACCCTCAAGATATCCAACCATATCCAAATCAACATTGCCACATTATGAAATGTTCGAACCTCCATAGCATAACTGCATGCTAGATGTCCATATCAAATATCTGAGTATCCATTGGACTGCTTTCCAATGCTCTTTACTAGGATTGGCCATATATCTACTCACCACTCCCACTGCCTGTGTAATTTCTGGTCTAGTACAAACCATATCATACATGAGACTCTTAATTGCTGAAGCATATGGAACTCGTGTCATATAATTGACCTCCTCTTGTGATGTAGGACACCGATCTTTGCTCAATTTGAAGTGTCCAACCATAGGTGTACTAATAAGTTTGGCATTCTGAATCTTGAACCTTTTTAACACCCTATAGATATAATCCTCTTGAGACAATTACAATTTTGGGTTCTTCTTGTCTCTATGTATTTGCATGCCAAGAAATATTTTTGCATCTCCTAAATCCTTCATAGAAAATGTGTGAGCTAGTTTTTTCTTAATCTCACAAATGTCCTGCATATTAGATCCTACAATAAGCATATCATCCACATGTAGTAACAAAATATTTTAGCTCCACTTTCACAGCTTCTTGAAATAAACACAATGGTCAGATTCACATCTCAAATAACCATGCTCATGCATAAAACTATCAAATCTCATGTACCATTGCCTTGGATCTTTTTTGAGCCCATAAATGTTTTTTTTCAACCTGCACACTAATATCTCCTTACCCTTGACTTCATACCCAAGCGGTTGCTGCAAATAAATTTCTTCATCCAAATCACCATGAAGGAAATCCATCTTCACATCTAGTTTCTCTAAATGCAAATCCTCTACTGCAACTAAACTTAATACAGTACAAACAAAAGTCATCTTAACAAGAGGAGAAAATATTTCACTAAAATCAATACTTGTTTTCTGCGTAAATTCCTTTATTACAAGCTTTGCCTTGTACCTTTTTTATCCACCCTCTTCTTCCTTGATCCTGTAAACTCACTTGTTCTGCAAAGTCCTCTTACATGCTAGCAATTTAACCAAATCCCAAGTCCGGTTCTATTCCAAGGAGTCCATCTCCTCATTTATGACATACTCCCACTACACGTTGGTATTATCCTACATTGCTTATTCAAAAATCTTAGGTTCACCATTGTCAGTCAATAATAAATAAAATAGAGAAGGTGTAAATCTTTCCTGAGGTTTACTTACCCTCTGTGACCTTCTCACAGGAGTTTGGGGTACCAGAGGCTCATTTAGGACCCTCCTAGACATTTGTATCAAAATATTTCAGTGAAATGCCTAAGGCCCACGGGAGGACACGTGGCAGTTTTTAAGGCAAAGGCAAGGAGGCGGATCGACAGAGTTTTTTGAAGTTTTTTTCCTTGTTTTGTAAAAGGAGCAAAGCTAAGAAATGAAACGTGACTCTGATGAGGAATCAAAGAGGGACACGTGGCAATTTGAAAAGTCAAAGGTGGGTCGTTAGTGAAAAGTTGGAAATTTGGACTTTTTGGTAAAAAGAGGTAAAGTATAAAAGAGAGCCGCGATTTCACTGGGGCCCACATTAAGCCATGTGTCGAGCACATATTTCAAGAGCGGAGGGGCGTGGAAAAATGTTAAAATTACACATTTTCTCCAAAGGTCATAAAATGAAAAAAGTATCCTCAGGCCCGTGTTAACTCAGATCTTTCCATGTGGACGACCCAAATTCAAAGTTGTAAAAGGCAGAAATAACGGCTACGGCGCGACGCATTTGGTTTTTCAGCCATTAAAGCTCCAGAACTTTAAAAGATGTGATTTCGTATCATTTTCATTGTTTTTTGATGATCTCATGTCGTTTCTATCAATCAAGTGCAATTGAATGGTTGTTGAGCTCAATTTGTGAATCTGAAGTGCAAAGGTTGATATTTTTGGAACAGAAATGCTTTGGGCACTTGCAAAAAATGTGAATTACCAGAGGATCAAATTGTAGAGGAAAGATGCGGAAAAATATGTTGCATGCGTGAAGGATGAAAAATGTGCTCCCAGTTAAAACAATGATGGAAATATTTCAAAATCATTTACCTTTTTAAACAACTGGAAACTTTTTGTTACAAATCTGTTAAACGTCTCTTTCTGAATCATGATAAAAAAATGTAACAAACAAAGATGCTTTGAATATTATTTTCTTTGGGGAAAGATTGGATGTAAATTGAGTATTATAAAGGGCATGAATTAGTCATGTAAATGGTCAGGGGTTTTTAATATTTTTGAGAAAATTTGAGAAAACCCATCTTCTTGAGAGACCATCCGAGAAACCTGTCATTTTCTTGTGTTTTTTATCTCAATCACGTCAAGATGGTTCCAAGTGTATAGCCATTGACGAGCTCTGAGATTGTTCCAAGATACTTTCCCATGCTGATAAATCAAATAAAACTTGAATTGATATATGTTGATCTTGGGCAAAATTATGTCTGCTTCCATTTCTGAGTGTCTTCAAATAGTTTTTCTTGTTCCCATTGCAATCTTATGTTGAAATTCCTCTGAATCACACAAAATCTTATCCTTGTGATAGTTTAATGACATTTGCAATTTCATTATGAGAAAAGCCTTCACCCTGGAATGAAATAAACAATTTAAAATCATTTTGCTCTCATTATGGTGATAAAGATTGTTTGTAAGTCTTTGAGTGTATCTTAGGCGTGATAAACCAGGGGTTGTTAATGTTTAATTGAATCTTTAGCTCGAGCCTTCGTGTTGAATTATTGGAGATTGTGTGAAACCATGCAAATCTGGGCCTCCATTGATGCACACCTTCTGGGTGAAGGAATATTTTAGCTATTCTGAAGCATTATGTCTGTTAGTTTTCCAATTGTTGTGAAGGTTCTCAAAGATCTGGAAAATTCAACTTTGTCTTGCTTAATCTCCCACCAAAAATTTCTCAAAACCATGAATCCTACCTGAAATACCCATGTTTGTGTTGTGTATCCACAAAAGAACAAATTCCATTTGCTAAAATATGCAGAAGCAATTAGAATTCCTTATTGTCTTAAGTAACCTTAACCTTGTTTAGAAAATATCTCCATGCTTTAGAAGTGACAACTCGTGAGAGTTAAATTGTGGTGTATTGATCATATTTTCTCAAGGTTTTTCTTTATAAAAGTTGTGCAAATAAGAAGGATCTCTTCATATCTTTCATCAATAGAGGTTACATAAAGGGTCCTCTCACACTGGCTGAAGGCCCAACCTAAAGTAGTGAGGATAGATCAAATCCTTGATGAAGTTGATATCCATTTCTCCATCCTCTGAGTGACAAAGAGCCAGTTGAATCTCCTCCCCGGTTACAAAACGACATACATTATGATCTGGCTGCCTATAAGTGATGCTGCTAAGCTTGTAAGAGAGAATCCATTTGGATACCAACACCAGATTAGCGCCGTTAACAGGAAAAGTTTGAAAGTCTTTGAAGTATTTGAAGGTCATTTAAACATTTATGCATCCATCGTCAACATCACCAGATTGGCGCCGCTGCCGGGGAAAGTATGAAAATCTTTGAAGTATTTGAAGGTCATTTGAGCATTTGTGCATCCACCATCAACATCACCAGACTGGCGCCGCTTACTGGGAAAGTTTGAAAGTCTTTGAAGGTCATTTGGGCATTTGTGCATCCACCGTCAACATCACCATTTAAGTGCCATTTCCGGGGAAAGTTTGAAAGTCTTTGAAGTATTTGAAGGTCAGTTGAGCATTTGTGCATCCATCGTCAACATCACCATTTTGGCGCCGTTGCCAGGGACTCTTTGAAGTATTTTTACAAATGTATACACAGAGTAACCCTGGTAATGTTTCTTACATCATCTAAGTACAAATACGTTTTGTAAATGTCATCCTGTGTCAGATTTGTAAGAATTGAGCAAAGTTACATGTGCATTGTGCAATATTTCTAGCTTCTAGGGGTTATTGCACTAAGTTTGTATTGTCAATGATAAATTTGGGTAAAGGAAGGTTAGATCAGTGAAGATTTGCAGGAATTTAGTGTTGACAGACATTTAATAGATCATTTATAGTCCATTTACACAACTAAGGTGAAAATCCTTAGTGGCGATTCCGTGTTGATTTAATATTTGTGAAATTTCAGTGTCTTAACCTGTCAAATTGAAATTTATCACTAATCTTTGCAAAGCTGGAAGGAAGAAAATATTTCTTTGTTAACGACCCTGCTAGAAAGTTGTTTCTAGAGCTAGGAGAAGCAAGTTCTGAAGGAAGAAGAATCTAGAAAGCTGTTGGAGATCAGAAGTTAAGAAAAGAGTTATCCATTGTGGAAACTGATCAACATGTCATTGAAGATTGCCATATGTCCTCAAGTGACTCTGAATTAGGTAGTCTCTTTGTTGAAATGAATTCTCCATCTGGAGAGGGGCCTTCATTTGTGTTTGAAAAGTTTGCTTCTCATTTTGTCCCTGTATTTTCCAAAATTAATAGGGTTTTCCAAGAAACATAACCATTAAGGGATATTCATTTTGAAAATCATATTTCTGTGCTCCAAAGACCCCTTAGTCCTCATCATTTTGTTTCCCTTACAAGATCACCTCCTCAAAATAATATGGTCCAGCCCCCACCCAGACCTCCATTTGTTTTTAATACCTTTGGTCCTATAATTTTAGAGGTATGGATGGATATCTAAACATGGTGCCACAAGATGTTAGAAATAGATTTTCTAAGTTTCAAGGGAACAATGCTATTACCGGTGACCATCATTTGAAAATATTTGTTAATATGATAGAGGAATTCAAAATTTAATATGAGGATCTGTATATAGAATTATTTATTCACACTCTAGAGGAGGATGTACGTGATTGGTATAAGGCTTTACTAGAAAACTCAATAGATTCATGGATAGAAATGAAAAATGCCTTTAGATTGCAATATGGAGATAAAACAGACCTTAGGTTTCTTTTATCAGAATTCGAAAATATAAAGAAAAACCCTAATGAATCTGTCCATGACTTCAATACTAGATTCAACAAAACTTTGAGAATATTACCTATAAATTTAAGGCCACGTGATGAATCATGTTTGATAAAGTATTTTGATGCATTTGACAAAAAATATGTTTACTATTTGAGGGACAAAAACCCTGGAACTTTGAGGCAGGTTTTCACCATGGCTCTGCAGATTGAAAACAACATCAAAGCAATTGGTAAGCCTCCTAAGAGGGAGGGTATAAAACTGACCAACCCAGATAATCCTCAATCAAGCAAGTCTATGGATTTGGAGGAAGTTGTAAAAACTTTGGCGAAAACTGTTAAAGAAATATCCTACAAGTTGGCCTGAGTAGAGAAAGAAATTGGACAAAGTTCCCAAGTTGAGCACAAGCCATAAGGTCAAGAAAGATTTAGAAATCATCTTAGGGGTGATCAGAGATTTGATGACAGAGGTAAAGGGGCCCATGGGATTTGGAAATAGATAGCCCCAACCTCGTGAAAATAGAATGGTGCCTGATCCTTTGACTGTCATAGTTAATGTTGTTGAAGAAGCTAATGTAATTGAATGGTGTGATAAATGTTTCATGCCCCATACCCCATGTGATGAAGAAAAAGAAGTTGATGAAGCTGATGAAGACACTAATTATGATGTGTGCATGATGGGATGCTCTACAAGCTCACAACAAGCAGCAACTTCAACTGAACTGATAAGTGCTAGAATTGTTGCAGACTTATGGGATTGCATTCACCAGGTATTACCTCTTCCTCCCAGTCATACTTTTGAAATAGATATGGTACAAGCTTTTGATTTGCCCAATCACGACTTTGAATACTTGAGGGCTTTAATTACTAAAAAGTATGATAGAGGAATTCCTTCAGAAGAGGACAGATAATTGTTTAATGAGTGTTGTAGTTGCCAAAGAAAATGAATATAATACCAGGAGTAAAGTTGTCAAAGGGGCATGGCCTCAAGCCAAACCCAAGACTCCAGTTCTCACCAATATCCCAAAAGAAACTCCAAATAAAGATGCATTCGGCGAAGGCCTTGTTTCCCAAAATAAGATCTACATTCCTTCGCATGCGCAGAATGTGAAAAATCCTATGCAGTCAGATGAGTTTGTCAATCTTCCTCCTAATATTGCTTTGCCCAAATATGCTCCTTATGACATTGCCCAAATCTTGAGTTATATCAAGGTATTTTTGAATTGCTTAGAATTCCTGAGCATAAGAAGAGGGCTTTTGAGTATTTGGGATTCAAAGAAGAGAAGGTTGCCCAGAATAGAAAATGTGAACAATGTTGAGGTTCCTCCTACCATTGCAGAGTTATAAAAACCCTAAGTACTGGACGAGCTGGGGGGAACCACATGAGGTTTATTTGGGAACATCTTTGGTTGAGTCTCAGGTGAATGTGGATCCATTTTTCACTACTCTGATTATCAAAGATAGGTTGTTACATAACTGCATGTTAGACTCATGAGCCTCATGTAATGTTATGCCTGTTGAGGTCATGAATGAGTTGAATCTCAAAGTAACAGTAGCTTATGGGAAGTGTACTGCCATGGATTCAAGAGAAGTGCCAGTAAGTTGGATGTGTCAAGGGTTTAGTTGTGTAGTTGGCAGCTTATTCAGGTAAATACTTAACTTTGGATGATGTTATTGTTGATTGTCCTTCTAGATGGGGAATGTTGTTATCTAGAAAGTGGGCGGCCATTATGGGTGGTTGTGTGCAAATGGACATGTCTTATGCAACTATACCAATTGAGGGCAGCCTTGTGAAGTTATGTGGTGAAAAGAAAATGTTATATCTTATTGAGGACCCCAATAATGCTTCTTGTGAAGTATTGCGCACAGATGTTGATTCTGATAACTTGGTGGACTATGTTGTTTTCACAGAGCATGAAATTGAAAAATGTAGATCTTCTAAGTAGGTTGGATTTCTTGGAACTTTTATGTTTGATGCAGCCTCGAAAGATGTTGAAGAATATTACCAAGGCACAAAGGATAAGCTTGAAGAAATGTGGTCAGATAGCAGTTTGGATGGAAAAAAGAAACAATAATATGACTAGTTGTTAAAAATGTATCAAAACTTCTTGGCTTGGTCATATCCAGATTTGAAGGCATTTGAAAAATTTCCTTGATGTTCTTCTCTGAATCAAGGTACACATCATTTGTATGGTGTATAGTCCTTTACTTTCATTCTATTTCTACGTTTTTCAGTTTTGGTTTGTTCTGGGGCTTGGCATTTGTTTTTTGTTGGTTTCTCAGTTTGATCTTGGGTGGTTGGCTCTTGACTCTATTTCCCAATGGATGTTTTTGGCACTTGGTCTACTCTAGTGTTCTTGTCGCACTCGCAGGGAGTGCCCATCCTCGAGTCAGAGCCGATGTTGGTGCTCAATTTGATCTCACCTAATTTGCCCTAAAATTTCAAAAATCTACGTGGTCTAAAGTTTTTTTTTCTATCTCCAAATGGACGCGTGAAAATGTTCTCTTTCACTTGTATTTCATTGTAAATCCTTCTCCGTGGTTGTGGATTGCATTCAAGCCTGATATTACTTGCAAATTTCTTTTCCCTTGGTAAAATATTTATATTCTGGGCACAAATGGTGAAGTCCCCTGCATTTTATTGTTTGACAGGCGTATTTTCCCTGTCAACTTTTATCTCAACATCTACTAACACGTGGCCTCTTTTGATTGGTTGCGGCTTGGCGGGTCTACGCTATGAACTTTCCATTTTTGGCTATTTTTGGAAATATAAATGAATTTTGTGTGTGTGTGTGTGTTTTGAAATATTATTTTTATGAAACACAAGGAAAATTTTCATTTATGGTTTGAATGTTAAATCAGAGATACTAAGGGGAGAGCTTACCCTGAAAACTAGTTTTAATACAGGCTCTCTAATTCTCATTTTCTTATGCCACTATATTTTTTTTAAAAGAAAAGGGTAAATATTTACCTACTTTAATAAATTCCAATATATCCTTGAGTTTATAAAGATGAGTAAACATGAATCTTAACAATATAGCTTTAGTTTTTATACAACATTAAAAACTCTACTACCACCCTTCATTGTATTGCTATGAGATACTTAGAAAAGCACTCAAAAATATTCTTCCTTAATATTCATAACTCATGCCAATAAAATCACATTTGATGAACCATAATGAACTAATAAATATGAACTCATTTCTCTTAACACCACAAGAAAGATAAATAGGGCAAGAGTAATAAATTCATTAATCTCAACATACTTCCATTTCATTAAATTTTCTTTTCAATACAAGATAAAATGTAAACTTCCCATCCATAAAACAAGCCTTTCAATATGCCTTTAAAAGAATACAATTTTCCCCATATCTTTCACTATGCAATGTTTAAAAACATACACAAAGGTTAGAATAAAAGTGTATTTCAACATGAAATGATCAAGATTAAAATATAATTATATTCCTTCTCAAAGGATGCAAGCATAGCCAAACCTTTCATTTGACAATGTTTACAAAACATACACAAAATCAAGTATAGAAACTTTTTATAAGAAGGGGGATTAAGGTCACAACATGTCACAATTCCCTCTCAAAGGGAGGATAAAGGATTCATCCTTTTCAAATACAAAGGTTCAAGTTGCTTCTCAAGGAAGGAGAAACTTAATAATAGATACAACATATTTAGGTGTAAGATAAAAATTTCATCCTAAGATGGGAGACTTCTAAACAAGAGTTACAACATCTTTACAAGAACCAAATAAAATCCAAGTGGAAAAGCCTCCCCTAAAATGGGGAACAACATTTCAAAATCTCCAAGAGTTTTCTTCACCTTGAGTTTTATGCTAAATTTGCATGTTTCCACTCCAAAAATAGTCTTCATAGCACAAGAAGAAAGGGCCTGGTTACCTCCCAATAAATTGGCATCATTACATGCCATCCCCAACACATGGAGAACATGCTAGCATCATTCCAAGCCCATGGGAGAGAACAAATACATGCCTCGAGTTGCACAAGTAAATAGGAAAAGGGGTAACAAAAACACAAGCAAAATTTTACAACACACTCAATAATCAAATAATTAAAACCAACACATGAGGGAAAACTCCATGTTTTCTCCAAATGGGAGAGAGTGAGAACAATCCCATAAGAAGCCAAAGTGTGAACCAACCATGGGAACAGAATAATAATCTCCATTAAAAAATTCCCTCCTTATCTTTCAAACCATATATGATTTCCTTGCCAAGGACGGAGAAGGAAGTTTAAACCATATGAAAATCCTTCTCCACATCAAAACATATGAGGGGAGGAATAAAAGAGGAGCATCATAGATTTCCCATCAAACCATGTGGTGAAAAAAACTCTTCCTCCCTCTTCCCCAACACTCCAAAACAAGAAAAAGACAAGAAAACAAATTCACAAACACTCCCATAACAACATGCAAACAAAAACACATTTGACACCATTTTATTTCCAAATCACATTGTATTATCATAAGGAAAAATGAGAGAAATACATAGAATCCTACCTCAATGAAGTTATCCCAAAACTTAAAGCAATCCTGTAACGTCGACATTTTACACAAACAAAAACAATACCAAAAAATAACGAAATAATTTTGATTTGAATTACATTGTACTATCTTACACGTGACACTACAAGAAATCACTTAGGACTTCACACAACACATGATACATTTGCACAACATTAACCCACATAGATAACGTGAAAACACGTGATATACTTCAAGGCCCTTTTCTGACAAGGCATAACATAATGATTCAACTACAATATACACTTACAGATAGGGTCTTCCCATGGCACGATCTTTTAGGATTACACATTTATTACAATTATGTTTCAATTTTTAACTTAAGTTCTAGAAAGGCTCATAATATGTGAATCATACATTCCTTTCAACCTTTTTCTCTGGATTTCCTCTATATTGTTTAACATTTAACTTTCAGAGTATCTCATTGAATAAGGATCGTCTATATTATTGGAATTACTTGTTTAATTCACTTGTTTGTTATTATGGTATTTATTTACACACTAGGCTACTAAGTCTTATCACTAGGATTCACTCATAAGGGCATGCATCTTGATCTTGTATCATACCTCAGGTATGCAATGGAACAAGTGTGAGCCCAAAGGAGGGAAGGTTCATATAATTTTCTCAAGGATTTTAGGTCAAGTTTCTTTCATTCATTTATAAATTGGTAATTGATCTCATACACAATAATTATTATATACAAGGTAGGTTCTTTATTCACAACAAGAGCATTTAATCATATTACAAGGAAAATCATGTTTTACTTTACCTGTGGAATAACATCTCACGATTACCCTTCCCAAGGAAAAATGTCAATTATAATTTTTACCATAGTTATGCTCCAATAATTAGTTAAGGATTCGATGAATCATAACATGGCAACATACTTATTTATTTTAGTTTTCTAAATTAGGTTTGCTGAGTATCATTCTACGTCAAACTTAAGATGCTTTTCCCTAATTAGGTTCATATACCTTTTTGTAATGAATTGTGTAACCTATTTGTTGTTGGGGAATTTGACTCCTCAATGAGACCACTAGTCCCTGTCTTAAGGGAGTTTATCTCTACAAATATGATCATAGTTTCACATCATGCATCCATGACATATTGGACAAGTGGGAGAGCAAGATGGAATAGTTCATCATTTAAAGGATTAAGGGTTGCATTAAAGTTTACACAATGTGGGTCCCTTTTCTTACCACAAGATGGTTTAAACATGTTATATGACCGATCTGAGTTTCACTTTTCTCCTATCACGCTATATTATGGGTATATTCCTACAACTAATCATAGATTGAAATGTTGTTAAGTTTCAAAAATAACTCTTAGTATTGCACCATAGAATCCAAACGATAGTAGAATTTGGGTATCAGGTTCATTTATGATCATAACTCATACAAGTGACTTTCAAAATTAGTTAGCGATCTTCACCACCTACACTCTTCACGTTACATGTGTTCCCAACCAAGAGGATCTTACATTATGTTGGGGTTTGGTTACCCATAGAGTACTACCTAAAAGTAATCACACTCTCCTTACTACACACACACAACTATCATTCCCAAGAGGGGAACACATACCCAAGATAAAGTTTTACCATGTGGTTCATAATTGTCAGGTTCACGACGATGTTTCTAAGCATATAGGCTATAACGATCAACTCAAAATTGGGATATTAGTTACTTAAGCTAGAACTAGGTGTTATCAAGTGTAAAGTTTTAAGTTCATTCCAAGGTTTTGATTTCTTCTGTGTTAAGAAATATCATGCAAGAAGGATAGATATGCACAAGTTTTAAACTAAGGTTGAATATTATAATTAAGTTTCTTTTCTATGTTTGTTAGTTATATAACACAACACTCTAGATATTTCATCATAAATTTCACAACGATAATGAACTATAAAATATTAAATTAGATTTCATTTAACATACGTATCCAACTTTTAAAATACAAAAATTTGGGGATCAAGATAACACCCAAGTTTCGATGAACATTTCTCTTAAACCCTAGCTTTTAAAATATTACAAAACTTCACTAATAAACCTTTCAATACTTCACAAAATGTTGAACTATCCTCTACAATTTCACTTAACATATATATCCAACCCCCCCGTTTTTATACTATACATAAATTTGAATGAAAAGAAAACCTATAGTTAAATGCACATTTCCCAAAGCACCTCTAAATATAACATCTCATTCATATTTCAAAATTTAAATAATAAGTTGTTACTGTAACATAGAAATACATAAAAATTTATTTCCATTAACATACATGAATCACAATAATATACAATGAATCAAAACCATGTCGTTTCACCATCTTACTTGCATTCTGCAAAACCATGTGAGTGTGAAATCAACGATAAATCGTTGGCATGGCATTCACCTAGATCTAGCGTAATTAACGTTATTGATTTTTCATTTACTTTTTAACTATAATACACAAGCAACAAGAGAGGGTTGAGGCACATGTTCATTTCATGTCATTTCTTAACTAAGGGGAGAAAGAAAGAGATAAGGAAGAGAGAGAAACACTATTTTTCCAAAAGTCAAATTTCACATGCCAAGCCACAAGATAGAGTTTCAAACAATTATTTACAAATGTTAATAAGTTTCCACAGTGATTTTCTAATTTTACTCGGGTCCTACGACTTTATTTTACATTTTCTTTCTAATTGCAAAAATGCCCAATTTTGGCTCAAAGGTGAAGAAAGTGCATTTAAAAACTTTCTTTTGATAAGAAAATTCACAACGGGAGAATTCCTACGTGTCCACCTATATACAAGGTGTTCACTAGAACTGACGGAATTCGGAACTGGTGAATGGTTTACGATTGGTGGCTAGTTTTCAGGGGCCACCAGTCGTAATTAGGCTAGTTGCAACATCAACCAATTTTTGATCGAGGGCTAAGAACCCTCATCTAAAAACTGACTTTCGATGGTTGGACTCTCCATGGGAAGATTCCTACATGCCCTCTTATATGTAGATAATACGTCAGAGTTGACGGAACCAAGAATTGGAAAATAGGTTGCAAACAATGACGAGTTTTTTGGAGCCACTGGTCATATTTGAGCCAGTTTGACCTAATCAAACAGTGACTGGAGGCCTACAAAATGCCTTTTCCAAACTATCAAGAAGAGTTTTTCCCCCAAACTAAAGGTAACAAGAAATTTTCTAGTAAAAGTACTAGAGTTTTGCGAAGGCAGACAAATATTTTGTTGCTTAGGATTCAAATGGCAAGCTGAAATGAAATCCAACTTTTCAGTTTTAACTTCCTAAAAGTGCAAAACGGGGTAATAGGGATCCTAGAGGAGCGATGAAGAGAACAAAAATGGTAAAACAAGGTTGAGCTAATCCTTGACGCAACTCTGTACATAACAGGGAGAACATACGAAATTTGACATCCCTTTTACGGGGCTCGGGGTGTTGTTTTGCAAATATCTGGAAATAGCATTTTTTTAACTTTGCAAAGAAGATAAAATGGTTGTTTTAGTTAACTCATCTAACTCTCGCCCAAAACCAATGGATACGAGCACCTAATGTTTATACTGTGAGTCTAGCACATACAAGGTTGCGATAACGACATGGTTGACGGTCAATTTGTAAACCGGTAGCGTAGATGACAAGGTAGATTTTTATTGTTTCACACTAACATTCTAATTAAAATACTCAATTGAAAACTTATCCAATGGTTTTTTTTTTTTATTACATTGCAATGAAGAACCAAATTATATGAAAATTATAAAAGACAAGGTAAGGAGACTTTGCCTGAGGGACAACAAATCGGCCAAAGTGGCTCAGAATAAGCACAACGTGCACAAGCTACCAAGGTCTGAAATGGTTGTTAAGATTACAAGGTCCAATTCATCTCGCCAAAAAAGTGGATCAAGGTATCGTAGCTGATACTAGGAGGATTCCGCTCTTATTCACTGCTAGACACCATTGCCCTCTCTCCAAGGCTTAACCCAAAGTGCCAACCATTTGAGGATGAACCCAAATTACAACCTTATACACATAATGATTTATTTTGGGCTTACTTCTACAATAGGAACTCATGCCAACGAGGTATTGACCTCTCTCATTCCCCAACATGCGAGGCTACAACCAAAAAACCAAAAATGAAGCTTACACGGTCAAGATCTGCTCAAAGAGACGCAATTTGTTTGGCCGTCTGGCCAATGCTTCCACATGAAGCTCCTCCTTGTGCTCAGTCCACTTCTTTATTTTAATAAAATCAAAATTTGCTCCAGGTAACCGTTGACTATTGCTCCTCTCCTGGATACAATACACAAGTGGTGTCCCGAGTTGGATCTTTATAAGTGAAAGGTTCTAATGCCTCTAGAGTGACGATCCAAGGTGAAATGCTTGTTCCGAAGTTATTTCCTAATAAATGTTCCAAGAGGTTGAGTTTGTCAAGTCTCTATATCTCTTACACTCCAATCATTCATTAAAACCAGTCAAAATATATGACTAGTTGCATCATCAATGTTCACACATGCACCCAGCTCATTTCCAGGATCAACCAGCATAGCCATTTCAAGCTCAAAATCAAAGTTTACACTTGGGTAAAACCTCATGGGGAAATTACCAACCGGAGACTATTATTTCATCCAAATCACCCTGTTCTAAAGATTCCAATTCAGATTCATTGCTTGATAAATCTCTAACAAAGGAGTAAAGGACAAACAAAAAACTCCCATTTTGACACAGGTTGGGAGGATGCAGGCAAAGCGCATGGCATTTGAATTTACACATGCTAGTTGCATTTGCTTGAAATTTTCTAATCCTTTTCAACAAACCCATTTTGTGCATATCCTGCAGCCATTGTAGTCCATGAGGCCACATTTCTTTTGGGCATTTAGTCGAACATTTCACATGCAAAGTGTATGCTTCGACATTTTGCATGCATACCTACTATATCACTTGCAACTACAACATCTGAAAAATTCTATGCCTTCTTCATTATGCATTGGTTTCCTACAATCATTGCAATTAATGCCACATTTCTTTCAGGCATTTAGTTGAAACAGTTCATATGCCAAGTGCATGCTTCCATATTTTACATACATATCTACCAGAACATTTGCATCTGCAACATCTGACAAAACGTCTTTCCATTATGCAGCAGTGGAAATTCATGCCATGTACAAAGTCTCTTATGCTTTGATGGGCGTCCAAACGTGCTCCAGAGTTCACATCTTGGCCCACACAGAGAGTATGTACGAAAAGTAAGTTGTTCAGGTTGGAGACCTATTTGTTGCATAGGAAAAATAGAGTGACTGCCCGTGTGGAAACCCATGTCTTCTGCCATCGCTGCAGCTTTCCAAATACTGGTAAATTTACAATCTGACACGGTTCAACGTGGTTTACACTTCTAGGATTAGTTAAAGTGGTTGCATTCTTGTACAAGGGAAATTCCATGTATGAATGCCATTTATGAATCCCACTCTTCCATTAGTCAACACCATATTCCCCCGGCCCCCCACCCATGCTTTCACACCTTCCCAAGGCAGCTAGCCCATGTGCCTTCACATGGAATTGTTTACTCCATTCACCAACCTTGCCCTAGTATTATATTTATTTTCCTTTTATTCATATATATACATTCAAATCCTTGTTGTATTTTATGCTATACATATTCTTCTTATTTTATCATTAGTCTTAATAGTTCCTATTATTATTATTATTATTATTATGATTATTACTACTACGTTAGTTTTAAACAATACAATATTCTATACAAGTTACGTATTATATAAATAGAAGGATGTTAATACGATTATTATCAAACAAAAATAAATAAGGGAAGATAGATTACCCTAAGTCACAGATGATGTTCAATGCCCAGAGAGGTATTAGTGAGCTTGATAGGAGTTTGAATTTCCTCATATGTACCGACAGCCAAGTGTAGAGGTGGTATCCAAACCTTGATGGTTGGGAGATAAGGAGCGGGGAATTCCAAATCCAACACTCCAACGCTGCAAGCTCCACAATCACTCTCCAAATCTCCAACTCTTAAAGCAAGAATGACCAAAAACTCCCCAACCCCTCTCCATGAGGAAGTATAAAAGAATAACAATTTACAATTCTCCCAAATGAGAGGATGACATGTGTCACCCTTCTCGTCTCCCCAAAAGATATTCCCAAAAATATAAAGAGAATAAAAAAAAGCTCATTTGCAAGGTAATCTCCCAAATTCCCCAAAAATGTAAATAAATTCAGCACCCTACAACTTTTAAGACACACAAAAACTAATCATTCTTACAAGATAGTTATGCGTGAGGGGTCAAATGGGAGATAAAATTTCACTTGGCCTTGAAAGTAGACCCCTACCTTTAGGTAGGGTCCAAGGGTCTCATTTACATGAAAAGGGAGCTCCCAAAGTCAAATGAGGTCCCCAAAGTTGTAAATCTTCATTTTAATCATTGGTTAAATTCACCTAATCATTTCAAAATCTTGTAAATCAAACACGAAGTCGATTAGGATATTGAAGATGCTCATCAAATGTGCAAAAACATTATGATTGCATATTTATAATAAATGAATAACATCAATCCAATTCCCAAAGGCAAGTGCAAGATGTATGTATTTGTGGTCAGTGTATACGCCTCAATTAAGATCAAGATAGTAATCACCATTACACGTGTTAATAAAACAAGAGATGGAAGTTAAGTTACATCTTTTGGCCATATCCAAGTGGCCAATTCCTTGGACTGAAATTACATTTGGAAATTTCACTTTACATGAGGTCTCTATCGAAGAGGTTAGATGCGTGGTCTGTATATTAAAGCTCATTATTGTTGTTATAGGACTGCACATTTTCCATAATATCTCTTAGAGTTCCGCCTTTGTAGGAGTAGAATAAATAAATAAGGATATAGAACGATTTACTTCAACTTTAAAAACAAAAAAAATAGAAGATACATGAAATAGAATTGTGTATTGCAACCATTTTTTTTTTTTAAATAAAATATTTGCTTGGTAATGAAAAATAGAATAAAATATCTTTATATATATATGGGGTGGGGTGGGGGGAAATATATGTTAAAAAGGCAATATACGTACCTTATGCAGAATAATATAACCGGTGATGGAACGCACGTCTAAAAGTTAATATAATTGAAAAATATTTTCAGGTAGTGCGTATGTGGATGTTAGTCTCGGCGATTTAGGGAAAGAGGTGGCATTGTTATTGTGTGCGGAGGACTGGAATCTTGAGGTAATTTACTGGTTGTTTAACTGTTGGTCAAAATCAGAGTTGATGGACATACGCGATTTAAGAGATGGAAACATACCCGATGCCGTCAAGTTTAGAGAGATGAACGTGAAGATATGTAAGCTCGCAAAAAACCTTGGTAATTTGGTTGGTGAGGCATCTGAAAAAGCAGGAAAGAAGATGTATTATGGCCACAGTTCGATCAAAGACGTGATGTGTGGTCTTAGCGAATTTCTGAAAGAAGATCCCGATGCTGCGGAATTTGTTGCTAGTAACTGTGGAAGGGTTTTTAAAAGGGATTCATACGTGAAATACTTTTCTCCACTGTCCGTGGAGCTTTCATATGATGCTTGGATTGAGATAGCGGAAGCATTCTGGAGCTTTTTCAGTGACTCTTTTGCATGCTCTTTTGTAAAGGCGTATGCATGTAACTGTGTTCGCGACATCTCTATTGTAAATGCCGAAAATAATTTTATTGTCGCCAGTGAAATTCTTTTTTATCTCGTAAAATTTCAATGCGAGATTATACATGCGCCCCTTCAACATGATGGACGCGCCGAGGAATGTGCTCCCAAGATTTTTCGTTACTTGATTGAGAAGGCTTCAGGCGATCCAAAATGTTTAAAAGAGATGCTTCAAGACAACGCAATGTGGAGGTGCTACACTGACATCGGTAATTATGATCTTCTACACATGCTTTTAATCCGGATTACAGAGGAGGAGGTTAGAGATGCCACTCTGGTGGTAAATATGCTTTTACAGTGCGGCGCTCGACCGCGACCAGCCAATACAATTGGGTGCTGCGAGAACAAAACAACGGCTCTACACTGTGCTGCGGGAAGAGATTATAATGAAGATCTGGGACTAGAGCTTGCAAAGAGTTTTCTGCAGAAATGTGATGAGAAAGAACGAAAAGAACTGATCGACGCCACAGATGAGAAAGAAATGACTGCTCTTCACAGGGCTTGTGAGAAAGGTAACGCACGTATCTGTGGACTGCTTCTTGACTACGGTGCGGCACTCCATGTTCGAGACGACAAAGGTATGACACCCATCCATCATGCAGCCATGCATGATCAAGTTATGAATGTGTTTATTGAGAGCCCACATTTCAGTTATTGTGTTGATATTCAAGATAATGAAGGAAAACGCCCCATCGACACAATGATTGCCCGCTCCTCGGAAGCAGAATTAGTCGCAAAGGTGGTGTCCTTTTCAAAACAGCCACAAGATTATTTTACTAAACTGAATTGGGAACATCTCGTACCTCAATTCTTACAAAAAGGTTCTATAGACATGGTGAGTCAAATATTTCAAGCTGGAGCAAAGTTGCCCGACGTTTATGATGGGGGCAAAACAGTCTTGCATTTCGCCGCTATGTGCCAGGATGCGAATGATTCTCTCGATATGTTTAAGCTGATATTGAAGCATTCTCCGAGAAAGCACGACCTTGTGGCCAAGCGCGACAGAAAAGGTAGGAGTGCTCTCCACGAGGTCGCCCTCCGTGGAGATTATTATCTCTCATATTTTCTCCTGAAAGAGAATTCAAAGATAGTAAATATTACAGATAGAGATGGACGAAACCCATTGTATGAAGCAGTTAAAGGATGTCGGGATCATCAAGACATTCAACAAACATGTTGGGTTATATTTGCGGCACGGTATGGTTATAGACGATTTGATAGACCGTAGGGGCCAGACGCCATTGCACGTTGCTGCTTCACTGGGTAAAGAGCACATGGTCAATGTCCTGCTTTCAGAGTCAAAAAGTCCCCACAAAATTATTAAGAGATCAGATTTCCTTGGGAAAACGGCGCTGCACATGGCAGCAAGCTGTGGGAGTTCAGATACAGTGAGGATTCTGTTGGAGCACGGAGCAGAGCCACTCAGAGAGCGAGACTGTGACAGGAGGACAGCCCTCCACTATGCAGCGCAAGCCGCAACTGGAGAAGAAGGGATAACGTTGGCTGAAATCCTTATAGAAGGATGCAAATCCGATCAAGAAAAATTGCTCTTCTTGTTTGCCTCAGCA
Source organism: Taxus chinensis (assembly GCA_019776745.2). NCBI lineage: Eukaryota > Viridiplantae > Streptophyta > Pinopsida > Cupressales > Taxaceae > Taxus > Taxus chinensis. Next base: position 190,002,853 of record CM034152.1, read on the forward strand.
GCAGGCTTAGGCACTGCAGACCAAAATTTAAGTGATTCTGTGCTCAAAGATTATCTGTTGAAAGAAAAGCAAGTAATCAAAGACAAAGTGGGGACAAACAATTTATTGCGAACAGCTGCTTGTTTTGGCGATATAGAAATGACCAAAGAACTGCTCACCAGAGGTTGTCAGCTTTCGGATATTCATGATCAACAGTGGAGAAATGAATTGGCAGAGACACAGAGAGAGCTTGTTGATCAAGGTATTTCAGCACCTTCCTTACATTGCTTTATATGATAAACAGGACAATATTGCATCTCTAATTTGCCAGTTTACATTGCTTAAAATGATAAAGAGAGTTGTATGTTTTGCTTACACAGTTTCAAGTCAACTTGAGAGATTCGTAGACCAAGGAAATGATCAACCGACCACATCCGACAATCTCGGTAAACAATTGTTTACATATTTTTTTCGTTCTTTTTTAAAAGCACCTTTCGAGGTTTAAATTTGACGGTCGTTATAAGTATTATGCAGTTTTGTAACGATCCTAATTTTCCAGTATTGTTCATTTATTTTAATAATTTTTATTATACCAACATAATTTATATATAAATTTAAATAACTATTGACAGTCATATTTTAAACATACAAATCTAAAGTGATGACGATTTTAGTCATGAATCTCATATCTTGACACTCATGACTAAAATTTCCTTCGTGTATTTATTTACTCAAAAAAATATTCACTCTTGAATCACATTGATTATTCTTGACTTTTCATGGACATTGATATCTAGATCATATTATATTGAATTCTCTATTTACTTTTCATTGGGAAGCTACCGATCATAAATTTGCACAAATTAAAAATTATGTGAGTCAGGGAGATATGACTATGCACGTGGTCTTGCTGCTCTATTCTTAAATCCATACCTAAAATCTCCTATTGCTGTTGGTATCTCTGGTAGTTGGGGAATGGGGAAATCCAGCCTAATGATACAGGTATGATTTGCATAGTTTACAAATTATAACAAAAACAATTCTTTCAATACACAATCAATGTTTGGCTTCTCTTCAAATTATAATAAATATGTTTTTTCCACCTCCAATACATCTATTTAAATATTATTTTTGATGCAGACTGAAGTTATTTTGTTACAAACGTCGGCTCAATTATCATTTTTGCCTTCTCCAAATTTTTCAAATTCAGCTTCAGATATTCCTGGAGCAAAAGCAATGGAATTATCTGAGAAAGGAAAAATGAAACATAGAGGGATTAACAGACAACTAGATTTACTGAGTGACGAACAAATTCAGGCAAAGGTAATGTTTTGAAATTAAAATAAAAGTATAGTTTTGTTTCATATTAAAACTTCCTATATAATGTTGAATGTAAAGTTTATGCGTCGATACTTTCAATTGCCATGTATGCAAAATAAAAAAATGAAAAAATATACAAATTGTTGTTTCAACTTTGTATAAATAATTTATAAGAAATTAAATTAAATCAACAAATAGTCTTATAATACTTTTGTTCTATTCTATTACCATTCTGCTTTATCTAATTATAATACTAAACACCACATATATCTGTATTTGTATGTGTATATGCATTTATATGTTTGTGTGTGCACACAATTACAATGCTTTTTCAAATTCTATTTTTACATTGTTTTTCAAATTTGATTTTTCTATTTTGCATGATGTATATACATGTAAAATTTAGTGTTAAACCTTATTTCTAACACTCCTCCGTAAACTTGTCTTTAAGTTGATTAATGATGCCCAACCTTTCTCCTAGATATTAATAAGTTTCCTTAGCTATTTTTTTGTGAAGGTATCAACATATTGGTCTTCCAACCTATAAAATTCCAAAAATATATCTCCCATTATTGACTAGCTCTCTAATGAAATGATGTTTCCATTATTTCAAATTTTAGTGAACTTTGAAATTAGATTCACTACATACATTATGTCAAGCCTTATTATCATCAAAACTATCAGACTTCTAACTACTCTTTTATACATTGTTGGATTAATATAGTTGTCTTTATCCTCTTTCCTCAATTTCAAACATAATGCCATAGGTGTAGGTGTTGGCTTCCATTTCAACATCCTAAACCTTTTCAAAACATAACAAGTATACTTGGATGGTGAACGAACAAATTCATCTTTTTTGTTTGATTTACTTTACCACCAAGAAAATCATTTCATCGAATCTACATTTTACACCTCAATTTATTGCTTCATTGTTGATATACAAAACTCCACTAAAAAATTCCCTATGAGTATAAAATCATCAGCATACATACATACAATTAGAGTTTCACCTTCATCATTCACCAAGGTATTAAGATTTGGTTCACTTTTTCTTATGCTGAAACCATTACTCAACAAATATGAGTTAATACAATCATACTGAGCTCTTGATGTTTCCTTCAGACCATTTCTAAAATATTTCAATTTGTAGACTTTTTTTCATAACCAAGTGGTTTCTACACGTATATTTCTTCTTCCAAAAACTCCTTTCAAACATTATGTCTTGACATCCATATGATAAAATTTCAACTTTTTAAATCTAAAATTGCTAAAAATGATAGGACTATATGTAGTCTTACTATGGGCACAAATATCTCGCCGAAATAAATTCCTTCCTACTGTGAATATCACATTATAACCAACACTGATTTATGTTTCACAATATTTCCATCAACATTAAAAAAATTCTTGTAAACCCACTTTAATCCAATAACATACATTCTTGTTGGAAGATTATGTAGATCCGAAGTCTGATCTCTCTCTATCACACCAATTTATTCATCCATGGCCTTGTACTAATTCTTATTACGAGTTGCTTCTTAAAAATATATTCAATCAACTACAATAAATAATGTAGAATCCAAATATTCATCACTTTCTAATTTTTGTATATTTCTTTCAAATTTCTCGCCTTCTATTATATATCGTTAGAGTGAGTCTTAGAAAATATGGACTTGAATTTTTTTGTTGATGTTTTATCCGCATTGATATCTTGTTGGGATAAATTGTGTTTGTTATTAGTGATGTCAGTGTAATGATATCTTATGATGTATATGGCCTCAAGATATCTCCTAGGGAATATCTTGGTAATTTTGAATGTGACATTGTCCTTGAGATGTATCCTAGGGTGACATATTGTAGGATATTTACTTACTCCTATACAATGGTAGATTTCATTGTAACAATATCTTGAGAAATGGGTTTTCCACTATTTTAAGACATCATTGGGAGAATTATCTCGTGAGGTACTTGATGAATCATTTCATTTGTTGTCTCATTTTCAATAGAATTATTTGATGCCAAGAAAATTAGATTTTTTCAATGCTTTCATACCATGTTTCTTCTTCGGTGAATTGAACATCTTTTCTAACTACCACTTTCTTGGTGATTAGATTATACTTGTATGATTTTGATTCATCATAGTATCCCAAGAGAATGTATTTATTCTTTATCAACTATTTTCTTTTATCCTTTCATCTAGCACATGAGCATGTCCCACATGACAACAAAAATTCTCTATTGAGAAACGAAAATGTTTTTTGTTATTCCAATATTGTTGAGAATTTATTTCACAATCAATATTTGTAGAAAATATATTTAGAAGACATCAGAAAATTCAAACAGTTGGAGACTTGATCATTGATCTAACTGTGGATTAGACAATGAGAGCTAAGCTAGAGAAAACAAATGGGAGGGCAAGTGATCAAATGGTTAACTGACAGATGTCAATCAGATTTGGTAGAGAAGATCCTACCCCAAATCTAATTTGGAGATCCAAACTCCAAGGATGCAGGCTACGTGTGACAGATCATTCAAATCCTTGATGTTAGAAGTAGCAGTCCAAGTGTTGAGAAAAATTAGGGACACTTTTAATATGGAGGAAGCTATGAATTTTGAGGCATTAATGGTATAACCATTGCTTAATGACTTGGAGTGGAAATATGATGAATTGGAAAAAAATACAAGGCAAGTAGGGACAACCTTTAATTCGATCGGTGCTACAAAGGTGGCGAGTTTCCTCCCAAAGAATATTAACAAAAACGTTTTCACTATTTTCACTAAGTATCTTGGGAAGGTGGACACCATAGCTCAGAATGAAGGCGATGACATATGGACAAGAGTTAATAAGAAAAAACCACATACTATTCACCCCACCATGACCCAAAGTCGGGGTAGGAAATTTTAGTCGTAAACCTTTCGCTGGGCTAGTTCAGGTTTTTGACTGCCTTTGTTGGCTCTAGACTATACTTGAATTAGTCTTCGTTTAGCTTTCGTTTTGCTGCTATTGGAAGTTTTTTTTGTTCTCTTGTGTTGTGCAATTGTCGTGTCATTGTTGTCTGGTTTTTTTTGGGCTTCTTGTGGCAGCTTGTCCACTATCTTTGTGTTTCTTTGCTCTATCTGGATTCTTAGTCTTTTCTTCTAGGTGTGTTCTTCATGTATTATCTGGCTTTTGATCCTATTTGTACTCTGGGGTATGGTCCCCTTTAAATCCATTTTCGGCGTATGGTCCCTCCTAAAAAACCGTTTACCAATAATAAAAACATATATTTAAAAGACACACTATGCAAGTTTGTTTTTTGCCCTAATACTTACAATTTCCAAAATTGTTTTTTTTTTTCATTTTAGCCCACACCATTTTGCTAATTTGTATATCTTGTAGTAATTTATTTATTAAACCTATATGCTTTACAAAAAAATCATAAATTCATCAGAAATATACTCACCTCCAATATCTATTCTCAACGATTTTATGAAGTGTCCACTTTGATTTTCAACCAATACTTTTAATTGTAGAAATATACCAAAGACCTCTTATTTGTGTTTTGAAAAATATACACTTTTTTTTATTTGATTAGGTAAAAACAGGGATCAGCTCCCAGAAGCCACACAATCAAAAGATGCAACGTGAAACCAACCCAAGACGAGCAAGAAAAGAAACATGACCACACAAGGAGTTAAACAAACTTAACTCGAAAAAGACCGGGTCCACAAAAGACTAAAAATAGTCCGCAGACAGTCAGTAGTTCCACTTGGATTTCCTAGAATGCACTAAGTGCCATCCTTCAACAGGATCACCTCCACCCCCAAATGTCACCTTGATGTACTCTCTATAATTCTTGCCCTCCCAAAAGGCAAGGACCTTTAGGGAGTCCGCATCGATATGGAGTTTAGTCATTCGAATCTTCAAGTTTATCTCATTTTTAAATATCCAATACAACTTCCAATCTACCCCCTTGGGTATACATCGCAAGCCATTTAGGACCTTTAGGAAAAGGTAAGGATCCCACAGGATCGCTCTAAGATGGTTAGGCCCTGAATTTCCTATCATAAAACTCCCATCTCATTTCCTCAAATGATTCCACCAAATCGAGAAGTTTATCCATTGGATCGGGAGGTAATGATTCTTGTATTTCCTTAGATGCATTCGATTCATCCCCAGAACCATACTCCTCCCCTATTTCCGTAGATTCCTCACTTTCCTCCTCGTTGTTTTCATCTGAGTCAGAGCTATGACTTTTTGAAGCAAGAGCCTAGCCCCCGGAAGGAGCAAGGGACACGTGGGAAAGTGGAAGATCCACACCCAGACTCAGCCACCGTCAAAACAGAACCAATAGGCGCAAGCACCTCCTCCACCACAACCCACGAAGGAAGCAAAGAAGCAAGACAAGGGGCACTAGCTCTAGCACTCATGTTTTGCTTCATTCTCCAATCCTAGACAGGGTCTTTGCAAGAGGCAAACCCATGGCCAACAATCCTGCACTTAACACAAAAGATAGGGGAATGTTCATATTGGATCTTCTTATCAATAACCCCATGGCTCGAGAAGAGATGGATGGAGGCAAGCATCTTTTTCTAGGGGGAAACATTGATGCACATTCTCGCAGCAACCATCCCAGATCTAGCCAAGGTCGTTGGGTTGATGATCAAAAGATCTCCAATGGCATGAGCTATTCCCCTCAACACTTCAACCTCCCAGAACTCAAAAGATAAATCTGGGAGTTTCACCCAAACCGGGTAAGCCATAGGCTCAAAGTTTTTCATATCTAACCCAGGTCTCCATTTGGCTAGATGCAGCATAGTCTTCCCATAGAGCGAAGGACCCCATTAATGGTGTTGATATATTCATCCTCCCTGTCAAACTGGAACAAGAAAGATTGATTCGAAATTACTACCACCGAGATGCCTCCAATAGGAGCCCATTTCCTTCTAGCCCAGGCTCTAACAAGATCAATATTTGGTCTAATACCCGCATTATGCATTCCACAAAGAGAGAGCCCATATCTTACTCTTTTTTCCCTTGTAAGTTAGATAGTTAACTTGGCACAAACAAGGTTCTATTCATCAATTTAGCTAGAATCAAGGAGGTCATCCCTGGAGGAAGGGGAGGGCTATAACAAAGACTTTCCAGAGACTCACTCATCCCATAGACCGAGAGATGCCTGAAACCTCGACTAAGCCTCTAACTAGGGATCCCTCCAAATTTTGAAATCCTCATTTTCCCGCTCCTTGCTTCTGGTGTAGATGTCTCATCCATTGTTAGATGAGAAGTTACTTCTAGAAAAATGGACTGGTATGTAAATTCAACATTTTTTTCCCTAGTCTCACAGTGCTACATGATTGGATTCTGCTAGATGTCATGGGTAGGCCTGTCATGATAGGTAAATTTGTGTTGATCATGTGTACTGGTTACAGGTGTCAGGATAAGTTTTCATAGTGAAGTGTTGTTGGTGTATTGAAACCCCCGGTGAACATGTGATTTTTAAAAACATTGTATTTGTATATGATCATATGCAACGTTATTGCTTATGAATAGAATTGGATGCTCTTCGTTTAATCTGTGATGACATACAACATTGTTATCCTATTAGTCAAAGTGTGTTATGTGTTTGGTTACATTAATTTACTCCTTTTATATGTTGGACTGAGATCCATACTTGGTCTTTCATTGGGATATGTTGGTTAGGTAAATTAAGCCTTACTATTGTACCTTGTTGCTAAGGAAATTGATCGTAAAAATAAAACTATACCATAGTATGCCCACATCATTAGAGGAGGGTGACTTTTGAATATCTATTTTGATTTTCATGCATCTGATTGTTCCATGGTCAAACTTTGGAGGATAGGATATGTAATCAGTAAATCTAGACTAGTGAAGGGTTCCCCTTGAGAATGTAAAACTTGTTATCTATCTTGGTCTAGTGATGTGTTGACCTAGGGAACTCTCTTAGTCTCCTAAGAAAAATAACTTGTAGTAGCATGTTTACATTTTGAAGAAAAGAAATAATCAAACTTATAGCATGAAATAACAATCTTTCCATATGGATAGTAATCCAGAAGAACCTTGAGTTAGTGAGGAGGCTTTTTCCTCCATAGTGGAACCGAACTCAGTCAACTTTCAACTGTGTCATTTCATTTCTATATTGATATTAGGTCCTACTGTATGCAATAAAATGGGTTTCACTCTATTCCTTCATGACCGTATTGGGGTAGGTTAGCTTTTCTCCTCGTCAATCCTTAGTGCACGGTCCATGAGATCTCTCATTGTCTTCCCTCGTGGGCTAAATTGTTGTTTTCACAAGTATTGAACTAGATACTTGTTAATGGAGCCAAACTCACATCACAGAAGAACCATGTAGTGACATTCATAAGCCTTAAGGTTAAAACAAATGTTCCCTATATAGATAGTAATGTTTGTATCCTTTTTGTGTTGCTGGATATAGGCTAGATCTATGTGATCCTCACTGATATATCTTTATCTCCATTCGATTATGTTGACATTGTAGTAGGGTAACCTAGAACCCATTTTTAGGCGTAAATGGAAATATATAACCTAGGACCATTTTAAGAGGTACAATTATGGAAGAAACATGTATTTCACTTATAACTATTGACAATGAATTCTTAAGATGATGGATTAGAAGTAAAGTGAAATGTGATATTTGTTACTTAAACTCTATACAAACATCGATAACTACATTGTCATCGAATTGAAGAAAGTTAAGTAGCTAGAATACATAGTTAGGTGCAATAACTTAAAAAAGAAAAGAGTGTATCCTTTGTGTTTAAATGTTACTCTGAAAAGAACATGGAACCTATTCACTCTTAACTTAACATACTTCCCTTTATTTCATTTGAATCTCCCTTGTTGCAACGAAGGTAAATTACAAACCAAGTAAACAAGCTCCTTAGTGACGTATCCTTAGGATAAGTATTGATAGACTCGTGTGTTTAAATGTTCGCATTAACAATCAAGTGATATAATTTAATTTGTGAGTAATGATGAAATGAGACATTATATTTTTCATACCTGGGACCTCAATGATTGTTTATATGGTTTTTTCCTCTAAATGTTCAACTTGTGAAATACATTGAAAATGTAGTCTTCCTTCTTAAAGAAGAGTGACGGTCTACATCGTTAAGTGTTCTTCAAATACATCTAAGGTACTAAATAATGAAATAGGATGTGCCTCTGTAAATATGTAACCATGAACATTGTTGCGACGTGGAAAGTTCCCACATGTTCTAGTTTAGAATTGTAGTTGGATCGTTGTTTTGCACACATTTAGCATTTGGGAGGATGTGGTTTGTAGATACCCCATCATGTGTTTTCATGTGGTTATGTTTGCTAAGTCGTTGGGGTGAAGTTTCATCGATTGATTATTGGAGGAATAAGAGTCATAATTAGTGAAGGGAGGAATTCTAAAAGGAAGTGTTTGTATCTCTGTTAGATCCTCTAATGGATCACTATAGAGAATTAAATTGATTTAGTAACTTCAATTGCAATGGGATAAGGGGGCTTGTGGAATTTGAATGTGAATATGTATGCATATGGAGGATTTTCCAAAGATCTAGCTAAGGATTCCTAATCTTGGTAGTGATAAGGGGTAGCTAGCAACCTGGACCTATCCCTATTTGTAATCATCTTACATTCTTATTGCTATGATGCAATAGTGATTTGCATCCTTTATATTGTGATCTTTTATCAAATTCCTCATCGTGATATAAATATGTGGGTTCCCACTTGTGCAAACTTCTCATGTACAGTGTGAATTATCCTAAGTGATCCCATATGAACTCTTGTAATTCAAGAATATTTGAAAAACAAAAAATTGGATTTCGGCTAATTTTTAGAGGTTAGGTCACTTGCTATTTCGTCTAATTTTTTTTTGGTTAATCCCTTTAACGTTTATAGTAATAGCAAAAAATTTATATTCAAATTATCTCCATTTCCGCGTGGAAAAAAGAGAATTTTTCTACCGGTCAGTAGCCTAATGCTATCATCTAATAGTTGATACGAGCCGACATCGTTTCCTTTCAATTCGTGGCATTCGCCAAGATTTCGAAAGTCATTTATAGAAATTCGTCAAATAATATCTGTAGTTCTCTTGGAGGGGGGAAGGGCTTAAAATTTACCTTGCCTGATTTGTAAGTTTTGTAAATCCGTATTCGATCAAATACCACACATCTTGGAGGGGAAAGAGTGTATTCGTATTGATAATGTAGTCTAATCATTATTTTTCTCATGGAAACTAGAGATTTGAGGATAGGTAAGGTAGTTGTTGCTTACAATCACCATAACTGAATTGAAAGCTTCAAACTTGACTAGTAGATCTAGAACAAATTGTCTTTGATACCTTGAATTTCTATATATGTAAAAATAAATTGAATAAAAAAAACTATTGTATCAATTTTAAATACATGTAAAATAAATTCTATAGAATGAAAAGTCTTAAAAAAGACACCTCCTATTGCACTTGCTTGAACTTCTCTTCTATACATTCTAGTCTAACTAAATAAAAACCTAGAGGCTACACACAGATCTATGCAATTATAATACTTTTCCAAATCTTATTTTGAAACTATTTTTTGATGTTTGTTTTTCTTATTTTTATCCTAAATCTTTTCTTATTACTTATTAGTAATTCTTGCTTCTAAAAGTAAAAGTTTACATTATGTGCATGCATGTATGGAAGTATTTGAAAATGATTGTAAGTTTATATTTCTAATAGAATGTGTTTGTTTATCAGAATCCGAATGAAGATTCTCTTGTTAAGTTTCTAGATAAATATGATGTCAAATATCATGACATTTTTAAATCACTAGCTGTGATGGACAAGAGTGACATGGTGAGTTTTTCTTTCTGAGTTAGATTAAGTAATTCAAATTTTTATATGCTTTTTATACTAAAATTTTGGTCTCATTATTCTTAATTTCAGTTTTAATTGCAAGGCTAAATCACCTTGAAAGACTTGTGTTGCATTAAATTTCTCTGTCACGTATTTAGAGACTGTAATCTCAGCACTAAAGAATATCTAAATTTTCTTGTCCAAAGTTCAGCATTCATTAATTTTCAATCATTATTCATTCTCAGTTCAAACAAAATGGCCAACCACCAAATTCAAAAGGTGATTTTCCAACAAAAGAAAGTGTACCTGCTATCCTAACAGTCCAATACAATGCATGGAAGTATAGGAACCAAACAGAAGCATTGGCTGGAATGGCTGTGGAAATCACAAAAGAAATCGAAGGAACCATGACCAGGGCCCAATGGTTGAGCACCTGTTGGAGAAATACGTGGAACAAAAAGAAATATGCCATATTTGTTGATATTATATTTCCATGTCTTCTTACAATTGCTTTGGCCTCTTCCATTACTTGTATTGTATGGGTAATGCTAGACAGATAAAAGTTAAAGGAATGGGCAAAAGCAAAATATGCATGTCTTCCTGCAGCCCTAGTCATTACAGGGTGGACATTAACTAAGTCCGTAATGGGAATTATAAAACCAGTTAGTAGTCAGCTCATGAATTACATGTCATTTCCAGATCACGCAGATAAACTGGGTTATCAAGAAAGGGTTATCTCAGATATCAAATTCTTGAAAGAAGAAATGGGTAAACAACCCCATGGTGCATTCACTACATTTCTCATGCTATGGAAGTGTACCACGTCATTGTTCACTACCATTCCCATGCTATGGCAGTGGATCACATTATCTATTTTAAATTCTGCACGCTCTAAAAGAGATACAAGAATTGTGGAAGTAGCCACTGAGATTGCAAAAGTAGCCCCTGCATCAGTAACAAGTCTTACAAGAATCATCGTTTTTGTAGATGATTTGGATAGGTGCAACGAATCTGTGATTTTGCAGGTGTGCTCAGTGTAATTTATCTTCGTTTTCTTTCATGCATTACTAACGTAATTTGTTGAATATATTCCATTGTAAGTTTTTGAGAATAAATTGTAGATGGATTCTGAGCTTTTATATTATTCTTGATGTATTCTCAGTTTTTATATTGTTCTAGATGTATTCTATGTTTTCAGATAGGTTTATGTTTGGTGCAGGTTTTATCAGCAATTAATCTTGTGTTGGCAGTGTGTGAAATCAATGTTATTCTGGGAATGGACAAAGATTTAATAGAGAGAGCAATAATAAAAAAATATGGAGATGCCAAAGGAAAAAAATCCTCAAAGCATAATGAGGAGTTAGCCGATATGTATATACAAAAAATCATACAATTGCCACTAGACCTGGCTGACCCTAGTAAAGAGGAATCGAGGAGTTTTCTCAGAGGACAGTTGGGTGTGTTTGAAACGGGTAAGACGAGAATTAGGAGATGATTTCTAGTGAGAGAACAGAAATAACATTCAACTTCTTTAATGTTTTGTCCTTCCACGTTATATTTTTCTGTTGGTTATTTAAGTCTCCCTTCTTAAGTTTCCGTGTTATACCTACACACATGTAACTTTTCATTTTGTAGTTCTTAAAATGTTTAATTTCGGCACTGTAATGATAGATTCTAGAACGTCAAGAGGATCAATCCCACATGCTGAGATCGAAAGCGAGAGCAAGAAAGAAATCAATCCAGTCCCAGACGTTACTGTAGAGGAGACCCCAGAAGAAATAAGTACGAAAGGAAAAACTTCCACATTAATTGTATTTTTAGTCTTTTAAATCTACAACTAAAGACGGCATTAATCCACAGATATCAATGTTAAATGTTTTTTACTCCCACTTATATTTTTCAATGTTTTTTAAATGTTAAATGATAGATTCTAGAACGTCAAGAGGATCAATCCCACATGCTGAGATCGAAAGCGAGAGCGAGAATGAAATCAATCCAGTCCCAGACGTTACTGTAGAGGAGACCCCAGAAGAAATAAGTACGAAAGGTAAAACTTCCACATTAATTGTATTTTTAGTCTTTTAAATCTACAACTAAAGACGGCATTAATCCACAGATATCAATGTTAAATGTTTTTTACTCCCACTTATATTTTTCTGTTGCTTTTTTAAGTCTCCCTTAAATTTCCGTGTTATACCTACACACATGTAACGTTTCTTCTTAAAATGTTTAATCTCGCCACTCTACTGATAGATTCTGAGATCGAAACGGAGAGCGAGAAAGAAATCAATCCAAGTCCAGACGTTGCTATAGAGATGCAGAACACAGAAGAACCAAGTAAGAAAGGAAAAACTTCCACATTAATTGTATGTTTAGTCTTTTTAATCTACAATTAATGACGACATTGATCCACAGATATCAATGCTAAAGGTATGGTAGCAATTTGATATTTCCCTTGAGAGGTTATTCCTATGTAGATTTAATAATGTACAATCTCTGTTATTCATAGATGGTAGTATCTATGAAGTAAATTAATGTTTCTTCTCGCACAGCTACACAAGCTCCAACAGAAACAGATCCAGCGGTAAGTCTAGTTATTCCAACAGGAGCAGAAGCTACCCAAGGAAATTATTCAAACAGAGGTACTAGTGATGAGCCGACTGCAAATACAAACAGAGGTACTAGTGATGAGCCGACTGCGAATACAATTTGTTTTTGTATAAACGAAAAACTGATTTTAGTTACAGTTTTCCATAAAGACTACAAAATTTTGACGACACTTGTGTGTGCAGGGATCAAAAGTTCTGTTTCATTAATTCCAATAAGAGATATTTTGTTTGTAACCTATAGCGAAGGAGAGCAAGATGCCTTTTGTTACTTTCAGGAGATGGCTACAGAGTGCAGAAAACTTCCACGAGAGTGGAAGCGCCTTCTTAATTACCATAGACTAGTGTGGTATATATTCCTTATCAGCAATCAAGCCAAGGTCTTAGCAGCTGGATGGCAGGTTCACCTGATCGCCTGGATATTTGTGTGTTGGGAATGGAAGGACAACATGAATTTTCTTATAGAGGTATACCAACCTACAATAGCTCATTATTTTCTGTTAAATCGTAATCAGTATATGGAAAATAGTGGAAGATGCATAATAAATGACAATCTTTTTTTTAAGCAGAACTGGAGTGAAATTGGTCTTCCCAATATCGACTCAGATTCCGGTGGACCTTCACTGTTATCGATTGTAGAGCATTTAATGGAAGAACATGACCAAAAAGCAGATCATCCTAATAGGAAAGACGAGGCATCCGAGAAAATACAAGAAGTTGAAGGAAGTGTTGGTAAAACTGGAAATATAAAAGAAACCGCGCCTAGTTCTATAAACGAAGCCCATAAATTGAAAGACGCTGATGCTGACATGATGGCGAGAATTCCCAAGCTTGAACGAGAAATGGCTACAAGTACCGATGGTTCTGATGGCAAGGAAACATTGGGTGAGTTGAAGAAAGAAATGAAAGAATTAAGAGATCAAGTCTCGCTTGAGCTGAAAGAATTAAGAGATGAGCTGAAAGAACTAAGAGATCATATGGTTAAAAAGCAAAGTGAGAAGACTAAGAAAAAGGCCGAAGACAAGAAAATAAAGATGGAGAACATCAAAAACTGGAAGAGAATGAAAACAGCGCTGGAGAGGTACGATGTTCCCATGGAATTTATTCAAGCTTTTCAAAGATTTAGGTTTTATTGTATAGCCGGGTATCTTCCACGGCCACAGCGGAAGAATGCTGACCTGTGAAGAAGCTTCAACCAGCTGGTAATGTGTGCATTATTTTGAGAGCCACCGCATTTTCTCATTCAGCCTATATTATACATTGCCATTGTCATTTTAAGAGCTTTGTTTCTTATGAATTAGACGTGTGCAGGCATAATATGGCAAATCTCCGTTGAGAGTAAATCACGGTACTTCAATATATGGATTATAACACGTTTTATATTGAGAGTAGAACTTAAAATCTATGTTCCACGGGGATGCGTCCCCTGCCCTGCATCGGGGATGTTTCCCAAACTCAGTCTTAGGCATTTCAGTGTAATCATTATTGCAATTAATACTTCAACCTTATGTGAAATCTCAATTCAGCTCCAATTTTATGTATTAAGGTTCTATATTTAAATTTTTGTTATGTGTGATGAATTATTTATCAATGTTATCATATAAATATTTGAAATTTCCTATATTTTTTATATTTTCCTTTATTTTTAATAAATTAATAGCCGTCCCTTGTCGTCCCTAAAAAATGGCCTCCAAAAAAATCCGTCCCGGAAACACATCCCCCCGTCCCCTATTGTCCCCGTCCCGGAAACTTGGTGGAACATAGCTTAAAATATTATATGTTAGATGTATATTATTTAAGTTATGTTTGTTTAAGTTTGATTGCAAGTGTTGTGATTAATTGCAGTAGGTGATTGAGAATATAAATGTATTAGTTTTGTTTTTTTATTGATGCATTTAATTCTTTTATTTGGTATTTGATTTGGCTTTCAACTATTGCTCAAAGTTTATGTGATGACTTAGTGTGTGTGTGAGTTTAACTGATTAAACATATAATTGTTGGTAAATGTATTAATTTATTTTTTGATGGCATGCTTGCTTCTTTTATTTAGTATTTGATTTGGCTTTCAACTATTGTTCAAAGTATAGTTAATGGCTTAGTGAATAAGTATTGCACAAATTAAAATTATAGAAAATTTAAATGATCGAGCATATAAATGTTGGTAGAGGCATTAGTTTATTTTATTTTATGGCACACTCAATTCCTTTATTGGATATTTGATATGAATTTTCATTATGTCTTAAAGTATAGATGAATAGTTTTATTCTTAGTATTGGTTAGGTAAGGTAGCCTATAGATAATATATGAAAGTCATATTATATCCACGTAGATAGAAATTTAGTAAATGTGTTCTCTTTCTAAATATATATGAAATAATCCCTGTTGTATCATCCAACCCCTCATAATGTTGTTGGAAAATAATCTATAAAATATATAGATGTATAACACTATAATATGTTTCCCATCTAGAATTTAGATATGTTATGTTATGAAACTTATTAGGGAAGAGTTTCATACTTTAAGCTTCCTCAAAATTACAGTTACCAGAAAAAAGTAGTGAACTTTATCTCTTATTGAAGATAAAATGGGGATTTTAATATACATTCATTATGATATTTGACATAAATATAAATGTTGTCTAAATTTTATAAAAATGGAGGATATTTAATTCTTGAAACCTACTTTTATTATGTGATTAGTTATCAATCCTTGCCCTAGTAGGTAGTATTGCAATCAATGAGACAAAATTTTCAAATATCATTATATCAACAAATCGAAAAATTAGAACTTGTTACTTTTATAGTTTCTTGTTTTTCAACTTTAATATTTCAAAACAATGGTTATAGTAAGATCTTATTTTCAAATTTCTATAATCAAAATTTATAATCTTTTATATCTTACCATCTTCAAAGGTGATCCCTAACGTACTTTCCTCACACTTGTAGAGCCCCTCTAGTCTCACTCCTTTACATAGCAATCGACTTGGAGATAGATTCATGGAGTTTGAGAAGCTTAAGTGAATAGTGATTAAGCTAAAATCTAAATTAAAAGCCTAATCTGAATGTTATTGCAATAGTAAATGAATAAATAATTAAGTGTAGAAATTAGCCCAAGAGAACTAAGCCAAAATATGTAAAACCCTAAGTGCAAAGAGAGGGTAGAAAGCCTTAGCTAATTCACAGAAATCTGGAAGATGCAAAGAGTTGGAAAATAGGACAATACAAAGCATTGAACGTTACACCAAAGCTCAAAAAAATGTAGATTTGGACGAACAAGCTGGAAAAGGGCACCCACAGGCGTTCCAGACTGGAAATAGGCACCTGGGTCAGTGAAAAAGCTCATAATCCCAACTTTTCACAATTGGAAGTTGTTCAATGTTACTCTCCTTTGGTCACTATGGATTCGCACTAAGATCACCGAGTTCCTTGGAAAATTGCAATGAAGAATGAACTTATAAAACCCTTAAATAGACATCAAATCCCTAAAAAAGAGAAAGATGTAGAAAACCAACCCTTGTCCCTTGTGATGGATGCTAGAATGGAATGCTTGAATGCTCTTTTATAGCCTTTCAATGCAACCTTAGGTGGTGATAGATAATACTTAGTTTTTGGTCCTTTATTATGATCACATAACTTTATATTTATATGATTTCCTTGCTTGAATTTCACAATCAACCCTAAAAATGCCTACTACCAAAAATATAAAGTTTTTAAACATATCGAAATGACCCAAAAGAGGTGAGTAAAGTACAAAGAGGGCAGGAGCACCCAAATGGGATGGGGACACTTGGCGCTGACATCTTCGATGGGCTTTGGTGTCCAGACTCAAAGAAACTGAAGGGTCGGCAGTTAGACTGAGGAGGAGGGTGTGTAAGACCAAAAGTGGTAACAAAAAGAAAATAAAGGTGGCCAAAGACATGGGTTAGTTATTACTTTTCTTACTTAGGAATCACATGAATAGTAATATGCAATCAGGACTAGATAATTACTCAAAGTGTGTGATTTAGTGTCTACATTTTCCCCCACTTTTTGTTAAGTGAAATATTGAGAACATAAAGTCGATAGAGAGGCGTAATTGATAACCATGTAGATTGATGGCAAGAAACATACTAAGAGATAAGGAAAAGGTGTGTATTAATAAAAAGATGGAGCACGGAGACTAAAGATGATAAAAGTGTAAAAAGTGATGAGATGATGTACCTAGGGTGGAAACACATGTCATAGCTATTGGTTATGTACCTATTGTTGATGTCGATGTCAATGTGTTTGATGTTTTTGAAGGACTTTGAGTGATTGTTTGATTACTGCCTCCCATACAGATGTAGTTTCAAAAAATAAGATGAACAAGTAGTCAAATACACATGTATATGTATAAAAAGCATGTAAAAGAAGTATGTAAAAATGCTAAAAATGTGAAAAAGGTACATGTGCAACTGATCTGTGATGAGGAAAGAGTGTAGAAAGGATCTTGAAGTTGTTGTAGACAAACAAGTTTTTTAGGAAATCTCATGCTAATGAAATGGAAGAAGTGTAGGGAGAATTTTTTGGTGTCATCCTCCAACCTTTAATCGCTTCTCATAATGTAGAACACCACTATAGATGGTGTGTATAAACACAAGTTCTAAGGATTGTGTTCCCTGTAAAATACATTATGTGGATTTATGTAGACTATGTTGAACTACCAATCGCAGTATAATTTCCGCTTAGTTACATGCATCTAGGAAGGGCCGATGTGGTAAGGACCCAAACCTGATTCTGAGACCTAAAACTAAAAAATGTGTTGTCCCAGTACCATACTATGTTGTGTATAATGTTGTATGGGGTGACTCATCCAAATGATTCCCCCCTCATTTAGGGTGCATGCGACGTCACTGAAGGATATGCAGTCCAAACGAGGACCAACCGTTGTATTGAAATTGTGACTTGTAGGGGGAAGGGAATGTGCTTAGTAGAAACCAAGGAACATGCAAACAAGTGGCTAGGAAAACAAGTGTTAGTACAAAAAAATGCAATCACACATGGAGAAGACAAGTACACATAATGTGTAAGCTAATACACAAGAAGATAATGTTAAACATGAAATAAGAGAATGTAGACTGTGAAAAGTGTTGGACCAGAAGAAATGTAAAATGTCTGAATAATTTTATTCACAATGAAGAGTGTATTAATACAGGAGAGAATTCAATTAGCAGGTAACCACCTGTAACTGATAGGTCGGTTATACATATAACAATGTATTAATTATGCCAACATTCCCCCCCTTAATACATTGTTTTTACAAATCTACCCCAGATTCATCATCTTGTTATGTCACGACATGTCCTATTTGCTTCTTGCAACAAGGACTGTGCCTGGATTTTCTTGAATCTCTATGACAGATGTGCTCTCGTTTGTAGAAAAATAGATGAAGAAGTGAGCTCGAAAGCTCGTGTGGTGCGCCACAGATGTGCCTGAGGGCATTTAATCTCGCATTTGTCATCTGGATCGACACAACTCTTCTTCGTCTATATGTCGAACAAGACTCAGTCCATTATGTCCTCGGATTGCAAGTTTTGGAGACTGGC
Organism: Taxus chinensis; assembly: GCA_019776745.2. Taxonomy (NCBI): domain Eukaryota; kingdom Viridiplantae; phylum Streptophyta; class Pinopsida; order Cupressales; family Taxaceae; genus Taxus; species Taxus chinensis. The sequence goes on from CM034152.1 coordinate 190,021,167, forward strand.
TAAGAGTAGATACCGATGTTCTTCGGTTCTCTCAAATGCGACACGTCTCTATGGTTGCTTGCAATGCTGCTAACATCTCTGGGCATGTCTTTCATGCTCTCAGACTGTTGCATGGGATCATAGGCTGGTTGTTCGCGTCCATCTTTGATAGCAAATTTGATGAATGAATGAAGGGGCTTAATCTCGTTTTGTTCCGATTTGATTCAAACAAATTCCACATGTCTCCTGATCTTTTGTACGATGCGCTTGCTAATGTATTGCATGGTCTGCGAACAACAGTTGAGAAGATGTTGGGGGAAGGAGTCTACCAACGCACACCTGGGTTTTCGGTGGTCGATGCCACTCATGTCAAACTCCACACAGTGCTTATAAATTGGTCAGTGGACATTACCACATGCTCTCTTCTCTCTCTTTGGCTCAATGAGACTACTTCTTCCTCCACGGTTGTGCTGTGACTCTTCAAAGTTACGTAGACCTCTTTCTACATCAATAGAAATGAGTTGAAAGGTAAATCATAACCGTCATAACCGTTCTGTTCCTTCCTTGTGCGACTTCTCCTTATCCCTGCGTCTCGAAACACGGCAGTAGCAATGGCAGCAGCTGCTAGAAACCCTAAGCGGCGAAGAAGGTTGAGCGAAAGCAGCAGCAGTAGGCAAGCGTGGCGGAAGCACTGGTTTTGCGCGGGACAATGGACGGCCACACTGACATGGTGACGGCCATCGCCACTCCGATCGACAACTCCGACATGATCGTCTCGGCCTCCCGCGACAAATCCATCCTGCTGTGGCACCTCACAAAGGATACAGAAAAATACGGCATCCCCAGGCGCCGCCTCACCGGCCATTCCCACTTTGTCCAGGATGTGGTCATCTCCTCTGACGGCCAGTTCACACTTTCTGGCTCGTGGGACGGCGAGCTCCGCCTCTGGGATCTCAACACCGGGCTTACCACCCGCCGCTTCGTCGGCCACGCGAAGGATGTCCTCAATGTTGCCTTCTCCATCGACAACCGCCAGATCGTCTCGGCATCGCGCGACCGTACCTCTTCTGCTCCAGCGCCAGGCATTCCTCTGCTTTGGGAGGGGCTTTTCAGTGGAAAAGAAGATGCGGCTAACAACTTTGCCCGTGGCCATTATACACAATGCGCTCCATGCCTGAGAAGAAGCAGTTGCTTCTCGAATGTATGGCTGCACCTCATCAGAAAGACTGAGGGTGATGAGCATGAGTGTTTTCGCATACAGCCTTCTCATATTTTTCCAACAGATCATCGTCTGCAGGAGGGGCGTCTTTGCCAAGACAATCCCCCAAAGATCTTCGAATTGAAGAATCGTCTGCATTTTGGTTTTCCATGCGGCGAAATTTGGCCCTTTCAATAGTTGGGCATCGGATAGCAATATTTTTGGAGCAGACATTTTCAAAAAAACTCAAAAATGCAGTTTTGTAATTTCCTGGCTTTGCTCACACATACAGGGGTTTCACGTTGGATTCACCTCCACGCACAGCCAAAGAAGGCGCACCAGCAATGAATCTTCTCCGAATCTCCACGTACAGCACAAACGGGATAGTTTTAGTCTCCACAGCTCGCACGCACAGCATAAGAAAACATGACAGGCAATTCAATTAGTCTCCTCGCCTCTCCTTCTAAGGTAATATTTACAATCATTAGTAATATATAACATGATGGTATTCATTGTGCCATTAGCATAAAAAAAAAAAAAAGATTAAATGCCCTCAGGCACATCTGTGGCGCACCAGATTCATCGAGCTTGTTGAGCGTCATCTTCATGTCATCTATTTGCTTCTTACAAACAAGAGCACATCTGTCATAGAGATTTTCAAGAAAATTTCTGCGGCAGATGTGCTCTTGTTTGTAGAAAAAAATAGATGAAGAAGTGAGCTCAAAAGCTCATGTGGTGCGCCACAGATGTGCCTGAGGGCATTTAATCTCACATTTGTCATCTGGATCGACACAACTCTTCTCCGTCTATATGTCGAACAAGATTTAGTCCATTATGTCCTCAGATTGCAAGTTTTGGAGACTGGCTAAGAGTAGATACCGATGCTCTTCGGTTCTCTCAAATGCGGCATGTCTCTATGGTTGCTTGCAATGCTGCTAACATCCTCTGGGCATGACTTTCATGCTCTCAGACTGTTGCATGGGATCATAGGCTGGTTGTTCACGTCCATCTTTGATAGCAAATTTGATGAATGAATGAAGGGGCTTAATCTCGTTTTGTTCCAATTTGATTCAAACAAATTCCACATGTCTCCTGATCTTTTGTACGATGCGCTTGCTAATGTATTGCATGGTCTGCGAACAATAGTTGAGAAGATGTTGGGGGAAGGAGTCTACCAATGCACACCTGGGTTTTCGATGGGCGATGCCACTCATGTCAAACTCCACACAGTGCTTATAAATTGGTCAGTGGTCATTGCCACATTCTCTCTTCTCCCTCTTTGGTGACTCCACCGTTTCTCAATGAGACTACTTCTTCCTCCATGGTTGTGCTGCGACTCTTCAAAGTTACTGTAGACCTCTTTTCTACATCAATAGAAATGAGTTGAAAGGTAAATCATAACTTTCATAACCGTTCTATTCCTTCCTTGTGCGACTTCTCCTTATCCCTGTGTCTCTGAAACACGGCAGGAGCAACGGCAGCAGCCTGCTAGATAATCCTTTCGTGTTTGCAGAATACATGCGTTTTGCGAATGGCACTTGCTCAGCAGTACAGTCAAGCATCTGACACCAAGATGCACTCCAAATTGCGCGGGACAATGCACGGTCACACTTTGGCACTGGCTTAATAGCCATCGCCACTCCGATTGGCTTACCTCTGACATGATCCCGTCTAGGCCTCCTGTGACATCAATTTCCAGCCACGTCTGTGGCAAAATAACAACAGGCTCCAATGAAAGGAATATGGCATCCCCAGGCATGTCGCCTCACCAACCATCTCCCACTTTGTCCAGGCTTATGCTCCTATGCTCCTTCCGTCGGCTAGCCTCTCACGCACTTACAATGGCATCGCGGGTCGGCCATGCTCTGCACAGCAAAAGGGAGTCTCCACGCCAGCAAAGAACTCTACCAACAGCCGCTTTGTAGGCAACAGCGAACGGGATAGTCCTCAATAGTTCTCCTTCTCCATCGCACAACCATGCACAGCAAAATCGTCTTGAGACATCGCGCAACAGTACCTCCTCTGCCTCCTCAGCGCCACGCATTCAGCTCTTCCTTTGGGAGGGGCTTCCTTCACGCTGGAACCAGGCACGCATGCAGCTAACAAGCTTTGCCTGTGGCCAAAAAACCATCGGCAAAGACATTGTGGAACATCTTCGCGGGAGTCTTCTCTCTGAACCTCCACAGCATGACCTCGCACCTGCCTCCAAGGATACCTTTTGTTGGATGCAGGAAGTTTAAAAACGGTTTCAAATGTCTGAATAATTTTATTCACAATGAAGAGTCTATAGATTAATCCACGCAGGAGGGAGAATTCAGGAAAGCAGGTCCAAACGAATCCTCAATAATGTCGCACGTAGGTCAGTTCATACAGATATACAACAAGGGGTATGGGATTATGCTCAACATGTGACTGTCCCCCGTGCAGGGGGAGCAGCAATCACCAGACTTCGACCTTGATCTGTCACGCAGTGAATGATGGGAGGTTTCTCTTCAGGAATCGTGTTATATTCTGCCAAGCTCTTGCGACGTAACCAAATTGCTATCGCACACACGCTACTCTCGTGCAGCTTCACCCACTTCCACGCTATGATACCACTGTTAGATGAGAGAGCAATGTACATGTTTGAATGAGTTTGCTGATCAACGAAGAGTAGTATCCATACCCGAGATGAAAAACAGTATCCTGAAGTGTAATTTCCTGTCACTCATAGGTCGGATCCTGCATAGTAACGATGTCTGTAATTATCCCTGTAAGAAGAACTGAGTGTTCTTCTGATACTCCAGACCAAAGTCAAGGGCTGTAGTTTCGGACATATCAATTAGAGAACAACACATGCTATACATGCTAGCCTATCAAACAAGGACATTTCAATGTCAGGCTCCTGAAATATAATCTGGCGAGATAGCTCACCGCAAAGCAAAGATCTGGTCTGGTATAAGTCAAATTCTACACATGAGAGCTCCCCACAAGCATGCCTGTAGAAAAATAAAAAGTGCCATGTTAACCTGTGGTATGATCCTGGAATCTAGATAATGTGCTATGAACCTTTTTCCATAACAATAACACCTATAGTGTACGAATGTGGATGCCCCCAGAAACTGTTGTCCAGGACTGGTAATAGGTATTGCGTCAAAATCCATGTTGCATGTCATGAGATTCTATATAATCTGTGATCAGACGGAACTAGAAACGAAAGTAAACGCTGCATGTCATTCATATGTTAAATATAATGCCCATACAAGATATTTATTTATCATGTGTAATAGAGTATAACACATGTAGCAATTAAGGTGGTTAAGCAAGACTAAATTCGTCCAAGGTATTGCAATACATGTTGTGGTTGAGATAAAATGGAATGCAATGAGTGAATGATAGGAAACAGCGTGTCCCCTGAGTGGACATGTGTATGGACATTTTATGCAATGAGGTTCATTTATTTATGCCCACTCAGTACTCAAGAATGAACCATAAATGAGATTTCATCATCGGGAAATGGTCTAAAATGTGTATGCAGAAAATATGTGATCATCAAAGCACAATGTGTAGAGTGTAAATACACGCGTGAGTGAGTGATCAAACACGCGAGTGTGGTGAGGTAAATTTGATATGGAAACCCTCAGCAGTCTAATGTATACCATGAAACTAGAGTGCATTATAAGGTAATGACCACAATTGTGTTGAAAGTTGTCAAAAAATATATCATTTATGTGTAGAGTAGATTGCGTATGAAAAGGAGATGATATGTGATGCGAAGTCACATGTATGTGTGTAATGCGTAGGTTGTCAGTATGAAATATGTAGGGTGAATTGTACAGAATTCTTGTTGCACATGTTGAGATGTGTATACGATGCCTTGCAATAGTCAATGTGAACCGTAGCAAGAGGGATGTGCTTGGATCCAATGAATTGAAATCGGGTAATGTCACAAATATGTTCAGATGTGTTGTTGTTACAGAAGATTGAGGATAAGGTGATTCAGTGAGTTAAGATATTTGTTGATATTGGAAGGGATAAAAAAATGTTAACGATGCCCCCAGAATTATGTTATGGATGATCAATTCTAATGTCTTCTAAGGTAGGGTCATTGTGGTGATCAAAACAGGATGGTGAAGCATTCCGTCTTTGATAGGCTGTTTTGGTGTCAGGTACCCTGAAAAATGGAAAAGATTTCATCTGAGATGAAAATTGGTTACTTATCCACATGTATTAGCCTGCATCAGTAAGGATGAGGCAAAGGGAGGGTAACCATTTTTGGATACCCAACAATCTAAGACTTGTGAATAAAATAAATGAGTCATTGTAAATAAGAAATAACCAAACTACTTGGGGAATGCACCATATGCAATGATGAACAGGATCTCTAAGCCTAGACACAAACCTACAAAATTCATAATCACAAACCAAGGATATCCAGATCTGTAATGGAGAAGTCAAATGTGAGCAATCATGTACAAGATGTACATGAGATAAAGGATCAAGATCCATAAGCAGTGAATGAACAATTCTATAGTGGGTGATGATACATTCACAAAGGATAAAGTTATCAATCTTCAAAAGCTGGCACCAATCATGTGTGTTACAATTCTTAAGTGGAATCGAATGGAACCCCAATAAGAGTCATCTCATGAAAAATTGCTGTAAATGGAGGTTGTGTTAAGGGAGGCGCTCATAAGAAGATGAAGATATGGAATGATTTGTCATATGGGCCCTTGATAATGAATCATAGTCTCCGTAGTTAGCAGGAGGAGGTGGTATTGCAGATGAGACAACATCTGAGATGATAACACCTTCAGAAGAGAAGGCTGGAAAATTGAGGTAGAGTACTCTTGTTAATGCTACCTACCATCAAGCTACCCCAAATGATTCTACAGGTCTACTTTTCTAAGCATAGATCCTTGGTTGAGCGCCATTGGAGACTTTCCCCAAGGAGGAAACAGAGACATAAGAAAAATGGAAAATCTATCCAGATTAAAGGTTGAGGTGAGAAGATCCTGCATTGAAAGCTCAAAGATGTTTTCTCCCATTTTCCTTCACCTAAACTCCTCAAAATTAAAGTTTCTTAAACTACCATGGTGTGGGCGAGGCCATAAGATCTTTCCAATTATGCTCAGATTCACAATATTTAGATGCCTGAGTTGAAAGATATGCCCCTTCGAAGTTTGTATCAAGTCCATACAAATGGGCAGGAAAACAATTTGTAGAATGGGTCCCCCTTTTCGTATGGGACATGTGGCAATCAAATTAGAAGAAAAATCAGGCAATTTCAGGTCCAGAATTTGAATCTTTTTTCCCTTTTAGAGACAAAAAATTCAAAACTCAAACAACTCTTCCAACCCCAATGAATCCACCTGGACACGTGGCTCCTTCTGGTTCAATCTGTTAGGAAATGTGCTTCGATCTGAAGACCCTTGTGCCTTTTAACAAAACCAAAATTTTCAAGTTCTTTTCCTCCTACTCCCTACTTTGGTTCTTGACTTGGACCCAAATGCTGAAGATTTTTTATTTGAAGGGTGGAGTCGCGAGTCATTTTGCAACTTTTACACTCTTTGAGATAACAAGGGGAATAGAACCAAGACGTTTCCCCAACGGCCCAATTTCCCCTGGGATAAAGTCTCAACGTTACAGCAATCTGAAAGTGATCATTTGGAAACATTTTCTCTATTCGAACCCTTGAATCAGTGCCACTAAGACACTTGGCAGCCTCCACCGGCCTAGCCCATGCATTGACTATTGAAACTAACTTGGTTCCTTTTGTCAGAATAACATGTGGAGGCACCGCGCTTGCTTGAAAACCTGACCCAAAGCTTCACCTTTGCGAGGAGTGTCGGGCTTGACACTTGTCGGCCTCTGCTGATCTATGGACTCTTCAACGGTCCCTCTTTCTTTTTAGACTATGGGCTACGTGGTGACAAAAGCAATTCGCGCTCATTTGGGTCTCTGCCTTGGGACCAACACTTGGAGATGTGTCACACTAACACTTGGCATTCTCCGTTGATACATCTATACTTAGCCAATTTCGAAGCCCGCCTTTTGACTCTGTTTGACCATTTTCTACATGGAGGGATGGAGAAAGTTTGAGTTTCTGCCCTAGGCCTCTTTTCCGAATTTGCACCAAGTTAACACATGACACACTTTCTCTCAGCTGGAGACTTTTCAATGCCCCGCAATTTCCTTGAGGTTCTGGACGCGTGGAAGCCTGGCGCAAGTTTGGGTTCCTCTTCTTGGACTCACCTTTGGAGAAGCGTTGTTAGGACACATGGCTCCTTGTGCTGCCTCCTCCATACTTAGTCATTTTTGGACCCTTTTCTGAATCCTTTCGATCCCGAGGACCTCGAAACTTCACCGTTTCTTCCTCTTCCTATCTCTAGTTCCTCTGCAGCATCACCCTTTTTTATCTGACCCTGCTATCCATATCTGAGTCTACCTGAAACTTGGAGAACAGATTTAAGACGTGGAAACGGCCCGATAGAGTTGTTTCTTTTGTACAGGGTCTTTTTAGTCTTTCTTGGCATCCGCCACTCTATGGCTTCTGCAACCAATTTTCAGGATCTGGAAAATTTTTCTCAGGTTCCTCTTATGCGGGGTCGTGGCCGATCCAATATTTGGCACGGGGAAAAAATATGGATAACAATTTGGTGACTCACAGGGGTATCTGCCTGCAAGATGAATAGACCAATTTCCTTGTCGCATCCACTGGGCATGGAGTCGAGAAAGATGGTCTGATACTAATTCTACCTCTAATTCACAAGCTCAGTTGCTTGCACTCTCAATTTTCATAAGAAATATCGAAATGAAGGTTTGGGAGAGTAGAAAATTGTTTTAACCTAGGGCTTTATCTGTTTCTTTGAATGGACTGTATAAGAGCCACAAAACAGCACCACACTATATACAAAATTTGAAATCATACATGCTCAAAATGGAACATGCAAAGTGTGCAAAGCACTTAGGAGAAAAGCAATCTACACTATAGCAAGACAATGTGTAGAAGCAATTAGAGGAAAGAGAAACTAAAATAATATGTACAGGGTGAGATTTCCCTTTTAGTAGCAGTGCTTAAGATAGATCTCGTTCACTGGAATCTGCAAATCTTCACCCTCCAATGTGGACAATTCAAAAGCATTGCTACTTTTTCACCTTGTGATCATATAAGGGCCACTCCAGATGGCATCAAACTTGGAATGCCTTCTTGGTTTTGCTCGATCTGCATCCCATTTTAGAACCAGGTCTCCATCTTGGAATGTCCTTGCTTTTTCCTTCTTGTCAAAGAATTTCTTGATTGAGGTCTGATTCTTTTCTATTGCTTGGATTGCTTGTTCTCTGACTTCTTACAATTCTATCAGCTATGCATACCTAGCCTCCATTGGTTCAAATTTAGACATCGCTAGTTGCTTCACGAGTTCAAATGCTGGCAACTCAAGTGATATAGGCAACACTGCCTCTTTCCCATAGACAAGCTTGAATGGAGAGCTGCCTGTAGATCTTTTGGGTGTTATTCTATCAGCCCATAAGGTCATTTTGAGATTTTTGTTCCAAGTTATCTGATTCTCATCCATAGTTATTTTGATGATCTTTAGCAGGTTCTTGTTTGTGGACTCATCCTGGCCATTACCTAGAGGGTAATAGTTTGATGAAGTGCTCAAATAAATCCCATTCTTGACATCCCATCCTGTGATCTTGGAACCTATAAATGCTAATGCATTATATGATATGATGGTGGTTTGCACTCTAAATCTGGTCACTATCCCTTCATAGAAATCTAGGATACTAGACTCATTTTCTTCCTTGAGTGCCACTGTCTCGGTCCACTTGGTGAAATAATCTGTCGCTGTCAGAATCCATTTGTGGTCTTAGCTTGAATTTGGGTTAATGACTCCAATGAAGTCCAATCCCCATTTCTTGAAAGGTTGGTTGACTAAGATTGGGTGCAATGGAATTGTTGCTAGCCTCTCTTTGCCTTTGAAGAATGCACAATTTTTGCACCTTTTGATCCATGTGTAATAGTCACTAAACACTCTGGCCTAGTAATAACCTACTTTCATGATTTTGAGTGTTGTCACTCTTGGAGAAAAATTGCCTCCATCTACTTCAACATGGAATTCTTGTAGCACTTTCTCCACCTGATTTGTCCCAATGCATCTCAGCAGAATTCCATTGATGTCTCTTTTGAACAAGACACCTTCAATAAGAACATATGCGATGGTCTGTAACCTGAAATGTCTCCTTTTTTCTTTACTCATCCCATGAGGGCACATGCCTGTTTGAAGTAAGTGCACCATGTCATGGGTCCAACAAGGAGCAAGTACACCATTTCTCCTTTATTCTTGATCATTTTGTAGAGCAAGAACAACCTCCTTCTCACTGTTTCTTTCATCCTGTTGGCCTGAGGTTAGTTGTTCACACAACCCTTTCCTACAGACCAGCTTGGTGACCTTGATATCAATGTCATACTCCATGACACGAGTGATCCATCTTACACGCTTCTTATTTAGGTCCTTCCTGAGAAGGAATTCCTTAACTCCTGCATGGGAGACCAAATAGTTGGATTTTGTTGTTTGAAACAAAATGTTTAAAATTTTTCAATCCTCTGATCACTGCCAAGACCTGCTTCTCAATGAAGGAGTACTTGACCTCATAATATTTTAGACTCTACCTGAAGAAATCAATTGGCTATTCTACACTCTCTTTGTTCTGTTGAACCAAGATTGCAGAAATCATGTCACTGCCACCAAAGGCATATAGTATGAAGTCTTTGGAAAAATCTGGATTCACAAGAGTTGGGGCTTGTGATATGGCTTCTTTGATAGCCTCAAAACTTATTTTTCCTTCAAATCTCCACTTGAATGCTAAACTCTTCTTCAACATCAACGTTACTGGCTTAACAAGGGGAAAAAAGTTTAGAACAAACCTGCGGATAAAATTGATTTTTCCCAAGAAGCTTTGAAGAGCCTTCTTGTGACATGGCAATGGTAATGCTCTTATTGCTTGAACTCTCTTTGGGTCAATTGTCATTCCTTCTTTTGATACAATATGGCCTAGAATTTTTCCTTCATGGGCCAAGAATATGCATTTCTTAGGGTTCAATGACACCCCCAAAACTCCTACATATTTTGAACACTTGCCTTAGGTGGAAAAGATGATCTACTGCATTTTTGGAAAAAATAGTGATGTCATCCAGGTAGATCAGTACCATTTTGTTGATCAGCCCCTTGAATGCCATATCCATTGCTCTTTGAAAAGTGGTTCCGGCATTGGACAATCCAAATGGCATTTTTGTGTAAGCATAGGTGCCCCATTTAGTGGTTAAGGGTTTTTTGAATTGATCATCTTCTTTCACCATGATCTGATTGTGTCCCGAATAACCATCTAGGAGAGACAATATTTCTGACCTAGATACTACTTGCAAGATCTGCTCCATTTAGGGAGTGTGTAGTGATCAGGGAGGCTCGGTTCAAGTCTCTAAAGTCAACACACAACCTGATTTCTCCGTTTTTCTTTCTGACTGAGACCAAGTTAGCAAAACCAACTTGAGTGTTTGATTGGAAATATAATACTCTCCTCTATCAACTTGTTCAGCTCCTTCTTCATGAGAGGCTCAATATGTGGGTTGATCGGTCTCTGCTTATTCCTAATGGGCTGAGCAGCTAGATCTAATTCGATTGTGTGTTGTGCTAGTTTTGGATTGAACCTTCTTAGGTCTTCATAACTCCAAGAAAACACATCTAGAAATTCATGAAAAAGTCGTATGAATTCAAACCTCTCTTTCTCGGTAGCTACTTTGCCAATTTGAAGTGTTTTATCTTCCCCACCTGGGATTGACTCGGAATCTTCTCCTTTGATCTGTATGTTAGCCTTCTCCTTTCTAAACTAATCATTAGAATTGAAAATAGATTCCAGTGTCACTAAGCCTTTGGGAAGTTTATTTGTATGCAGTTGTACTATCTGATTCTCATATTGCTGCTCTAGTCTTCTTTGGTTTCTTACTGAGAATTCATCTTCTTCTTGCAAAAATTTAATGATCTGTTGGTCATCCTCAAACACCTGCTAGCATGTATTGTTATCCGGTACTGCTGGTCTCATAACCACATGGACATGTGGTTGTTCTTTGTCCCTCTTGATGTTGTCAACCACATCAAACGCTGCTCCAACTACTGCAAGTCTATCAATAACTTCATTCTCCTTCCTTGATATAGAAACAATACTGAAGGCGTCGAAGTCCTCCGTGAGATTCCATATTCTACTCTTGTAGTTCTTAAGTAGGTCATTTTTGACAGCATTAAGTCCTCATACTTGATTGGAAACTAGTTCACTGTCACCAAATACTTGCAAATTTTTTATCCCTACTTTCCTTTCCCAATGAAGACCTTGGACCAAAGCCTCATATTCAGCAGTGTTGTTTGAGTAAGAAAACTAAAATCTAAAGGTTGAATAATACTTCATACCTTTGGGGGACACAATCATAGCTCCTCCTCCAGCTCCTTATCTGTTTCTTGAGCCATTAAAGAACAATTTCCATACCCCATTGTCATCCTTGTATTCTGGCTTGATTAGGTCAGGGAGAGGATGATTCTCTTCATGTAGACAGTAGACACCCAACTCAGATTCTTCCATCTCCTTATAAGGGTCAAAAGCATGTCTTTTGTGGCCCACTCATATAGAGTCAAGTTTGGGATACATCCCACCTTGGTATTTGTTTCATTAGTATTTAGGAGGTATTCTTGATCATAAGCTGAGTAGTTGGCATTGATAGGGCTAGGCAGATAAGATTCAATGTGGTGGTCTGTAATGGGTTCAGATATGACTATGGATTTTTCCCCATACCTTGTGCTAAAGAGCATATGTGACCAATCAACAGACAGATAGCTTTCAATTTTGTCAGTGAAGTCCCTAGACAGACATAAAGCAAAATGTGGTGGAAAATCTATGATGGACACGTTTTGCAAAACAGTCACATTGGTGTAGGCATGCAGGGTGAGGCTCGGATCCTTGATGATTCCAAAATTTTTCACTACTATCCCATCTAATTAAAAAACTCCTCTAGAGATGACTTCATATTGGAGACCCAATTGATTAGCTATTTGTTTAGGAATCACATAGCTACTAGCCCCAGAATTAATCATACAATTATGCACCAATTTGTCTCCAATAATTAATGAGACATAGAATGGAGGAGGTCTCAGGTTCTTACCTTGTTGTTCTCCTTGGTTCCTTCTAGGTTGAACTGCATTGGTAAACACTCTCTCTTGCTTGGTAGGGGGTTGATTTGAACTTGACCAATTCTTCATGGCATTCTGCAACAGATCCCTCTTCCCTGGAATGGCCAGTGACTCCCATAGTGAAATTTTCACACTTGTCCTCTTCATCTGTTCAACAATATTGAATGATCTGTCCTTTTGTTTTCCCTTCCCAGACACATTTATTTCTTGCACATGGGTTATTACAACCGGTGCCTGACTGGATTTGGAAAGTGGCTTGGATTGGTTCTGCATATTGGGAGTTATGCTTGGAACACTAGGATCTTGTGGAGTGATGGAAGACTGAGGGTCACCCGAGTTCAGTGGTTGGCCTTCTCCAATACTTCTCTTTTTGGACTGGTTATTGGAAGCCACACTTTGAGGAGGGGAATGATTCATACCACATAAGTCTTCAGCCTACCAATTGACAAGCATAAGTCTCCCCTGGAGGTTCACCTTATTGAGCTTCTTGTTGCTGACCTCCTTCTTGGCTAGGCTCTTGTGGTACCATACTAGTTTACACCATTAAATCCTGATTCAGAGCACCATTAAAACACATTGATTGGTTATGTGGCTGATTGCATAGAAAACACCAATCATATTCTTGTGCCATATTGTTCTGTGCAGGAACTAGTGCCCTTGATGTTGATGTTGCATTTGGGTCATATGACCTAAAAGGTCTAGAAGCTTGGGGTTGTTCTTGGCTCTGGCTCTGATTTATATTCTGAGATAGTGGCCTATTTTGATGGTACTAGGGTCTAGCCTAATACTGACCTTGACACTGAGCTTGAGACTGATATGGCCTGAAACTCTGAGCCTATTGTCTCTTGATGGTTACTATCTCATTTCCCATGTTTTATAGTTGCTTCATCACTTCCTGGAGCTCTTTAGAGGTATTAGATGATGAAGTGGAAGCTTCAGCTGAACTTTGACTCCTGGGGATGGGTATAGGAGCTAATGTAGGCGTTTGGCTAGCATCTGGGCTTCCGAACTCAGGGTATAGAGGCATGGATGGCCTAGGAGATATTTTACTAGCCTGAATCAAACGGTTCTCAGCCCCTATGGAGAGGTTATAGGATGCAGGTAATGTAGTTCCCCCCATTGACTCAATCATTAGAGAAATATCAGATTTTAAAGCCCTAAGAAAGTATAAGAAGGCACCCTCATTAGTGGGCTTGACTGTTGTTGGAATCCTGTCCCAGGTCCACTGGAATCTGAGGTTGAAGTCTATCAGCTGCTCGTTTGGGGCTCTCTTGATTGTTGTTAGTTGCTCCAACAAGGACAAGTTATCACCTTTCTCACCAAATTGGTTTTGGAGGGTTGTGCATAGCTGATTCCAATTCTGGATAGAGCCTGCCTCAAGACTGCCTCAAGATTCCAAGTGTGAAGCTTTCCCCTTGAGTGAAGAAGCAAGCAACTTGACTGTAATGTCCATCTCATGGATCTCGTGGATTGTACGGACATTTGTAATATCTTGAACATGATCACCAGGAGAAGTTTGATTTTCCCCAGTGAAATATGGGATACTTTTTAATGGTGCAATAGGAATTGGATTTTGTGCATTTAGGACAAGTGGACTACTGCTAGTGAAGTTAACATAAGGGTTTAGCTAAGCAATTCTGATCAGTCTGAGCACCCCTCTTGATTGAATGGACGGTCTTCTGGGAGGAGGTGTTGACAAAGCTCTGTTTGGTGGAGATAAAGACTTTTGGGATCTTCTTCCTATTCTCCCTCCATCTGGGGACAATTCTAGATAAACAAACAATCCCTCTTCTATGGTTCTTGACCGTGTTTATATTATTCTCATGAACTTGCTTGGACTGCTAAAACCAGTAGATTTGTTTCTTTTGGAGTCACCAGATGTACAGTTTTAAGGCTTCTTAAAAGGAATAATCATAGAAAGTGTACATCAATTCCTACTGTAATAAGATGGGGACTTCTTGTCCCACCGGGTGTGCCAAAACTGTTAGTACGAAATCACAGTACCCCCAAATGAGTGGTTGGATCTTCTTTTCTAAGGCAGGTTCATTTGGTGTGATTGCATAACATTGAACTTTCCCCAAGGTGTGGGACCTTATAAAAGTGGGAAAGCTCTCTAGATTAAAGGCTGGTTCCTATTCCTAAACTACCTACCATGAGCTATGACGACCCACTTTCCCTTGGGACACGCGACAGTCTAGCTCTCATTTGGAAACCTTTTCTCTATACAACCCTTGAATTAGCACCATTAATACACTTGGAATCCTCCGCCGACCTGACCCATGGATTGACTATTCAACTAACTTTTCCCCCATCGGAATAAAATGTGGAGGCACCACGCTTGCTTGAAAACCCGGCCCAAAGTTTTCCTTTGAGGGAGCATCGGGTTGACACTTGTCGGCCTCTGCTGATCTATGGACTCTTCAATGGTCCCTCTTACTTTTTAGTCTTTGGGCTACGTGGTGAGCTCGCTCTCATTTGGGTCTCCGCCTTGGGACCAACTCTTGGAGATGCGCCACACTGACACTTGGCATTCTCCGTTGATACATCTATACTTAGCCAATTTCTAAGCCTGCCTTTTGACTCTGTTTGACCATTTGCTACGTGGAGGGCTAGCGAAAGTTTGAGTTTCCGCCCGAGGCCTCCTTTCTGAATTTGTGCCAAGTTGTCACCTGGCACACTTTCTCTCAGCTGGAGACTTTTCAACGCCCTGTAATTTCATTGAGGTTATGGACGCATGGAAACCTTACACAAGTTTGGGTTCCTTTTCTTAGACTCACCTTTAGAGAAGCATCGTTAGGACACATGGCTCCTTGCGCTGCCTCCTCCATACTTACTCATTTGTTGATCCTTTTTTGAATTGTTTCAAGCCCGAGGACCTCAAAACTTTTTCGTTTCTTCCCCTTCTTATCTTTGGATCCTCTGCGGCATCACCCCTTTTTTTCTAACCCTGCTATCCATAGCCGAGTCTACCTCAAACTTGGAGAATGAATTTAAGACGTGGAAATGGCCCGACAGAGTCGTTTCTTTTGTACATGGTCTTTTTAGTCTTTCTTAGCCTCTGCCACTCTATGGTTGAACCCTTCTGGGACCAATTTGTAGGATCTAGATGATTTTTGTTAGGTTCCTCTTATGCGGGGTCATGACCTATCCAATATTTGGCACGGGGGAAAAATATGGATAAAAATTTGGCGACTCACAGAGGTATCTACCTGTGAGATGAATGGACCAATTGCCTTGTCGTATCCATTGGGCATGGAGTCGAGAAAGACGATCTGATACTAATTCTACCTCTGATTCATGAGCCCGGCTGCTTGCACTCTCAATTTTCATAAGAAATATCGAAATGAATGTTTCTAAGAGTAGAATTTTTTTTTAACCCAAGGCTTTATTTGTTTCTTTGAATGGATTGCATAAGAGCCACAAAACAACACCACACTATATACAAAATTTGAAATCATACATGCTCCAAATGGAACATGTAGAGCATGCAAAGCACTTAAGATAAAAGCAAACTACACTATAACAAGACAATGTGCATAAGCACTTAGAGGAAAGAGAAACTAAACTAATATGTACACGGTGAGACTTCCCTTTTAGTAGCAATTCTTAAGATAGATCCCATTCACTGGAATCTGAAAATCTTCACCCTTCGATGTGGACAATTTAAAGCATTGCTACTTTTTCACCTTGTGATCATATAAGGGCCACTCCAGATGGCGTCAAAATTGGAATGCCTTCCTGGTTTTGCTCGATCTACATCCCATTTCAGAACCAAGTATCCTTCTTGGAAGGTCTTTGCTTTTTCCTTCTTGTCAAAGAATTTCTTGATTGAGGTCTGATTATTTTCTATTGCTTGGAGTGCTTGTTCTCTGACTTCATCCAATTCTATCAGCTTTGCATACCTGGCCTCCATTCGTTCAAATTCGGACATCTCTAGTTGCTTCATGAGTTCTAATGCTAGAAACTCAAGTGATATAGGCAACACTATCTCTTTCCCATAGACAAGCTTGAATGGAGAGCTACTGTAGATCTCTTGGGCGTTATTCTATCAGCCCATAAGGCTGTTTTAAGCTTTGTGTGCCAAGTCCTCTGAATCTCTTCCATAGTTCTTTTGATGATCTTTAGTAAGTTTTTTTTGTGGACTCAGCCTGGCCATTACCTTGAGGGTAATAGTTTGATGAAGTACTCAAATAAGTCCCATTCTTGACAACCCATCCTATGATCTTGAAACCTATAAATGCTAATGTGTTATATGATATGATGGTGGTTGGCACTCTAAATCTAGTCACTATCCATTCATAGAAGTCTAGGATACTAGACTCATCTACTTCCTTGAGTGCCATTTCCTCGGTCCACTTGGTGAAATAATCTGTCGCTGTCAGAATTAATTTGTGGCCTTGGCTTGAATTTGGGTTGATGACTCCAATTAATTCCAATCCCCATTGCATGAAAGGTTGGTCGACTGAGATTGGGTGCAATGGAAGGTTAATCTTAATGTCATACTCCATGACATGAGTGATCCATCCTGCACGCTTCTCATTTAGGTCCTTGCCGAGAAGGAATTCCTTAACTCCTTCAAGGGAGACCAATAGTTGGATTTTGTTGTTTGAAACCAAATGTTTAAAAATTTTCAATCCTCTGATCACCACCAGGACATGCTTTTCAATGAAGGAGTACCTTACCTCATAATCTTCTAGAATCTGGCTGAAGAAATCAATTGGCTATTCTGCACTCTCTTTGTTCTGGTGAACCAAGATTGCAGAAATTGTGTCACTGCCACCAAAGGCATACAGTATGAAGTCTTTGGAAAAATTTGGATTCACAAGAGTTGAGGTTTGTGATATGACTTCTTTAATAGCCTCAAAACTTATTTTTCCTTCAGTTTTCCACTTGAATGCTAATATCTTCTTCAACATCAACGTTATTGGCTTAACAAGAGGAGCAAAGTTTGGAACAAACGTACGGACAAAACTGATTTTTCCTAAGAAGCTTCGAAGAGCCTTCTTGTGACTTGGAAATGACAATGCTCTTATTGCTTAAACTCTCTTCATGTCAATTTCCAATCCTTATTTTGATATTGTTAGTGCTCTAAATAGTCTCGCCCCATCTTTCCTTTGAAATATGTCCTTTTATGGTTGCTGTCATATTTTATCCCCACGTATTGTGCCTAAGAAGTCTCTACTTTCCTTTTGTTGCCATAATTAGTCTTTCCTTGAGCCGATGATCACGTATGGTTCCATATTTGTCTCCTTGTTTCTCTGATCCTCTAAGGGGGTCTGTAATTTGGGTCTCCCATTCTCTGTTCATTCAAAAAACTCAAGCTTTCCCATTCCTTCCATTTTCCATAATCGGGATTTGCTGCCCTTGTCATTTTTTCCCCAAATACTTGATGAAAAATGAATAGATGTAGCTCTAAAGATCATATTTGAGCCTTGTAACATTTTTGAATTTTCTGTCCTTAGAGAAAATTTCATCTCCGGGCTCAAATGGTCATTTTTCTGCATTTTACAGTTTGACGGGGGTTTCTCCCAGTCAAATTTGCATCCTTGCACCGACAGGGAACGTGGCCTCTTTTGGTTGGTCGCGGCTCAGCGAGATAATTCGAAAATTCTACGAATCGCCTCAACTTAAATATTTTTCCACTTGGAGGCACGACGCTCATTTGAAGGTTTACTTTTTGGTTTGGCCTTGGAGTTGCGCTAAGAGGACACGTGGAGGTTTCCGCTACTTTTCCTAGACTTAGACAATTTTTTATGCAGCTAGTACAGTTTGGTGGAACAGGGACACGTGGCGAGCTCGCGCTCATTTAGGGTCTTCAGTTTGGGCACCATTTTGAAATTGCGCCATGGAGACACGTGGAGGAACTACACATGTTTGGGGACTGGCCCTTGAGTTTCATTTTGAAGAAGTGCCAGGAGGACACGTGGAGGCCTCTGCTCACTTTGCACTTTGTTTGGACTTTTCAACGGCCAAAGGAGACTACTTCGGAGCATGACACGTGGCGCCTTCCACTGAGTTTCAAGCCTTTAGATAACTTTATTTGGGCCAGGACACGTGGCGAGCCCGTGCTCATTCAAGGTATCAAATTTTTGGGACCATCTCAAGGTGCACCATGGTGACACGTGGCAGTGTGAAAAGTCAAAGGGGTGGGGAAGTGGACCATCGGAGGCAACTTGGATTTTTTTCCTCTTGTCCTCAAAAGGATTAAAATCTCAAAATGGCCCGCAAGCCCGACAAAGGATCAGTCAAAGCTTTCTCCAGTCAAAGGCGAGTAGGCGGACTCATCGGGGGTAATTTGGAAAATTTTTTTCCTTTTGATATGCAAATGACTAAAAACATCAAAATGGCCCATGGACCCCGTTAAAGGAAAGGTCAATATTTTGCTCTAGTCAACGATGGAAGTGCGGACTCTCGGGGGAAATTTGGAAAATTTTCCTTTTGGGAGAAAAGAGTTAAAAGTAAAAGGGGAAGCATGGTTCCGCTGGGGGACACGTGCGGTTCTACTGGAAAACATTTTCCCTTTTTCAAAATGGGACAATGGTGTCAGGCTCATTTCTCAAGGGTGGAGGTGCGGAGCAAAATGGAATTTTTTTCCATTTTTTCAAAAGGTTGTAAAAATTCAAAGGAATCCCTTGGGCCTATTTTTAAAGTTGAATCTTCCACGTGGACAACCCAAATTCAAAGTAAAGATCAATGGAAGCTGTGAGTCTGAATCTGATTTTCCCCCCATTTTTACTGAAACATGCCTGGAAGTGTGAGTCTTCATGATTTCTTGGTATTTCCTACACGCCAAATAGAGAGGGGAGTTAATTTTGATATCTAAGTTTGGTGGGAGAGATCTGGAGACATCTTTTGCCATTAAAATGGTCTAACTATCGGGCTCGATCTGATTTTCCATTTTTCTTCTCCCGAGCACGCAAGGAACCAGATTTGACAGATTAGGGGCAGAAGTGGTTGGCGAGTTGAAGGAAGAGTTGTTCTACCAGATGAAGGAGTTGAATGCTGAGATTTTGAAGAGATTTGGGCCATGAGAACCTAACAAATTTTATAGATCTGATTCTGGGAATCGCGATTGAGATCATGGCGAGCACTGGTGCATTAAATGTTTTTGTCTTTTGGGGAAGAAGGGGCTCTGTTGTAAATTTTATAAATGGCACAAATTTTTCATGCAAATGGGTTAGAGTGTTGGAGTTAGAGTGTTAGACGAAGAAAATTCCCAAGAGGAAAATTTGACAAAGCCTGTCTTTTGAGAAGCCGTCTAAGAAGCCTATATATCTCTTTTGTATTAAGTTTGATCATGTCAAGGTGGTTGCAAGTGTACAACCATTGACAAGCTCTGAGATTTTCTAGAAACTTTCCCCTACTGATAAATTTAATCAAACTCGAGTTATTCTATGTGGATCTTATGCAAAATGTGTTTGTTTTATTTCTGAATGTCTGCAAATAGTTTTCCTTTTTTCTTGTTGCAATCTTGTATCAAAATATGTCTTAATCACATAGGTCTCAATCCTTGTGATAGTTTAGTGGCATCTACAATCTCATTTCTCAGAAGATCTTTCATCTGGGAGTGAAATAAATGATTTAAAATCACTTTTCTTTCATTTGTTGATAGAGATTGTTTGTAAGCCTCTGGGTGTACCTCAGGTGTGATTGATCTTAGGTTTTGATGTTTTATTGGGTCTTCTAACTCGAGCCTTCATGTTAGAATCTCATATATTGTGTGAAAAAGTGCTAATCTGGGCCTCCATTGAAGTACATATTCTAGTTAAAGGAACATTTTAGCTATTTTGAAGTATTCTGTTGTCTAGACTTTCCATTTTGTAAGAGTTCTCAGAGATTTGGCAAATCAAGTTCATTCTGCCTCACCTCCCACCAAAATTTATTTAAAAACAACTAATCCTACCCATACTACCCCTATTTTGTCATGTGTGTATACAAATGCATAAATTTTACTACCAAAACATGCAGAAACAATCAGGATTCCAAATGTCTTTAGTAGCCTGAACCTTTCCTAGAGAATATCTCCACTATCTAGAGTGACAACTCATGAGAGTTAGATTTTGTTGCATTGATCATATTTTCTTCAAGGTCTCCTTAACAACTTCATTAGGAAGGATATCTCCATCTCCTCCATAAACAATAGGCTACAAAAGGGTTCTCTTACCTTGGTTGAAAGGTACAACCTAAAATAGTGAGGATAGATCAAATCCTCTTAAGGGTGTTATCCATTTCTCCACGTCTGAGTGATTAATGGGCAGTTAGATCCCATCCCTGGCTACGAAATGACTCATCATTATCTATTCGTCTCTATGCTTCCTGTTAAACCTGTGATGCTGCTCAGACTTTGAAGGAGAATCTATTTGGGTACCAACACCCAAGTGGTGCCTATTGCCGGGGAATTGATTTGCAGTTGCTTCACTAACCCTGGTAAAACACTATCTCTTAGCCTATCAAAAAAACCAAGTGTTGCCTAGTGCAATTGTTTTCCATTTTCTACAGTTAGTGCACTAGCTTTCATTGATAATTCTGGGTAAAGAAAAGTCAGAGTCTTTCCATTTCTAGTTTCTAGTGTTGACAAACATTTGACAGATCATATTTAGTGCATCTGCACAACTAAGGTGGAAATCCTTAGTGGCGACTCCCTGTTGATTTGATTCTTGATGAATACCAGTGTCTTAACCTCTGTCAAGTGAGATTTGTTACTAACCTTTGCAAAGCTGGAAGGAAGAAGATATTTCTTTTCTAGGGATCCTACTAGGACATTATTTCCAGAGCTAGGAAAAGAAAAATCAGAAGGAAGAAAATCCTAGAGAGCTTTTGGAGATCAACAGAAAAGAAAGGGGATCTCCATTCATGAGAGTGATCGGCCTATTATTGAAGACAACAATTCAAGTGCTTCTGAATCAGGTAGCCTCTTTGTGGAATTGAATTCTCCAACTGGAGAAGGGCCTTCATTTGATTTTGAAAAGTTTTCTTCTCATTCTGCCCCTGTCTTTTCAGAAGTTGATAGGGATTTCCAAGAAACTAGGCCTTTAGGGGATATCCATTTTGAAAGTTATACCCCTGTGTTTCAAAGACCTTCTGCCCCTCATCAATTTGTCACCCCTCCAGGGTCACCTCCTCAAAACAACATGGCCTTGCCCCCACCCAGACCTCCATTTGTTGTAAATACCTTTGGACCTATAAATTTTGTAGGGATGGTTGGTTATCCAAATGCAGTTCCTCAAGAAGTAAGGAACAAATTGCCAAAGTTCCAAGGAAACAATGCTATAACTGGTGATCAACATTTAAAGATTTTTATCAATATGATGGAAGACTTTGAGATTGAACATGAAGATGTGTATATCAAACTGTTTATCCATACTTTGGAAGAGGATGCAAGGGACTGGTATAAAGATTTTCCAGATAATTCTATTGATTCTTGGACAGAGATGAGCAATGCATTTAGATTACAGTATGGTGATAGAACTGACCCTAGGTTTCTTTTGACAGAATTTGAAAACATCAAAAAGAATCCTAATGAGTCAGTACATGATTTCAACACAAGGTTTAATAAGACCTTGAGGAGATTTCCTGTTAGGATAAGGCCATGTGATGAATCATGTTTGATCAAATATTTAGATGCATTTGATAAAAAGGATGCTTACTACTTGAGGGACAAAAACCATGCTAATTTGAGGCAGGCCTTCACTATGGCTTTGCAAATTGAGAATAACATATCAAGGAAATTAGAAACCTCCAAAGAGGGATGGTGTGAAGCTGGTTAACCCAGAAAAACCCCAAACAAGTAAGGCTGTAGATTTGGAAGAAGTTGTGAAGACTTTGGCAGGGGCTGTCAAAGAAATTTCCTACAAACCAGTCCGGGCTGAAAAGGGAATTAGGTAGAGCTCACAAAGTCAACACAAGTAGCAAGGCCAAGATAGGTTCACAAATCACCAAAGATCTGATGACAGAGGAAAGGGACCTATTGGATTTGGAAATAGGCAGTCCCAAGGTAGGGAAAACAGAATGGTGCCTGATCCTTTGGCTGCCAGAGTTGTTGTTGTGGAGGAGACAAATGTCATTGATTGGTGTGACAGATGTTTCATGCCCCATGCTCCTTGTGAAGAAGATCAGCAAGAAGAAGAAGAAGATGATGATGACAATGATGATGATGTCTTCATGATGGGTTGTTCCATGAGCTCACAATAAGGGGCAACTTCAACTGAGGTGATAAGTGCCCAGACTGCTGCCACTTTTTGGGACTACATTCATAGGGTACCTATTCTTCCTCCCTCTCATACTTTAGAAGTAGATACTGTACAAGCTTTTGAATTTCCCAATAATGAATTTGAATACTTAAGGGCTTTAATGATAAAGAAGTATGATGGAGGAATCCCCTCTGAGGAAGATAGACAGTTACTGATGAATGTTGTGGTTTCTCAAGAGAAGGAATATAACACAAGAAGTAAGGTTGTCAAAGGGGTAGGGCCTCAAGCCAAGCCAAAATATCCCTTACTTTCAAACATTCCTAAAGAGGCTCCTAAGAAAGATGCATCTACCAAAATCCCTGATGTTCCAAACAAAAATCATACCCCTCTTCATGCCCAACCTGTCAAAAATCTTGTACCACCTAGTGAGTGTCTCAACTTTCCTTCTAATACTTACTTGCCAAAGAATGTCCCATATGACATTTCCCAAGTGTTGAGTCAAATCAAAGTCTCTGTTCCAATTGTTGAGTTGCTTAGGATCCCTAAGCACAAAAAGAGAGCATTTGAATACTTGGGATTGAAAGAAGAGAAGACTGCCCTAGGTAGAAACATAAACATTGTGGAGACCCCACCAGTCATTGAAGAACTAGAAGCACCACTAGCATCAGAAGAGCTAGATGAACCACCTGAGGTCTATTTAGGGACATCCTTGGTGGAATCTCAACTAAATGTGGATCCATTCTTCACCACTCTAATCATTAAAGATAGATTGCTACAAAACTACATGTTTGACTTAGGGACATCATGCAATGTTATTCCTTTGAAGTCATGAATGAGATGGACATCAAGGTAACAATATCATATGAGAAGTGCAATGCTATGGATTCTAGAGAGGTGCCAATGGTGGGATGTGTGAAGGGTCTGGTGGTACAACTTGCAGCCTATCCAGGAAGAAATTTAAAACTTGATGTTGTCATTGTTGATTGCCCAGCCAAGTGGGGCATGTTATTGTCTAGAAAATGGGTTGCAAGTGTTGGTGGGAGTGTCCAAATGGACATGTCCTATGCTACCATTCGAATTGAGGGCAGCCTTGTCAAGTTGTATGGGGAAAAGAAGATGTTGCACCTTATTGAGGATCCCAACAATGCATCCTATGAGGTATTGTACACAAGTGTTGATGCTGATAACTTTGTAGGATTTGCTGATGGAAAGGAGCACAAGATTGAAGAATGCAAATGCCTTGAACAAACGGGCTCTCCTTGGACTCTATTGTTTGATGGAGCTTGCTCCAAGTTTGGGAATGGTGCTGGTGTTGTTCTGCTTTCTCCAGGTCAGGAAAAATTTGTTTTTTCCTTCAAACTCAATTTTGAGTGCACTAACAACATTGTTGAGTATGAGGCATTGTTGTTGGGTTTAATAATTTCTTGGAAATATGGTTTCAAGGACATCATTGTCAAAGGAGACTCAAAATTAATAGTAAAACAAGTCAGAAAACTGTATGCCACAAAGAATCAGCGAATGAAACAATACAAGCATGCAGTTTGGGATTTCATTGAGATGTTTGATTCATTCAACATTGTGCATCATGATAGGAAGTTCAATGACTTGGTAGAAAAACTTGCAGTGTTGGGGTCTCATTTTGACAATTGTGTAGTGTCCCCATATTGTGAATATGATGTGGAAGTGTTGACAAGACCCTCTGTCCCTGACAACATTAAACACTGGCAGGTATTTGATGATGATGCTCAAATCAGAAGATTTCTGCAGAACAAGGGAGAATTTGTTGATCAAAGTATTGATTGGGAGCCAATGGTATGTGCCACAGAGGGGAAGGAAACCTTGTTTGGCAAGGGCATCATCCAGCTAAAGACTAATACCATTCCTAGAGGGCTGGTTTCTCTTGAGTCCAATTTTGATAATGTTGATCACATTATTAACAGATGCATGGCAGCCTCAAGGGATATTGAGGAGCATGACCTTGGCACAAAGGAGAAGCCAAGGAAAATTTGGTTAGGCAGCAATCTCAGCAAGGAGGAAAAGTAGTCCTACATCCAATTGTTGAAAAAGTATCAGGATTGCATGGCTTAGACCTATTCTAAACTAAAAGCATACAAAGAGGACCTGTTTCAACATGAGATTCCCTTGGAGTCTAATGCAAATCCATTCAGACAGAAACAGAGGCCCATCAATCCACTCTTATCCCTCAAAATGAAAGAAGAGTTGAAGAAGCTAAGGGATGGAGGGATTATTCAGCCCACAAGATATTCTTCTTGGGTTGCAAACCTAGTACCAGTCAGAAAGAAGAATGGTGATATCAGGCTGTGTGTGGATTTCATGAATCTGAATAGAGCATCAATGAAGGATAATTATCCTTTACAGAATATGGAGAACATGCTGCAGTTAGTGACTGGTTCTGAGTTACTTTCCACCTTGGATGGTTTCTCTGGTTATAACCAAGTTGTGGTGAAGGAATCAGAAAGGATCAAGATATCCTTTACTACTCCTTGGGGAACCTATGTATATGTCAGGATTCCCTTTGGTTTGATGAATTCTGGAGCCACCTTTCAAAGAGCAATGGATGTTGCTTTTTCTGGTTACATCAATGAGTTTATTGCAGTTTATCAAGATGATGTAACTATATTTTCTAGGAAGAGAAGTGATCACCTGCTACACTTAGAGAAGATGTTGATAAGATGTAGGGAATATGGCATCTCACTCAATCCAAAGAAGTGCCATTTTGGAGTGCAGAAGGAAAAATTTCTTGGCCACATTGTGTCATAAGAAGGGGTGATGATTGATCCAAAAAGGGTAGAGGCCATCAGCAAAGTCCCAATTCCAAGGATGAAGAAACGGATTCAGTCTTTCTTTCTAAAGATAAACTTCATCAGGAGATTCATATCAAACTTTGCTGAGTTGACCATACCAATCACTTCCATGCTAAAAAAGGACCAGGTCATCAAATGGGAGGAGGCTGCCATCCAAGCTTTCAATGGGATTAAAGAGGCACTAAAGCATGCACTTGTTCTAGCAGCTCCAGATTATAAGAAGCCCTTTCAATTGTTCTCTTTTGCTTCAGAGAACACTATTGCTTTTGTCCTGCTGCAGAAGGATGATGAAGGGGCTGAGAGGCCAATTTCCTTTTTCAGTAAGGCATTGCAGGGGGCTGAGCTAAAGTACACTATTATGGAGAAGAAAACATTTTCCTTAGTAAAAGAAACAAAGGTTTTCAGGCCTTATATTCTAAGTTCTAAAATTGTTGCTTATGTTCCCCACACCATGGTCAAGGACATCTTATCAGAGATGGAAGTCTCAAGCAAGAGGTGCAGGTGGGTGAACAAGTTGCAAGAATATGACATGGATATCCAAACCATGAAGTTGGTGAGAGGTTTGGGCCTGGCTAAGCTTATGGCTGAGAGTAACTTGCAAACTATTGAGGTAAATGAGGTAGAAGAAGGTAGGGTAGATGTTTTTCAAACATTGATGAATTCTGAGTGGTACAAAGATGTAATTTTTTATCTCAGACATCTGAACTGCCCTGAGTATTTAAGTAAGAACCAGAAAAGATCCCTTAAGTTGGCTTCCCAGAAATATGTCATTACTGATTATGGGTTAGCTTGGAAGAACCCAGAGGGAGTCCTCTTAAGGTGCATTACTGAAGAAGAAGCCCCCAAGATAATTTTTGATCTCCATGGAGGAGTTTGTGGGGGGAATTTTGCTGCAAGAGTCACAGCACACAAGATCTTGAGGGCTGGTTATTGGTGGCCAACTCTCTTCAAGGATACAACCTTGTTGGTTAGAAGATGTGAGAGTTTCCAGTGCTTCTCTAGAAGACTGAAAGCTTCAGGCTCCCTTCCTTTGCAGCCTATATCAATTGAAGCTCCATTCAAGCAATGGGGAATGGATTTCATTAGTGAGATTTTAGACCCCTCAAGTGCTGGCCACAAATGGATTCTTGTAGCAACTAATTATTTTACTAAATGGGTGGAGGAAATCCCCACCAAGAAGGTAACACACCAAGTTGTCATGGACTTTGTGCTTAAACAACATCATCTGCAGGTTTGGGGTGCCAGTCAAGATTGTAGCTGATAATGCCATGAGCTTCAGAAGTAAACCTTTGGTGGAAATGTGTAAAGAATATGGGATCAACTTGAAATATGCATCTAATTACAATCCCCAAGGAAATGGACAAGCTGAGTCTAGTAATAAAAACCTGCTGAAGATTATCAAAAGAACCTTGGAGCTGAATAAGAGAAAATGGGGTGAACAGTTGAAGTTTGTTGTTTGGGCTGATAGAATCACTGTTAAAAGAGACACTGGAAAGAGTCCATTTGAGTTGGTGTATGGAACTCAGGCCCTGTTGCCCCTTCATATGTAATTATCCTCATATTAGTTCATTCAACAACTGGAGGATCAAGAAGTAAGTCCTTATGATGCTCACATTAACCAGATTGTTGAACTTGATGAAGAAAGGAGGGCATCCCACCAGAGGCATGTAAAGTTTAGAGAAAAGCTGAAGAAGTTATTTGACAAGAAGGTCACTCCCAGAGCTTTCAATGTTGGAGATCTTGTGCTGTTATGGGATAGTAGGAATGAGGATAAAGGCAAGCATGGAAAATTTGAATCACTATGGATGGGCCCTTACTCCATTGATATTAGGATTGGTGAACATACCTTCTTCTTGAAGGATTTGGATGGTGAATTGCTTGAGCTTCCTATTAATGGCAGGAATTTGAAGCATTTCTTGGATTGATTCCCTAGAATCAAGATAAAAATCTTTTGTACAGTGTATAGTTGCTTGTTTGTTTCATATTTTTGTGTTTTCACTCGCTCTAGGTCCTTGGTGACCTGTTTTTGTTGGTTTCTCTATTTGTTTTTGGAAGATGGCTCTGTTTCTCTGCTCTGCAAGCTGACTCCTTTTCCCAATGGATATTTTTGGCACTTGGTCTACCATTGTTCTTGTGGCACTCACAGGGAGTGCCCATCCCCGAGTCGGAGCCAATGTTGGTGCTCAAAATAGTCTTGCCCCATTTTTCCTTTGAAATCTATCCTTTTACGGCCTCTGTCATATTTTATCCCCCGTATTGTGCCTGAAAATGTCTCTACTTTCCTTTTGTTTCCATAATTATTCTTTCCTTGGGGTCAAATGATCATGTATGGGTCCATATTTGTCTCCTTGTTTCTCTTTCCTCTGATAGTGGTCTGTAATTTGGGTCTCCTATTCTCTGTTCATTCAAAAAACTCAGGCTTTCCCATTCCTTCCATTTTCCACAGTCGAGATTTGCTGCCCTTGTCATTTTTGCCCCAAATACTTGATGAAAAATGAATGGATGTAGCTCTGAAGAGCATATTTGAGCCTTGTAACATTTTTAAATTTTCTGTCCTTAGAGAAAATTTCATCTTTGGGCTCAAATGGTCATTTTTCTACATTTTACGGTTTGACGGGTGTTTCTCCTGGTCAAATTTGCATCCTTGCACCGATAGGGAATGTGGCCTCTTCTGGTTGGACGTGGCTCAGCTATATACTTCAAAAATTCTAGGAATCACCTCAACTTAAATATTTGTCCACGTGGAGGCACGGCACTCATTTGAAGGTTTACTTTTTGGTTTGGACTTGGAGTTGCACCGGGAGGACACATGGAGGTTTCCGCTGCTTTGCCCAGACTTAGAAATTTTTTTATGTAACTGGTACAGTTTGGTGGAATAGGGACACGTGGCGAGCTCGTGCTCATTCAGGGTCTCCACTTTGGGCACCATTTTGAAATTGTGCCATGGAGACACATGGAGGAACCACACATGTTTGGGGACTGGCCCTTGAGTTTCATTTTGAAGAAGTGCCAGGAGGACACATGGAGGCCTCCACTCACTTTGCATTTTGTTTGGAATTTTCAATGGCCAAAGGAGACTACCTCGGAGCATGACACATGGTGCCTTCCACTGAGTTTCAAGCCTTTAGACAAATTTTTCCAGGCCAGGACACATGGCGAGCCTGCACTCATTCAAGGTATCAAATTTTTGGGACCATCTCAAGGTGCACCATGGTGACATGTGGTAGTTTGAAAAGTCAAAGGGGTGGGGAAGTGGACCATCGGAGGCAACTTGGATTTTTTTCCTCTTGTCCTCAAAAGGATTAAAATCTCAAAATGGCCCGCAAGCCCGATAAAGGAAAGGTCAAAGCTTGCTCCAGGTCAACGACGGAGGTAGGCGGACTATTGGGGGAAATTTGGAATTTTTACCCCTTTTTCTCAAAAGGTTAAAACATCAAAATGGCCCATAGCCCGACAAAAATAGGTCAATATTTGCCCCGGTCAATAGCGGAGGTGCGGACTCTACGGGGAAATTTGGAAAATTTTCCTTTTGGGAGAAAAGAGTTAAAAGTAAAAAGGGAATTTTGCTAGAACCACATTAGGCAGTTCCATTGTGGGGGAAACCAAAAAAGAAGTGAAATGGCACTTAGGACACGTGTCAGGCTCATTTCTCGAGGGCGGAGGTGCAGAGAAAAATGGAATTTTTTTCCATTTTTCCAAAATGTTGTAAAAATTCAAAGGAAGCCCCCGGGCCTATTTTAAAGTTGAATCTTCCATGTGGATGGACCCAAATTCAAAGTAAAGATCAACGGAAACTGTGAGTCTGAATCTGATTTTCCCCCCATTTTTACTGAAACATGCCTAGAAGTGTGAGTCTTCATGATTTCTTGGTATTTCCTACATGCCAAATAGAGAGGGAAGTTAATTTTGATATCTAAGTTTGGTGGGAGAGATCTGGAGACATCTTTTGCCATTAAAATGGTCTGACTATCAGGCTCGATCTGATTTTCCATTTTTCTTCTCCCGAGAATGCAAGGAACCAGATTTGACAGATTAGGGGTGGAAGTGGTTGGTGAGTTGAAGGAAGAGTGTTCTACCAGATGAAGGAGTTGAATGCTGAGATTTTTGAAGAGATTTGGCCCATGAGCACCTGACAACTTTTACAGATCTGATTCTGGGAATCGTGATTGAGATCATGGCGAGCACTGGTGCATTAAATGTTTTTGTCTTTTGGGGAAGAAGGGGCTCTGTTGTAAATGTTATAAATGGCACAATTTTTTTCGTGCAAAGGGTTAGAGGTTAGAGGTTGGAGTGTTAAAGGTTGAAGAAAATTCCCAAGAGGAAAATTTGACAAAGCCTGTCTTTTGAGAAGTTGTCTGAGAAGCCTGTATATCTATTTTGTATTAAGTTTGATCATGTCAAGGTGGTTGCAAGTGTATAGCCATTGAAAAGATCTGAGATTGTTCTAGAAACATTCCCCTGCTGATAAATTTAATCAAACTCGAGTTATTCAATGTGGATCTTATGCAAAATGTGTTTGTTTTACTTCTGAATGTCTGCAAATAGTTTTCCTTGTTTCCTGTTTCAATCTTGTATCAAAATTTGTCTTAATCACACAGGTCTCAATCCTTGTGATAGTTTAGTGGCATCTGCAATCTCATTTCTCAGAAGAGCTTTCATCTGGGGGTGAAATAAACGATTTAAAATCACTTTTCTTTCATTTGTTGACAGAGATTGTCTGTAAGCCTCTAGGTGTACCTCAGGCATGATTGATATTAGGTTTTGATGTTTTATTGGGCCTTCTAACTTGAGCCTTCATGTTAGAATCTCATAGATTGTGTGAAAAAGTGCTAATTTGGGCCTCCATTGAAGTACATATTCTGGTTAAAGGAACATTTTAGCTATTCTGAAGTATTCTGTTGTCTAGACTTTCCATTTTGTAAGAGTTCTCAAAGATTTGGAAAATCAAGTTCATTCTACCTCACCTCCCACCAAATTTCATTTAAAAACAACTAATCCTACCCATACTACCCCTGTTTGTCATGTGTGTATACAAATGCATAATTTTTACTACCAAAACATGCAAAAACAATCAGGATTCCAAATGTCTTTAGTAGCCTGAACCTTTCCTAGAAAATATCTCCACTATCTAGAGTGACAACTCGTGAGAGTTAGATTTTGTTGCATTGATCATATTTTCTTCAAGGTCTCCTTAACAATCTTCATTAGGAAGGATATCTCCATCTCCTCCATAAACAACAAGCTACAAAAGGGTTCTCTTACCTTGGTTGAAAGGCACAACCTAAAATAGTGAGGATAGATCAAATCCTCTTGAGGGTGCTATCCATTTCTCCACATCTGAGTGACTAAGGGCCAGTTAGATCCCATCCCTAGCTACAAAATGACTCATCATGATCTATCTATCTTTAAGCTTCCTCTCAAACCAGCGATGCTGCTAAGACTTTGAGATAGAATCAATTTGGATACCAATAGGAGGATGATCTGCTACATTTTTGGGAAAAATAGTGATGTCATCTAGGTAGATCAATACCATATTGTTGATCATCCCCTTGAATGCCATATCCATTGCCCTTTGAAAAGTGTCTCCAACATTGGACAATCCAAATGGCATTTTTCTGTAAGCATAGGTGCACCATTTGGTGGTGAAGGCTATTTTGAATTGATCATCTTCTTTCACCATGAAATAACCATCTAGGAGAGAGAATATTTCTGATCCCAGATACTACTTGCAAGATTTGCTCCTATCCTTAAGGGAGGCTTGGTTCAAGTCTCTTTGATTTTCGTTTTTATTTCTGACTGGGACCAAGTTAGCAACCCAACTTGAGTGTTTGATTGGAAATATAATACTCTCCTCTATCAACTTGTTCAGCTCCTTCTTCATGAGAGGCTCAATATGTGGGTTGATCGGTCTCTGCTTATTCCTAATGGGCTGAGCAGCTAGATCTCTTTCGATTATTTGTTATTCTAGTTTTGGATTGAACCCTCTTAGGTATTCATATCTCCAAGTAAACACGTCTAGAAATTATGGACAAATTTGTATAAATTCATACCTTTCTTATTCAGTGGACTACTTTTCCAATTTGAAGTGTTTTGTCTTCTCCTACTAGAATTGACTCTGAATCCTTTCCTTTGATCTGTATGTTAGCCTTCTCCTTTCTAAATTGATCATTGGGATTGAAAACAAATTTCAGTTTCACTAAGCCTTTGAGAAGTTTGTTCATATGCAACTGTACTATCTGATTCTCGTATTGTTACTCTACTCTCCTTTGGTTTCTTGCTGAGAATTTAGCTTCTTCTTGCAAAATGTTAATGATCGACTAATCATTTTCAAACGCTTCCCAGTATGTGTTGTTATCTGGCACTGGTGGCCTCATAACCACATGGATATGTAGTTGTTCTTTGTCTCTCCTGACTGTCTTTCAACCACATCAAACATTGATCCCATTGTTGCAAGTCTATCCGCAACTTCATTCTCCTTCCTGGGTATGGACACAATATTGGAGGCCTCAAAATCCTCCATGAGATCCCATATCCTACTCTTGTAGTTCTTGAGTAGGTCATTTTTGATAGAATTAAGTCCTGTGGACTTGATTGGCAACCAGTTCACTGTCACCAAACACTTGCAAGTTCTTGATCCCCAGCTTCCTTACCCAATGAAGACCTTGGACTAAATCCTCATATTCACCAATATTTTTTGAGCAAGCAAAATGGAATATGAAGGCTGAATAATATCCCATACCTCTAGGGGACATAATCATTGCTCCTCATCTGGTTCCTTGTCTACTCCTTGAGCCATCAAAGAACAATTTTCATACCTCATTGTCATCGAGGTATTCTAGCTTAAGTAGCTCAGGAAG
Source organism: Taxus chinensis (assembly GCA_019776745.2). Lineage (NCBI taxonomy): Eukaryota > Viridiplantae > Streptophyta > Pinopsida > Cupressales > Taxaceae > Taxus > Taxus chinensis. The sequence continues at coordinate 190,053,432 of CM034152.1, forward strand.
AGGATGATTCTCTTCATGTAGGCATTAGACACCCAGCTCAGATTCTTCCATCTCTTTATAGGGGTCATAAGCATGATTTTTTGTTGGCCCAATGGTCGAGAGTCAAGTCTAGGATACATCCCACCTTGGGTATTTGTCTTCGGATTAGTGCTTAGGAGATCTTCTTAATCAAAATCTGAGCAATTGGCATTGATTGGGCTAGACACATAGGATTTAATATGATAATCAGCAATAGGTTTAGATCTGATTGTGGCCTTCACCCCATATCTTGTCCTAAAGAACATATATGAAGAATCAATAGACAGGTAGCCTCCAATTTTGGCAGTGAAGTCCCTGAGACAAACATAAAGTGAAATGTAGTGGCAAATATATTATTGACACATTTTTCAAAATAGTTACATTGGGGCAGTAATGCTGAGTGAGTCTCAGATCCTTGATGATTCCCATAGTGGTCAAATTGTCCCATATAATTGGACTATTCCTCTAGAGATGACTTCATATTAGAGACCCAACTAATCAACTATTTGTTTGGGCATCATAAGAACTACTAGCCCCAAAATCAATCATACAATTGTGCACCAATTTGTCTCCAATAATTAATGAGACATATAAGGGAGAAGGTCTCAGATTATTACCTTGTTGTTCCTCCATGGTTCCTCCCAGGTTGATCTACATTGGTAAGCACTCTCTCTTGCTGGTTGAGGGGGGTGATTTGAACTTGACCAATTCTGCATGGCAGTCTGCAACAGATCCCTCTGCTCTGGAATTGCCAGTGACTCCCATCGTGAAATATTCACACTTATTCCTTCTCATTTACTCAATAATATTGAATGATCTATCCTTTTGTCACCCCTTACCAGACATATTTCTCTCTTGCACATCATTTGTTACAACCAGTGCCTGACTGGGTTTAGGAGAGTGGCTTGGATGTAGTTCTGGCATATTGGGAGTTGTGCTTGGAGACACCAGGACCTTGTGGAGTGATGCAAGATTGAGGGTCACCTGAGTTCAGTGGTTGGCCCTCTCTAATACTTCCTCTTTTTGGACTGGGTATTGACAGCCACACCTTGAAAAGGGGACTGATTCATACTAATATAAGTCTTTTGCCTGCCAATTGACAAGCATAGTCTCTCCTGGAGGTTCCACATTGTAGAGATTCTTGTTGCTGATCTCCCTCTTGGATAGGTTCTTGTGGTACCATACTAGTTTACACCATCAAAGCTTGATTTAGAGCACCAATAAAGCACATTAATTGGTTATGTGTTTGACTACATGGAAAACACCAATCATATTCTTGTGCCATATTGTTTTGTGATAGGAACCAATTCCCTTGATGTTGAATGCTATGCATTTGGATTCATATGACCTAAAAGGTCTAGCAACTTGGGGTTGTCCTTGGTTCTGGCTCTAGATTTGTAGTCTGAGATGGTGGCTTATTCTGTTGAGTACTGGGGTCTAGCTTTATATTGATCTTGATACTGAGCCTAAGACTTATATGGCTTGGAACTACTGAGCTTGTTGTCTTTTGATAGTTACTAGCTCATTCCCCAGGTTCTAAAGATGTTTCATGACTTCCTGGAGTTCCTTAGAGTTGTTAGATGATGAAGTGGAAGCTTCAAATCTGAACTCTGACTCTTGGGGGTGGGTATAGGAGCTAATGTAGGCATTTGACTAGCATCTGGGCTTCCTAACTCATGGTATAGAGGCATGGATGGCCTAGGAGTGATTTTACTAGCCTGAATCAAATGGTTTTCAACCCCTATGGAAATGCTATAGCCTGCAGGTAATGTAGTTCCCCCCATTGACTAAATCATCAAAGAAATATTAGAATTTAAAGCCCTAAGAAAGTATAAGAAGGTAACCCTCATTAGTGGGCTTTACTACTATTGGAATTCTGTCCCAGGTCTGCTCGAATCTGAGGTTGAAGTCTGTCACCTACTCGTTTAGGGCTCTCTTGATTGTTGTAAGTTGTTCCAATAAAGACAGGTCATCACCTTTCTCTCCAAATTAGCTGTGAAGAGTTGTGCATAGATGATTCCAATTCTAGATAGAGCCTGCCTCAAGACTCCTGAACCATTGTGAAGCCTTCCCTTTGAGTGAAGAGGCAAGCAACTTGAATGCAATGTCCATCTCATGAACCTCAAGGATTGTACAGACTTTTGCAATATCTTGGACATGATCACCAGGAGAAGTTTGATTTTCCCCAATAAAAAATGGGATACTCCTTTAATGATTTAATAGTAACTAGACTTTATGCGTTCAAGGTGAAAGTGGACTACTGTCAGTGAAGTTAACATAAGGATTTGGTTGAGCCATCCTTATCGGTCTAAGCACCCCCCTTGATTGAATGAATGGTCAACCAAGAGGAGGTTTTGATAAAGCTCTGCTTGGTGGAGATAGAGACCTCTGGGTTCTTCTTCCTCTTCTTCCTCTTTCTGGGGATAATTCTAGATAGACAAACAATTCCTCTTCTCTTGTTCCTTAACTGTGTTTGTATTCTTCTCATGAACTTGCTTGGACTTCTAAAACCAATAGATTTGTTTCTTTTGGAGTTTCTAGAGGTACAATTTTAAGGCTTCTTAAAAGCTAGAATCATAGCAAGCATACATCAACTCCTACTGTAATAAGATAGAGACTTCTTGTCCCACGGGCGTGCCAAAACTATTAGTGCGAAATCAAAACACCCCCAAATGAGTGGTCGGATCTGCTTTTCTAAGGCAGGTTCTTTTGGTGTGACTACATAACATTGAACTTTCCCCAAGGTGTGGGACCTTGCAAAATTGGGAAATCTCTCCAGATTAAAGGTTGCTTTCTATTCCTAAACTACCTACCATGAGCTACTCTAGTGCAGGAAAACCAAATCTAACCTAATCTAACCATTCCAAGCAACCAATGAGAGAGAAAGAGGGAAAAACTAGAGCCTACACTAAAGCGGTGATACACCAGGAAAGGAAGGGAGACATTCTGGGCATAGAGAAACTCTGTCAAATTTGTTTCTCGACGCCATTTTTGAGTAATGAACCTTCTCACATGCCTAGAAAATGTATTTGTGCCTCTATTCAGAAATGTAATGGTCTGTGCACCTTCTAGAGTAATCAAAAAATGTGTTTTGTGGTGTTCTTCAACCTTTTGAATCATTTTATTGTTTCTTCGTGGCTCTCCCTTCCAGATTTGTTTTTCTGTGCATGTATTTCACATTTACAGGTGTAGGATGTTGTGTTTCATGGAGTTTAATGGCGAATTTGAAGATCTGGGTTGTGTTACTTCTGTCTGACCTCCCTCATCTCAATTTTTTATGTTTCTTTCTCCCTCAACAGAATATCTCACTTCCTTTTATGGTGTATCACCACTTTAGTCTAGGGTTTTTTTTCCCTCTTTTTGTCTCCTTGGTTCCTTGGAATGGTTAGATTAGGTTAGATTTGGTTTGCCTGCACTGGAGTAGCTCGTGGCAGGTAGTTTAGGAATAGGAACCAGCCTTTAATCTGGAGAGCTTTCCCACTTTAGAAAGGTCCCACACCTTGGGTAAAGTTCAATATTATGCAATCACACCAAATGAACCTGCCTTAGAAATGCAAATTCGACCACTCATTTGGGGGTGCTATGATTTTTCACTAACAGGAAGATTAATTTGTAAGTATGTTGATTGTGTAGTGATTAATAGAAGTGTGTCTATCGTGTCATATGTAATATGATGTGTAGTGTGTGTCAAGTTCATGTGTATAGGCTACACTCAAAAGTGAATTGTGAACCAAAGCTCGAAAGTGCGTAATCGAGAAATGATGATATGGTGTTGTATCATGATATGTTTGAGAGTGTAGATGTTGATATACTATATGCGAGGTGATGAGAAAATAAGATGCTTGCTAATTCTAGACAGGGGGAGGATAAGCATGATGCCCCTAGTGTATGAGGGATGAGAGTGATCAAGTAATGTCATCTAAAAGGTCATCATTTTCATAGTCAAATCAAACAAGTGAAGGTTCTAAAATGTGATAAGAAATAGTGTCAAGTTGGTCAAGTAAAGCACCCTTTAATCATAAATTATACATGCCCATTGAATATTATTCATCCATGAAAGGTGGTAATGGACAATCGTGTGCATATAAATGATAAAAAAATTATTAATAGCCTAGGAATGAGTCATTTCAAATGAAGACAAGACAAAATAGCATGGGAAATGAAATATCAATATGATTATGATATATTGTGCACCCAATGTAATTAGGCCAAGACTGACCGAGTGTAAGTGGTGAAGTGTGAGGAGTACGCACAAAAAATAATTGGATCCAACATAGAGATGAAAATCATTAGATGTAGGTGTAATGTCATCAATGGTGAAGCCTAGGTGAGTCAATCCATCATGTGTGTATACAGATTCACAAACAATAGGATCAAATGAAGTTTTCTCCCAATAAGAGTTATTCATGAAAAGTGTGCATGTAAATGGAGGTCATGATAATGAAGGTAACTCATGTGAAGGTGTAGGGGATGGATTAATGTTTGTTGACTAGACATGCCTCTGATAAAGAATCATAGAAGTAGTAGTAGCAGGTGGACGCAATGGTGTATATGATACAATATCCATCATGCAAATAGCACCTTGAAGTAGTGGCATATGAGGTGGAGTATTCGTAGGTTGCGGTTCATCAGTAGTACCAGTTCTTGGAGTAGGAAGTGTAGCATTAGGATCATGGTCACACTATTTGTATGGGTGAAGGTCGTAAGGAACTGTATATTCTATGCCCTCATGTATGAACTTAACACAATGATGTACGGTAGATGGAACTACTTGCATGACATGAAGCCATGGCCTACCAAGTAAATATTTATATGAAATAAGGAATTCGATGACAAATAAGACGGTGTTAAGAGTTTTTTTTCCAATAGTGATAGGTAAAGTAATGTGACCTAAGCATGAACAAACAAATCCATCATATGGATGAAGGTAAAGACATGATGGACTAACATTAGTAACCGAAAGACCAATCTTTTCAAAGAATGACATAGCATAAATATTAAGTTAAGATCCATTATCAATCATAGTGTTTTTTATACCCATGTTATATATGTGAATCATGATGTGCAATGCTATGTAAATTTAAAAATTAGCAAGATCAGCATTATGATTGGACAGAAAAGCAATATGCCAAAAGAAAGAATCTATGAATGTTTGATATATTGTGTCTAAATGGATAATTTTTGACTCTTTCTCTTATTTTAGGATAGATGAGAAAGAAATTGTAAATAGAGATACTAATGACGACAAGACCCTAGAAAGATGAGCAAGAAAGGTATGATGACCCTAGGAGTGTGAAGATTGAGTTTGGGTTCACCAAAATGATTAATATAAAATGTAAATTATGAGCCTAATCTGAATGTTATAGCAATAGTAAATGAATAAAGAATTAAGTACAGAAATCATCCCAAGTAAACTAAGCCAAAATATGTAAAACCCTAAGTGCAAAGAGAGGGTAAGAATCCTTAGCTGATTTATAGAAATTTGGTAGATGCACGGAGTTGGAAAACTGGAAAATATGAAGCACTGATTTTCACACTAAAGATCAAAAAAATGTAGATCTAGATGAACAAGTTGGATAGGGGCACCCAGAATGGGGTAGGGGAACCCTCGAGTGCTACAGACTGGAAATGGGCACCTGGGTCTGTGAAAAATCTCAAAATCCCAACTTTTCATGGCTAAACGTTACTCGTTGTTACTCTCCTTTGGTCGCTACGGATTCAAAAAAAGATCACCGAGTTTTCGGAAACCTGCAATGAAGAATGAACTTGTAAAACTCTCAAATAAACATCAAATCCCAAAAATGAAACATGCAGAAAACCAACCCTTATCCCTTGTGATGGATATTAGAATGGATGCTTGAATTATCTTTTATAGCCTTTGGATGCAACCTTAAGTGGTGATAGATAATGCTTAGTGTTTGGTCCTTTATTATGATCACATAAATTTATATTTATACAATTTCCTTTCTTGAATTTTGTAATCAACCCTGATAATTCCAAATACCAAAAAGATAAAGTGATCAAATGGATAGAAATGACCCAAAAGAGGTGACTAAAGTACAAATAGGCCAAGAGTGCCTAGAGGGGACGAGGGTGACTAGCGCTAGTGTCCAAACTTAGAGAAATGAAACGGTTAGAGGTCAGACTAAGAAAGAGGGTGTGTAAGACCAAAATTGGTAACACAAAGAAAATAAAGGTGTCCAAAGAAATTGGTTAATTATTACTTTTCTTACTTAGGGATCACATGAATAGTAGTGTGCAATCAGGACTAGATAATTACCCAAAGTGCGTGATTTAGTGATTGAGAAGCTTAAGTGAATAGTATAATGATTTATTTGAATTAAATTACAATGAGTTGGTTGTTATATTATCTCTTTTTGTCACCTTTCCCATATTATGAGGATATATGGCATTCGTTAAGCCGAATTACCGCCCTTACCTTTGTCATCGGATTGTGATTTAGTATGGTGGATATTATTGACCTAAGGTTACCAAAATTATATTTTGTGATAATGCTCATATTGGTTAATTTTGTGAATATATGTATAATAACTTGTCATCTCTATTTGGAATATGCTAACCTAATTAGACAGGTTGTGTGTGAGGCACACAATGCCTATAATATTGTCATTGCTATTTGTTTTGATGTTGATTGTGACGAATGTTATTAAGATGATTTTTGAATGGGTTGTATTATATATATTATGAATATATATATATATATATATATATATATATTGTTTTGATCATTATCTCAATATGGATATTAAGTGATTATAAAATTTGGATGTTTTAATGCTCAAAATTGATTTAATTAGTTGTATGTATATAAAATCATTTCATTTGGTTTATTGTATCGAGAAGGTATAATGATGTGTGAATCGAGTGTGCATTGTACATGTTCACCACAGGAGAACATGGGACTCATAGATGCCCCTATAATTTACAAAAGTGACTAATTGGTCTTAAACCTTACCCTTATTTGATTATTCGTTTCAGCTTGTGTTTGTGTTGTGAATTTTTCGCACACCCTTAGTGATTCCCTCTTGACCCTTATTTTATTAATTTTTTAAGCTTTGTTTTAAGTTAGTTAGGGGCCTAATGGTTCCTAATTATGCTAGGGATGATTAATTATTGTTAATCATGTTCTTAGAGATGTGGAACCTGTTAACTAGTATAAGTGCACCCTTATGAGGATTGGAAAATTTGTTCTCTCTCTCTCTCTCTCTCTCTCTCTCTCTCCTTGCTTCTGCAGATAGACATTGGAAACACCTCACTTGATGTGGGTATCCTGAAAGTGAGCTGAATGTACAGCTTTGAAGGGTTGGTTACCTTTCATTGTATCCCTAACTAAGTTTAATGCGGGATAAGGGTTAGAATGAAATCTTGAAAATGGGGGTGATACACCATGGATTATTGAATATTGCTGAAAAACAAGATTGTGCACAAACTGATAAATAAAACATTAAACTTACATGAACCAAAGGTTTTTGAGTGAAATTCCAAGGAAAAATGACAAAAAATTATGAAGGGATGGATCACAATACATAGTTTTCAACTTGCATGCACACTAAAAAAACACAAAACACCATTTCTTGCAATAACGGAAGATAACATAAACAAGTGAATTAAGAAATTTAGGGATAAATCACAAGAATTAACTACCTAAGTGCACAAGATTGCAAAGAATTTAAGGAAAGGTAGAAAGATTTATTATCCATAGGGTACTTTCTAAGAAATTTTTGCAGTAATTATTTACATCAACTGAACTCCCCTGGTGCTTGCAAAAGGACTAGAATATATAGCCAAATTTTACACACCCTTGAATCCTAAGATGGCTCATCAAACTCAACATCAAAATCAGTTAACTTGGAGATGAATCAAAGGTTAACTTTACATGCACAACTCCAACTTACTTGTAAAATACAATTACAATAAATAAAAGTTAATAACAGACTACATGTGATTCAAATGCCTCCTTGGTCAAATTGAAGTTGACTGCTTTTGCTCATCCTTTGCAAAAATTAAATAAAGGGTACATGAATTTTGCATATGTTAAGGTAATTTTGAGTTTACAAAGAAAAACCATATTTGTCTTCTCTCAAAAGGTTAAATTTGGTTCTATATGAAAAAGTTATTCTTGGTATTTAGCACATGCATGAAAATGAGTAATTTATTTCCTTTTGATTTGGCATGGCTAATGATAAGGTTTTGACTTTACAAAAAGGTGATCCATTCCCTGCCCATGCAAAAATTAATAATGATTAAATACATCATACAAATCCATTTGTGGCATATGGTAAATTGAGGAACTTAACCAATGTTAAATGACAATGGCTATATTATATCACGGTTAACCCATCTCAACTCCATAAGGTTCAAACCCTAAACTTAATCATTTTTCAATTTCAATTTTTAAGGTGGGGGCTTAGGTGTGGAGGGAGACTATAGAATTTGGCGTGGCCTCCATGGGTGTTGACCTGAAGTTTTACATTAGCTGGTTTTACAAACTAGGCTACCATTTGAAGGTACTTCAAGCTCTGTTTCATTTTCATGACCACCATTTAAAACTCTATATTTTGGTTTTACCATACACTAGTCATCATTTTGTTAGAAAATCCTCTCATTCCATATCTCTTTATTTTTATTTTAAACCCTTGGCCACCATGGTGGATTATTTGGAGCTCATTATCCTCTGGTTTCTGGATATCATTATGAGGTTTTTGTGGTTTTCATTTACATGGGATTGATTCACATTAGATCTCATTATGAGTTTGAATTGGAGGATTAATCCTTACTTTGCTTTGTATTTGAGCTCTTTTTTAGCTCACCATAACTATTTTTTTTTCCTACTTTGTTTTAATGGGAGCTCGTCTGTTTGTAATGATCCATAGCTCGATGTATGTTCCTTTACTTCCTCAGATATGGGTGTATTTCTAGTTATTGATCCCTAGTGTTCACCATTGGAAAAATTTCTTCCATGACTTGTTTGTAAAAACATATTTTCCACCATGGGTGAGATTCAAACCCATCTATTTACTTGAAATATTTTTTCTTTTCATTACATTTTTATGGCCCCTTCACGAGCTGGATATTTCTGTTGTTTTGTATTAGTCGTCACTTTAGAAGCTATTTTCATTTCATATTGGAATGTTATGGTACGGTGTGGGTCTATATTGAGGGTTCATGTTTTATCTTCACATCTTGAACCACATGGATCAGTTCCCTCTGTACTCATTTTCACAAGTTATGGTGAGCTCGTTCTATTTCTGGGTCACTCGCTTTCATTGTCGTGGTCTGCATACTTTTTCTATTTAAACCCACCTTGGGCTTGGAATTGGTTTTTAGAGCCTACTAGTTCATGGTGACGTTTCTCTAACAGATCTATGTACTGAAACAATAACTCATATGTGGCTCCTTTTTATTATATGAGACGCTCATTGTGAAACACCTAGCTCACCTTGTGACCAGTCTCTAGCTAGGAAATCATTTAGCTTTGGAGGCTCACATATGTTGATATAGCTCGACTAGAGCTATTTTCAGACATTGGAGAACTCACATTGTTGTTCTAATGAGTTGAATCGATGCTTTATAGAGGTTCGAAATGTGATTATTTGTTCTTATACCTGTAAATCCAAGTTTTGAAGAACCTATCTGATTTGCAAATTTTTGTTAATCAATTTTAGAATAGCTACACCATATTTTTCCATAACTTTCTTACTCGAGTTCGATCTTATCAAATTAAACCCCTAATGTATGTTAGCTTGAAAAATCACTATTTTATTACTGTGAATAATCAAGTTGTGTGGTTTACACTTCTATTTTATTTCTATATAAGCTCACCTATCCAAATTTGCTAGTCCATTTTTGTATAATTTCCCTTTTTGGGTTCTCGTTAACTCATTCTACAACTCACTGGTGCACCATTGATGTTGATCCTTGAGCTCTATGTTCACCTTGCAGTCGTAGTTTTATATTTGGTCCTTTGAGCTTGTGGTATTTGTATTTCTATAATTATGTGTTTATTTCTTTTTTGCACCAGATCTATGTGTGCCGTGAGTTTTGAATGGTGAGTTATGTTTTCATTTTTTGCATATGTAGTCCTAGTTGTGTGTAACAATCTCATACGTTAAAAGGTCATATCGACTTGGCAGTACCCCTTCACAGCTTGATATATGTTTAATTCAAAAAACATGAATTAATAATTGCTTCCACTTTTCAACTTGAAGGTTTACATTTTGTCTCTTTCTGAATGTCTGCATGAAGATCTTCATTGATCATGTATGTTCAAATTTTATCTATGACTTGTACCAATAATCTAAAATGCTTTGGGATAAACTTGGCGTGAAATTTGATCTATATCATTCTGAATTTGCTCCTTTACAAAGTGTAAGGATTAAAAAATGCTAACCACATGCTGTAATTTTCCACTATAGTGGTGCACCTTTTGTCAATGTTGATCATTCTGAAACTTTGTCTCCACTTGAAGGTCTTTACGAGAGATGGAAGCTAGTGGTGAAATTTGTTAATTTATTCTTTAGTACTATAAATCTATTCTTCACTTATGAAATGATCTTTCTCTTTTAATGAAAAGGTTGTTTTCTTCCTTGAAAAATTTAGGTCTGCCCTCATACAAAGGCATCTAAGATTTAAAAATGAAAATGTGACTTAATTTTGTTGTGCCTATTTGTTTACTTTCCTTTTATATCCATGAATTTGTATTTATTGGAAAATAAGCCTTACAAATGTATCATAATGCTGGAAATATATTTATTGTACGAAGGATGTGTTCACATGAGGTTTGAAAATGAGTTTCCTTGTAATATGCAGCTTTACAACCCTTGGACTTGAAAACTTGGTGTTATACCTTCTCCTTATTTTCAGATTGTTGGACTCATTACTCGTGTTAAAAAAACATACTTGGCTTTAAACCTATATCTATGCACTTCTGTCTTAATGATAACCTATTATGCTTTACTTGAATATCTGAAAATGTGTTCTTGAATGTTTCCTATTTTCCATTCCAATCTCAAAAATCTGTACTTCTTATATAGTAATATGCACATTTGTAACTTGTAGCTTGTATAAAGATTCAGTTTTGCATCTTGTTTCTTTTCCAAATGTACAGAATCAAGCTCATATCAACATGTTGTGATTGTGCCTTAAAATCTATATCTCATAGTTCCTGAAGAGCCTCATTCATTTGCATTTATTTACATTAAACATGTACTCTTGATTGACACTCATAAAGTTTGCATGGTTCTTCAATTTGCATCATCTCAGACATGAATAGATTATGAGCAATGTGGCATTTAAAATCTGTACCTACACGTTAAGAAAATAGTCATAAAATATGGTAGATGCCATAGGCCCTCCTTTTCTTTCGATCTTTCTTGATTTATTTTTCATGACATGGAGCTGAAATTTCTCCTGGATGCATCCAGATAATGATAATCTATTTTTTTGTTCTATTTGAGATCTTATCATGTATTCTGCACTTTTTGATTTTATTGTACGTGTGAAGGGAAATTCATATATCTAAAGCCATATAGTGCATGATATTGATTAAAAACTAGAGCTCTAATCATATTTTGTTTTCTTTTTACGGGTCTTCCAACTCTGGAAAGGAAGAGGACGATAACGAAGCAACTACAAGCCAAAGAACCACAACGAAAATCCACTTCATTCAAGGAAATAATCGGTATTCTTCCCTCTTCATTCATTTATAGTTTCTTGTATATGCATTTTCCTTTGTATGTATTGTATTTGATGATTCATTTCCCACGAATTGTGTGGGATCATTGTATATTTTACTAATGAATAAAATGAAAACTACTTATTGTGATAAGATGTATATGATTTTTTTTGCATTTCTTTTCATTAAAGTAATGTTAAATGAACTCTTTTCAACTCAAAAGACTAAGTAATTTCACATAATCATAAAGGAATGAACCAAATGCACTTTTATTAAAGCATGAAACTAAAATGAATGAAATCCAACAACCTGACGTACTTCAACCCTCAACATATGGACTATCCCTCCTATTGCCTTGGGATGCTCGTCTTCAACTTGTGTCTTTTCCATTCATATTAGGATATTACATCAGCTCTTGAAGGGTTGATACATGATCATGATGAAGATAATGAGTTTTGAAAGGCATTTCAAGGGGAGGATAGATATTTTGAAACAAACAAAGTGACAGTTCATACTCACTTTTCATTTCTTGCTTAATTAGATCCCTTAACATAACCCCATTTAATCTTAGAAACAAATAGTTTTGATTTGACCCCTCACACATGTGCGAGAAATGTCAACACAACCACTTAATCATGAGTTGGGTGCACCCCACCACCTCTCCATTTGATCCACCTTTCTCAAACCCAAAAATGGGATCAAATTGGAAATTGTAAGTGTTCTTTTTTGTGTTGGGGGTCTCTTTTTCACCAAAATGGACCCCTTGTACCATAGCTATGGGTAGGAGGGTATTTTTCAAAGATAAAATGGGATTTTATCTCCCATTTGGTCCCCTCTTATCCACATGATTATTAATGAGCTTTATTTGTGAGCCACCTTGGAGTAGAGGAAATTTAGTTTTAGTTTTAATTTGGATTTTGGGGGATTCTCCTCCATTATTAATCTAGTATTTTGTTGGATTAAGACTTGTGGAAGTCATGTTCAGAGAGGGACGAAGTTGACACGTGTCACCCTCTCATTGGTGAGAATCCTTGGGGATTTATTTTCATATATCTCCACTTTGAATCTTTGGGGTGTTGTTTCGACTCAGTTTTACATGGAGGGTTTTGGGGAAGAGAATTTGGAAGAGCTATATTCTTGGAGGTACATTTTGGATTCTTGGATATCATGGGGAGTTTGAGCTTGAAATTTGGATTTGTATGTTCTTACTTGTGAGTTAAGTCTCACAACTTTGTTTAGTTTATTTAGCTTGTGAATCTTAGTTTATTTGGAACTGGCTGTGGAGGTTTTCTTAAATTCTTTGTTTCTTAGTCCTCCATCATTTTTCCTTCTTTTTAAAAGCATGGAAATGCCTTTGGGAGGTATGGGAAGCCATGGAGGCTTGTGGTAGCTTGAAAATGTGTTTATACTTATTTTTTATATGGGAAATTAGGGAGGCTCAAATTAGTTCTATTTATTTTATTCCTTCTTAAAAAGTGTTGGGTTTTTTATGGGTGTGTTATTATTTTGTGGTAATTTGGTTGGCTTTTTTATATGGTTTTGTTATTTTTTTCCTCTCTCACCTTTTACATCTTAGAGGCATGCTCCCTCTCTTTCCCATAGGATTAGAGGGAGGCTAACATGCCCTTCATTCATGGAAAATGCATGTAATGATGCCTATTGGTTGGGTGGAAAACCAAGAATTTTTACTTGTGGTTTTTGAAACTTTTGCAAAGCAAAGTGGATCTTGCATTCTCACTTGGAGAAATGGAGGGATCTGTCAAATAAAACAATTAACCATGTTATCCTTTTCTTGATTTTTTATTTTACAATTGTAAGCTAGGAAAAATACACTACTAACAAGGAAGTAAAATATCAATAATCATACCTCCTCCTTTGCGTTCCATATCAAACTTCAGAATGGTCTACGAAACTTGGATTGAGCCCTGATTTTGTGATATGTAGGTGTTTTTCTTCAAGACGGAGAAAGACCTTCCTGAAACAACGATCCTCTTACTTTGCACTAGATGGGAAAAAGGATTATGAGGATATTTTGGCATTAGGACGAGGCAAAAGGATGTTCTTTGCTCAAAGGATGTAAGAACTTAGATATGACATGCAAGCTTATTCTCCTTGTGTTAGAAGGGAGGGGTAAGGTTGTATTTATAGCTAGAGGGAGTGATTAACTTAGATTAATTTAATTAATCATGGTTTTAAAATGTGGGGAATATTAAGTGAGTGGTTTGAAAATGTGGGCAAGATTAGGTGAGTGGTTTGAAAATGTGGGCAATATTAGATGAGTGGGGGCCATGAAGAATGGGTGAAGATTTGAATTATATTTTTAATTCATAAGTGAAGGATTTTAGGTGAGTAGGGACCACGAAGGGTGGGTGAGGAATTGAGTTTGAATTTTTAATTCAATAGTGAAAAAACATGGAGAATAATGACATGCGATGAGGATTGGGTTATTTTTTAGATTTTTGAAATGGATAATTAATCAAATTATATTTGATTAATTCGAAGTGTATTTTTGTGGAAAATGAAGAAGGGGAATTAATTGATTTAAGATAGATGTGAAATTGGGGGTGTCTACATTTTTCCCTCTTTGGAAGGGTACTATGAAAGTAGTGTCCTTTCAAATAAAGTAGACGGTATGGGGGAAGAATCCAATCTACTTTTTAAAAGGTAGAGCGAATGTTTGTTGGGGAGAATATAAAGTGGTGAGTCACGGATGTCATAGTATCCTCCAAGACAAAAATATCATGAGAAGATGTGATTATGGATTGATGTGGTGATGCCGCCTCGAGAGGAAAGACGATAATGGAATATACAACAGAGATCTCGAAAATAAGGGAAATAGATTCAATGGAGAAGAGGACGATAATGGAGTGGAAGAGACTGGAATGACCGCACGATGCAAATGGAGGAAGTATTCAATCGACCTTGAATGCTAGGTGTGAGGGTGTGTGGGAAAGAGAAAACGGAATGGATAAGATTAGAGGTTGATTATGAGAAAAGTAAGGGAAATAGGGGGAGGGGAACAAAAGGAATGAAAGAAGTAGAAATAAGAGAGACGGATGATATGGGAAGAATGGAATGATGAAGGAAAAACAAGGAAAAAACAAAAAAATGACAGAGTAGAGGGTGAAGGGGATAAATTAGAGAGATGTGCAAAATGAAGGAAGCAACATAGATAGTAAAGAGGGATGCATGGAAGTGAAAAATTAGGAAATGGGAAAGGATAAATAAGAAGGATAAAATGAGGTGGGAGTAGGGGGGTGAAATGGAGGGAAAATAGAAAGAGGACGAAAGAAGAAGTAGAACGGAGAAAAAGAAAGAAACTATGAGGGGCGAGGAAAGTGTGAAAAAGAGGAGAGAAAGGAAGAGAAACATATACAGAATGAACGAATAGGTAGGGGGTGGTAGAGAAAAGGGGAAGTGGTAAGAAGAAACATGAAAATTAGGGGAGAGGAAAGGAAGATAGAACGAATACAAGGAGAAGATTGAAGGAATCGTGTCATTGTGAGGAAGACCAGGGTAAAGAATATGAAACAAACCATATGGAGATGCATGTGAAGGGTGGTATGATAAAAAAGATAGGACAACGCAGAATAACCAAGTTATCGATGGGGAAGTAATTAGGAAATGTGATGGAAAAAGGGGAAGAAGATGATACAGGGGAAGGGAAATAAGACGAGGGGTGGGGAGAGAGAAGAGGATAACAAAGAAAATGATGTATAAGGAAGGGAATATAGAAAGGGGGGTAATAAGTGGAAAGGGAATGGTTGAAGGAATGTTCAAAGAAGAAAGAGGGGAGGAATGACATCGATTGGAAAAGATGTGGAGATCCATGAAATGAGGATACTAGGATGACGGGGAAAATAGAAAAAGGATGTATGATGAAGACAGTAAAGATATTGAAGAGGGAAAAGAGGAGATGGAGAGATGGGTAAAAAGTAACTAAAAAGGCTGGGAGTGAGGGAAAAGATAATGGGGGATAGAAGAGGAAATTCTAATGAGGGGACGTTAGGGAAATCCCCTTGACAATGAGTGGTGGGGAAGGGTGAAAGAAAAAATGTTAACAATAATGGTGAAAGAAAAGGAGAAAGCTAATGAGTACTGGAAAGGGTAACGCCAACAAAGGGACGTTAGGGAAAACCCTTTGACAATGAGTGGTGGGGCTTAGAGGATGGAAGGAATGAAGGGAAACTCTAGAAGGTCCAAGGGAGTGAATGAGGTCGTGTGGAATGAGGATTGATAATTTTTAGGGAAAACCCGTTGACAATTATTAGCATGGGAAGAGAAGATGATGATGAAAGAATGATATAGGAGTGTTAACAATAATGGCGAATGTGTGTGTGGGTAGAAATGTGGGGGGAATTTGAGAAGATGAAGTGGAAAGAGTGAAGAAGATGGGAGGGATGAGTTGGGACTAAGTGAAAGTGAGGAGAGGATGCGGGTGATGAGGATGAACGAGGTTTCGTAGGATCACCCAACTGACAGGGATGATATGCAAGGAGATAGACAAGATGATATTGGGGACAGGGGTGGAATGGTAGGTTGAAGAAGATGATCATAAGAAGAGGTGGGAGAAATAAGATGGGGGAAATATGATGGGATGGCGGAATGCCCTAGGGCAGATCAACCTTAAGTGGAAGTCTTAAGTAAGATTGCCATGCGGCCGGAATGGTTAGGTAAGATCGCCAAGCTGAGGAAGAAGATGGATGATGTTAGAATTGGTGGGAATAGAGTATGAAAAAATGGACTAAAGGGGAACCCTCAAGTGAATTTTCCATACTACGAAAGCGTGTAAGTAGGATGACCAGGCATAAGACGAATTTGGGGAAGGATGAGAAAAGAGTGAGTGGGGTATGCCTGAGTGGTATATGATATGAGATGAGGTGATAATAAGAAAAAAAGGAAACAAAGGAGTGTAACATGAATGGATGAAGGAATATATGTAGTGGAGGGTGGAGAGTGTGAAGGGAATCCTTAATTGGGATGCCCGTGTGGTGAGAGTAATGATGCGAGAATGGGAAGTAGAAGAGGTGGAATGGGAAGATGTGTTTGGTGGTGATGGTTGTTTCATGAGAGGGGAGGTGGTGAAGAAGCTTCTACAGAGGGAAAATTTTAGGGATAGGGTAAACATCCACCAAGGATCCCATATATAAGGGGTTATTAAGTAATATTGTCAAGCGGGAAGCTGAAGGGGGAAAGGAAAGAATACAAATGGGTGAAAGAGGACAAGAATGGTGAGAAGGGTAATATGGGTATAAGTGGCGGAGGAGTAAAAATGAGGGGTGAGGATGAATGGATCAAATACATGGTGATCATGGTGGGGGTGAAGGAGCTGCTGGATAGTGAATGCTACTTGAGAAAGATCACCAAGTAGGATTCACAAACTGCAACGGTGATCAAGTAGGATTCCCAAACTAGAGAATGCATTAGTATGGGTGAATGGATGGGGTGCAAAGTAAGATGTTGATCATGCAAGAAGATACTCACGTGACGAAAAATATCTTAATTTTAATATAATCACATAATATGATGCATCGTGATATAAAAGATTAGTATGACTAAATTGTAATATGCGTGATATCATAGACAAGGGCCATCAAAAAGGTTTGGTGCCCCAGTACAATATGCAAATGGAAGAGAGCATAGACAGAGGCCATCAAGAAAGTATGATGCCCTAGTACGGCATGCAATCAGATAACGTAAGAATATTACAGAGAACACCATGATACATAAAATCAAAGATTCCCCCTATAATATATCAAGATGCAAGAAAGCAATTAATAGTTTACAACTAATAATGCAACACGAGAACCAGTAAACATGTCCATAACGTGTTCCATAGTGAGGATTGATTGGATGTGCCCCCAAGCAGGGGTACGAGGACATAGTAAAGTATTGGGTCATTTTCCTCAAACAAGGAAACAATGAGAGCCGAATTTACCCCAAGCGAGGATTCACGCTAGAAGAAGTGGTTTGAATTCGGTAGTCAGAAGGTGATTGGATCATTCATTGCGGACAATAGTTCAAAAGATAAATTGTGTTCGTTATTGTAGAGTTGTTTTTTTGCGATTTTGTGGATTTTATATATATATATTCTAATGTTTTTGGGATTTTTGACGATTTTCAAATGTTTTTGATTTTTGTTTATTATATATATGACAGATTGACAAATGTTTTTTAGGATTTTGATGATTTTCAAATGTTTTTGACTTTTTTGACGATTGTCAAATGTTTTTGGATTTTTGATGATTCTTGTTAATGGTTTTCAGATTTTTAACGATTCTGTGTAATGTCTTTGGATTTTTGACAAGTATTTCTAATGTTTTTAGATTTTTGAAGATTCTTGTGTAATGTTTTTAGATTTTTGACGAGTGTTTCTAATGTTTTTGGGTTTTTTGACAATTTTCAAATGTTTTTAGATTTTTAGATTTTTACACTATTTTTGACGATTTTCAGATGTTTTTGGATTTTTAGATTTTCAAATATGTTTTTGAATTTTTGACTATTTTCAAATGTTTTTGGATTTTTACATTATGATTGGCAATTTATGGACCAAAGTGCAGACATATTTTTGAGAGGCAATAAACATGGATATTATCCATATGTACCGTGTTCCGTGTTGTAACTTATACTCGGAATAACACAAATTTTCTTTCCATTGGCAGGATATGGTGGTGATGATATGATGAAAATAATTTCAACTCCATTCTTGACTCCACATAACTAGTAAGATGTGTGGGCTCGTCACCAAGAATCAAGAAGGATGCATAGGAGGTAGATAGTGAATATAGAGATGAATACTAACAACAATCCCTTTGGAAAATTGTGACTTCATTCTTCATAATGGTACCGAACCAGTTTCAAAAATGGATTTCATTTTATGATTCACATGCTAGAATTAGATAGTTATGTGGCCTATTCATTGATAAGATATGAGGTTAAGGGATATTTCTCTCTTCACTTAGGCATCTAAATTGCATGTTTGGGGATTCTATAATTTATAAGCATTGTGAGATTTTATATTTGTGAAATGAATCCCTATGCCTTACCCCATGCTCCTATTGAGAAGCAAGGGCTCATCACCAAAGGCAAAATAAAGGTCGAGTGAATTCCTTTTTATCTTTTTTTTTTTAGTTTTTTTTTTTTAGTTTTCTTTTTTTTTCTTGAATATTTTGCAATGTTTTTATGTTTGTATGAGAATGACCCTCTACGCTTTGCCCCATGCCACTTGTAAGAGGCAAGGGTTTATCACCAAAGATAATACGTAGACGAGTAAGGGCACCTTCCTCCATTCCAAGTCTCACACTACTATTAAGAAGTGTGGGCTCAACACCAAAGACTATGAAGAATAAAATATGTGTTAATGAATTATTCATTAGTTATTGAATTGATAGAATTTTTTACAATAGTACTTTGTATTTGGGAAGAAACATCTGCCCCTAATCTTAGACCCACATGACTAGTAGGACGCGAGGGTTCAACACCGAAGACTAAGATGAACAACTAAACGAACTGGGTAACGAAGTTTAGAGCTTCGTTATGAAAGAGAGAATGTATTTGAAGGGGATATATTACTATGAGTAAGCTTCTAGGTATGACCATAGAGGAAAGTGACTGAAAGTGGAAGAAGTATGACTCTCACAAACTTAATAGGGTTTATACTATCACTTCTCTTATGATGATAAATATGAAGATGTGAATTTGATAAATGAAAATGTCTACCAATGGAAATGAATAAATTTATTCGGAGATACGCAAGACAGAAGGAACAATGTACACATTGTTGTATCCTAGGAATAGTGAACAGTGCTTTCAAGGATAAAATTTCTTTAAATGGAACTGTATTCATTGGTTCATTAAGGATCTTGACCTATCTTCAGTGGCCAATTTATAGGCTCCAAACCCAAAACTATCTATGATTTCATTGGGCTCAAATTTTTCTTGTTTGTCTCATTCTTTTGGTGTATTCTTTCGATTTTCTTTCAGAATGAAATGATTGACCTTAAATTTTTTAGGTTTGAATTTTTCATGGTAGCTATTCCGTAGCCAATTTTGATAGAATGGAAGATGATTTAGGGCATTAAGTTATTTTTCATCAAGAAGCTTGAGTTCACTAATGCGTGAGTGTCGATAATAATCTTGATTGATTACATCTTTGAGGGATATTCTGAAGGATGGAAATTCAACCTTGACATGTAAAATAGCTTCCAAACCATAAACAAAGGAGAAGGGAGTGGCTCTAGTAGGGTGTGTGATAATATGTGCGGTAAGCCCACAGAGTGGGGTAGATTTGGTTAAGCCAATAGCTTCCATGTGTGTTGATAATGATGGTTTGTATTATTTGGTTTGTTGCTTGTGTTTATTTAGTAATTGATTGTTTTGAGGATAGATTCATGATTAAAGATGAAAAAGGTTGCATAAAGATATTCTTGGTTATATGTACCTTGTAGAATGTATGCACATAGAAGGTATTGATCAAGTGGGAATCATTGGTGAAGAGCTACCTGCAAGATCAATCGTTGAAAGCATAATGGACATGACAGGTTGAATTGTTCACAAGTGTCCAAACTTGATGTGGTTGTATTTTGAAAACAAGGCTAGAGATGTTAGGCATAGGAGTCAATAGTGGAAGAATATAATCAAGCTCAAATGTGTACATGACGATGGAACTCTCTTGTTGTAGTGTCTAAATTTATATCAAGGGTTAAAAGGGAGTCTTAAAGTGAGTTCAAGATCTCATTAGATGTTGGAATAATGTTATTGTCCAAAATAGGTTCAATATCTACTTGGGTTGAAAGAGAGTCTTGAAATCAAGGTCAAGTTCTCATTAGAAGTTGGAAGAATATTGTTGTCCAAAATAGGTTCAATGTATGTTTGAACTAATGGAAGAAAATTTGAAGAAGATATGGACTGGTTTGGAATTAGAGATTCTTGACCTGTTGTCATCGTGATCTTGTAGAATTTTAGTATGTATAGGAGTTTCGATAGTAGTCAAATCTTCATTGAAATTTGTGGTATTGAATGTGTCATTGTTTGTAAGAGCGTTGTCATCAAGTTGTACAAATATGACATCATCCTCAATTAAGTCTTGAATGTAATTCTTAAATCACACACATTTATCTGTGTGATGAACATCAATGTGATAAAAATCACAATATGTGTTAGGTTTGTACCAACATGGCTTAGATTCTCCTTCAACAAAGGGTTTTGTAATTGGATATCTTATCAGTTTAGCCTCTTTTAGTTGATGAAAAACACTAGAGAGAGTTTCTCCAAGGGGGGTAAATTGTCGTTGGACTTTTTGTGAACTGATGTCTTTGTGAGGTTGTGTGATTGGCCTTTTAGGTGATCGTTCATTGATTTGGGTAGTCATATGATAGATTTGTGTTGTCATCTTATTAATTTGTTTCTAATAGCTCATTGTGTGATGTTTTTTTGTGAATTCATCGTGGTTGAAAGAGAGGAAAAACAGAAGAAAGGTGCAATGAAGAACTCAACCTATTGATTGTGATCTTTGTTTTGGCTCAATCAAGTTAACAAGTAAGGCTATAAGGAGTAAGCTTAAACAAGATACTTGGGAGAAATATGCGATAGCTCAAACAATCTATAATGAAAATTGTTTGATTTGGCTTAAACAACCTTATCAGAAGACAATGTAAGGAGTACACTCAATCAAGGTACATGATACAAAAGGGATATAGCTCAAATAAGCTATGATGAAGATGTTAATTGGTTTGACTTAAACAAGCTCTAGATTGTTGAAAGGGAAAGTAACCTGAACAGGTTAATCGTCAATATGGTTGTGATATAACTCAAAATGAGTTATTAAAGGATTTTTGTTGGCTTTGATTTAGATAAACACGATGGTGGACAGAATAATGAGTGAAATCAAACAAGTTGCCCAATATTAGTTTGATATAGCTAGAAATAAGCTATGAAGGATGTTTTGACAATTGAGAATATGGAGAGTGAATGCTAGTCACTCAATATCAGTTGGATATAGCTGAAGATAAGTTATGATAGATACATTGTTGGCTGAAGCAAGCTAATGAAATTGGTGTGATATTTTGGTCTATGTGGTTAGATTGTTTGGATGTTTTTGCTTGGTATTGAATTGATCAAGAACTGATTTTCTTGTGGAACACAACTAGTGTCTGAACTTTTACAATGAAAACATTGATATCAACCAAGTTTTATGATAAAATAATGCTAAACTATTTTGTTTTTAGACATCAAGCAATCATGTGGATTAAATTATTTTGGCTTGATGGGGTAACTTCTTCAGGAATGATCATTGTTTCATGCAATCATACAAGTATGCTGTGAAATGGTGAATACAGGCTCTTATTACTCCAAAAAGATGCATCCTCCAATATACCATAGTCTCTGATATACCTAATTCTATACAGGGGACAGGATTAGTACAGGGAACCCTTAGAGTATTGGAGGAGACTCACCAATTCTTACTTTCCTGTTTTAGAGTGAATCACCACGTCTAGAATATGTTTTGTGAAAAGGTGGAAGGTGATAGAGGGATGAATGTGTATGGTGTCCTTGTAACTCCCCGAAGATTTACAAGGACGATGCCCAAGCTTCATTGTTACAGCTCTTTAGGTGTCACTCACATGTGCTGCACGACAGCATTACCTGTAAGTGAAGAGAAACGTGACAAGGTAAATACCGAACGCTGTGATGAGACGAGGTCTACAAAGTGCAATGCAGATGTAAATGTTGTTGGTGCATGGTAGTCAAGTCCACGCCACCGGTGTAGATTTGGTGGTAATGAAATCCACCTCGTCTACATGTAAAAATAATATGATAAAGTGATTAAACGCACGGTTCTTTCCAAGTTGAAATAAATCACTAGCAGAAAATAATTCCGTACCTAAGAGTACTTTTTTTTTGTTTTAATAATTTTCTTTGAATGGTGGTATTTTTCCGGGATTTTTGTTGTTTTTGTTTTTGACAATATTTCAGCGACGTGGTTCTACAGAAAACAAATTAGTATTTATCTTGCAAACGAAATGTTAGAAAAGTGATCGTGGCTGTTTTTTATTTTTCAGAACGCTCGAAGGTGCAGGAAAAGAGCATACACAACCAACGACCAAAAAAATATTAATAATATGAAAAAAGAAAATAATAATTGAAATGATAGTTGGAAAATAAAGCTAGAGGATCCTGTAATGTTAGAACAAAAAACTAAAAATAATTGTGACCGTTTCTGATTTTCCAGATCACTCGAAGGCGCAAGAAAAGAGCATACGCGGATACAATTGGAATAGATTTTTTTTTAATTTTTTTAAATGATAATAATTATTGCAATTAATCATGATTGTGAAATAGTGATAAGGATTATCTTCACAAAAAATAAAAATGATGAAAGAAGAGTGAAAACGTTACCTAGAAGTGTTGTCGTGGAAAATTAAAATGTAAGGCAAAAAATTAAAAATAAAAAAAAATAAAAAATAAAAATTGTTTTCCAGAGCTCGAGTGGCCTCACGTTTCTTATTTCCAAGATCACTTTTGAAGTGCGAGGAAAGAGCATACGTGTGAGGTTGTTACGTGAAATAAAAATAAATAAAAAAATTTAAAAAAAAAACTATAATTTTGTTGTTTTTTGTTAA
This sequence comes from Taxus chinensis, assembly GCA_019776745.2. Taxonomy (NCBI): domain Eukaryota; kingdom Viridiplantae; phylum Streptophyta; class Pinopsida; order Cupressales; family Taxaceae; genus Taxus; species Taxus chinensis. Next base: position 190,076,766 of record CM034152.1, read on the forward strand.
AAAGACAGGTGTTAGAAGAAATGAAACCAAAATTTTTTCTGTAATTCTAAATCTAAAAATTATTATTTTGTTGCATATATATTTTTGATACCTTTCCATTAAAACAAAATGAATTCATTCTGAGGTCGGGAGCCAAAGTTATTGCTTCCGGAAGATGGGTTACGATAGTACTTTGAATGAAAATTTTAAACGTGAGAAAAACGTCTTGGGAGCTGATTTTTTTTATTTTCTGACTTCTGTAATTTACCTGAAAAGCTAAAATTTTGACAGTAAGATTAAAAAAGAACAATAAACAGAAAGAAAGAGTTAGATCACAAAATGATTGATTAAAATAAAAGATAAAAAAATGATTAACTTCCTACAAAGCAGTTATTTTTAGCAAAAGTAAATAAATAAATACATTTTCCAGATTTGTTGTCCCATAACAGTAAGATGATAAACTAATGGATTAGTTCTTGTATTTCTACAGATGACGAGTAAATAGAAAAATCAAAACTGGGAACTAAACACTAAGCACCGAAGAGATCAAATACAGGATGAGCTTCAGAGTTTCATTGTTGCTATAACCTGCAGATACACCACAAGACACCACACAACAAAAACAGTACCCAAAGCGTGAAAGTTAACCAAAGAAGACCATAAGGAACAGAAAAGGAAAAAAAAATAAATAATAATAAACAAAGAACAAATAAAACCACTAATTGGGAAATTAATGGTAACAGATCGAAAGTAACCGAGCCGTGCCAAAATGTAAGCTAGGAAAAATACACTATTAACAAGGAAGTAAAATACCAATAATCGTACCTCTTCCTTTCACGTTCCATAGCAAACCTCAGAATGGGCTAGAAAACTTAGATTGAGCCCTGATTTTGTGATATATAGGTGTTTTTCTTCAAGACAGAGTAAGGCCTTCCTGCAATAACGATCCTCTTACTTTGCACCAGATGGGAAAAAGTATTTTGAGGCTATTTGGGCATTAGGACGAGGCAAAATGATGTTCTTTGCTCAAAGGATACAAAAACTTAGATATGGCATTCAAGCTTATTCTCCATGTGTTTAGAGGGGAGGGGTAAGGTTGTATTTATAGCCTGGGGGAGTGATTAACTTAGATTAATTTAAGTAATCATGGTTTGAAAACGTGGGCAAGATTAGGTGAGTGGTTTGAAAATGTGGGCAAGATTAGGTGAGTGGTTTGAAAATGTGGGCAAGCTTAGATGAGTGGGGGCCACGAAGAATGGGTGAGGATTTGAATTATATTTTTAATTCATAAGTGGAGGATTTTAGGTGAGTGGGGACCACGAATGGTGGGTGAGGATTTGAATTTGAATTTTTAATTCAATAGTGGAAAAACATGGAGAATAATGACATGTGGTGAGGATTGTGTTATTTTTTAGATTTTGAAATGGATAATTAATCAAGTTATATTTGATTAATTCTAAGTGTATTTTTGTGGCAAGGGGAATTAATTGATTTAGGATAGATGTGAAATTGGGGTGTCTACAACAATCTTATTGTAAAATGTAAAGTAACGAATGAGGAGAAGGCTTGCATAGTTAAAAACAAGCCTTAACTCATGCAATGTAATTTCCTTACTTAGTGGTTGTCATATAAAGGAAACTATAAGATTATTTTAAGTGTTATGGAATCATACTAATTTGTTAATTGGTATTTTAATGTAGAAAAATGATATCATTATTTTCCTTTGAAACTATGTATTTATGCATTATGAAACAATAAATAGAAGAATTTATTTGTTAATGCTATAAACAAAACCCTTTCTTTTGATTAACCTTGGTTGGATTGAAGCCATCTAATATTTTCCTTTCAGCAAAATAAATACCAAGGGGTTGAAATGGTGAAGTTATTTTATGATTTTTTTCTTTCATTAATATAAGAATGGAAATATCATTTTCATGTTGAGATAAGTATTACATTGCTAATAATTGTATTTTATATGCAACTTATTAAATCAAATTTTAAATTAAGTTTTATTGTCAACAAATAATAGTAGCTACTATAGATTGATTTATTCATTTGTGAGAGTAAATTTACATGTAGAAAAATAGTAAAGTATTGTTATTTCCATTAATTGAAATAAAATTAACATATTACCCTTGGTAAGTAAGGAACTCCCTTGCACACATTTTATTAGTATTGGGAAATTTCACAAAAATTAAATCTCACCTATGTACCCATACCTTGTATGCACTTCATCAATATTTCCTTGATATGGTTATGCATGTTTTATATTTTTTATATTGTATGCCATTATCCCCTTGGTAAATAAGAAACTCCCTTTCACACATTTTATTGGTGTTGGGAGATTTCACAAAAATAAAATCTCACCCATATACCCATACCTTGTATGCGCTTCATCAATATTTCCTTGATATGGTTATAGACCTTTTATATTTTTTATATTGTTTTCCATTATCAATATTTTCTTAATAAATCAAGTTTAATGTAGGAAATTTCGGGGTTGTAGAGTTAGGAAACATTTTAGATTTGTATTAAAGGAAATTCAATTTAAAGTTTTACGGTTCAGTTAAAAAGATTTTATATGAATCATATAGCTTAAAAATGATCCGTATATGTTGTTTATTCTCCATGCATTTAACAAAAAAATAGTAGTTGAGTGGGAAAAATAGACCCATGTAAAAAAAAACCACCAAACGGGTTAAGCAAAGTAGAACATGGAAGAGAAACACATGTTAAACGACCTTTCAAACCTATCATTTTCCTTGCATAATAATATAAACAAAATTAATATGTTTTATTTTTAAAAGGTAACTTGTGGATGCAGGGGCCACGACCTGACCACGGCTCCCTCTCCCAAACCCTTTCCCTCTCCTTTGGCTGAGTATAAACCTCCTTAACACAATCATGTGACTAAACCTGTGTAGCCCTTGGTCAATCATGCACACAGGTCGTCCCACTAAAAAATGTGGCTTCTAATACTCTACACACACACACATGCAAAAAAATCATATAATTCCCTAACCACCATGGATGAATCATCAGGGTTGGGTTTTAAAAAGTGCAAATAAATAAATTCTAAACCCTTGTATATATATTTTCACTTACATATGCACACATATTTGCAGAATCCAGAAAAATGGGTAGGTGTAGAAATATGTTATAAACACATTTTCCAATGTATATAAAATCCATATCCTTCTAGGAAAAAGAAAAAGAATTAAAACATCATAAATGATTTTAGGGAGGCTAGGATATCTAACATCCACTGTATAGAAGGATTTGATGCCAAGGCATATATTTATTCTGGATACTTCCACTTGACTAATGAATTTTCAAGTGGACTAACCTTCTAATTTGTGTGAGAGGACTATTACTTATTTCCATTCCTATTAGTTCAATAAATATAAATTCGATATAACTAAAGTGAATATTTTGGTTGGTGCTAGTGTATATTAAATCAAATAATGTACATTATTCTTATTTGGGTATCATAACGAAATGATACTTGGTTAAGTTTAAAATAGACTAATAATAAAATAATATAAAATTTCTCTTAGGGTAACTGAATCTCCTTTAAAATAATAATAATTGAAATGTAAAAAAATATTAGTGTGTGAATATGAGGAAAACGAGAAAATTTTGTTCCCTAATCTAATCATCTAAAAAAACCTCATATAGAGCAATGGATGGAAAGAAAGGAGAGAATCAATATTTGCACTTACCTACAAGTTGCACAAATCCTGCATTGATGTGTGGGATTTTCTCTTGGATGATTGTTGACTGCTCTTGGATTGCTTCAAATTTGTGTGGATAAACTTGGGCAGCACCTCCCATTGATTTTCTTTATGATTTCTATGGATGAAAATGACGATTGAATGGTGATTGATGGATTAATTGGATGATTGAAGAAGATACAAATTGCAAATATTGGATGATTGAAGAAGATACAAATTGCAAATATTTTCTAACTTGTTAACTAGCTCTCATGGAGGAGAAGATCTCAATTTATAGTTTTTGGATGGAGGATTAAATTGCTAAGATGGAGCCATGTTGGATTTGGATCAAGGGTGGAGAATGCATGAGAAGAACAAATAATTTTAGAATATGAGAGAAGATTCAATGAAGAGTGGAAGGTTTATTTGAATTTTTAAATGAGTGAGAGAGAAATTTAGAGAGGCTTCTAGAAATATAAGCCTCTAGATTTAGAGGTGGGGATGTGATTAGGATTAGAATTAGATTAGGCTAATAAATGATGATTAGGGGTGAGGCTACATGGAAAGGATATGTGTAGGGATGTGTAGGGTAGGTGGGTAAGTAGATGTAGAAATATGAAATTCCTAGAAAATGTTAATAGGGATTATAATAGGATAATAATAATTAATCTTGTGAATAATTATTATATAGTTGAGAATGGATAAAATAAAAAATTAAAGGGATAAATGATGAAATGGGATAAAATGATGAAAGTAAAGGATTAATGAAATGATAAATGATAAAGGGGAAATAAGATACAATGGGTTAATAATAATATTTAATCTTGCGATTTATTATTATATGGATGATTGTTGGGATATTTGCGGGATGGATTAGTCACAATTAAACACGTAAACATTTTAGATGTCTACATTTTCCCCCTCTATGCAATGTTATTGCTGAGTAGTGAAATTTCAGAGAAAATAAGAGACTATGTTATGATGGCGATATGATGCCCCCTCGAGGGGTTAGGCAGGGAGAAACGATTCAGGTAACCACTCGAAAAGAGTAGAAGCCTAGGTGAGTAGATGAGAGAGGATGATAAGATTAGAATATTTGAGGATAAAGAGTATTAGAAGATAGGAGGATTAGAGGAATAGGATATTAGAATAATAGGAGGTAGGATTAGAGGAATAAAAGAATAGAAAAATAGAAGAGAGGATTATAGGAGAGGGATATATTGGATGCCCTAGTCAAATATTTATGACAAGGGTGAAGATTTTGGATTTTGGATTTTGGATTTAGATTTGAGAATTCCCTAGTCAATGATATATGACAAGGGTAAATATTTAGGATTGTTGGATTAGAGGATTTCCCATTCAAGGGGTTAGGAATTGGGGATTTTGGATTATAATATGCCCCAGTAAAGGGGATAAGATTGAAGATTGGGTATTTATATTTATATTTGGAGTGGAGGATGTTAGAAGATGCCCTAGTCAAAGGGTGAGGATTTTGGATGATTGATCTAAGATGATAAGATTTGGATGATGATATTGATAGATGGATAAAGGATTGATTGGAAAGCATGATGAGGAGGTTAGATAATTAGTTAGATGATGATGAAGATTAGTGTGGATTATGATAAGGATAAAAGATGATGATCTAAGGTGGTTTGTTACCATAAAGTGCCCATTTTTAACATCATTAGCAGTGTGATTAATGTGGCATAGAGTAAGATGCACCATGGTACAAAGACCTTAGTAATTGAATTGTCAAGTGCCCTTGTCCACATATCATTGGACCCAAAAAAGTTACATTGTATCTTCAGCTAAAATAGTATGTAATGAAATTACTTGTATAATTCAGATCATGAGAAGAAAAATAACACCAAATAACACAATATTCCAGAATAATGATCTCAATATGTAATTAGAGTAGCTTTTCCACTTTGAGGAGGTAACCTCCAAACCATAAAATAAGACTCAAATGCTCAGTGATGAAGAAATACTACCTACAATCCCCTATATATACTATTCATATGTTATGGCCATCACCAAGGCCAACCTACTAATAATGAGAAAGTATAAATGATATAATAAAATGATATGGTAAGCCACAAGTCGGCTACTCATATCCTAATACAAGAAATAGGTTAAGGGCGTAGTGTCGACACTAAAATTTTCCTCCATAATTTCTATTTCATTAATGTATGTATTAGGAATAGGATGTTGTTAAGTATAATTAGTAGTAGCGTCTGATAGAAGATAACGGCGTCGTCAGTACGGTGTCGCCAATAATGTGGAGTACGGTAACAGTCAAAGTACAATAGGAATGTTGTAAAAAGTAAATATTTGTCGTAAGTGGTCCGGTAATGTTAAAATGTCAAATTTTGGGTAATTAGAGAAGTAGGGTCTACATGATTAGGAATTAGAAATATTATATTGGTAATAAAGACAAGGAGTGAGGTCATAAATATTTTGTGTATTTTATTTGTAAAAAGTCTAAAAATGTGGAACCCATGTAAAATGATAAGGTTTATCTTATCTTAACAGATAAGCTTACATGTACAAATAAGAGTTAAGGTATGGAATATGATTCGTCAGAGTGGATTTCTTATCCTATCTTAGAGATAAGATGGATAATCTTGGAAGTTATATAAATAGAGAGGCCACCCCCCTCATTTAGCATAGAAAGAAGTAGTGAGAAATATTGTAGGAAGTGTGCAAAGGAAGCCATCAGTTAAAGGTGTGTTGAAGAAGCCATCAAGAGGTGTAATTGTAAAGTTTCTCCCATAGTCTTGTTGAAGTACCTCATGGGTGAGATTGTAACAATTTCATGTTAATATTATAATTTACTTTGATATTTCAAATTTTTCATCATTCCGTCTTATCATAGTCGATGGTATTCTTGTGTTCGGTTGTTGTTTTGTTTCCAGATTACATCCACCAAACTAAAGGCTGTGCATTAGTAAATAATCATAGCACGAGGAGTTCCCGGTGAAGAATTATCATAGTGCCGGATTGGTGATGACATTTTGGTTCCGTTGCTGGGACCATTCCTCGTTGGTGGATTTTCTGGAGAGATATTCCCACTTAGTCAAAAATCAATTGGAGGGTAACCTTGTTTTTACTGTGCATAGTAGTTACCATGGTAAAGTCATTTTTACCGTGAATAGTAGTTACCATGATAAAGTCATTTTTGCTGTGAATAGTATTTATCACAGTAAAATCACTTTTTACCGTGAATAGTATTTACTGCAGTAACTTCACTTTTTACCGTGAATAGTGTTTTCCACAGTAAAATCAGTTTTTACCGTAGTAAGTCAAGTTTTACCATAGTTTACCGTGGTCATTTCTATAGTAATTCCAATTATTTGTGCACATAAGTCTTGTTGATTGTACTTGTGGGTTAGTATTTCACAGTGGTTACTTTTGAAAATGGGAAAGATTCCTATTTTTTCAGCTCAATCTAATGAAGATGCTTCTTCTTTCATTCAAGAGTTTAAGCGATCTTGTATTTGTAATGGCCTTATAAGAAGGGAACAATGGACTGAATTTTTTCCTACCTTTTTGGATGGTTCCGCACTTAGGTGGTTTGAAACACTAGGTGATAATGTGAAAAACTCATGGGATTTATTAACTGAAAGTTTTCTTGAAGAATTTGGTGAATAACAGAGATATGCAAACCTCATGATCGAGATCACAAAGCTATCCCAAGGAGAGAAGGAGAAGATAAGGGATTATCATGCTCGTGTTCTAGAGCTAAGGAGGAAGCTCGATGCCCAGATTCGGAAGGATAATCTCCTCTGTAAGAACTTCATTCTTGGGATGAAGCCGGAAATCAGACAACGAGTGAAGTATGACCGCCCAGCTACCATTGAACAAGCAAAGGAGATTACAAGAAGGCAAGAAGAAAGCATGGAAGAGGAGCCCAAAGAAATTGTTGCTAAAGTAGAGCCTACACCAGCACCTTTGGTCCAGAATCCACAACCACTCCTGGTGAGCACAAATATTTCTCCTAGTACATCTACTGAGTATGAAGATCTGCTTAGGAATATGGGCCAGTTAACTATTAATCTTCTTCAAGGAAAATAATTTAGTTCTCAGGGAGGAGATAGAGGTCCAAAAAGAAATATTTCTAAAGTTGTTTGTTATGGTTGTTATAAAAAGGGTCATTATAAGTATAATTGTCCAGATAGAGCTTCTACATCTGGTACAAGAGATAATGATAAAGGAAAAGCACCTGTGAATTCTCTTGATGTAGTAGATAAGAGTAGAAATAATGAAGTAGATGTGTTTGTAACAAAAAGAAAGAAAGAAAAAGATAATCAAGATGGAAATGATCCTAAGAAGATGAAAGAAGAAACTAGTAAGAAACATAGGAGAAGAAAGTTGGGTGTGCAGGATTTTCTGATTTCACAGGGGCAAGGACCATACTCCATCTTGGAAGATCTGTCCAAAAGGCCTGCAAATATTACATATGGTCAACTCTTGACTATGTCTTCTGAGAAGAGGCGGGAGTTGCGAGGTGGACTCAATGCTCGAAGAAGGAAGGAGGTTGAGGTCCCTGTTTTGGAGGCAAAGGCAGATCCCCATGCTCCACAAGATGAGGTATTATGTAATGGTATTTCAATTCATGATGTTTTAGTTGATGGAGGTGCTGCAGTTAATGTAATGACCGAGTCTGTAATGAATATGTTGGGTTTAAAAATTGATCTCCCTTCAACACTTATGTTAAGGTCATTAAATAAAGGAAAAACTAAACCATAAGGTGTAGTTTCAAATGTGGCAATATCTGTTATGGGTGTGGTATGTGTGGTAGACTTTCAGGTGATGAAAAATGGTACTGTTGCGTACCCAATGCTGCTGGGAAGACCATGGCTAAGGAGAGTTCATGCAAAAAACTACTGGAATGAAGGTTTCATGACACTTGGACGTGGTAGAGAGAGGGTGAAGATAAATGTGATCCCTCGACATCATAACGTAGAACCTGTGGATTCAAGTGATGAAACTGATGATTGGACATCCTCTGATTACTCTAGTACCAGTGAAGTGGACACTGAAGATGAAGAAAGCGAGGTGGATGTTTCAGTCATGGATATCCTGCCAGTCACACCAACTCATGACCCCATAAAATTATCTGAAGAAGAAGTTGATGATTGTCTCCAACAAATAAAGATTGGTGATGCTGTGATGGAGAGTGAGAAGGAATCCTGCCTCCAGCTCTTTCGAAGGTACATACACCTATTCACTTTTGATTACAAGGAACTCCATCAAGTAAGTTGGGTAGAACATTCTATTGAGCTGGTAGATAATGCTAAGCCCATAAAGCAAATGCCATATAGAATGAATCCTAATTTTTCTAAGACTGTAAAAGAAGAAATAGATAAGTTGCTTGATGCAGGATTCATATTTGCTGTGGAGAATTTAGAATGGGTTTCTCCCATTGTGATCTCAATAAAAAAGAATGGGAAGCTACGCATTTGTGTTGATTACAGGAAGCTCAATAAGGCAACAAAGAAGGATCATTACCCTCTTCCATTTTCAGATCAGATCTTGGATGAAGTAGCTGGCCAGGAGTGCTATAGTTTTGCTAATGGATATAATGGCTACAACCAAGTTCGTATAGCAGAGAAAGATCAGCTGAAGACCACGTTCACCACTCCTTGGGGAATGTTTGCTTATAGAGTTATGCCTTTTGGATTGTGTAATGCTCCAGCAACATTCCAACGTTTGATGAATAGGGTGTTCGAACCCTACATTGGGACTTTCATCAGAGTATTTCTGGATGATTTTTGCATCTATGGGAGCAAGTTGGACCACCTGCACCAGATGGAGACAGCATTTCAAAGGTTAGATGAAGCACAAGCCTCACTAAACCCTACAAAGTGTGTCTTTGGATGTTCTAAAGGTGTTTTGTTAGGGCATGTTGTATCCAGAGATGGTATTGGTACTGATCCTGATAAAGTTTCAAAAATCAAAGATTTACCATTTCCTATGAATAGAAGTAAGTTGAGATCATTTTTAGGCCATGTGGGTTACTATAGAAGGTTCATCAAGAATTTCTCAAAGATTGCACAGCCACTAACCCAGTTCTTGAAGAAGGATGTTACTTATGAAGCAGGAAATAAGGCGCATGAAGCTTTTGGACAACTGAAGGAAGCCCTGACGTCTTCACCTGTTTTAAAGAATCCAGATTGGAGCAAGCCATTAATTGTGTACACTGATGCCTCAGATGCAGCACTAGGAAGCACTTTGAGCTAAAAGGATGAAAATGGGAATGAACATCCAATTTACTTTGGGAGCAGACAAATGAGCAGTGCTGAGGTAAACTATACTGTAACTGAAAAAGAGGCTTTGGCTATCATTTTTGCTGTAAAGAAGTTTAGAAATTACTTGCTAGGGTAGAAATTTGTAGTTCTAACAGATCATCAGGCTCTGAAATATATTGTCAATAAGCCTAACCCATTAGGGAGGATAGCAAGATGGATAATTTTGCTACAAGAATTTGAATTTGATATTATAGATAGGCCAGGAAAGAAGCATGTCAATGTAAATGCACTCTCTCGAGCCTATGATGGTTTAGGATCATCTTGTGATGATGATGATTTTCCTGATGCAACATTGTTCTCCCTTGACACAATCCCTAGTGAATACATAGATATTTGGAATTATCTGAATGAATTCAAGTTTCCTGATGGTGCCAATGCAAAGACTAAGAGAAAGATTACTCAAGCTAGTCGTCCATATTCTATTCTGCATGGAGTATTATTTCGAATAGGACCTGATGGACAGTACAAGAGGGCAGTTGGACGTGATCAAGGGAAGGAACTGCTAGAAGAATTCCACAATGGTACATGTGGAGGGCACTTCTCTGGACAACTTACAATAAGAAGGATCTTGGATGCAGGTTATCACTGGCCCACTCTTTTTAAAGATTGTTATAATTATTGTAAGACATGTGATATTTGTCAAACACATGGTAACCGTAAGACTTCATCAGCTCCATTATTTCCTATTCTTCCCCTTATTCCCTTTGAAAAGTGGGGAATAGACATTGTAGGTCCACTTCCAACTACATCACGCCAAAATAAGTATATTTTAGTTGCCACAGATTATTTAACCAAGTGGGTTAAAGCTAGGCCATTGAAGACAACTTCTATGGATGAAGTGGCAAGGTTCATATATGAACGTATTGTCACTTGATTTGGTTGTCCATTAGAAATTGTAACAGATCAAGGAAGCCACTTCATTAATGAGGTAGTAGAAGCCCTAGTCAATAAATTTTCTATTAAGCACAGGAAGGCAACAACATACAAGCCAAGTACAAATGGACAAGTGGAACGAACCAATTTTGTGTTGTGTCAAATTCTAGCAAAAGATGCAGCCTTGCAGGTACATAAATGGGATAAGAGGATTCATGTAGCATTGTGGGCATATAGGGCAACATCAAAGTCAGCAATAGGATACTCCCCATTTCAGTTGGCCTATGGCATTGATCCAGTTCTTCCTATTGAGTTTGATATTCCCACTGTGAGAGTTATGAAAAATGAAAGGATGGATGAAAGTGATTCAGTAAAAGAAAGGTTGGTACATCTTCATTTGCTAGAGGAAATGAGGGAAATAGCAAAGGATACAAGCCATAAGAAGAAAATGAAGCAGAAGGAATAATTTGATCAAAAGATCCGGTGGTCTCCATTTCATGTGAATGACTTGGTCCTAATATATGATTCCAGATACAAAAAAAGAAGACAGAGAAAATTTCTTCCAAAATGGATGGGGCCCTACAAAATAGCAGTTGTGCATGAAAATGGTACGTATCGACTGGAGGAATTGGATGGCACTCCCATTACGAAATGGGTCAACCACGACAAGTTGAAGATTTTCCAAGCACCAGAATAGTCTACTCCGAGGACGGAGTAGAAGCTAGGAAGGGGGAAGATGTCGACACTAAAATTTTCCTCCATAATTTCTATTTCATTAATGTATGTATTAGGAATAGGATGTTGTTAAGTATAATTAGTAGTAGCGTCTGATAGAAGATAACTGTGTCGTCAGTACGGTGTCGCCAATAATGTGGAGTACGGTAACAGTCAAAGTACAATAGGAATGTTGTAAAAAGTAAATATTTGTCGTAAGTGGTCCGGTAATGTTAAAATGTCAAAATTTGGGTAATTAGAGAAGTAGGGTCTACATGATTAGGAATTAGAAATATTATATTGGTAATAAAGACAAGGAGTGAGGTCATAAATATTTTGTGTATTTTATTTGTAAAAAGTCTAAAAATGTGGAACCCATGTAAAATGATAAGGTTTATCTTATCTTAATAGATAAGCTTACATGTACAGATAAGAGTTAAGGTATGGAATATGATTCGTCAGAGTGGATTTCTTATCCTATCTTAGAGATAAGATGGATAAGCCTGGAAGTTCTATAAATAGAGAGGCAACCCCCCTCATTTAGCATAGAAAGAAGTAGTGAGAAATATTGTAAGAAGTGTGCAAAGGAAGCCATCAGTTAAAGGTGTGTTGAAGAAGCCATCAAGAGGTGTAATTGTAAAGTTTCTCCCATAGTCTTGTTGAAGTACCTCATGGGTGAGATTGTAACAATTTCATGTTAATATTATAATTTACTTTGATATTTCAGATTTGTCATCATTCCGTCTTATCATAGTCGATGGTATTCTTGTGTTCAGTTGTTGTTTTGTTTCCAGATTACATCCACCAAATTAAAGGCTGTGCATTAGTAAATAATCATAGCACGAGGAGTTCCTGGTGAAGAATTATCATAATGCCAGATTGTGATGACAGTAGCATGCCCTTCCCCTTCAAAGCAAAATTGTCCCCAATGTTGAGAAGCTCTAGGTGCTATTGCAGGAATGTCATATCTTCCCATGTTGTATCTTCATTGTCCATATTCTTCCACTTGATCAGGTACTCAGTAATAACCCATGTCCTCAATATTTTAGTGCATATTTGAAGGATGCATTCAAGTTCCAAGATGACTCTCCCCTCCTCATCAAGCTCAGGTAAATCTGTTTGGGCTAACACTCTCTGTCTAATTACTTTCTTCATGCAAGAAACATGAAAGATTGGATGTATTTTGGTTGATTGTGGAAGTTCTAATTTGTATGCTACAGTACCAATCTTCTGTAATACTTGATAGGGGCCATAATACTTTGGTGATTTTTTTTTATCCTTTTGTTCTTGTTTCAAAGACATTTTCTTATATGGTTGTAACTACACAAAAACCCAATCACCAACTTCAAAATGCCTTTCTGTACGATGTTGATCACCCTGTTGTTTCATTCAATTTTGTGTCATGACCAAGTTCTCCTTGAGACTAGAGAGAACCTCTTGTTAATAATAAATTTGTTCTTCTACTGCTTTAACCTGCGGTTTTCCTCTCAATGATGATGTGATGGATGGTGGATGGTACCCATAGAGTGAAAAAAAGGAGACATTTTAGATGAAGTATGGAAGGAAGTGTTATACCACCATTCTGCAAGTGGCAACCATTGGACCCATCTTACTTGTTTATCTAACGTAAAGCAACAGATATATCCCTCCAAACACTTATTTACAACTTCTGTTTTCCCATCAAAATGGGGATGATAAGAAGATCTACAAGCGAACTGAGTACCCAACCATGAGAATAAATCTGTCCAAAAATTACTAGTAAATATAGGATCTCGATCACTTACTATAATCTTCGATGTCCCATGAAACTTCTAAACTATGTCCATGAAGGTTGTTACTACCGTACTTGTAGCAAATGGGTGTGCCAGGGCACAAAAATTAGCATATTTGGTGAGTCTATCCACCACAACCATGATGGCATTTTTTTCTTTAGATTTAGGAAATCCTGTAATAAAGTCCATGGAAAACTCTTTCCACAACTGGCTAGGAATAGATAGAGGTTGTAGAAGACCTGGGGATCAAACTGTTTCACCCTTATTTTGCTGAAAAACCATGCATTCTGCCACAAATTTTTGGACATCCCCTTTGAACCCTTCCTAGAAGAAATCTTTTCTGACTCGATGATAAGTCTTCAAGAATCCAGAGTGCCCCCCTACTGGAGAAGAGTGAAGCTCAGATAGAATCCTATTTTTAAGAGTGGAGTTCTTACATAGGTATAATCTATCTTTATACCATAAAGCATCCCATTTCAATACAAATTTTTCAGACATGCTTAGATCATTCTAGAGATGATGAATGAGGTTTTGTGTGGTTGGGTCATTTCTCCATTCAGACCTTGCCTCATCTATCCAATCTTCCTGTAATATGGATATGGCACATAACAAGGCTACAGTTGATTCATCTTTCCGCGACAGAGCATCCGTAACTACATTCTCCTTCCCTTTCTTATATATAATTTCAAAATCATATCCCAACATCTTGGAGACCCATTTTTTTTGTTCTTCAGATGATAAACACTGCTCAAAGAAGTATTTTAGACTATCATGATCTGTTTTCACTTTAAAGTGTCTTCCTATGAGATATGGTCTCCATTTCTTTACTGCATGAAGTATGGATAACATTTATTTCTCATAAGTCAGATTAGAAAGGTTCTTACCTTTGAATTGATGGCTCAAAAAGGCAATAGGACTTCCTTCTTGCATGAGAACTGCCCCCATACCCACCCATGATGCATCACATTCAACAATGAATGTTTTGGAAAAATCTAGAGTAGCCAAGATTGGATTGGTGCACATGGCCTCCTTTAGTTCCTCAAATGCTTTGGTTGCATCCTCACTCCAATGAAAGGAGTTCTTCTTTAATAAAGTTGTGAGAGGTTCAGCTATGTTTCCATAATGCCTTACAAATCTTCGGTAATAACCTGTAAGCCCCAAAAATCCTCGTAGATTCTTTAGGGTTTTTGGAACCTTCCACTCCATCATGGCTTTGATCTTATTAGGATCCATTTTAACCCCTTCATGAGAGACAATGTGACCCAAATATTCAACTTCCTTGAGTCCAAAAGAACACTTAGAGGGCTTTGCATAAAGTTGATGTTGCTCAAGGGTTTCCAAAACCTTATTTACATGATGTAAATGTTCCTCCCATGTTTTGCTATAAATTAATATATCATCAAAAAAAACTAAGACAAACTTCCGCAGGAATGAATTAAAATAGAATTCATCAAACTTTGAAATGTAGAAGGTGCATTTCTGATTCCAAAAGGCATTACCATGAATTCATAATGGCCTTCATGTGTTTGAAAGGTGGTTTAATGAACATCCTCATCCTTGATTCTGATTTGGTGGTATCTCGAACGAAGATCAAGCTTTGTAAAATAAACAACACCATGCAACTCATCAATCAAATCATCAATTACAGGAATAGGAAACTTATCTTTGATTGTGTACTTATTAAGTTCCCTATAATCAGGACACAGGCACCACATTTCATCTTTCTTCTGTACCATCACTATTGTAGAAGAACAAGCACTCTAACTATGACGGATGATTCTTCCTTCCAACATCTCTTGTACAATCTTCTCAATTTCACTCTTTTGCACATATGGTTACCTATAAGGTCTAATGTTAGGCGGTTGACTTCCTAGTAATAACAGAATAGCATGATCATGATATCTCTTTGGAGGTAAGCCCTTTGGTATATTTTCAAATACAACATATTTTGCATCCAACACTACTTGCATATTTGATGGTATAATGTCCTTAGAATGATGAGCCTCCACTGAAAAGAGTTGTGCCAAAAACCCCTCTACACCATTTTTTAGCATTTTGTGCATCTGATGAGAACTTACTATTTGTGGAGACTTTTCTCTTAAGTCTTTCCGCTCAAAAGTCCTTCCTTCAGAGTGAAATCGCATGAACAAGTCTTGGAAGTTCATCTCAATGGTTCCCAAAGTGGTAAGCCATTGAACCCCTAACACAATGTCTAGAACAAGTAATCTCCCATGGCAAAATTAATGCTATGGAATTTTCTAGAACAAGTAATAGTACCTCCATCAGCAATCATTACTTGACATTCAGGAGCTGGATAAATGAAATAGTTCAGGCGCACTGCTAACTTATGATTAATAAAGTTGTGAGTACTTCCTAAATCAATCAACACTGTGACCCTATGTTTTTTTAGGAATCCAACCACCTTTAGGGTTTAGGGGGTGCTAATACCTGAAATTGCATGACATGAGATCGTTGGCTGAGGATCTCCTTATTACTCCTCTGGCTCAACCAAGACCTCTGACTCTGAATATTCATCCTTCTCTTCATATTCACTAGGCCCATCAATGTAGAACAACTTATTTTCAACACATTTATGTCCGGGTCCAACTTTACTGTCACAGTTAAAACATAACCCTTTTTCTCTTTTTTCTTCAATTTGTTGAGGTGTCAATCTAACTGGTTGAGGGAGTGATGAGGCCAAGGTGTTGCGATCTTTGGTATAAGTGAAATGTTATCTCCTGCTTGAAACAAATTTCTCCTCTTCCCTTCTTGCCATAATCATCGAATCAGAAACCTTATGAGGATTAAACATGCACACCTCATGCTCAATGTGATGCTTAAGACCCCCAAGAAATAGGTCATTTAGATTATCTTCAGTAATATTTTCCACCCATAGAGAAAGGTTTTGGAAGTGATGAATGTAATCCTTAACAGATCTTGTATGTCTCAACTTTTCTAATCGGCTGAAGTAATTATCTGACACACTATAACTGTAGTGTAATTGCAACTCTTCAGTGAAGACTGTCCATGTAACATTGAGACCACTCTTCTGCCTTTGAGCACATAACCATCGATACCAGATGAATTGGTCAGGTTCAAGATACAAAGCTGTCATGGTCACCTTTTGTCTTGATGGAATCTGATGTAGTTCAAATAAATTATCCATTTGGTTGATCTAATTGAGTGGATCCTTTACATCAAACTTGCACATATCCACTTTTGGAAACATAGTACGGCCTGCAGAGTGCTCGTATTTGGATTGTGTACACTCGAAGATCCACTCTGGCTCATGTGTCTATTATGTTGACTTGAGGATCCACCTTGAGTGACATAAGTATGATTACCCATCATATGCTTACTGGATTTTTGCATGAACTCCTCTAATCTTTGTCCAATCCTTTCCACATCTTCTTTGCTAACCACCTGAGATTCGAGGTCTCTCAGGTTAAACTCAAGTTGGATTACTTTATGGTCTGTCAAAGTAAACCCTAACCCCGAGGAATCTGTAGTTATACCTTCTTTATCCAACTCCTCAACTAATATCTCATCCTTTTCTGGTGTTTTACCCAGAGTTATGGGATTCTTTTTTCCTCTTGTGGAAGGCCCCGCCATGATGCCCCAAAATAGTAGGATGTAGGGATCACGGTCAAATTTTATGGTTTCAGATTTTGATATGAATTCGGCCAAATAAAAAAAAATTAAAGAACAAACCCAAAATAAATAAAAAATATTTCCTGAAATGTAACAAATTTGAAAAAATTCCACAATTTACACCCTAGGGAGCAATTTTATGAAAAACCCTAAATTTGTAATAACTTTTGCAAAATAAAACAAAAAAGTCTACAATTTTCAGGGAACCTTACTTGAAATTTTTTTCAATTCTAGTAAAAATATCTGCCACCAATTCACTTTGGTTCGCAATATATGGCGGAAACAAAAAAAATAGGGTTTTGCCCTAATTTTAGCCCAGATCGCAACTCTCATATCACTTGTAATGAAATTACTTGTATAATTCAGATCATGAGAAGAAATGTAACACCAAATAAAAAAAAATTCCAGAATAATGATGTCAATATGCAATTAGAATAGCTTCGCCACTTCGAGGGGGCAACATCCAAACCATACAATACAACTCAAATACTCAATGATGAAGAAATACTACCTACAATCCCCTATATATACTATTCATATGATATGGCCATCACCAAGGCCGACCTACTAAGCATGAGAAAGTATAAATGATATGGTAAGCCACAAGTCGGCTACTCATATCATAATACAAACAATAGGTTAAGGGCATAGCATTGTTATGTTTGTGGAGCCTATTTTCATGTTAGAGTGTGGTACACCTTCTATGTGTTACACTTGGGTATTTTTACGGCGGTCCCGCTCACCGGTGAGCGGGTCAGGGGGGTTCAGGGGTGAAGCCCCTGAAGCAAATTTTCATGGGTGGTTTATTAACCCATGGGTAATGGGTAACCGTTATGGGCTGTTTTTGGGCCCATGGTTTTTTTCGGTCTTTCGCCCATTGTTTTGATACCCACGGTTTTTTGCCCTTGGTTTTGATACCCACGGTTTTGTATCAAACTGCTTAAGTAGTTGTCTATTTATATGGTCTTATGCATATGATAGATGTACAAGCAAATGTATTGCAGATGTGTTTTGAATTTGGCTGTGAATTCTGTAGAGTTTGTTGAGCATAGCTCCAAACGGATCTGGGTATTGTATTGAGAGAGCGGTGGCTTGTAATAAAATCTGAGCAAGTGATTCTTGGTGGACGTAGCCCAAATTGGGTGAACCATGTTAAATATTGTCTCCTTGTGTTGTGTTATTTTATTCTATAATTATATTTCAGATCTGTAATAATTTATGCATATTAGTTTCTACTGTTGCGATTCTATGAGGGATTATTCCGCATATTTTATCTCTTATTTCCTAACAATTGGTATCAGAGCCTGGTTTGGTTTGTTGAAGTGTTGAATCGCAGGGAAATTTTTTAGCTTGAGTGGGAGCTATGGTAGATGAAGGAAGATCTAGGTGTAGACACCAAATTTGTGTCTTACGACCCTCTGTGCCCCGCATCTCATTTCGTAACCTAACCTCATCACCTAAACCTTACACAATTATTTATTAATTACCTTATAATTAATAAATCCACATCGCCACTTTTGCCATCTCATCATGACCTAGTCCCAACCCTAAACTAACCTAATTAAGACCTATAACTTGGTCTACATCCACACCCATGACTAATGACTCCTTACTTGCACCCAAAACCGACATCATAATGACTTGACCAAGCCCACAACTAATCCCTCGGGAGAAAAGGAGGGAAAGTTGGCTATTTTACTAAAAATAGCCCACTTTGACCTGACCAATACCGGTTCCTACTCGACCGCCGTCGGTTATGTAACCGCCATCGGTTCCCTATAAATGATCTCCCCCAACCAAAAACAAAGGAGAAGATTTTTGGATTAATCGGGATCATCCAAAGTCATTGAAAGAATCTGGATTTTACTTGGCCGAGCGGACACAAATGAAGAAACAAGAAGAGTTTGTAGTGAAGGACATCAAGCCCAAGACTACAATTGAGTAACCAGAGCCTTGTGACACTCATCTGATCATCGAGAGGGAAGATATCTCATCTTCTGATTGTCAAGTCATCCTACCTGAGCTCTGCTTTTTCCATCACAGTTCTTGGACCTGCATCCTCATCAATAATCAATAAGTAGCATATTGTATGTCCTTTTAATAACATTTCTTGAACTTCTAAACCACAGCCATTATAAGTCTATTCCTATATCTACTACCCAACAACACACTACATCTAACTGTCATTCCCCTACCCTTACGTTGTCCCAAGAACACCCTCCCCGTACTCTCTGAGTCCTTCTCATCACCCCATTACCTAACCCCACCCATTTACCAGCCTTATAAAACAACACAACCACCTTACAGCCAATTTTCACCAAAAGCCCCTGAAACATTGATACTACCGATATCGGTTCCAAACAACCGGTATCGGTGACAGTGACCGGTATCGGTCATTGTGATTCAAAACCAAAACCCAGCCTTTTCTCTATTTGTTTCAACGAGATAATTAAATTGTGATTTTACGATCATTTGTGTTAATTCATATTAGCAGGGGAACTGACCACCTTCAAAAGGAAGTTTTACATTTCTTGGGCCCAAGGCAGTTCCCTCATTTATTGTCTAATTAAAATCTAGTGGTCTTGTATTCTTTCTTGCAGGTAGTCCTTCCAAGACAAAAAGGAGTTCTTCGCAGTCGATCTGATCTCTCTCTACGGTATGCACACACCCTCTCAACATTCAATAGGTATTCCACTTAGCCCTAACCCTTATCTGTTTCTCAAAGGAATGAAAGGATAGAAGCAACTCTACTCCAGGAATTGAAACATTCCGAGTGAAACATTTTGGCACGCCCAGTGGGACCCATTTCGGGTTTCTTTCTTTCTTGCTTGCTTTCATATAGGGAGCATACTTGCTGTTTTCTTCTTCTAAAAGTTTTATAAGATATTTTGTTACATTTGGTAAAAGAATTTATCTTGCTCTCCCAGCTTTGCATTAGTGAAAGTCATCTTCTTTGCTTCATCGAATATCATTTTCGATTTGGGTTTAAAACACGTGCATTACATTCTTACTTGCATGTTTTCAATTCTAGTGAACATAGATTAAGTAACAGGTCGTACACGTGGGGGTGATTTCCACGGTATTGATAGGAAATTAATCTTACTTTCACTGCACAACACATACCGAATCACTTCACAATTAACACAACAGCCCAAAACATCCCCCCTTTTTCCGCGGTATTCCTCCGCCTGATTGAGGTAACCTTATAAGCCAAAACAAACTTGACATTTCCCCTAAGTCTTTTGTTTAGGATTGACATCATTCTGCGTCTAAAGGAATAAGCCCACGATAATTAAAACTAATCCTAGGGTTAGTTTGTTAATTTGCTTGTGTATCTTGCTTGTTTTCAGTTTTGTTTTTCTGTCATATATTGTTTTCTGTGATCACTTCAGAATAGTTTGGTAGGCATATTGAACACTGTTAACACCAAATCAGCAATTTCCTACAGCTTCTTACATCGGTCCTATTATACCGACATCGGATACATCCTGACCGACATCAGTTATCTGACCAATATCGGTTTCTGTCCTTCAAAGTTCCTAAAACTAGCAACCCACCAATTCCGACACTTTGTTGCTGCTTCTGTTCCTGATAGATTGCATCCCTGCTGCGTACTCTTGTCCATGGTTGTTATCACTCGGAAATAAGCTGCAGCCATGGTTTCACATGCCTGCTCCGTGTCTTTGCCTGAATCACCTCCTGCCCATACTGTGGGGAATCCTACAGACACCAGCGAGATTCCCAAAATCCCTGTAGGAGATAAGGAATTTGCCAAATTTTAAGACGCTAATCCTAGCGTTGTACAATATTATTTGTCTCATGCCCCTGACCGTACGCCCAATGGTCAACTCCTTGTTGACATGCCTATTAGTATAGCTGCTCATTTAGCTCCTTCTCCACCTGATAATTCTGCTTTGCCTTCCTTAGCCCTGTCTCCCAACTCAGTAGTTTCGGGGGTTCATACGGCACAGATTAGCTTTCCCTTGGTTAATCTAGGTCCCAACATATCATTACCGCCGACTACTCCTACCTCGTCTCTCTTGCAGACTGCTCCATTTATGACTTGCTCTCTACCACCTATCCACACGAGCTTTCCTTCTCAAGCTCCGCCCACCTTTTCATTTCCACACACGTATCCGGTGACCTCAACATCTTATATAGGACATCCCTATTCAGTCACCTCAACATATTCGTCCTCAATATCTTATCAACATTTAACCCCACCATTGTCTAGTGGAGGCCCTTGGCCCAATCCTCCACCTTTTACAACAACCGCACCAGCATCTAATCCAACCACGGATTTCATCAAACAAATGATGGACAAAATGCAAAATCTGGAGGCTTCTGTTTCATGAAGTCGTAGCGCCTTGACATACAAGCAAGTTTGTCGGGAGCCTATCCACCCTTCTGTCCCCCTTCATTCATATCCTCCTCAATGGGAACTACCGAAATTTACTCGTTTTAATAGTAAAGAGGATCCTCAACAACACTTGTGATCATTTAGACATGCTTGTTATTTGATTGCTCATGATGATGCCTTGCTACTCCGCACCTTTCCCATGTCCTTATCAAGACCCGCCTTGGAGTGGTACAGTGCTTTAACCCAGCACTCAATCTTCTCTTTTAACCAACTAGCCCAATCTTTCTTGGATCATTTCTCCATTAACATTGCCAAGAAAGTATCTATCACCGACCTCTATGCCATCCGACAATTTGAAGACAAATCTATCGCAGATTTCGTTGGACGATGGCGGGGCCTTATCAACTAGCTTACATACGCCTTACCTTAGGCCGAACTTATCAAAAATTTTACGCGAGCCTGCGCAAAGCACATCTCTCCTACCCTCCAAATTCAAACTTTCTGCACATTTGACGAGGCCTTTACTATGGCTCGAAAACTAGAGATTCGAGCCTTAGAAGAAGAGAAATTGCAGTTGCGCAACAAAAACCCCAATTTCCAGACTCAAGATTCCACCAATAAACCTAACACCACCAATCCTCACACATCGACTGCTTCGAAATCGAAAGGAGCTGTGCACGCAGTGATGGTCAAACCCCAACCACCCTCTAATACCCCGCCAAAAACTGCCTATAAGTATAAAGTTGAACCCATCAATTACACTCCCTTGGGAGAAACTTATGGTGTCATCTTGGAAAAATTTCTCAAAGCGGGAGCCATCACCTTACCTCCTATTAAACCTCACTCTTGGTTTGATTCCACCCATACTATACCTTCCTGGTACAAAGAAAATGACTTCTGTAACTTCCACCGTGTGAAGGGACACAATCATGAATACTGCAAGATGTTGAAAAAAATCAGTGCAGGGAATGGTTGATGTAGGGGATATAGCCCTCGATAATTCTAATTCTCCTGTTAACCGGAATTTGAAAATATTTCAACAAACCATTCCCGAAGTCACTCATCTAACAATGACATAAACCAAGATATCTTAGCCGAGGAGAGTGTTCATGAGATCCATGTAGTCTTTCGAATCCCAACCAAAGGCTTCTATCGAGGATTTTTTTGAATCAAGCCTCTTCACTAACGCAGGGACCCAAACCCCCTTCACCACCATCAAGACAAGATGAAATCCTTTCCATTCCTTTACCCATAAAGGAATTAACCACCCAGAGTTCTCTTCTTATAGACGAGCCTTCTTACACCACATCCCTATAAGACTGTGAGCGGATGTTATCTAATTTATCTATTTCCCAAACATCTCCTTCTACCATTCTTGTTGTACAAAAGGAAGGCTCGCCACTTCTTTCTATCATCTTTAGAATGAGAAACCTCTCGAATCGACATCACCAAATTATTTAATCATGACGGATCCCCTCAAACATGCCCTCCCACCTATTAGTTCTTCATCGCCTAAATCTTTTCAGTGACCAGTTGACCTCTTAACACCCATTGATACGACTCATTTACCCCCTGTATTAAACCCACAGTGGACCAGAATCACAACCCACCTATCTTTCATATCAAAATTTCCTATTCACACGTGAGGATTGTCATCCCTTAGAAGATAGACAAGTCCTATGGGAGCGTTTGAGTACACCATGCTCTACTCAAATGCAGATGACCGATCCAGACACCTCTACCATATACCCGAGGTGTTTACAAAATCTCAAAATGCCTATGTCCTCATCTTCACCTCCCTCATCCCTATTAAATACCTCATCCACCTCTATTAACCTAACCAAACCTTCCCCTACACTTGGGACTTCACCAATACCCAGCCTAACACACCCACCCTAAATGGCTAGATTTATCCAAAAATAAAGCCGTCCATCTACTTAAGAGACAGAACCCAATCCCCTCAAGCCCAAGTCCAATCTATGCCTCTATCACAAGTAAAACCATCGTTGTCACACCTACCTTCTATATTAGGGACCTCATCCCTCCACCTTGCATCAATATATCATATCTCCTGCGTTTTCTTTAAAATGACCTACGCCTTCTGCACCCATACAGAGATCCAAGGGTATATCAACACCGTCATCCCACATATCCTGTCTGCCTATCAACCCTAAACAAATTCCATCATCAAAAGATTTGTTTGTTGTCACTCCTATTGCTCCGTGGTTGTTTTATGATACCACATCATCTATGGCCTCATCATCTAACCAGCTAAACATAGCTTCTGCACCAAAGAAGCCACGTTTAGTTAAATCCCATTATCAAAATCCCTTGGCTAAACCGCCACCCATACAAATAAACCATACCCCGTCATTACCAAAAACTACCCAGTCAAGCCTCATCTTCCTTTGACTTTGACCCTCTTAAAGGGTCTTACACCAAAATCCTTGCTATATTGGTGGAGAATGCGACCATTTCCCTACCCCCACTTAGACCTTATGATCCATCTAAACCTCGACCTATAGGTTATGATGAGTCTAAAATCTGCGCTTACCACCGCACACCAGGACATGATGTAGAAGGATGTAAAGCGTTGAAAGCCATACTTCATCAGTCACCTCTCTCAGACAGAAAGGTTAAACAAGACAACTTACGAAGGGAGAAACCTTTAGCTTCAATCTCCTCTCCTATACCACCTGTCCTTGCTTCATCAAGATCTATCATTATTACAACCCCACCTCTCGAAGACCATGACTTATCCCTACCATCTTCCTCCTCTCATGTTCACGAGATCAATATGATTAGTGTTACTACTCGAGGGCAGAAAAATAATGAGAAAGCGAAAGAAAGAACACCTGCGGCCTCTCTTTCTCCGTCCACCATCCCGATTGCACCACCACCTAAAGTGGTTATTCTTGGACTCACCTACCCCATCTCTGATGGAGTTACCCACTGTACCATGATCAAACAGCTTCACCAATCACCTGTAAAAATGACATTGTATGATCTCATTCAAACTTTTGAATCTCATCGAAAAGCTCTCGTTGAAATCCTTCAAGGGATAGAGGTCTTACCTAATGAAACCTTGCCTGTTACCTCCATTCTAACACCCAATCACATTGCTTCGCTCACCAAACAACCTATCTCCCCAACCACTTTTGTCTCTGTACAGTAAGCCGCTGCTGTCAGTTTCTCCGAAGACGAAATTGTCGACTTTGGTGCAGAAGATCCTGACCCTGCTCTGTTCATCTCAGCTCACTGGGACATTCGGGTACGTCTTGTTATGATTGACGGGAGTGCTAGCCTAAACATCATCTCTTCAAAATCCTTCCAAAAAATGAATATCCCTTCTAGCTGCATGTGTGCCAACCCCATTATGTTGCAGTCATTCAATGATGCTATTACTTCTACCTTAGGTACCGTGATCCTTAACATTCATGTAGGGCCATGCACTTTACCCGAACTCTTCTATGTCCTTGAGGAAGAGTTCCAATACAATATGTTGTTAGGCCGCCCTTGGATCCAGGCTATGGGATGCGTTCCCTCCACCTTACATAGATGCATAAAATTTGAGTACGAGGGGAAGTCCTACACCGTAAAAGCTGATCCTCCCCCTTTCAAAACCTGCAATATGTTATATCGCCCTAATGATGTGCTTGTACCAGTCAAGACACCCATTCATCCAACCCAACCATCCACTTCAACCACACCTCTACCATCCACTTCAACCGCACCTACACCTTCAACCAATGAAACCGCCATCGCAAATACTACTTCCTTTCCCACAGACAACATCCTAACCTCAGACCCCTTAATAGATATTTTTTCAATGCCTTATGCTTGGGGAGTACCACCTATATAACATTAGTTCTTTCCATACCCCACAGGAGTACGGACAGTTACATGTGCATCCTACCTACGACCGTCGCGTGGGGGAGGTAATCTCTTACGGACCACCTAATTGCCGCACCAACCTAACGTATGGGGGTGTCGACGCATCCTCCGTTACCCCTGATCCTCCTCTTGGGGTGGTTCCCTTCCAATCCGATTTTCAATACCTAACAAATCGTCATTTCGCCCTCACCTTCTTTACTCGTTGTGCTTAGAAAGGCTTTGGTTTTGGTCTTTATGAACAAGGCCGACATACAATCATTCCCGTGACTACGCGCAAACACAATGATCGTAGTGGTCTCAGATTTCTTGAAACACTTACACCGGAGAAACCTCGTGTCAGTTGTATCCTAGAAGATGACAACGTCACCCCTTACCAAACTATCATCACCCATTTTTCCATCGTCACCCACAAAGTCGATAGACCCTGACTCTATCCCTCCTAACTTTTTTTTCTCATAAATGTTATCTTCCTAGGTCCTCTCACTTATCAACGCGATAATGAGGACCCATCTTCTCTTCCCCTTCTGTATCCAGACATGATCGAAGAGGATTCACCTTCAATTAATGTTGTTGAGTGCCAGGATGACGATTCCATCCTCACTTACCTTGGTGCAGATGACTCCTATATTCAACGCGCCTTACCGTCTGAAACTCAAACCATGTTGAATGAGTCGACTATAGAAATCAACATCCACACAGAGGAGGATCCTCACATTGCTAAGATCGGACAATCCCTTAACACATCAAAACAAGCTACCTTTACTACCTTTCTCCATACCCGCAACCAAGCTTTCGCTTGACATGCCAGGAATTGATCCTGACATTACTGTCCATAACATTACCCTAAAACCCGATTCCAAACCAGTCAAATAGAAACTAAGAAAAATACATCCATGCATTGCCCTCTTGGTTAAAGAAGAGCTTCAACGACTCCTTTCTGTTTCCTTCATCTTTCCTATTGACTATCCTCAATGGATTTCTAACATCGTACCTGTCACTAAAGCGACGGGGGGACTTCGGATATGCACAGATTTCTAAGACCTTAACCTCGCTTGCCCCAAGGATGAATTCCCCCTCCTAAGTATTGATCAACTTTTTGATCTCACTGCGGGCCATGAAATGCTTTCTCTCATGGATGGATTTTCGGGATACAATCAAATTTTGGTAGCCCCGGCCGATCAACATAAAACTACCTTCATAACTCCTTGGGGAACCTTCTGTTATCGTGTCATGCCGTTTGGCCTTAAGAATGCTGGTGTGACCTATCAGCGGGCTATGACTTACATTTTTCATGACATTATGCACACTATCATTGAGGATTATGTCGATGATCTTCTTGGCAAATATAAACATCGCAGTGAACATCTTGATGTTTTAACCATTATTTTCGATCGCCTGTTACAATATTCTGTCCAGCTTCAACCAAAGAAATGTGTCTTTGGTGTCCTTTCGGGAAAACTTCTTGGTTTTATCATCTCTTTGCATGGCATTGAGGTCAATCCATTTAAATTCAAAGCTATCCTAGAAATTCCCCCACCTAAAAACCTCAAACAATTGCGTATTTTACAAGGTAAACTTCAATCTATCCGGCGTTTCATTTCCCAACTCTCAAATCGATGTCAACCTTTCCATCACCTCCTTAAAAAGGACATTGCCTTTCAATGGAGCGAAGAGTGCCACCAAGCCTTT
The DNA here is from genome assembly GCA_019776745.2 of Taxus chinensis. Lineage (NCBI taxonomy): Eukaryota > Viridiplantae > Streptophyta > Pinopsida > Cupressales > Taxaceae > Taxus > Taxus chinensis. The sequence goes on from CM034152.1 coordinate 190,103,722, forward strand.
GAGGCTCTTAAAGCCTATCTCTTACAGCCACCCATGCTTATCCCACCTCAGGACGATCACCCTTTCTACCTTTACCTTTCCGCCACCGACCATGCTGTAGGGGCCATGCTCGCACATCGTGACTCCGAATATTGAGAACAAGCCGTTTATTATATAAGGCGTACTCTGGTGGATTATGAGACTAGGTATACACATGTAGAAAATTTGTGCCTAGCCCTATCATTCGTGGCCACCAAACTCCGACACTACCTCCTGAATCACAAAACTTTTGTCATCACCAACGCAGACCCCATTCATTATATGTACACCAAACCACATCTAAACCAACGCATCGCCTAATGGCTTATGCTCCTCACTAACCTCGACCTTGAATTTATACACCAGAAGTCAATCAAAGGACAAACTATTGCAAACTAACTCGCGGAGGCCCCTTTACCTAGGGAACAATTTACCAATTTTAATTTCCCTGACGAACTCATCGCTACTCTTTCACTCAGGAAGGAGTCATATCCAATGACCCTCTTCTTCGATGGATCCAAATGCCAGAGCGGCGGAGGAGCCAGCGTTGTTCTCATTCCTCTTGACATTGAGCCTATGCCTCTTTCATTCCGGCTTGATTTCCCTGCACTAATAATATAGCGGAATATGGGGCCCTTGTTTTGGGTCTCCAGGTTGCGTTACACTTAGGTGTCAAATCTATCAATATTTTTGGCGACTCTCAATTGGTAGTCAACCAAGTTATGGGCATCTACCAATGTAAAAATGAGGAACTTCAAAAGTACAAACACTATGTAGATTCACTTTTGACCTTATTTACTCATTATTCTGTCTAAACCATTCCCCACTCACTAACAAATTTGCGGATACTATGGCTTGCTTAGCCTCGCAAATTCCTGCCTCACCAACTGACTCTGACATATTCATCTTGGTCTAACAACTCTTTGCCCCATCTTACTCAGCACCGGTTGTTTGTATGATAAATAATTTGTTTGCTAATTCGTAGGATACATGGTATCACCAATTTCACGACTACCTTACAGCCTCTGTTCTCCCACCTGACCTAACGAGTACCGAAAAATGTGCTTTTCTTAAAAGTGTTTCTTGTTATGTCGTCATGGGGGGACTCCTTTATAAATGTGGCTTTAATGGCATCCTCCTTCGATGTCTAACGGCGCGGAGGTTACCTATACCATCCAACAAGTCCATGACGGTATTTTTGGTGGACATTTTAGTGGCCTGGCCGTGGCCAAATGGATCCTTCGCCTAGGCTATTATTGGCCTACTCTTAATAATGAATGCTATGAATATGTTAAGCGTTGTGTTATGTGTCAGCAACATTCCAACTTTCAACATACTCCTAGCCATCCGCTACAGGTCGCACGAGATCTTTGGCCTTTCTCACAATGGGGTTTAGACCTTATTGGTGAGATTCATCCGCCCTCTTCGTAACGTCACTGATGGATAATCACAGCAACCAGATAATGGAAAATCTTTCAAAAATATTACACTAAATGGTATCAAACTTAGCTTGGAAGCCATCCCGCTCATTTCAACCAAATCTTCTAAAAAAAAAAAATTGTCGAATTCATTAACCATCACATAATCTGCCGCTATGGTGTCCTGTCGACACTAAAATTTTCCTCCATAATTTGTATTTCATTAATGTATGTATTAGGAATATGATGTTGTTAAGTATAATTAGTAGTAGCGTCTGATAGAAGATAACGGTGCCATCAGTACGGGTGCCGCCAATAATGTGGAGTACGGTAACAGTCAAAGTACAATAGGGATGTTGTAAAAAGTAAATATTTGTCGTAAGTGGTCCGGTAATGTTAAAATGTCAAAGTTTGGGTAATTAGAGAAGTAGGGTCTACATGATTAGGAATTAGAAATATTATATTGGTAATAAAGACAACGAGTGAGGTCATAAATATTTTGTGTATTTTATTTGTAAAAAGTCTAAAAATGTGGAACCCATGTAAAATGATAAGGTTTATCTTATCTTAACAGATAAGCTTACATGTACAGATAAGAGTTAAGGTATGGAATATGATTCGTCAGAGTGGATTTCTAATCCTATCTTAGAGATAAGATGGATAAGCCTGGAAGTTCTATAAATAGAGAGGCTACCCCCCTCATTTAGCATAAAAGGAAGTAGTGAGAAATATTGTAGGAAGTGTGCGAAGGAAGCCATCAGTTTAAAGGTGTGTTTAAGAAGCCATTAAGAGGTGTAATTGTAAAGTTTCTCCCATAGTCTTGGTGAAAGGAAAGTGAAGTCAATAACACTTGAAGTACCTCATGGGTGAGATTGTAACAGTTCCATGTCAATATTATAATTTATTTTGATATTTCAGATTTGTCATCATTCTGTCTTATCATAGTCGATGGTATTCTATGTTATGTTGTTGTTTTGTTTCCAGATTACATCCACCAAACTAAAGGCTGTGCATTAGTAAATAATCATAGCACGAGGAGTTCCCGGTGAAGAATTATCATAGTGCCGGATTGGTGATGACATTTTGGTTCCGTTGCGGGGACCATTCCTCGTTGGTGGATTTTCTGGAGAGATATTCCCACTTAGTCAAAAATCAATTAGAGGGTAACCTTGTTTTTACTGTGCATAGTAGTTACCATGGTAAAGTCATTTTTGCCATGAATAGTAGTTACCATGGTAAAGTCATTTTTGCTGGAATAGTATTTACCGCAGTAAAGTCACTTTTTACTGTGAATAGTATTTACCGCATAACTTCACTTTTTACTGTGAATAGTATTTACTGCAGTAACTTCACTTTTTACCGTGAATAGTGTTTACCACAGTAAAGTCAGTTTTTACCGCAGTAAGTCAAGTTTTACCATAGTTTACCGTGGTCATTTCTATTTTACTGTAGAAAGGTGTAAAGGCACTTTCTAGTATAGTGATTCCAATTATTTGTGCACATAAGTCTTGTTGATTGTACTTGTGGGTTGGTATTTCACAGTGGTTACTTTTGAAAATGGGAAAGATTCCTGTTTTTTCAGCTCAATCTAATGAAGATGCTTCTTCTTTCATTCAAGAGTTTAAACGATCTTGTATTTGTAATGGCCTCATAAGAAGGGAACAATGGACTGAATTTTTTCCTACCTTTTTGGATGGTTCAACACTTAGGTGGTTTGAAACACTAGGTGATAATGTGAAAAATTCATGGGATTTATTAACTGAAAGTTTTCTTAAAGAATCTGGTGAACAACAGAAATATGCAGATCTTATGATCAAGATCACAAAGCTATCCCAAGGAGAGAAGGAGAAGATAAGGGATTATCATGCTCGTATTCTAGAGCTAAGGAGGAAGCTCGATGCCCAGATCCGGAAGGAAGGACTAGCGGATGGGTTGATGAATGGCATGGATAATCTCCTCTGTAAGCACTTCATTCTTGGGATGAAGCCAGAGATCAGACAACGAGTGAAGTATGACCGCCCAGCTACCATTGAACAAGCAAAGGAGATTGCAAGAAGGCAAGAAGAAAGCATGGAAGAGGAGCCCAAAGAAATTGTTGTTAAAGTAGAGCCTACACCAGCACCTTTGGTCCTGAATCCAAAACCACTCCCGGTGAGCACAAATATTTCTCCTAGTACATCTACTGAGTATGAAGATCTGCTTAGGAAGATGGGCCAATTAACTATTAATCTTCTTCAAGGAAAGGAATTTAGTTCTCAGGGAGGAGATAGAGGTCCAAAAAGAAATATTTCTGAAGTTGTTTGTTATGGTTGTTATAAAAAGGGTCATTATAAGTATAATTGTCCAGATAGAGCTTCTACATCCGGTACAAGAGATAATGATAAAGGAAAAGCACCTGTGAATTCTCTTGATGTAGTAGATAAGAGTAGAAATAATGAAGTAGTTGTGTTTGTAACAAAAAGAAAGAAAGAAAAAGATAATCAAGATGGAACTGATCCTAAGAAGATGAAAGGAGAAACTAGTAAGAAACATAGGAGAAGAAAGTTGGGTGTGCAGGATTTTCTGATTTCACAGGGGCAAGGACCATACTCCATCTTGGAAGATCTATCCAAAAGGCCTGCAAATATTACATATGGTCAACTCTTGGCTATGTCTTCTAAGAAGAGGCAGGAG